>CM067172.1:6860735-6927367 GCA_034093135.1 Erigeron breviscapus | reverse complement strand
TAGAATAAATTAATCCCAATAATTGCAAAAAAATAAATAAAAAAGGCTTAATTTCTACAAAGAACATTACTCTTCTTTGAAGATAAAAATCGTCTTCATCTCATATGACTAGATATCCAATATATGGTGATACTATATAATATATATATATATATATATATATATACATAACACAAATAATTTTTTATAGTACAACAACTAATTTTTTACATATCCTAATTTTAAATACATTTGTAAATTT
Organism: Erigeron breviscapus; assembly: GCA_034093135.1. NCBI lineage: Eukaryota > Viridiplantae > Streptophyta > Magnoliopsida > Asterales > Asteraceae > Erigeron > Erigeron breviscapus. The sequence goes on along the minus strand of CM067172.1, from coordinate 6,927,126 downwards.
ATATTAATATATATTTTAATATAAACATATATTTTAAACCATATATATTGCTTAATACAAATATACATAGGAAATAAGAGTATAGAAATCTTACAATAAGAGGAGTATGCACAGCAGAATGGAGAGTATACACAGCGGATATTATTTTATATGTTATTAATATATATATTTTTTTATTTTATTTTTGGAGCGGATATATTATGAAGAACAAGGAAAATATTAAAGGATTAAGAGTTTATCTAAGGAGAATAGGAGAGTGGTTTAGTGAGCCATAAAATTGAGAGAAAACTTATTATTATTATAAATTCTCGGGTGTGTATTACAAATGAAATGAGATGCCTTTTTATAGGCAGACTAGAGTAACTCTATATAAAATATCTAATCTAATCAAACGGCTAGAAATAAAAGTTACAAAGAAATAAAAAGACAAGTTAGTGGATACAACTTTTTCTTCCACCATTTACAAAAAAGAAAAAGTTAAAGTCTTCCATTATTTTTTGTTTTTGTATAACGTGTTAGGTCGAGAATCGACCATGTATAATTTGTTCAGAAATAGCTTGAAGTTTAGTGAAGACATTACTTCAGAATTCTGAGATGCCTCAGAATTCAGAACTCCTTCACTACTTCACTAGTGGGTGCGGACCCTAAACAAGACAGTCAAGAACTAAGTCTGACAATACAACCACTAGGGTTCCATAACAATGATAACTACAGGGAAAACATTTTAGTTCGTCAAACACAAAGAAACATTTTAATCAGCCATCACACGGCAATTCAACGTCATTTTATCCAACATTTAATAAATGACACGTATACACATTTTCACAGCCTCTAACATGGCAAATTTACTTCAAATGATCTAAGCATCCAAATCACATGGCATACTTACAAAACAATCATTTATTTAACAAATCGTGTATACAATAACACATGCTTTTCAGGACCAAAGTAAAAGGAAAAGGGCGCCATAAACTCACCTTAGCGATCTAGTGCTAAAAGGTGCAAAGTAGCTCGAGAAGATTCAACAATCAGTTCTCCACGTTATCCAAAACCTATGATATCATTACCAATAATGAGGATCAAATCTCTTGACGACGAGTATCCTACGTACAACTACTTAGCTTTAGACCCTAGAATGCCTTGACCGAGAATGTGATTCAATGTTCAATATTATTTAACTTTAGTTGGTAACATCAATGACATAGTCATTATAAAGTAGTATAAAATACCATAATGTCAACCCTACAACCTCAACAAGTTGATTTAGTACGATTAAGTCACGTCATAAGTCCCTAAACACATTTTCAACTTAAATGAGTGTGAACAAGACGCATTCGACTTGACCCTTTTTGAAATGAGAGAAGTTTCATACAAGAAGAGTGTTATTACTAGAAACTAGACTCTCTTACGATTCCAACGATAGGTCATACGACTTATTTGGACTTACGGATTAAAAGTTATTAACGTTTGAAAAATTGACGCGAATAACTTCACAGAAGGTATCCACTGCGCCGCAGTGAGCCAGAACCATGCTCACTGCGCCGCAGTGGGCTAAATCGAACCAGGGACCAGTATATGGCACTGCGCCGCAGTGAGGAAGGGCTGTGCCCACTGCGCCGCAGTGGCCACCTCCTGCAGCCTGCACCTGCAGCTCCAAGTGCAGAAAACCAAACCCAAAACACTCCAATTCGACCCAAACCTTCCCAAAACGACTTGTAGGAGTTTGTAACTCAATTTGAAGCATAACTAAACATCATTAACCATAAATACACATAACCCAACCCATAATTTCATCCATAACATCATCGAATCTTCCGAAAACGATCAAATCAAACCAAAACCCTATTTAAACCCTAATTCCATTTTAAGTTGTTTTAGGCATGTAAAAACTCGAAATGACTAGAAAAGAGTAAGTAAACATAAATAGGCGCAAAAGGGATGATTTAGACTTACCAAAAATTGATGTTCTTGAAGATAATTGAAGATGGTGATGATGATGTTTGATAATGATAATAAACCCTTAAAATCTCCAAATGATTTCTTCCCTTGCAAGACCAATTTAGAATAAGAAGATAGAAGAGATTGAGAGATTTGAGATTTTGAGTGATGTATGTGTTTCTTGTGGGTGTGGGTCGACAGAACAAAGAGAAAGGGGGGAAGGGGCTGTTTGTTGTTTCTTTTCCCTCCACACACTGTGGAACCGGCCCATGTGGCCTTAAATTAGATATTTTTAATACCCTTAATTTGATAAAATGCTTACGATTAAATACCGTTTGACCAAAAGGTTATAATTTAAAGTAAAGGTATTTTCCTCGTCTTATTTTAGTTAAGACAAGTAAATAAAATTAAATAAACTAAACTTTTAGAAATATTTAGTTTAGACAGTCTATTTACTGTGTTCAATTATAACATTTAAATCTTTATTTAACGTTATTTTAAGACTCGGCATTCGTCTAAATAGCTAATAGTCTACGTCATAAGGATACGTCTAATTGAACTATATCAAATGTTCAATTAACTAATAATTTCTACGTCATAATCTCTAAATTAGACGAAATTATAATAATGATCGAGATTAGGACTAACCCGTTGTTAATAAATTACGAGTTGTCACAGTAACCCAGTTGATCGTTTAGCGACATAGTCCTAGGAGATTATCTTCGTCTTCTCCTGAGAGAATGTCTAGATCTCATAAGGACTTAAGGGGTAATAACCAGAGGCTGCCTACTGATAGGAGGCCAAGTGGTTCCCCAAGTCGTCGACCCAGTGTAAGAAGAAGTTCACGGACTTCACCTAAAAAGGGAACCAGCGGCAGATCAACTACTAAACCAACTAAAGCATGGGTTCCTACTGGTGGTTACTGGGCTGATATGGTTTCTGATGAGGAAAACGAAAGACCCAAAGCCAACAAGGCTAGGGGTCCTTTGAGAACTAATTGTTTGAATGTGCAGGAGCTGCTAAGGAAGACCGCAGGTTTATGGTTTGTCAATAGTGGAAGCTCCAGGCACATTATGGAAGACAAGGGTCTATTGACGGAGTTTACTCCTGTCAAAGGATCATATGTCTGTTTTGATTCCAAAGGCGGAAAATTCGGGGTTGGAAATTGTTAAAGGAAGTATTTTAATTGATAATGTTAATTTTGAAAAACAGGATCAGAACCTTTTGCCAGGAGTATTAATGTCTAAGAAGGACTTAGAAAAGGAAAAAGTCGATCTTATTCATTATACATTAAAAGGTAGTGATCGAGTTTTTACCGAGAGAGAATTTTCAAGATTCTGTTTTCCTCGGGTTTTGATTGACAAAGTGTGGAGTGTGGAAGTCAGCAAGGAGGATCATCTATCAGTAAGTCAGAAGGTTGTACCTCTAGTGTTGACTCCTGAACAAGAAGAGATATGCAGGTCTCATAAACAAGCTGTGAAGGACTTTGAAGATCGGTTAGATGGAAGAAAAAGGAAACTCCGTGAAACTGATGATCATTGTTCCAAGAAAACATGTTCTAAATAGTCGTATCATTTGTTATGTTTTCTAAGTTTTGTGATAGACAGATTACTATAGAAGATCATGTCTAAATGATGATCTATAGTAAAGTGTTTTGTTTTGATTTTATTTTATTGATTAATGATATAATGTCAGTTCCAGAAGTTTACTAGTTGGTTCACAGGGATGAAAGAATTGGTGTTCTTGAGGAAATAGACATAAGTGGATGTCAGTCTTCGGGAAGAGATTGGAATACATGACAGCAAGTGAATGCTTGTTCACAGGCTGATCTGATTAAGGTTAGTATTTCCTTTGTACTTTCATAAAGATAGACAATATATCCACTATATCCATTACCAATAATCCTGTTAAGCACAGTAGGACTAAGCACATAGACATAAGGTTTCATTTTATACGTGATTGTGCTGAAAAGAAATTAATAGTCCTAAAAAAGGTGCCGAGTGACTTTAATTTAGCTGATCTGTTCACTAAGGCTTTCGACCGAACTCGTTTCGAGTTGCTAGTCCAATTGATTGGAATGAGAAATCTATAGTGACAGTGTCTCTCAACAGGAACTTTGTAAAATGTGTCTGTGTTTGATGTATGTGTGTCATATAGTGTCAGAAAAACAAAATAAAAATCAGAAAATCAGAAAAGAAAAAGAAAATAATAAAAAGAGTAAGGTCACTGCATCAAGACGATTAGACGTGACGATACTTTAGCTTTTAAGCCTACTTAATTGTACTTTAAAATGCTTAGTTCAGTGATACCAATCATATGATGTATCAATAGGCACAAAGTACCAAGGTTTCCTTATAATCTGAACTTAATTGTATACAATGTTCTTATGGGAAACATATTCAGATTTATGGCTGAGAATGCTAACTCTGTATTTAGAGTCTGGTTCATAAATCTTACGAAAGATCTTGCATTGTAATTATGTATATTTGGTTTTTATATAGAAGGTCTCGGGTACATACATGTGTATGTATTGCTTTTCGGATGTATATTTGTGACAAGATATGCAAATATCTAATAAATCTGTTGAAAATTATGAAGCTAATGTGGCCTTTGAGATTCGAACAAGTAAGTCCTTGGGGTGTCTTTGTATACCTAGCCTACCTAAAGCTTCCAACTTGGGATAGGTTTTCAGAAAGTTCGCTACACGGGTCTCATCGAAAGTCACGGGTTTTCATAAGCGCTTTAAAATAATGTCACAAATATGCATGTACTTAGCATTATGCAATGTTGGGTATATTTTTGTACGTGAGTCAAGTTATGTCGCTTTGCGTGTGAGGAATCACCGACCTGTCACCGCTGACTTGATTCTTAAAGGCCGTCTCCTTGTAGTTACCAAATGTCTTAATTAGTGCTTGTGTCGATTGTGAGAGTATATCTGAATGTGGGTCACTTAAGTTCGCAAACTTGATTAAGTGGCATATTAGGCTACTCGGGTTACATGGTGACTGTCCTTGGCCAGGGTATGCTGAAAGTGTTACAACCAAAAGGAAACGGGAAGTACCGAGTGTTTAAGAGGACAAACATATTGGTAATCGTTTTTGGATCACTGTTCATAACTAATAATAAGAGAATTATTTCTCGCTTGTAGGCTTATGTAACATGCTAATCTGATCTAATCAGCAGTAACTTTAGCTCTTGTAACTATGTTATTCGTTTATGTTCTGTGTGTGTGTGTGTGTGTGTGTTATGTTTTTCGTAAATGTGTGTAATTATGTATTGTTGTTGTTGTAAAAATAAAAGTTCCTATTGCACGAGAGACAGAGTCAGAATAGAATCTAGTTTCCAAGAGGACTCAACTACGTTCTTATGGAACACCGAATAAACGAGTAGGGTAGTTTAGCAATAGTGTTGTGATCAAAAGCTAAAAGAAAGTGTGTTAAAATTAACAGAATATAGGTTTAAGGAAAAGAACACTGAGTTGTTGCATTTCAATAAACAAATATTGTGTTAATATGTTAATATAGGTTTAAGGAAAAGAACACAGAGTTGTTCATAGTTTTAAATTTGATCTTTAAAAGAATTGTTTTAATCTTTAGAAAGAAGATTCTCAAAGAATGAGGAGATGATTCATAGTTTGAGAATTATCTTAAAAGGATTTTATCAAAAAGATTTGGAACAGAGATTCCAAATGATTTTGATTATATATGTGCAAGTGTTGAAAGTGCTTAACGGTGAATTATAGACCTTACCGTAACTTAGGTTAATAATAGACTGTCAAGCATATTCATTTTATCTTGCTATTTTAATTCATTTCTTCAGATTGTATGTTATTACTTTGAGAAGATATGATGATTGTTTGTTGAGATGTGCAGGATAGCAGACAAATGTTTAATTTTGTAGGTTGTCAAGCAAGATCTCAGCACAAAGGCAAGAAAGACGAATACACAGGGTTGTACATTGTTTGTGTATAACAAAGATAAATACTAGTATGATGAGGCAATCATAGAGGTATTTATAATTGTTATTTTGTTCAACCAAGATGTATGCTGGTATGATAAGGTAATCATAAGAGTATTACATATGGTTTGTAATTTTTGCCAAGGATCTTAAAATAGGATGAAACATGAAGATTTGAAGTTTGGTAGCGTTCGAAAAATCATGTTATCCAAAGTTTACATGAAATTCAAAGGTTCATGAGAACATAATTTAGAGGCAAAAATTATAATTTCGTTATGCAAAAGTATAAGTGATTAGATTTCTGTTAGATGATTTTACTAAGTTAAAATCAAGTAACTTTTTGAAGTAAAATCAATATAGATTTGCATTTTGATGTAAATGGAAGACCTCAGGGTAGGTTATCCATAGATATCCATAGAATGATAAGACCGAGATCTTAAGATTCTGTACTGTTGATAAGCTTAATTAGAATAATAAGACAGAGTTCTTAAGATTCTAGATTTAAATTTGTAGTTCTAGACTAAGATAATGTCATATGGATTTTTATGACTTATAATAGTAAAGAATAACAAAATTTGGAGAAGAAAATGAAAAATGTAGTTCTAGATTAAGTCATTACTGGTATAGTGATGAAATAATGAAGAATAACATTTTTATTTTGATCTCGTTGTATATCTTTGTTTGTGCTTTTAAGCTTGATTGTGCAGGTATTAGCACAAAGAAGCACAATGAGACAAAGAATTGCTTTAAAACAGGGTTCCATGTTCCTGAAGTTTGAGCTTCAAATTTCAAAGTTTCTGGTTTTCATGGAAGTCAACTAGTTCAGGATTGATTGTTGGAAATTTTACCTCTCTATTACATGCCGGTTAGGCAAGGCGAGCAGGGACTCGAGATATGCTTAATTCGGAGAGATTTATTGTTGAGGGGGAGAACTACAACAAGCTTTGGTGCATTAGTTGATTTTTATGACGATACAGAGAGTTTGAAGTTTGCTTCTCAAATCTGAAGTTTCAGAGGATCAAGTTTCGGGTATGGCAATTATATTTGTTGTCTCGAAATTATTTTTCAGTATATTTGCAGAGAAGTCAATCCAAAGGAATTTCAAGAAAAGGACTGTGTCTTGATATGTAAAGAGCTAAGAACATCAGGTTTTCTACTATATTGTTTATATGGTAATTACGAGATGTTGATAGCTATATTTGTTCTAGTTGAAGATCTTAGATATAGAAATCTTGATTTGAATATAAAAGATTATCAACTATGTATGAGAATCCTTAGACATAGACTTAGTATGAATGTAGAAGGTTAAAGAAAACCTTAACATAGATATTAAGTGAATGTGAAAGGATTTACATTGTTAGATAACTTAGTGGACTTAGACATTTTGTGAATGTAGAAGATTATTACAATCTTTGACATAGACATAATGGAATTTCACAAGTGGTTAAGTTAAACCTTAGATATAGATTTAATGTGAATGTAGAAAGTTAAGAAAGACTTTTGACATAGACATTAAATGAATATAAAAGGCTAATTTTTTACCTTAGACATAGGAATATGACATTCTAATGTGAAAGGTTACTTATTTTTTACCTTAGACATAGATACATCGTTTGAATTTGAAAGGTTTCAATGTATGTAAACCTTAGAAATAGAAACGTTTATATGAATGTGAAAGGATATAAGTATCATGTTTGAATATTAGAAAGTTGTCAAATGTGTTTTGAAACTTTAGATATAGAAACATATACTTATGTAATAATAACATATTGATTATCTAGATCATATAGTTGTGAAATGATTTCATAAAATATGAAGTAGTTAATCAATGTAATATTGTATGTCAATTGCTCTGATCATAGTTATGTATTCCAGTCATAATTTGAGGGGGAGTACATGAGAATGATCATTGCTCTGAAAATTTAATCATAGTTATGTATCCCAGTCAAGAATTGAGGGGGAGTACATAAGAATGATTGTGGTTATGTTGATTGATCATAGTTATACCTACTAGTCATAAAATTGAGGGGGAGGTATAAGAATGACGAATCAATTTTATAACAAGTGGTACAGATAAGTTTACAAATTGGTAGAGTTTTGAAAGTTGTACAGATTTGTAGATATCATTACAAGTGGTTCAGTTTCGGAAAAAAGCTCGTTTCGAGAAGGTTTTGGAAAGATTGATCGTGGAAAAGTTAAAGAATTTCGGTAAGTTTATTAACTTTTCAGGTTTAAGACGAAGATCAGGGAAAAGATGAAAATTTGATGTCTACAGGTTTGGTCATTTTAATTTTCATATTTCCAGGAAGTTCGTTAATCAATTATTCAGAAACTTTAACGAAAATTTGAAGTTTAAAGTGTGCAGGTTTTACGACCTCGTAATTAGCAAGAGGCAGAATACGACCTCGTAATTAGGTCGATTGAGCCTTGTGCAGATACGACCTCGTAATTGGATGGGCCGAGTCAATCCAAGTCCATTCGGGTCGAGTGGGTATATATAACCCAATTTAACCCTAATACGACCTCACAAATTAAAATCAATTTTAGAGCTTTACGACCCCGAAAAACTACTTTGCTACCCCGTTTGAGATTTGATATATACAATTAGATCGAGTGTTTTTGAGTGATATATTTGTGATCCTCGTGAAATACTGAATCTAGGTATACTATCTAATCGTCCTATAGTTAACCATGCAACAAGAAAATCAAGAAAATAGAACTCGAAATTTTCGAATTAGGTTTTCTAAGTTTCTTCGATTTTGATGTTTTCTGGGTAAAACTAAGGGTTGGGGTATGTTTGTTGTTTGAATACGAGTGTATAGAAACAACTTTTATGAATTTTGGTTGGGTAAATCTTGAATTCGCAATGAAGAAGATGAACAGTGCGACGACCTCGCAATAGTGGGTTTGCTAGCCCAGATTTGCGACCTCGCATTTGTCAGTATGGATTTACGACCTGGACCAAATACGATGCCAAATTGGAAAATACGACCTCGTATTTTAGAGTTTGGTTGACCGTATTTTGACCTTGAAATACGACCTCGTACAGAGATACGACCTCGTATTTGACTTAACAGATTTTCAAAAGTTTATTTTTATAAATATTTGAAAATGGGTTAATTTTATATTTAACTTAATTACAGGGTTAATTAAAGTTAATTTAACAGATTTTCAAAAGTTTATCGTAATAAATATTTGAAAATGAGTTAATTTTGATATTTAACTTAATTACAGAGATAATTAATGTTAATTATTGTTTAAGTAGATTACCGAGATAATCTATGTTGTTAATTATAAATTACAGGGATAATTTATTGTTGATTAACTAAATTACAGGGATAATTTATGTTAATTGTTTTTGACTAGATTACAGAGATAATCTTAGTTGTTTATATTATGCATATGAATTTTTATGTCTATTTGGGTAATTAATTGTTTGTTATTGATTACAGAAATGGCAAGAAATTTCATTGCTGGTCATAATTATGTGATGAACTTCGATGATAATCAGGAGGGAACTGCGTATTATCATGAGATATTCGCATTCTTTAGAAGATCAAGGATTCATCATGTTCTCACACATTCGCCAGTTATTTATTTGGAATATTTAAGAGATTTTTGGGCGAATGCTAATACTGTTCGTGCTGGAAACGAACATATATTTCATACCACTGTTGCTGGGCAGTTGATACAGTTCACAGCTGCAGATCTTATCGGTATTCTTCGGTTAGGCACAGTTGAACAGGAAGGTGGTGCGACTGGTCTCACCAAGTTCCGTCATGATTTGATTCAAGGTGCTTTTAGAAGAATGGGGTTTGCCGGTGATCTGACAAGTAGAACTCTGTTTAAGAGGGGTTTCTATGGCAGGTGGAGGTATCTGGCTCATGTGTTGAATGTTAGTTTGAGCAACAAGAAGTCTGGTTTTGATACGTTGAACCAGGAAGCCCAAGCACAGATGGTAGGCTTAGTTTTTAATAAGCCGTATAGTTTCTCCAAGTTCTTCTTCGAAGAAATGAGAAAACAGATCACAGCCACGGGAAAGAGGAGGTTCTTGTTGTATCCTCGGCTTGTGATGATGATTATAAATGCTCGTCTCCCGAATTTTCCAGCTGTGGCAGGAGTAGAGCATGTGAGCACAATCATCAGACGTGGTTATGATGAGTTTGTGTCTAGATACCAGAATGATCCGAATGCACAAGATGTTGCATTATTCGGTGCGATCATCAACGCCAACTATGTAGCACCATTGGATGGGTCATATCAGCTTATGAAGGGCCTCAGCCAGAAGATGGTGAAGCTGCTGGGAATGTTGAGCTTCCAGAGCAGTTGCATGATGTTGCTGTTGAAGGTGATGTACCGATTGAGCCTGTAGTGGTTGTACAAGCTGCAAATGATGTAATTAACCAAGCTGGAGCTAATCCTGAAATAGTGGATGATGTTTTGGAACAATTGGCTGATCCAGAGGGTGATATTGCACAAGTGCAGAGGTACAATGCCAATGATGATGATCTAGTGGATGTGAACCTAGACCAAGACATAGATGACTATGTAGCTGAAGCTGCAGGTGGTTCTGACGCAGCTAGAGCTAGTGGGTCAGGTGCTGGTGAAGCTAGTGGGTCAATGGCAAGTCAGGCGAGTGGATCTGGTATGGAGGCTGGAAGAAGAAGGAGAGAAACAGATGAAAGTCGTGTGCCAGAGCAGCCGTTGCATAAGAGAACTAGACTTGTCAGGGAACAAGTATTTTCTGCTGCTGCTGGTAGTGGTTCACAAAGAGTGCAAGTGACTTCTGTACAAGAGACTGCACAACCACAGACAACGGAAGAAGCTACTCAAGATATTGCTGGTTTGCAGAGACGATTGTCTGAGCAAAAAGAGCAATATGACAGAGACGTGTCTGAGATGAGAAGCTTGATCCATGGTTTGTCTGAGAATCTCAAGGGAGAAGCTGCCAGAAACAAAGTGCTTACTGATAAGCTGAATCAGGCAGAGGTTGTGTGTCTGGGATGTACAAGAAGTATTTGGCTCTAGATGAAAAGTTGTCAGGATGAAAGATGCACTGGATAAGGGAGTCAAGATCTCTGAAGAAAAAGTGCATGAATTCATCGACAACTACATGAAGTTGAAAGCCGAGAGAGATAGCTCAGGCTGCAAGGGTGATGAGCTAGCTAGGGTAAGGCATGACGATGATCAGAATGAAGATCCAGATGCTGCCAAGGCTACTCAGGAGCTAGGAGGGAGTTCTTGTTTCAGAACAGAGACTCAAGGGGAGTCTAGCCAGGCTGGTGGTGCTAGCAAGGCAACCTCAGAAGCTCCTCAGACTCAAGAACTGGTAGTCACAGGGATGACTATGACTGTGGAGTCTGACACACCACAAGCTTAAACCCCTACAAAAGATGTTGACGTTGATCGATTAGATCTGGGTAAGGGTTTGGCTAAGCAGTCTGTTGTTACTCAAGAAGGCTGATGACAGAAGTAGAAGAAGTAGATTAATGACAAAGACAAAGACGAAGACATTTATTTTAACGTCTAGAAGCTATTGCCAAGGGGGAGTCTGTAAGTGCACGTCTATGTCAATAGCAGTCTAGATTGTTTGGGCTTATATGATTGTCATTAATGAACTTAGTATTATGCATAGAATACTATATTAAGTTTAAGTATTGAATGTATGATAAATCTGCTAAGTATGAAATGCGACCTCGCAATTGCAGGGTCAATTACGAGGCAATCCTATAGGAATACGACCCCGTATTTGCAGGGACAAATACGAGGCTAGAGCAATACGACCTCGTAAATAGTGAGTCGAGCTGGGCTCTGAAATACGACCCCGACGTGCTGAAGCCTTTTAGGGTTTTTCCTATAAATACCAACCCTAACAGAGATTAGGGTTGAACATTTGTCGAATTATCAAGCATAGTTGTGCAGGTTAATAGGTCAAAGGTTGTTCCGCTAGCCCGAAGAAGATCTGCGAGGCATCAGGTGATCTAGGGGCTTCGTTGTGAATCACCAAGTTATAGAGAGGGATTCCGCACCTCTTGATAACTGGAGCAGGCTATTAACGATCCGTACCAGGGGACTTACTTTGGATGTCGTCCCGATCAATGCTCGAAATCCCCCAATGGCCCGAGGTACTTGTCATTAATGTAGTAGTCAAGGTCACCACCGAAATAAGTGCTTCATTCTTATCAGTCAACAACAACAAGCTCGACGACAACTTGCTCCCCGTGGAAGAACTTTTGTCGTGATTGTGGCCAAGATTCGTGTTGATCCTAACGTCATTGTAGGTACATTTCTCCTCGACAATCAATATGCCACCATATTATTTGACTCTGGGGCCGATTTTGGTCTTATTTCCAATGATTTCATACCGTTGAATGATGCTAGTCTTAGTCCGTTGTCGTATTACTTTGAACTTGAAATGGTAAATGGCGGGTTAACAAAAATTGACCAAGTTGTTCGTGATTGTACTTTAGAGTTATGTGACCACCTGTTTCTCAAAAATCTAGTTCCTTTTGATATCGGTAGTTTGACGTGATTGTGGGAATGGATTGGATGTCGGCAATGAATGCGGTTATAGATTGCGGTAGTAAAGTAGTGAGGATTCCGTTAGAAAATGGCGAAGAATTAGTGGTTCAAGGTGAGACGACCGAGCCGTGGGAAGAGAAAGAATATAATGTTAATGTCACAAAAGTCGAACTGAAGACCGTGCCCGCAGTTAACGAATGTACAGATGATTACCTGGATGACCTACCGGGTTTGCCTCCATCTCGTCAACTCGATTTCCGTATTGATCTTATTCCGAATGCTTCTCCCGTGGCCAAGCACCCTATCGCTTAGCCATAACCGAAATGCAAGAGTTGGCCACACAACTCAAAGAACTTCAAGAAAAGGGTTTCATACGCCCTAGTCAATCACCGTGGAGCGCACCAATTCTATTTGTCAAGAAGAAAGACAGCTCATTTCGAATGTGTCACGATTTTTGAGAACTAAATAAACTCACGTTATCCTCTCCCAAGATTTATTTGATCAACTTCAAGGTGCTCGTTTCTTTTCCAAGATTGATTTGCGGACAGGTTACCACCAATCGTGTCCACGAAGACGATATCTCAAAGACGGCCTTTCGAACACGTTATAGGCACTTTGAATTTACGATTATGCCTTTTGGGTTGACCAATGCACCGGCGGTGTTCATGGTTTTGATGAACCGGGTGTGTCGGCCCTACTTAGATAAATTGTCATTGTTTTCATTGATGACATCCTTATTCATTCCAAGACGAAAGGAGATCATCCGGAACACTTGTGGAAAATTTTAGAGTTACTCCGGGAAGAGAATCTGTATGCAAACACTTAATGTGAATTTTGGCTTAAAGAGGTCCACTTTCTTGGTCACGTGGTGAACAAGGAAGAAAAATTCATGTGGACCCAAGTGAAATCGAAGTGGTGAAGACTTAGAGACGACCCGAGACACCAACCGAGATTCACCAATCTCTTGGTTTGGCGGGTTATTATAGACGATTCACTGAGGGCTTTTCGAAGATCGCCCAACCTTTGACTTTGTTGACTTAACGAGAAAAACGATTTGATTGGGGTGAGAAACAAGAACAAGCCTTCCCATTTGTTGAAAGACAAGTTGTGTGATGCACCGATTTTACGCTTGCCCGATGGAGCCGATGATTGTGATTGTGTTATCCGGTACCACCCGGGTAAAACAGGTGTTGTAGCCGATACCTCGAGCCGAAAGGAACGTGTGAAACCAAGACGAATTAGAGCCATGAGCCTTACCGTGCAAGGGAGTGTTCGTGACTCCATCATTGAAGCACGAAGGTTGACAACTAAGCCGGAAAACTTCATCAATGAAGCATTACACGGCTTAGAAGAACAATTTGATAGAAAGGACGATGACGGTTTATACCTTGTTGAACGATTGTGGAATCCCCATCTTTGGTGGGCTTCGAATGAAATTGATGAATGAAGCTCACAAGTCGGCCTACTTGGTTCACCCGGGGTCTGACAAGAGGTATTTTGACATGAGAGACTTGTATCGGTGGTTGGGAATGAAGAAAGACGTTACAAGATATGTAGTGAATGCATCACGTGTTTACAAGTAAAAGCCGACCACAAGAAACCACCAGGTTTACTAGTTCAACCGGTAACATCGGTGGAAATGGGAACGAAATTGCCATGGACTTCATACTGACGATGTACCCCTTCAACTCACTATACGAAGGGCACATATTACGAAGCACATCTACGAAGGGAGATAGCACGAAGGCGATTAACTCAATTAAATAATAAAAGGATTAACATAAATCCTTTCCAAAGATAAACACAATCTTGCCTAGTTCGATCTCCTAAAGGATAATCCTTAAGGAAACAAATCGGATAAAGATGGCTACTTGATATCAATCTAAAAAGAGGTTGGGCCAAAACCCTAAACCTCTTCCCTAAGAAACCTTCTCCTATAAAAGGAAAAGGATCTCTCATCAATTGGCATGATCATAATCAGCCGCACACACATACATACGGTCATCGACCGAACCAAAACCCTAACTAAAGTCGATCAAGTATCGACATTCACATAACAACCATAGTTGGCGTAAAGGAGCACCGCTCTACCTTCGGGGAATCGCCAACAAACTTTAAACCTCAACTATCTCTTCATAGACCGAAACCCCTTTGCCGGAGTCTACATCCTACATGCGGTTTGGTACACAATCATTTGGCGCCATCCGTGGGACCACACTAATTCATATTACAAAACCCACCATTAAACCACACTATGATCCGTCGTGCCAAGCTAAAAACATGATAGATCAAGCAAGGGAAAAACTCGGACGAACGAATGATCACTTTCTTATGTGATTAGACTCGACGACATAAAGTCTCTATCGTAGAGAAAGATCGAAAATCTGGCTTTTGCTCACAATCATCAAATCCGTAAGCTAAGTATCTCTATTCGCCATGCATATACATGCAGAAGACGACAGATAGATACAAAGTATTATATAGATGAAAGATGAAAATTGTGTTGAATAAATATTATTTTTGAAGACAATGAAGATACAAGCTCGTTTGGAAGTTCTACTACATCAAAATGTTGAAAGTGCAAATTATGTCGTGGCCAACCTGTGGAAGTTCATCACGAATTGGGCTTCAAGAAAAAAAAGGAGCAATTGCAAATTTGTAATAGCATGATAGACGTGAGTTGTAAAAAGGCCAAACTTAGGCTACAGGATAAGAAAGTCAAATAGTATATAATATTATTTGATGATTATTGTACATGGCAAGTTGAGTCGGTAGAAAAGGAGGCCCAAAAGTGGACTTAAATAATAAAAAGGGTATTAGAGTTAGTTCGTAGAGGGGAATTGGCAGAAAGTTATTTATGTGGGTGAGAGGAGCCAAACGAATTAAGTTGTTGCCTTGTTCGTCGACTACGGGCAACCACAAAAAGCCGACCATGATTACTCTCATTCATAATATTACAAGAAGAAAATCAAGACGAAGGACCTACTCCGCGAAAGTTGTAATATGTATCGGGATCTAATATAAATTATGATTCATTACGGTCATACTTATTTAAAAACCATCTCCATGGTACAAAAACTAATAATAGTAAAAGAGAAAGATCGAGATGGAGAGTCTGCTTCGCTGCCTATCCTGCTCCAGATCCAGATGGATGAACCAACCCGAAGCCTTCAGCGACCTTCGGAAACCTCCGACAGTCTTCACCAAGCTTCGGAAACCTCCGATAGCCTTCGACAAGCTTCAGACCCTCCCTCAGTCTTCGCCGAGCTTCGAAGACCTATACAACTGTAGCTAGCCTTCGAAGACCTACGAAAAACTTCCTATAGCCTGTAGCTACGGTCAGAAATCTTATAAAGTCTCCAGCGACCTTCGGAAGCCCCCAACGAGCTTCGAAGGACCCCTACAGCCTCTGGCATCCTCCGACAGCCTTTCCAGACGTAGATCCAGATATAGAGCTTGACCCAAAGCCTCTGACAGCATTTGGCGATTTATAAAAGCGTCCGAAGCGTTTAGCGATCTTCGGAAACCTCCGACAGCCTTCAGCAAGCTCCGGAAACCTTCCGAAAGCCTTCGATGAGCTTCGGACACCTCTAGCAGCTTTCAGCCAAGCTCCGGAAACCTTCGATAGCCTTCAAATGAGCTCCGGAAACCTTCAGCAACATTCAGAAGCCAAAGTAAATTCGATACAATAATTTGAGAAACTCGCGCAATCTAAAGATAAGAAGTAAAGTCTAAAATCATGACCCTAGCAGCCCATAATGTTAGACTGGGGGGCTTGATGGTATAATAACCTTAGGTAACTTCGCGCGACCAGGTTCACAAATCTCTTTGACACATTCCCTAGCCACGGAGCTACACTAGAAAGGATCACATCTGCAATCTATTTCCACAAAGCTCAAGACATGAGGTAAAAACTCTCCAACCAAACCCTATGGGCGTTAAAAACCCAAGGTATGCGCTAAGGCCATAATCTTTTATATTTTGCCTAAAGGTATATATAGCTCGTATAATGGTCACCTACACGATAGTCTAACCATATACCACAACTTACCTACGGCTTAATTCATAAGGCATAAGCCTCATAATTTACCAACCCTTAAAAGGATTGGCATACTGAAATATTCCCGTCAAGATAAAGCCACGGACATGGTTTCCTACTCTTCGTAGATCAGATAACCTCCGTAGAGCAAAATCATCGGGTATAATACTTTCCCTTCATAAGATAAATGACTTAAAATAGAATAAAACTCCGAAAGTAGGATTGTGCACCAAACCGCATAGATGATGATCCGGCAAGGGGCTTCGTCTGGAGAGTGATTGAGGTTTAAGAGTTTGTTGGCGATTCCCCGAAGGTAGGAGCGGTGCTCCTGTACGCCAACTATGGTTGTTATGTGAATGTCGATACTTGATCGACTTTAGTTAGGGTTTTGGTTCGGTCGATGACCGTATGTATGTGTGTGCGGCTGATTTTGATCATGCCAATTGATGAGAGATCCTTCTCCTTTTATAGGAGAAGGTTTCTTAGGGAAGAGGTTTAGGGTTTTGGCCCAACCTCTTTTTTTAGATTGATATCTAGTTGCCATCTTTATCCGATATTCTTTCCTTAAGGGATTATCCTTTATGGAGACCGAACTAGGCAAAGATATGTTTTATCTTGGAAAGGATTTGTGTTAATCCTTTTATTATTTAATTGAGTTAATCGCCTTCGTGCTATCTCCCTTCGTAGATGTGCTTCGTAATATGTGCCCTTCGTATAGTGAGTTGAAGGGTACATCGTCAAGCCCCCCAGTCTAATATTAGAGGCTGCCAAGGCTGTGATTTTAGACTCTACTTCTTCCCTTCTAACGCTCCGGTCTTCATACAATTTTGTCCGAATAAGCTTTGCTAAAAGTTTTGCTCGGAGGACTAGAGATGCTCAATTTTGATAGATCTTTAGGCTCATCCAATGTTGACTTTTTCTACATATTTTCATTCGAGTGACAAGTGGTAATAGTTGATCAAATGGTTGAGATGAGGCTTCGTTGTCCGTGTTATTATGCCTTTGAATATTTTTCGCCATTATTGATCGCTACTCGCTCAGGTAACTTTTCTTTCTTTGTGCAAAAGTGATTTGCGAATGGTGACTTTTGTCAAATGAGATAAGGTAGTGAGCGATCTTTGTAAGGTACTTTCACGAAGGCTCTTGATGTGATCTTTGCTAGAAATCGTTTGTTTCGATTATGGACCTTTGATCTTCGAATCTCACTTTTTGCTATGAAGTTTCGAGCAGTTTGTGGATTTACGGGGATCAATGAGTCTTGTAATAGAAGTGCTATGCTTCTTCTTTTTTGGTGGCATGGTGTCCTTTGTGAGTTAATGCACTTGCTTCGTAAGGTATATCCTTTGAGTGAAAGCTATCTCAGGACAGGATCGTTTGCCATGAGCGTCTTGTGCGGTGGACAAATCTAATCGTAGTAATGTCGAGGTGGTATGAAGGTGTACTATGAGAGAGTTTCTTCTTATCGTCTTCTTTATAAAAACTTGAATGTATCTTCACATCTTTTTGTTATGCATAATGTAAACAACCGGTGTTGTATCCTTCAAATTAGAGGTCATATTTTTGTTATGTCGGGTTGTTCCACCTTTGTCGCTTTGTTTAGTAACTGCTCATATTGATGAACTTGATGTGCCATTACTCTTCATGTGGTTGTGTTCTTGTTCCGTAGACCACATGGTTATCTTCTTATGATTCTTTCCTTTAATGTAGAGCAAATGTTGCAAACTTAGGGAATTTTGCTCTTCGTCATGTGGAAAAGGCATCCCTGATGTCTCAGGATTATATTTGGGCAGGATATGTTCTTCATATATGATTGATTCTGGTGTCTTTGAATGACTATTCGCTTCTTGTAATTATCTTACGAAGGTACTAGAGGTATCCTTCTTGTTGTTATGGGCGGTTTCTTCAAAGTTCCCGAGGAATCTTCGGCTTCTATTTTCTGACTTTGGGAGTGGTTTATGTAGGCTACCATCCTTGTTAACTCTTACAAGCTTTTTTATGGGCTTCGGGTGATGAACTATTCTTCATATATTCGGAAGTTCTTTCTTTAAGCTTCGAGGATATATTACGAAGGGATCATCATGCCGAGCTACCTTTTTATTGCTTTGTGAGTAATTCTTGAACCTACCGGGGGCATATATATGGCCTTCGTAGGGTAGTGCGGAAGTTTGCTGGAAATTTGAAGGTTCGTCCAGCGTATATGCACGGTTTCGAAGGTACCACCATTCGATTATTCCGTGTCTCACATTTAATTATAGTCTGCATGGTATCGAAGGTGATCACCTTCGTATTTTCCATGTCTTTTTGTTGGTGCATGCTTCGTTATGGAAGTTTTTGTTCTTCCAATTACGATTTGACTATATGTGATGTAGGCGTCCCTATCATACATTGAGCCTTAGTAGCATGTCTTTTATTGGTAAATGGATACGTACGTGGTAAGATAGGTAATACGATAGGGAGCGACCCTTCGTAATGGTTAAAGATGAGGGTGTGTTCACCGCTTTCTGACCTTATAGGTTTTACGACGTTGGACATATAAGTCTCTTTGTCGTGTTCAAACCTTTGTTAGGTCGTATATTCATGATTTTGGTCCCTTCGAGGGTGGAACCTTTATATCATGCCTTCTTTCAATCTCAGTACTCACATATGAACGACTTCATAAATTAGCCATTACGAAGCTTTGTTTAAACTTTGTAGTTAAGCCATTACGTCATTTAAACAACTGTCAAGTGTGAGCTGAAATCAAAGAGTTAGCATAATATCTAATAAGTACTTATACGGTTGCTAGGTTGCACCGTTTATTCAATTTATGAATAATATAAAACGTTGTGGTCTTAATAGGACCAATGTTTGGCCAATTTCGGAGGGCATTGCCTTCCACTTTTTCGTTGGCCCATTTAATATTATTATTATGAGGTATTCTCCGTATTTAGTGAAGGGTATCTTCGTTTTATGACTCTGAAGTGTGTTCTACGTTCCTATAGGTTTAGGAATATTAGTGCATGGTTCCGAAGGCAACCACCCGCGGGGTCCCATGTCTCACATTTTTGTTGCATGGTTTCAAAGGCAACCACCTTCGATGTTCCATGTCTAAGTGATATAACCTCAGGATTATATCCTTGTGGCTCTAATTATATGCTATACGAGTGTTCTTGAATTTCTATAAGTTTTTTGACATCGTATTTTTGGGAACAGAGTTTGCGAGGCTAGGGCCTAGGTAACAATTTGGGTATTGTCTCTAGTTGTGTCAACAAGAGTGAGATGAGGACTTCTTTGACTTATGCAGTGTAGAAAGGATTGTTGGTAATGGGTAAAACTTTGGATATTCGGATGTTGTAAGGAAATTATCGCGGCAGGCTATGTATGACCTTCCGAATCTACGGGGAGGTGTATCGTCAAGCCTCTTAGGCTTAAGGGTAGTGACAAAGTGTGTATATGTTGACCTCCGTGCTTGCGGAGGGGCGTTATTTAAAAGGTTTATGAACTAGAGGTGGGAGTGTAGTCTCGACCTTCTTAAGCTTAGATAAGACTTTTTATACAAGATCGTAGGCTCGTGGCCTCTGATATATTTTGGTTTCGGGTTTTCCCCAGGGTATATGAGTTTTATGCGCTTGGCATTTATCTAGATCGTATGGGTATATATTAGATATGCTTTTCTAGGATGCATAGATTGATTTTTGGGTAATAGACCTTGTAGAGGGTATCCTACTTTCGGAGTTTTATTCTATTTTAAGTCATTTATCTTATGAAGGGAAAGTATTATACCCGATGATTTTGCTCTACGGAGGTTATCTGATCTACGAAGAGTAGGAAACCATGTCCGTGGCTTTATCTTGACGGGAATATTTCAGTATGCCAATCCTTTTAAGGGTTGGTAAATTATGAGGCTTATGCCTTATGAATTAAGCCGTAGGTAAGTTGTGGTATATGGTTAGACTATCGTGTAGGTGACCATTATACGAGCTATATATACCTTTAGGCAAAATATAAAAGATTATGGCCTTAGCGCATACCTTGGGTTTTTAACGCCCATAGGGTTTGGTTGGAGAGTTTTTACCTCATGTCTTGAGCTTTGTGGAAATAGATTGCAGATGTGATCCTTTCTAGTGTAGCTCCGTGGCTAGGGAAAGTGTCAAAGAGATTTGTAACTGGTCGCGCGAAGTTACCTAAGGTTATTATACCATCAAGCCCCCCAGTCTAACATTATGGGCTGCTAGGGTCATGATTTTAGACTTTACTTCTTATCTTTAGATTGCGCGAGTTTCTCAAATTATTGTATCGAATTTACTTTGGCTTCTGAATGTTGCTGAAGGTTTCCGGAGCTCATTTGAAGGCTATCGAAGGTTTCCGGAGCTTGTTGAAGGTTGCAGAAGGTGTCTGAAGCTCATCGAAGGCTTTCGGAGGTTTCCGAAGCTTGCTGAAGGCTGTCGGAGGTTTCCGGAGCTTGCTGAAGGCTGTCGGAGGTTTCCGAAGATCGCTAAACGCTTCGGACGCTTTTATAAATCGCCAAATGCTGTCAGAGGCTTTGGGTCAAGCTCTATATCTGGATCTACGTCTGGAAAGGCTGTCAGAGGATACCAGAGGCTGTAGGGGTCCTTCGAAGCTCGTTGGGGGCTTCCGAAGGTCGCTGGGGACTTTATAAGATTTCTGACCGTAGCTACAGGCTATAGGAAGTTTTTGTAGGTCTTCGAAGGCTAGCTACAGATTGTAGATGGTCTTTGAAGCTCGGCGAAGACTGGAGATGTCTGAAGCTCGTCGAAGGCTGTCGGAGGTTTCCGAAGCTTGCTGAAGGCTGTCGGAGGTTTCTGAAGGCTCGCTAAACTGTCGGAGGTTTCCGAAGCTCGCCGAAGGCTATCGGAGGTTTCCGGAAGCTTGCTGAAGGCTGTCGGAGGTTTCCGAAGCTTGTGAAGACTGTCGGAGGTTTCCGAAGCTTGGTGAAGACTGTCGGAGGTTTCCGAAGCTTGGTGAAGACTGTCGGAGGTTTCCGAAGCTTGGTGAAGACTGTCGGAGGTTTCTGAAGGTCGCAAGGCTGAGGAGGTTCCGAAGCTCGTCGAAGGCTATCGGAGGTTTCCGAAGCTTGCTGAAGGCTGTCGGAGGTTTCTGAAGCTCGCATCTTAGGAGGTTTCGAAGCTCGCGAAGGCTGTCGGAAGGTTTCCGAAGCTTCGAAGGCTTTCGGAGGTTTCCGGAGCTTGCTGAAGGCTGTCGGAGGTTTCCGAAGATCGCTAAACGCTTCGGACGCTTTTATAAATCGCCAAATGCTGTCAGAGGCTTTGGGTCAAGCTCTATATCTGGATCTACGTCTGGAAAGGCTGTCGGAGAATGCGAGAGGCTGTAGGGGTCCTTCGAAGCTCGTTGGGGGCTTCCGAAGGTCGCTGGGGACTTTATAAGATTTCTGACCGTAGCTACAGGCTATAGGAAGTTTTTGTAGGTCTTCGAAGGCTAGCTACAGATTGTAGATGGTCTTTGAAGCTCGGCGAAGACTATGGAGGTGTCCGAAGCTCGTCGAAGGCTGTCGGAGGTTTCCGAAGCTTGGCGAAGGCTGTCGGGGGTTTCCGAAGCTTGCTGAAGGCTGATGGAGGTGTCCGAAGCTTGTCGAAGGCTATCGGAGGTTTCCGAAGCTTGGTGAAGACTGTCGGAGGTTTCCGAAGGTCGCTGAAGGCTTCGGGTTGGTCATCCATCTGGATCTGGAGCAGGATAGGCAGCGAAGCAGACTCTCCATCTCGATCTTTCTCTTTTACTATTATTAGTTTTTGTACCATGGAGATGGTTTTTTAAATAAGTATGACCGTAATGAATCATAATTTATATTAGATCCTGATACATATTACACCTTTCGCGGAGTAGGTCCTTTGTCTTGATCTTCTTCTTGTAATATTATGAATGAGAGTAATCATATGGTCGGCTTTTTGCGGTTGCCCGTAGTCGACGAACAAGGCATCAACTTTAATTCGTTTGGCTCCTCTCACCCACATAAATAACTTCTGCCAATTCCCCTCTACGAACTAACTCATATACCCTTTTTATTATTTAACTCGATAGGTAGATAGATAGATTGTATGTGGCTTGAATGATAATACATATAGTGTACATGAGGAACATTATTCAGCCACCGACTTAACTCTTTCCTTTTTCTTTTGATGTCGCTCGAAAAACTTAATTGTCCACGTTTGGCCTCCTTTTCGACTGACGCAAATTGCCATGTGTAATAAATCATCAAAATCATGGATTATGATACTATTGAACGGTGGAGCTGGTTCCCCCCCCCCCCCCCCCACCCCCCACGAAGCCCTAAGTTTGGCCTTTTTACAACTCACGTCTATCACGCTATTACACAATGATAATTGCCTTTTTTCTTGAAGCCCAATTCGTGATGAACTTCCACAGGTTGGCCACGACATAATTTGCAACTTATTCATTACATTTTGATGTAGTAGACTTCCAAACAAGCTTGTTCTTCATGTCTTCATATAACCCACTGCGCCGCAGTGGGTCTGATACACTCCCACTGCGCCGCAGTGGGTCTGATACACTCCCACTGCGCCGCAGTGGGTGAAACTCCCACTGCGCCGCAGTGGGTCGAACACTCCCACTGCGCCGCAGTGGGTGAAACTCCCACTGCGCCGCAGTGGGTGAACACTCCCACTGCGCCGCAGTGGGTCTGATACACTCCCACTGCGCCGCAGTGGGTCTGATACACTCCCACTGCGCCGCAGTGGGTGAACACTCCCACTGCGCCGCAGTGGGTGAACACTCCCACTGCGCCGCAGTGGGTGAACACTCCCACTGCGCCGCAGTGGGTCTGATACACTCCCACTGCGCCGCAGTGGGTGAAACTCCCACTGCGCCGCAGTGGGTGAACACTCCCACTGCGCCGCAGTGGGTCTGATACACTCCCACTGCGCCGCAGTGGGTGAACACTCCCATGCGCCGCAGTGGGTGAACACTCCCACTGCGCCGCAGTGGGTTGATACACTCCCACTGCGCCGCAGTGGGTGAACACTCCCACTGCGCCGCAGTGGGTGAACACTCCCACTGCGCCGCAGTGGGTGAACACTCCCACTGCGCCGCAGTGGGTCTGAACACTCCCACTGCGCCGCAGTGGGTGATAACTCCCACTGCGCCGCAGTGGGTTGAACACTCCCACTGCGCCGCAGTGGGTGAACACTCCCACTGCGCCGCAGTGGGTTGATACACTCCCACTGCGCCGCAGTGGGTGAAACTCCCACTGCGCCGCAGTGGGTGATACACTCCCACTGCGCCGCAGTGGGTGAACACTCCCACTGCGCCGCAGTGGGTTGAACACTCCCACTGCGCCGCAGTGGGTGAACACTCCCACTGCGCCGCAGTGGGTGAACACTCCCACTGCGCCGCAGTGGGTTGATACACTCCCATGCGCCGCAGTGGGTGAACCCCCACTGCGCCGCAGTGGGTTGTACACTCTCCCACTGCGCCGCAGTGGGAACTCTTTTCGCCAAATAAACATATTGACATCTCTCTCAAAATAAATCATCCATATAATTTATTTACATATCTCAAGTGCAATTATTTAACGGTGGAGCTGGTTCCCCCCCCCCCCCCCCCACCCCCCACGAAGCCCTAAGTTTGGCCTTTTTACAACTCACGTCTATCACGCTATTACACAATGATAATTGCCTTTTGCTCTTGAAGCCCAATTCGTGATGAACTTCCACAGGTTGGCCACGACATAATTTGCAACTTATTCATTACATTTTAATGATGTAGTAAACTTCCAAACGAGCTTGTATCTTCATTGTCTTCAAAAATAATATTTATTCAACACAATTTTTTCATCTTTCATCTTATAGACTTTGTATCTATCTGTCGTCTTCTGCATGTATATGCATGGCGAATAGAGATACTTAGCTTACGGATTTGATGATTGTGAGCAAAAGCCAGATTTTCGATCTTTCTCTACGATAGAGACTTTATGTTGATGAGTCCCATGGATCATAGATAATACAAACCATTAAATCGCAGAAGTATTCCCTTGTGGTGATCTATCATCGTTTTAGCTTGGTACGACGATCTGTTGGGATTTTTGGGTTTTTATCAAAGTAATATTATCCTTATAATATTAAAACGCAGCGGAAAATTGAACCATTTCAATGTGACATATGTAGTTAAAACCAATTTTAACTATTAAAAGAAAACCCAAACAATAAGGATCCATGTATATGAATAACATACATACAAAACATCAACCATAGGGTGTTTAGAAGACTACCTTCTTCCAAGCTAATGAGAAGGTTGATATGAAGGAGTTGATGAACTTGAAGCGGCAAGTCTTCAACCTAGAAGAACCTCAAGCTAGTATACCCCAAGCTTCCAACAAACACCCTAAATGTGCTAGGAATTAAACTTGAAACCCCTTTCTTCTTTTTCCTTTTGGCCGATTTTTCCAAGAACCAAAAATAAGAAGAAGACTTTTGTTCTTGAGAAAGTTGAGAGAGATTTTTGTCTTACCAAAAATGTAGTTGTGTTGATGCACTCTATGTGTGTCTTGTGTATATTCACACTCCAAGTCCATGTGCCTTATGTCTTGTGTAACATGCAAGACAACAAGTGTCAAATTGCATGTATCACCACATGGGGAGGGGGGGTCCGGCCCCTTAGTCCATCACATGGACATTAACCCACTGCGCCGCAGTGGGTCTGATACACTCCCACTGCGCCGCAGTGGGAACTCCCTGGCCTTCGGGTGCAAAAACCCCCACTGCGCCGCAGTGGGTTTAACACGCTCCCACTGCGCCGCAGTGGGAACTCTTTTCGCCAAATAAACATATTGACGTCTCTCTCAAAATAAATCATCCATATAATTTATTTACATATCTCAAGTGCAATTATTTAGAAAACCACTTTCTAAATGTTTCAAGTATTGATATTTATTTAAAGATCAAATCTTATAAATAAATACCATAAGTGTTTGTCTAGCTTGTTATTGGGTATGACCCGACTTGGATCATCACGTACTAGCCACGTCAATTTAATATGTGTCTTGGGCAGACGAATTCCAACAATCTCCCACTTGCACAAGATTCATAGAAGATTGACGCAAGCAGCAAATACCGCCTAACAACGGTTTGCTACCCCTAATACGTATGACGAAGTGCCATTCAATAACATCATCCTCTTCAAGTCCCTTACTTGAAATGATTTAGGTGAATCGATCATTTATCCTTTTGTCACAGATGTCATGTTAAATCCTAGAGACACAGAGTGATCATTCTCTATTGATTTAACTTTGTAGCAGGCCTTAGACATCTTACTCTCAACGAATAAGAGGGACAAATTCCATCTCGACTACATACGTCTCTCACAATCACCTTATATCATACCTGAGCTTAGTCTTATGTACTGCCATGTTTCAGAACAGCGAAGAACTAAGTCAAAGTATAATATTCAGTGAATATCAAGACCCAATATGTATCTCAGGTCTGAGGATACAATGATATTCGCCTTTTAACTCAAGATTACTTATGATCAATCACAGAGATTCCATGTAGTAATGCTTGATTGCAGGTCAGTCCAATATTTGTATCCCACAAATATCTATGAACCTTGGTAGCAACACTTTGCTCTATATTCAAAACCTTTTGAATATCTACCAATCCAAGTTCATAATAATCTTACATTCAAATTTGTTCCCACAAATATGATCGACTACGGACATTTAGAATAATTAACTTATTCATGGATTTAAACATGCAAAAAAAATGGAACATAACACAATTTAAATGCAAAATACCAATATTCATATAAATGTGTTAATAACTACAAGTGTTCCGATATCCAAATACTAAAATAGATCAAATCCAATCACTAGAATATCGAAGTCCCATGGCACAAGTATGACTCTCATGCTTAGGCCTTTCAAGGAGCTTCGTGAGTGGGTCCGCAACATTTTGATCGGTGTGAACTTTGTGAATACATATCTTTCCCTTTTCAACTTCATCCCTTATGTAGTTGAATCTCCGCTCAATGTGCCTAGTCTTTTGATGTGCACGAGGTTCCTTGATTTGAGCAATCGCACCCTCGTTATCACAAAGAATTTCTAGGGGTCCTTGAATGGAAGGAACAACCCCTAGATCGGCAATGAATTTCTTCAACCATGCAGCTTCTTGTGCTGCTAAAGAAGCGGCGATGTATTCCGATTCTGTAGTGGACAATGCAACCACATCTTGCTTTGAGCTTTTCCAAGAAACAGCTCCTCCATTTAGAATGAAGATATACCCCGATTGTGATCGAGAATCATCTCGATCAGTTTGGAAACTCGCATCCGTGTAACCCTTTACAACGAGTTCCTCCTCACCAGATCCATATATTAAGAAACATATCTTTAGTGTTTCTAAGATATTTCAATATATATTTGACAGCCATCCAATGACTATCACCTGGATTTTGCTGGTATCTACTTGTCATGCTTAAAGCGCATGACACGTCCGGTCTCGTGCATATCATAGCATACATGATGGATCCTATAGCAGATGCATATGGGATTCCACTCATTCTCTCTTGCTCAACTTTTGAGCTGGGAGATTGAGAAGTACTCAATATAGTTCCTCTTTGAATAGGCACCAAACCCTTTTTGGAGTTTTCCATCTTGAACCTTTTCAAGATCTTGTCTATGTATGCACTTTGATTCAAACCTATTAAGCGCCTTGATCTATCCCTATAGATCCTTATTCCCAAAATATAGGCGGCTTCACCAAGATCCTTAATGGAAAAGCAACTTCCAAGCCAGGCTTTTACACCTTCCAAGGTTGGAATGTCATTCCAAATAGTAGAATGTCATCGACATATAATACTAGAAAAGTAATGATGCTCCCACTAGCCTTCTTATACACACAAGCTTCATCAGCGTTTTGATGAAGCCAAATTTCTTGACTTCTTCATCAAAACGACGATTCCAGCTTCTTGATGCTTGTTTCAATCCATAGATTGATTTCTTTAACTTGCATACCTTTTTAGGATGTTTAGGATCGACAAAACCTTCAGGCTGATCCATATAGACATCTTCCTCAAGATATCCATTTAGAAAAGCGGTTTTGACATCCATTTGCCATATCTCATAGTCATAATATGCGGCTATGGCAAATAATATCCTAATAGACTTTAGCATTGCCACAGGCGAAAAAGTTTCATCATAATCGACCCTCGAGTTTGAGTGAAACCTTTTGCTACAAGTCTAGCTTTATAAGTACTCAAGTTTCCATGCATATCGTGTTTCAATTTGAACACCCACTTACTTCCAACTACTTTGGAATTAGGAGGTTCAACAACCAATTCCCAAACTTGGTTGTCATACATGGATTGCATCTCAGCGTTCATGGCCTCTAGCCATTTGTCCGAATCTGATTTGGACATAGCATCATGGTAGGTGGTAGGTTCATCAGAAACCACCATGTAGCATTCATCCACGAGAAATCCATATCTCTCAGGTGGATAAGTAGCTCTACCAGATCTACGAACGTTTTGTGTGTCTTGATCAACCCTTTGATCATCTTCAACATCCTTTTGTTGAATGCTAGTGTCACCCAAGTGTGTATCTGTCAGTGGTTCTTGATCTTCTTCAAGTTCCACTGTTCTGGAACTAGTTCCTTCCATAAGGAATTTAGTTTCCAAGAACTCAGCCTTTCGAGCAACAAATACATTTTGCTCATTAGGATTGTAGAAATAATATCCCAAATCATCTTTGGGATATCCTACAAAGATACACTTAGTGGATCGGGGCTCTAATTTGTTTGGGGCATCATGTCTTACATAAGCCTCACAACCCCATACCTTTAAATATGATAAAGATGGAACTCTTCCATGCCATATTTCAAAAGGTGTTTTCTCCACTTCTTGGTGGGAGCCATATTTAAAATTCGGGCAGCAGAGATTATGGCATATCCCCAAAATGATAGAGGTAGTGAGCTTCTGCTCATCATGGAACGAACCATATCTAATAGAGTTCGATTCCTCCTTTCAGACACACCATTATGTTGTGGTGTTCCAGGTGGAGTTAGTTGTGAGACAATCCCACAACTTCTAAGATGATCTTGAAAAGCATCACTTAGGTATTCACCTCCTCTATCAGAACGAAGAATTTTTATTGTCTTACTTAGTTGGTTTTCTACTTCATTCTTGAAAATTTTGAACATTTCAAAAGCTTCACTCTTATGTTTTAATAAGTATACATAACCGTAACGACTATAGTCATCGGTGAATGTAATGAAGTATCTTTCACCATTCCTAGTCATTGGCTTAAAAGGACCACATACATCCGAATGTATGATACCTAATAAATCTTTTGCCCTTTCATTAGTGCCTTTGAAAGGTGCCTTAGTCATCTTGCCTTGTAAACAAGATTCACATACATTAAAATGAATCATTTGATTTTGTTTTCAAAAGACCATTCTTTTGAAGTGTTAGTATGCGATTCTTATTTATATGGCCAAGACGACAATGCCAAATATAGGTTTCACTTAAATCTAATTTAAGGTTTCTTGGTGGTAGCTTGGTACATTGAGTTATCATATGTTTGGTTTTCATGAACTAATTCATAAATACCATTTAAAGGCATAGCTTTAAAATAAAATACATCATTCAAGAAACATGGATATCATTGTTAACAAAATTAAAATCATATCCAACATGTCTTAAACGGGAAACTGAAATAATACTCCTAGTCAAACTAGGTGCATACAAAACATTGTTAATACAATTTCCAAACCATTTGGAAGTTTCAAAAGATAGTCTCCTTGGGCTTCAACATGCACCAATGCACCATTGCCCATAAAAAGACTAATGTCTCCCTTCTTGATGCGCTTCTTTCTTATGAACCCCTGTAACATATTACAAATATGAGTTCCACATCCGGTATCCAATACCCATATGTAAGAAAGAACAGTATTAAGCTCAATATATATCATAAATATTGTACCTGAGGTTTGCCCTGCATCCCTCTTAGCTTTTAACTCTTTGAGGTAGGTTGGACAATTACGTTTCCAATGTCCTACCTCCCCACACTCAAAGCATGGGTCATTGACAGCAACCTTTTGCTTCTTCGCTTTTTGGGTATCCATTTTTCCCTTTCCTTTGCCTTTGTAATTCCCTTTGTTGTTACCCTTTCCCTTAGCAACATTTGCCTTGGGTCCGGAGTAAGCCCTTTTCTTTCCGCCTTCATTGATCATGAGAACGGGCTGAACTTTTCCTCCCATACTAGCCTCGGCCGTTTTGAGCATCCCATGAAGCTCGGAAACGGTCTTGTCCCATCCATTCATGTTATAATTTAACACGAAAGTTTCAAATCTCTTAGATAATGAGTTAAGGATCATATCCGTAGCTAACTCATTTGAGACGGGACAATTAAGCTTTCGAGGCGATCAATGTAGCTTTTCATTTTAAGAACATATGTTGATACGGGTTGTGAATCATCCATGCGACATGCATGAAGTGCTCGAACCGTTTCGAAGCGTTCAGCCCTTGCCTTTTGTTGGAACATTTCCTTGAGTTGGGTAATCATGTCGTATGCCCCATGATGCTCGAACTCCTTTTGGAGTTCGGGAGTCATACTCGCTAGCATTATGCAACTAACTTGCACGGAGTCCTCGACATATTTAACCCAATCATTATAGGCTTCAACATCAGTTTCTTCGGGCTCATCAGGAATAGGATCGTCTAAAATATAGGATTTCTTTTCGTGCCTGAGAACAATTCTCAAGTTACGAAACCAATCCACAAAGTTGTTTTGGTTTAGACGATCCTTTTCAAGGATGGATCTTAGTGAAAAATTATGGACGTTTTGGTTGGGGTTTATTGCATTGTTAGCGGCCATCTACAAGATTAACAAAGTTCTTTATTAGTATTTTCGATATCAAATATAAATTTTAATTGTCAATACCCTTTTATGTCCCATGGACAATTAATAATTAAAACCTAGAATCCAACGTTACATTTAAATGATGGTTAGGTGACCTTTATCCCATGATCTAAATTAACAAGGTAGTCAACGTTTGACAATTGCAACACTTTGCAATTTCTAGTGGTATGGGACCGGTTTAATATTTTATATTAAGTTGGCATGTTTAATCCCATCAACGCCTTTGGTTACCATGCTTCGGTGACCCTAATCACATGGCTTCCAAATCAAGTTGTCCTACTTATACACACATGTAAATTTATCTTATACTAGTGGTTAGGTGACCTTTATCCCATAAGTACAATAAATTTACCTTAACTTATAAGTTCCCTCAAAGTAGTTAGGTGACCTTTATCCTACAAAGAGTTCCCAAATAATTAAGTGTTGTATAAAAGGATGGCGTTAAACTTGTTTAAAGGGTCGTTTGAGTTTTTATATTCTAGTTAAAAACTATGTACCATAATGAATTTGAAATCCAAATTTCAAGGTTCTTTTATAAAATCCATTTTTATAATTGTGACCATTAACTTTTAATAAAACCCATTTTATTTACCAAGTTAATGTCAATATTAAAACCAATTTTAATCTTTATGTGTGTCTTTTAGTTTGTTGGTTTTTAAGCATCCACATGACAAAAAATAAACAACCAAACAAACATGACAAACATAATAATAAGTGCACAACATTAGCCAACTATTTTGACCACACTTGTTAGCCGAAACAAGTGGGCCAAAAGGTCTCAACCTAAGGGACAAAGTAACACAAAATATTGTGTTAGTTGAGCTCCCACTTGATCTTGCATCCAAATGCTTCAAGTAACCTTTTGTGATGTGATTTGAATGATTTTCTTCATTTTGATAATCCACTGCGCCGCAGTGAGTCTAATACACTCAGACTGCGCCGCAGTGGTAAGTCACTGGTCTCGGTTGCATTATCCCCCACTGCGCCGCAGTGGGTTTGACATACTCCCACTGCGCCGCAGTGGGAAGTCACGGTCTTCGGCCACATAATCCTCACTGCGCCGCAGTGGGTTTGATATACCACTGCGCCGCAGTGAGAACTTACGGGTCTTCTCATTAGCCTCCAACTTTTAGCCCCAAACCTTTTGATGCCTTCTTGGAGATTACATTTATAATGAAAAATGCAACTAATCTACTTATTACATACCAAATGAAATAAATAGATTACATAACCAAATGAATGAATAAAATCCTATTTAACTATTACAACCATTGAATAATTAAACAAACACATCCACACATCACAAACATTCACAAGGTCTCTTGGCTAAGTTGTGACACTAAAATACTCAAGAAAAAGGAACCTCCTTTTTGTGTATTTATTTTGGCCATAACCAAATGACCAAAATATTGGATTTTGTCCAAACAAAATATCAACTTTTGATGTATGTATCCATATAACCGGCTCTAGATGCCATTTTTGGGATTTTTGGGTTTTTATCAAAGTAATATTATCCTTATAATATTAAAACGCAGCGGAAAATTGAACCATTTCAATGTGACATATGTAGTTAAAACCAATTTTAACTATTAAAAGAAAACCCAAACAATAAGGATCCATGTATATGAATAACATACATACAAAACAACAACCATAGGGTGTTTAGAAGACTACCTTCTTCCAAGCTAATGAGAAGGTTGATATGAAGGAGATGATGATCTTGAAGTGGCAAGTCTTCAACCTAGAAGAACCTCAAGCTTGTATACCCCAAGCTTCCAACAAACACCCTAAAAGTGCTAGGAATTAAACTTGAAACCCCTTTCTTCTTTTTCCTTTTGGCCGATTTTTCCAAGAACCAAAAATAAGAAGAAGACTTTTGTTCTTGAGAAAGTTGAGAGAGATTTTTGTCTTACCAAAAATGTGAGTTGTGATTGATGCACTCTATGTGTGTCTTGTGTATATTCACACTCCAAGTCCATGTGCCTTATGTCTTGTGTAACATGCAAGACAACAAGTGTCAAATTGCATGTATCACCACATGGGGAGGGGGGGCCGGCCCCTTAGTCCATCACATGGACATTAACCCACTGCGCCGCAGTGGGTCTGATACACTCCCACTGCGCCGCAGTGGGAACTCCCTGACCTTCGGGTGCAAAAACCCCCACTGCGCCGCAGTGGGTTTGACACGCTCCCACTGCGCCGCAGTGGGAATTCTTCTTGCCAAATAAACATATTGACATCTCTCTCAAAATAAATCATCCATATAATTTATTTACATATCTCAAGTGCAATTATTTAGAAAACCACTTTCTAAATGTTTCAAGTATTGATATTTATTTAAAGATCAAATCTTATAAATAAATACCATAAGTGTTTGTCTAGCTTGTTATTGGGTATGACCCGACTTGGATCATCACGTACTAGCCACGTCAATTTAATATGTGTCTTGGGCAGAAGACGAATTCCAACAATCTCCCACTTGCACAAGATTCATAGAAGATTGACGCAAGCAGCAAATACCGCCTAACAACGGTTTGCTACCCCTAATACGTATGACGAAGTGCCATTCAATAACATCATCCTCTTCAAGTCCCTTACTTGAAATGATTTAGGTGAATCGATCATTTATCCTTTTGTCACAGATGTCATGTTAAATCTTAGAGACACAGAGTGATCATTCTCTATTGATTTAACTTTGTAGCAGGCCTTAGACATCTTACTCTCAACGAATAAGAGGGACAAATTCCATCTCGACTACATACGTCTCTCACAATCACCTTATATCATACCTGAGCTAGTCTTATGTACTGCCATGTTTCAGAACAGCGAAGAGCTAAGTCAAAGTATAATATTCAGTGAATATCAAGACCCAATATGTATCTCAGGTCTGAGGATACAATGATATTCGCCTTTTAACTCAAGATTACTTATGATCAACACAGAGATTCCATGTAGTAATGCTTGATTGCAGGTCAGTCCAATATTTGTATCCCACAAATATCTATGAACCTTGGTAGCAACACTTTGCTCTATATTCAAAACCTTTTGAATATCTACCAATCCAAGTTCATAATAATCTTACATTCATATTTGTTCCCACAAATATGATCGAATACGGACATTTAGAATAATTAACTTATTCATGGATTTAAACATGCAAAAAAAAATGGAACATAACACAATTTAAATGCAAAATACCAATATTCATATAAATGTGTTAATAACTACAAGTGTTCCGATATCCAAATACTAAAATAGATCAAATCCAATCACTAGAATATCGAAGTCCCATGGCACAAGTATGACTCTCATGCTTAGGCCTTTCAAGGAGCTTCGTGAGTGGGTCCAACATTTTGATCGGTGTGAACTTTGTGAATACATATCTTTCCCTTTTCAACTTCATCCCTTATGTAGTTGAATCTCAGCTCAATGTGCCTAGTCTTTTGATGTGCACGAGGTTCCTTGATTTGAGCAATCGCACCCTCGTTATCACAAAGAATTTCTAGGGGTCCTTGAATGGAAGGAACAACCCCTAGATCGGCAATGAATTTCTTCAACCATGCAGCCTCTTGTGCTGCTAAAGAAGCGGCGATGTATTCCGATTCTGTAGTGGACAATGCAACCACATCTTGCTTTGAGCTTTTCCAAGAAACAGCTCCTCCATTTAGAATGAAGATATACCCCGATTGTGATCGAGAATCATCTCGATCAGTTTGGAAACTCGCATCCGTGTAACCCTTTACAACGAGTTCCTCCTCACCAGATCCATATATTAAGAACATATCTTTAGTGTTTCTAAGATATTTCAATATAGATTTGACAGCCATCCAATGACTATCACCTGGATTTTGCTGGTATCTACTTGTCATGCTTAAAGCGCATGACACGTCCGGTCTCGTGCATATCATAGCATACATGATGGATCCTATAGCAGATGCATATGGGATTCCACTCATTCTCTCTTGCTCAACTTTTGAGCTGGGAGATTGAGAAGTACTCAATATAGTTCCTCTTTGAATAGGCACCAAACCCTTTTTGGAGTTTTCCATTGAACCTTTTCAAGATCTTGTCTATGTATGCACTTTGATTCAAACCTATTAAGCGCCTTGATCTATCCCTATAGATCCTTATTCCCAAAATATAGGCGGCTTCACCAAGATCCTTAATGGAAAAGCAACTTCCAAGCCAGGCTTTTACACCTTCCAAGGTTGGAATGTTATTTCCAAATAGTAGAATGTCATCGACATATAATACTAGAAAAGTAATGATGCTCCCACTAGCTTCTTATACACACAAGCTTCATCAGCGTTTTTGATGAAGCCAAATTTCTTGACTTCTTCATCAAAACGACGATTCCAGCTTCTTGATGCTTGTTTCAATCCATAGATTGATTTCTTTAACTTGCATACTTTATTAGGATGTTTAGGATCGACAAAACCTTCAGGCTGATCCATATAGACATCTTCCTCAAGATATCCATTTAGAAAAAGCGGTTTTGACATCCATTTGCCATATCTCATAGTCATAATATGCGGCTATGGCAAATAATATCCTAATAGACTTTAGCATTGCCACAGGCGAAAAAGTTCATCATAATCGACCCCTCGAGTTTGAGTGAAACCTTTTGCTACAAGTCTAGCTTTATAAGTACTCAAGTTTCCATGCATATCGTGTTTCAATTTGAACACCCACTTACTTCCAACTACTTTGGAATTAGGAGGTTCAACAACCAATTCCCAAACTTGGTTGTCATACATGGATTGCATCTCAGCGTTCATGGCCTCTAGCCATTTGTCCGAATCTGATTTGGACATAGCATCATGGTAGGTGGTAGGTTCATCAGAAACCACCATGTAGCATTCATCCACGAGAAATCCATATCTCTCAGGTGGATAAGTAGCTCTACCAGATCTACGAACGTTTTGTGTGTCTTGATCAACCCTTTGATCATCTTCAACATCCTTTTGTTGAATGCTAGTGTCACCCAAGTGTGTATCTGTCAGTGGTTCTTGATCTTCTTCAAGTTCCACTGTTCTGGAACTAGTTCCTTCCATAAGGAATTTAGTTTCCAAGAACTCAGCCTTTCGAGCAACAAATATATTTTGCTCATTAGGATTGTAGAAATAATATCCCAAATCATCTTTGGGATATCCTACAAAGATACACTTAGTGGATCGGGGCTCTAATTTGTTTGGGGCATCATGTCTTACATAAGCCTCACAACCCCATACCTTTAAATATGATAAAGATGGAACTCTTCCATGCCATATTTCAAAAGGTGTTTTCTCCACTTTCTTGGTGGGAAGCCATATTTAAAATTCGGGCAGCAGAGATTATGGCATATCCCCAAAATGATAGAGGTAGTGAGCTTCTGCTCATCATGGAACGAACCATATCTAATAGAGTTCGATTCCTCCTTTCAGACACACCATTATGTTGTGGTGTTCCAGGTGGAGTTAGTTGTGAGACAATCCCACAACTTCTAAGATGATCTTGAAAAGCATCACTTAGGTATTCACCTCCTCTATCAGAACGAAGAATTTTTATTGTCTTACTGAGTTGGTTTTCTACTTCATTCTTGAAATTT
This sequence comes from Erigeron breviscapus, assembly GCA_034093135.1. Classification (NCBI taxonomy): domain Eukaryota; kingdom Viridiplantae; phylum Streptophyta; class Magnoliopsida; order Asterales; family Asteraceae; genus Erigeron; species Erigeron breviscapus. Next base: position 6,891,201 of record CM067172.1, on the reverse strand, counting down.
TGAACATTTCAAAAGCTTCACTCTTATGTTAATAAGTATACATAACCGTAACGACTATAGTCATCGGTGAATGTAATGAAGTATCTTTCACCATTCCTAGTCATTGGCTTAAAGGACCACATACATCCGAATGTATGATACCTAATAAATCTTTTGCCCTTTCATTAGTGCCTTTGAAAGGTGCTTTAGTCATCTTGCCTTGTAAACAAGATTCACATACATTAAATGAATCATTTGTTTTTGTTTTCAAAAGACCATTCTTTTGAAGTGTTAGTATGCGATTCTTATTTATATGGCCAAGACGACAATGCCAAATATAGGTTTCACTTAATCTAATTTAAGTTTCTTGGTGGTAGCTTGGTACATTGAGTTATCATATGTTTGGTTTTCATGAACTAATTCATAAATACCATTTAAAGGCATAGCTTTAAAATAAAATACATCATTCAAAGAAACATGGATATCATTGTTAACAAAATTAAAATCATATCCAACATGTCTTAAACGGGAAACTGAAATAATACTCCTAGTCAAACTAGGTGCATACAAAACATTGTTCAATACAATTTCCAAACCATTTGGAAGTTTCAAAAGATAGTCTCCTTGGGCTTCAACATGCACCAATGCACCATTGCCCATAAAAAGACTAATGTCTCCCTTCTTGATGCGCTTCTTTCTTATGAACCCCTGTAACATATTACAAATATGAGTTCCACATCTGGTATCCAATACCCATATGTAAGAAAGAACAGTATTAAGCTCAATATATATCATAAATATTGTACCTGAGGTTTGCCCTGCATCCCTCTTAGCTTTTAACTCTTTGAGGTAGGTTGGACAATTACGTTTCCAATGTCCTACCTCCCCACACTCAAAGCATGGGTCATTGACAGCAACCTTTTGCTTCTTCGCTTTTTGGGTATCCATTTTTCCCTTTCCTTTGCCTTTGTAATTCCCTTTGTTGTTACCCTTTCCCTTAGCAACATTTGCCTTGGGTCCGGAGTAAGCCCTTTTCTTTCCGCCTTCATTGATCATGAGAACGGGCTGAACTTTTCCTCCCATACTAGCCTCGGCCGTTTTGAGCATCCCATGAAGCTCGGAAACGGTCTTGTCCCATCCATTCATGTTATAATTTAACACGAAAGTTTCAAATCTCTTAGATAATGAGTTAAGGATCATATCCGTAGCTAACTCATTTGAGACGGGACAATTAAGCCTTTCGAGGCGATCAATGTAGCTTTTCATTTTAAGAACATATGTTGATACGGGTTGTGAATCATCCATGCGACATGCATGAAGCGCTCGAACCGTTTCGAAGCGTCAGCCCTTGCCTTTTGTTGGAACATTTCCTTGAGTTGGGTAATCATGTCGTATGCCCCATGATGCTCGAACTCCTTTTGGAGTTCGGGAGTCATACTCGCTAGCATTATGCAACTAACTTGCACGGAGTCCTCGACATATTTAACCCAATCATTATAGGCTTCAACATCAGTTTCTTCGGGCTCATCAGGAATAGGATCGTCTAAAATATAGGATTTCTTTTTGTGCCTGAGAACAATTCTCAAGTTACGAAACCAATCCACAAAGTTGTTTTGGTTTAGACGATCCTTTTCAAGGATGGATCTTAGTGAAAAATTATGGACGTTTTGGTTGGGGTTTATTGCATTGTTAGCGGCCATCTACAAGATTAACAAAGTTCTTTATTAGTATTTTCGATATCAAATATAAATTTTAATTGTTAATACCCTTTTATGTCCCATGGACAATTAATAATTAAAACCTAGAATCCAACGTTACATTTAAATGATGGTTAGGTGACCTTTATCCCATGATCTAAATTAACAAGGTAGTCAACGTTTAACAATTGCAACACTTTGCAATTTCTAGTGGTATGGGACCGGTTTAATATCTTATATTAAGTTGGCATGTTTAATCCCATCAACGCCTTGGTTACCATGCTTCGGTGACCCTAATCACATGGCTTCCAAATCAAGTTGTCCTACTTATACACACATGTAAATTTATCTTATACTAGTGGTTAGGTGACCTTTATCCCATAAGTACAATAAGTTTACCTTAACTTATAAGTTCCCTCAAAGTAGTTAGGTGACCTTTATCCTACAAAGAGTTCCCAAATAATTAAGTGTTGTATAAAAGGATGGCGTTTAACTTGTTTTTAAAGGGTCGTTTGAGTTTTTATATTCTAGTTAAAAACTGTGTACCATAATGAATTTTGAAATCCATATTTCAAGGTTCTTTTATAAAATCCATTTTTATAATTGTGACCATTAACTTTTAATAAAACCCATTTTATTTTTTACCAAGTTAATGTCAATATTAAAACCAATTTTAATCTTTATGTGTGTCTTTTAGTTTATTGGTTTTTAAGCATCCACATGACAAAAAATAAACAACCAAACAAACATGACAAACATAATAATAAGTGCACAACATTAGCCAACTATTTTGACCACACTTGTTAGCCGAAACAAGTGGGCCAAAAGGTCTCAACCTAAGGGACAAAGTAACACAAAATATTGTGTTAGTTGAGCTCCCACTTGATCTTGCATCCAAATGCTTCAAGTAACCTTTTGTGATGTGATTTGATGATTTTCTTCATTTTGATAACCCACTGCGCCGCAGTGAGTCTAATACACTCAGACTGCGCCGCAGTGGTAAGTCACTGGTCTCGGTTGCATTATCCCCCACTGCGCCGCAGTGGGTTTGACATACTCCCACTGCGCCGCAGTGGGAAGTCACGGTCTTCGGCCACATAATCCTCACTGCGCCGCAGTGGGTTTGATATACCACTGCGCCGCAGTGAGAACTTACGGGTCTTCTCATTAGCCTCCAACTTTTAGCCCCAAACCTTTTGATGCCTCTTGGAGATTACATTTATAATGAAAAATGCAACTAATCTACTTATTACATACCAAATGAAATAAATAGATTACATAACCAAATGAATGAATAAAATCCTATTTAACTATTACAACCATTGAATAATTAAGCCCAATCATTATAGGCGTCAACATCAGTTTCTTCGGGCTCATCAGGAATAGGATCGTCTAAAATATAGGATTTCTTTTCGTGCCTGAGAACAATTCTCAAGTTACGAAACCAATCCACAAAGTTGTTTTGGTTTAGACGATCCTTTTCAAGGATGGATCTTAGTGAAAAGTTATGGACGTTTTGGGTTGGGGTTTTGCATTGTTAGCGGCCATCTACAAGATTAACAAAGTTCTTTATTAGTATTTTCGATATCAAATATAAATTTTAATTGTCAATACCCTTTTATGTCCCATGGACAATTAATAATTAAAACCTAGAATCCAACGTTACATTTAAATGATGGTTAGGTGACCTTTATCCCATGATCTAAATTAACAAGGTAGTCAACGTTTGACAATTGCAACACTTTGCAATTTCTAGTGGTATGGGACCGGTTTAATATCTTATATTAAGTTGGCATGTTTAATCCCATCAACGCCTTTGGTTACCATGCTTCGGTGACCCTAATCACATGGCTTCCAAATCAAGTTGTCCTACTTATACACACATGTAAATTTATCTTATACTAGTGGTTAGGTGACCTTTATCCCATAAGTACAATAAATTTACCTTAACTTATAAGTTCCCTCAAGTAGTTAGGTGACCTTTATCCTACAAAGAGTTCCCAAATAATTAAGTGTTGTATAAAAGGATGGCGTTTAACTTGTTTTTAAAGGGTCGTTTGAGTTTTTATATTCTAGTTAAAAAAACTATGTACCATAATGAATTTTGAAATCCAAATTTCAAGGTTCTTTTATAAAATCCATTTTTATAATTGTGACCATTAACTTTTAATAAAACCCATTTTAATTTACCAAGTTAATGTCAATATTAAAACCAATTTTAATCTTTATGTGTGTCTTTTAGTTGTTGGTTTTTAAGCATCCACATGACAAAAAATAAACAACCAAACAAACATGACAAACATAATAATAAGTGCACAACATTAGCCAACTATTTTGACCACACTTGTTAGCCGAAACAAGTGGGTCAAAAGGTCTCAACCTAAGGGACAAAGTAACACAAAATATGTGTTAGTTGAGCTCCCACTTGATCTTGCATCCAAATGCTTCAAGTAATCTTTTGTGATGTGATTTGAATGATTTTCTTCATTTTGATAACCCACTGCGCCGCAGTGAGTCTAATACACTCAGACTGCGCCGCAGTGGTAAGTCACTGGTCTCGGTTGCATTATCCCCCACTGCGCCGCAGTGGGTTTGACATACTCCCACTGCGCCGCAGTGGGAAGTCACGGTCTTCGGCCACATAATCCTCACTGCGCCGCAGTGGGTTTGATATACTCCCACTGCGCCGCAGTGAGAACTTACGGGTCTTCTCATTAGCCTCCAACTTTTAGCCCCAAACCTTTTGATGCCTTCTTGGAGATTACATTTATAATGAAAAATGCAACTAATCTACTTATTACATACCAAATGAAATAAATAGATTACATAACCAAATGAATGAATAAAATCCTATTTAACTATTACAACCATTGAATAATTAAACAAACACATCCACACATCACAAATATTCACAAGGTCTCTTGGCTAAGTTGTGACACTAAAATACACAAGAAAAAGGAACCTCCTTTTTGTGTATTTATTTTGGCCATAACCAAATGACCAAAATATTGGATTTTGTCCAAACAAAATATCAACTTTTGATGTATGTATCCATATAACCGGCTCTAGATGCCATTGTTGGGATTTTTGGGTTTTTATCAAAGTAATATTATCCTTATAATATTAAAACGCAGCGGAAAATTGAACCATTTCAATGTGACATATGTAGTTAAAACCAATTTTAACTATTAAAAGAAAACCCAAACAATAAGGATCCATGTATATGAATAACATACATACAAAACAACAACCATAGGGTGTTTAGAAGACTACCTTCTTCCAAGCTAATGAGAAGGTTGATATGAAGGAGTTGATGAACTTGAAGCGGCAAGTCTTCAACCTAGAAGAACCTCAAGCTAGTATACCCCAAGCTTCCAACAAACACCCTAAATTATGCTAGGAATTAAACTTGAAACCCCTTTCTTCTTTTTCCCTTTTGGCCGATTTTTCCAAGAACCAAAAATAAGAAGAAGACTTTTGTTCTTGAGAAAGTTGAGAGAGATTTTTGTCTTACCAAAAATGTGAGTTGTGATACACTCTATGTTGAGTGTTGAGTCACTTATGTCTTGTGAAAACATGCAAGACAACAAGTGTCAAAATTGCATGTATCACCACATGGGGAGGGGGGGTCCGGCCCCTTAGTCCATCACATGGGCATTAACCCACTGCGCCGCAGTGGGTCTGATACACTCCCACTGCGCCGCAGTGGGAACTCTTCTCTCTCAAAATAAATCATCCATATAATTTATTTACATATCTCAAGTGCAATTATTTAGAAAACCACTTTCTAAATGTTTCAAGTATTGATATTCATTTAAAGATCAAATCTTATAAATAAATACCATAAGTGTTTGTCTAGCTTGTTATTGGGTATGACCCGACTTGGATCATCACGTACTAGCCACGTCAATTTAATATGTGTCTTGGGCAGACGAATTCCAACAATCTCCCACTTGCACAAGATTCATAGAAGATTGACGCAAGCAGCAAATACCGCCTAACAACGGTTTGCTACCCCTAATACGTATGACGAAGTGCCATTCAATAACATAATCCTCTTCAAGTCCCTTACTTGAAATGATTTAGGTGAATCGATCATTTATCCTTTTGTCACAGATGTCATGTTAAATCCTAGAGACACAGAGTGATCATTCTTTATTGATTTAACTTTGTAGCAGGCCTTAGACATCTTACTCTCAACGAATAAGAGGGACAAATTCCATCTCGACTACATACGTCTCTCACAATCACTTTATATCATACCTGAGCTTAGTCTTATGTACTGCCATGTTTCAGAACAGCGAAGAACTAAGTCAAAGTATAATATTCAGTGAATTTCAAGACCCAATATGTATCTCAGGTCTGAGGATACAATGATATTCGCCTTTTAACTCAGATTACTTATGATCAATCACAGAGATTCCATGTAGTAATGCTTAATTGCAGGTCAGTCCAATATTTGTATCCCACAAATATCTATGAACCTTGGTAGCAACACTTTGCTCTATATTCAAAACCTTTTGAATATCTACCAATCCAAGTTCATAATAATCTTACATTCATATTTGTTCCCACAAATATGATCGACTACGGACATTTAGAATAATTAACTTATTCATGGATTTAAACATGCAAAAAAAAATGGAACATAACACAATTTAAATGCAAAATACCAATATTCATATAAATGTGTTAATAACTACAAGTGTTCCGATATCCAAATACTAAAATAGATCAAATCCAATCACTAGAATATCGAAGTCCCATGGCACAAGTATGACTCTCATGCTTAGGCCTTTCAAGGAGCTTCGTGAGTGGGTCCGCAGCATTTTGATCGGTGTGAACTTTGTGAATACATATCTTTCCCTTTTCAACTTCATCCCTTATGTAGTTGAATCTCCGCTCAATGTGCCTAGTCTTTTGATGTGCACGAGGTTCCTTGATTTGAGCAATCGCACCCTCGTTATCACAAAGAATTTCTAGGGGTCCTTGAATGGAAGGAACTACCCCTAGATCGGCAATGAATTTCTTCAACCATGCAGCTTCTTGTGCTGCTAAGAAGCGGCGATGTATTCCGATTCTGTAGTGGACAATGCAACCACATCTTGCTTTGAGCTTTTCCAAGAAACAGCTCCTCCATTTAGAATGAAGATATACCCGATTGTGATCGAGAATCATCTCGATCAGTTTGGAAACTCGCATCCGTGTAACCCTTTACAACGAGTTCCTCCTCACCAGATCCATATATTAAGAACATATCTTTAGTGTTTCTAAGATATTTCAATATATATTTGACAGTCATCCAATGACTATCACCTGGATTTTGCTGGTATCTACTTGTCATGCTTAAAGCGCATGACACGTCCGGTCTCGTGCATATCATAGCATACATGATGGATCCTATAGCAGATGCATATGGGATTCCACTCATTCTCTCTTGCTCAACTTTTGAGCTGGGAGATTGAGAAGTACTCAATATAGTTCCTCTTTGAATAGGCACCAACCCTTTTTGGAGTTTTCCATCTTGAACCTTTTCAAGATCTTGTCTATGTATGCACTTTGATTCAAACCTATTAAGCGCCTTGATCTATCCCTATAGATCCTTATTCCCAAAATAGGCGGCTTCACCAAGATCCTTAATGGAAAAGCAACTTCCAAGCCAGGCTTTTACACCTTCCAAGGTTGGAATGTCATTTCCAAATAGTAGAATGTCATCGACATATAATACTAGAAAAGTAATGATGCTCCCACTAGCCTTCTTATACACACAAGCTTCATCAGCGTTTTTGATGAAGCCAAATTTCTTGACTTCTTCATCAAAACGACGATTCCAGCTTCTTGATGCTTGTTTCAATCCATAGATTGATTTCTTTAACTTGCATACTTTATTAGGATGTTAGGATCGACAAAACCTTCAGGCTGATCCATATAGACATCTTCCTCAAGATATCCATTTAGAAAAGCGGTTTTGACATCCATTTGCCATATCTCATAGTCATAATATGCGGCTATGGCAAATAATATCCTAATAGACTTTAGCATTGCCACAGGCGAAAAAGTTTCATCATAATCGACCCCTCGAGTTTGAGTGAAACCTTTTGCTACAAGTCTAGCTTTATAAGTACTCAAGTTTCCATGCATATCGTGTTTCAGTTTGAACACCCACTTACTTCCAACTACTTTGGAATTAGGAGGTTCAACAACCAATTCCCAAACTTGGTTGTCATACATGGATTGCATCTCAGCGTTCATGGCCTCTAGCCATTTGTCCGAATCTGATTTGGACATAGCATCATGGTAGGTGGTAGGTTCATCAGAAACCACCATGTAGCATTCATCCACGAGAAATCCATATCTCTCAGGTGGATAAGTAGCTCTACCAGATCTACGAACGTTTTGTGTGTCTTGATCAACCCTTTGATCATCTTCAACATCCTTTTGTTGAATGCTAGTGTCACCCAAGTGTGTATCTGTCAGTGGTTCTTGATCTTCTTCAAGTTCCACTGTTCTGGAACTAGTTCCTTCCATAAGGAATTTAGTTTCCAAGAACTCAGCCTTTCGAGCAACAAATACATTTTGCTCATTAGGATTGTAGAAATAATATCCCAAATCATCTTTGGGATATCCTACAAAGATACACTTAGTGGATCGGGGCTCTAATTTGTTTGGGGCATCATGTCTTACATAAGCCTCACAACCCCATACCTTTAAATATGATAAAGATGGAACTCTTCCATGCCATATTTCAAAAGGTGTTTTCTCCACTTTCTTGGTGGGAGCCATATTTAAAATTCGGGCAGCAGAGATTATGGCATATCCCCAAAATGATAGAGGTAGTGAGCTTCTGCTCATCATGGAACGAACCATATCTAATAGAGTTCGATTCCTCCTTTCAGACACACCATTATGTTGTGGTGTTCCAGGTGGAGTTAGTTGTGAGACAATCCCACAACTTCTAAGATGATCTTGAAAAGCATCACTTAGGTATTCACCTCCTCTATCAGAACGAAGAATTTTAATTGTCTTACTGAGTTGGTTTTCTACTTCATTCTTGAAAATTTTGAACATTTCAAAAGCTTCACTCTTATGTTTTAATAAGTATACATAACCGTAACGACTATAGTCATCGGTGAATGTAATGAAGTATCTTTCACCATTCCTAGTCATTGGCTTAAAAGGACCACATACATCCGAATGTATGATACCTAATAAATCTTTGCCCTTTCATTAGTGCCTTTGAAAGGTGCTTTAGTCATCTTGCCTTGTAAACAAGATTCACATACATTAAATGAATCATTTGATTTTGTTTTCAAAAGACCATTCTTTTGAAGTGTTAGTATGCGATTCTTATATATGGCCAAGACGACAATGCCAAATATAGGTTTCACTTAAATCTAATTTAAGTTTCTTGGTGGTAGCTTGGTACATTGAGTTATCATATGTTTGGTTTTCATGAACTAATTCATAAATACCATTTAAAGGCATAGCTTTAAAATAAAATACATCATTCAAAGAAACATGGATATCATTGTTAACAAAATTAAAATCATATCCAACATGTCTTAAACGGGAAACTGAAATAATACTCCTAGTCAAACTAGGTGCATACAAAACATTGTTTAATACAATTTCCAAACCATTTGGAAGTTTCAAAAGATAGTCTCCTTGGGCTTCAACATGCACCAATGCACCATTGCCCATAAAGAGACTAATGTCTCCCTTCTTGATGCGCTTCTTTCTTATGAACCCCTGTAACATATTACAAATATGAGTTCCACATCCGGTATCCAATACCCATATGTAAGAAAGAAACAGTATTAAGCTCAATATATATCATAAATATTGTACCTGAGGTTTGCCCTGCATCCCTCTTAGCTTTTAACTCTTTGAGGTAGGTTGGACAATTACGTTTCCAATGTCCTACCTCCCCACACTCAAAGCATGGGTCATTGACAGCAACCTTTTGCTTCTTCGCTTTTTGGGTATCCATTTTTCCCTTTCCTTTGCCTTTGTAATTCCCTTTGTTGTTACCCTTTCCCTTAGCAACATTTGCCTTGGGTCCGGAGTAAGCCCTTTTCTTTCCGCCTTCATTGATCATGAGAACGGGTTGAACTTTTCCTCCCATACTAGCCTCGGCCGTTTTGAGCATCCCATGAAGCTCGGAAACGGTCTTGTCCCATCCATTCATGTTATAATTAACACGAAAGTTTCAAATCTCTTAGATAATGAGTTAAGGGATCATATCCGTAGCTAACTCATTTGAGACGGGACAATTAAGCCTTTCGAGGCGATCAATGTAGCTTTTCATTTTAAGAACATATGTTGATACGGGTTGTGAATCATCCATGCGACATGCATGAAGTGCTCGAACCGTTTCGAAGCGTTCAGCCCTTGCCTTTTGTTGGAACATTTCCTTGAGTTGGGTAATCATGTCGTATGCCCCATGATGCTCGAACTCCTTTTGGAGTTCGGGAGTCATACTCGCTAGCATTATGCAACTAACTTGCACGGAGTCCTCGACATATTTAACCCAATCATTATAGGCTTCAACATCAGTTTCTTCGGGCTCATCAGGAATAGGATCGTCTAAAATATAGGATTTCTTTTCGTGCCTGAGAACAATTCTCAAGTTACGAAACCAATCCACAAAGTTGTTTTGGTTTAGACGATCCTTTTCAAGGATGGATCTTAGTGAAAAATTATGGACGTTTTGGTTGGGGTTTATTGCATTGTTAGCGGCCATCTACAAGATTAACAAAGTTCTTTATTAGTATTTTCGATATCAAATATAAATTTTAATTGTCAATACCCTTTTATGTCCCATGGACAATTAATAATTAAAACCTAGAATCCAACGTTACATTTAAATGATGGTTAGGTGACCTTTATCCCATGATCTAAATTAACAAGGTATCAACGTTTGACAATTGCAACACTTTGCAATTTCTAGTGGTATGGGACCGGTTTAATATCTTATATTAAGTTGGCATGTTTAATCCCATCAACGCCTTTGGTTACCATGCTTCGGTGACCCTAATCACATGGCTTCCAAATCAAGTTGTCCTACTTATACACACATGTAAATTTATCTTATACTAGTGGTTAGGTGACCTTTATCCCATAAGTACAATAAATTTACCTTAACTTATAAGTTCCCTCAAAGTAGTTAGGTGACCTTTATCCTACAAAGAGTTCCCAAATAATTAAGTGTTGTATAAAAGGATGGCGTTTAACTTGTTTTAAAGGGTCGTTTGAGTTTTTATATTCTAGTTAAAAACTATGTACCATAATGAATTTTGAAATCCAAATTTCAAGGTTCTTTTATAAAATCCATTTTTATAATTGTGACCATTAACTTTTAATAAAACCCATTTTATTTTACCAAGTTAATGTCAATATTAAAACCAATTTTAATCTTTATGTGTGTCTTTTAGTTTGTTGGTTTTTAAGCATCCACATGACAAAAAATAAACAACCAAACAAACATGACAAACATAATAATAAGTGCACAACATTAGCCAACTATTTTGACCACACTTGTTAGCCGAACAAGTGGGCCAAAAGGTCTCAACCTAAGGGACAAAGTAACACAAAATATTGTGTTAGTTGAGCTCCCACTTGATCTTGCATCCAAATGCTTCAAGTAATCCTTTTGTGATGTGATTTGAATGATTTTCTTCATTTTGATAATCCACTGCGCCGCAGTGAGTCTAATACACTCAGACTGCGCCGCAGTGGTAAGTCACTGGTCTCGGTTGCATTATCCCCACTGCGCCGCAGTGGGTTTGACATACTCCCACTGCGCCGCAGTGGGAAGTCACTGTCTTCGGCCACATAATCCTCACTGCGCCGCAGTGGGTTTGATATACTCCCACTGCGCCGCAGTGAGAACTTACGGGTCTTCTCAGAGGCCACGAGCCTACGATCTTGTATAAAAAGTCTTATCTAAGCTTAAGAAGGTCGAGACTACACTCCCACCTTTAGTTCATAAACCTTTTAAATAACCCCTCCGCAAGCACGGAGGTCAACATATACACACTTTGTCACTACCCTTAAGCCTAAGAGGCTTGACGATACACCTCCCCGTAGATTCGGAAGGTCATACATAGCCTGCCGCGATAATTTCCTTACAACATCCGAATATCCAAAGTTTTACCCATTACCAACAATCCTTTCTACACTGCATAAGTCAAAGAAGTCCTCATCTCACTCTTGTTGACACAACTAGCGACTCAGACAATTACTCCAAATGTTACTAGGCCCTAGCCTCGCAAACTCTTCTCAAAAATACGATGTCATCAAAAAACTTATAGAAATTCAAGAACACTCGTATAGCATATAATTAGAGCCACAAGGATATAATCCTGAGGTTATATCACTTAGACATGGAACATCGAAGGTGGTTGCCTTTGAAACCATGCAACAAAAATGTGAGACATGGAACCCCGCGGGTGGTTGCCTTCGGAACCATGCACTAATATTCCTAAACCTATAGGAACGTAGAACACACTTCAGAGTCATAAAACGAAGCAATACCCTTCACTAAATACGGAGAATACCTCATAATAATAATATTAAATGGGCCAACGAAAAAGTGGAAGGCAATGCCCTCCGAAATTGGCCAAACATTGGTCCTATTAAGACCACAACGTTTTATATTATTCATAAATTGAATAAACGGTGCAACCTAGCAACCGTATAAGTACTTATTAGATATTATGCTAACTCTTTGATTTCAGCTCACACTTGACAGTTGTTTAAATGACGTAATGGCTTAACTACAAAGTTTAAACAAAGCTTCGTAATGGCTAATTTATGAAGTCGTTCATATGTGAGTACTGAGATTGAAAGAAGGCATGATATAAAGGTTCCACCCTCGAAGGGACCAAAATCATGAATATACGACCTAACAAAGGTTTGAACACGACAAAGAGACTTATATGTCCAACGTCGTAAAACCTATAAGGTCAAAAGCGGTGAACACACCCTCATCTTTAACCATTACGAAGGGTCGCTCCCTATCGTATTACCTATCTTACCACGTACGTATCCATTTACCAATAAAAGACATGCTACTAAGGCTCAATGTATGATAGGGACGCCTACATCACATATAGTCAAATCGTAATTGGAAGAACAAAAACTTCCATAACGAAGCATGCACCAACAAAAAGACATGGAAAATACGAAGGTGATCACCTTCGATACCATGCAGACTATAATTAAATGTGAGACACGGAATAATCGAATGGTGGTACCTTCGATACCGTGCATATACGCTGGATGGACCTTCAAATTTCCAGCAAACTTCTGCACTACCCTACGAAGGCCATATATGTGCCCCCGATAGGTTCAAGAATTACTCACAAAGCAGTAAAAAGGTAGCTCGGCATGATGATCCCTTCGTAATATATCCTCGAAGCTTAAAGAAAGAACTTCCGAATATATAAAGAATAATTCATCACCCGAAGCCCATAAAACTTGAAAGCGTTAACAAAGGATAGTAGCCTACATAAATCACTTCCAAAGTCAGAAATAGAATGTTAGGACCAGTTTCACCTGGAAACTGGCCAGTCTCCAGTTGCACCTGGAGACTAGAAGATTTGTCTAGAAATATATGAAGTCCAGTTGCATCGTACAGTTAACGCAACTGAAGACTTCCTCCAGTTGACATCTGACCAAGACACCTAAAGACATTCCAACTGAAGTCGAAGACATCAAGTGGAAGAAAGAGAATAACAATGGCAGCGAAGCCCAGTTGTTATTCTATCTCAGATAGAAACTGGAGAACATCAGTGTAAAGCATTTACAAAGCTTTACACTGATTACGAGGAATTGACTTTATGCTTTATGTACCTTTACACGGATAATAAGATTTATAGTGCATGATAAAGCAACTTTACACAACCACCTTTATGTACCTTTTATTACTTAAATAATAAGATAAGGCTTATTATCCGAGTAAAGGTACATAAAGTATACAAGTCAATTCCTCGTAATCAGTGTAAAGCTTTGTAAGGGCTTTCCACTGATGGTCTCCAGTTTGTAACTGACTATAATGTCAACTGGGCTTCGCTGCCATTGCCATTCTCTATCTTCCATTTGTTGTCTTCGACTTCAACTGAATGCTTCTTCAACTTGGTCAGTTCTCAACTGGAGGAAGTCTTCAGTTGCGTTAACCGTACGGTGCAACTGGACTTCAATATATTTCTCGACAAATCTTCTGGGTCTCCAGTTCACTGGACAGTTTCACTGGGTCTCCAGGTGCAACTGGAGACTGGCCAGTTTACCAGGTGAACTGGTCCTAACAAATTCCCCCTATTTGTCTAGAAATATAGTCTAAGTCTTTTTCTAGTTCTTGTATCTATACAAGTGTGAACTATAGAGACTTGTTTGATTTAAATCTATCTAAGTTTCTAAGGCATTTTTATAGATCAATAAATGCCTTAGGTTTTTCCTTTTAGGTTTGTTAGATTTTAATCTATTATCTACCTTGTGGTTACAAACTGGTAACTTCATTTATACAAGGAAATGGAATTTATACAAGTTACAGAATGTAAATACAAATTACAAGTAGATAACTGAAGGAAGAACTTAATGAGATGGCCCTTCGCCAGTTCTTCTTCTCTTGGCAACTGAAGAGATAGGCTGAGTATCTTCAGGATCAATATTCAACTTTTGCTCAAGATTTTCTTTATGTTGAATTTTCCCCCTTAGAAAGTTTACCCATGATTTCTCAAACCTATTCTTTTGTGCCTTCGCATCCAAAACATTCACCATCTCCACCCATTCGCTGAACCCATATTGCATAGCACCAGGATCATCAGTTCTAACCAGTGGCCCACCAGTATACTTAACTTCGACTTGAAAAACTTTGGTGCCTGGCTTGATTGTAACATTGACACTATTAATAGTACCACTATGTCTTCTGGTTGACATGATCTGGGAGTAGTAGCTTCTAGCTTCAGATTCATTTGTAATTCTTATACTCCCAGCACCAGCAGCCAGTACAGCGGACTTAATGTCTTCATTGGATACCTCGCCAGTTGGTTCAACGAATGTGCTAAGGTCAGCATCTCTTGCATCTCTTGTCAGTGGTCTTCTTGGTTGTGGAATCCTTCTTCTTGGTGGATTCAATACACTCTTCACAACCTTCTTAACATTGGCAATTCGTTTAAGAATCCCACTGGCCCTATTTTCCTTAGCCTTCTCCACTGAAATGTTTAAACTTCTGGCATCAAATTCAGCCTCATCCTCAGGATAATGTCTGTCCAGTTCTACATCTAGCATTTCCTTCAACTGGTCAACTATCCTGGGATCATTCTTAATCCTGGCATACTCCTCAGCAGTGATACCCAAAAGATTGGCATCACTCATATCAAGTAACTTGATTTGTGCAAGATGTGCCCTGGCTTCAGCTTGGTTTCTTTGTTTCATCTTTTTCTTTTCTTTAATATCATTTCCAAGTCTGGCCAGTCTTCTGCTATCACTATCTGAAACTGGAGGAAGTATGTCAGCATTACCAGTTTCTAACATTGCATCAGTGGCCGGCTGGGCAGATGCTTCAACAGCCAAACCTTTACCCTTATCCAAAACAACATTCCCCCTATCACCATCATCACCAGATCCACCAACTATTTGCTCACCAGCTTCAGTACTGGTAGCCACAATCAATTCTCTTCCAGATGGAGTCCTTCTAGGTGCAACTGGTGTAAGGACTGAACTTCTTTCCCCCTTGGCAGCATCTAGACCTGCCCGAATACCTTCCCATTCAGAGGGGTGAGATGGCAACCGGTCAAGAGGCTGCCATGACTGCATGTCCTTACACTCCTTAAAGATCCCACACATCATCCTGAAGGATCTCCACAAATGGTTCGTCTCTTTTGACTGGGTCAAAACATTGGCAGTTACTTGTTCTTGACCAGTTTTCAATGCATTCAAGATCTTGGAGTCTTCGTCCAAACCAGAGACAACCTTATCCTTCACTTCATCATCTTTCTTCTTCAGATTTTCCACTTCAGTTGTCAGTTTCTCTAAGGATTGAGCATGTAGAGATACCTGGGTGTTCAAACTTTCAATGCTGCCTCTCAACTGGTTGATCTTACTGGTGAGTGGGGCCAGATCAACCTGAGGAGTGGCCAGCTTGGTGATCTCAGATATCACCCTTTCAACCAATTGTGCTTCCCTAGCACCCAGCGTATCCTCTATTTTCTGACCAACCGAAGTCATCAACTGCTCTCCAAGTCCAGTTACATCTAGGCCAGGTTTTTCAATAAGTTCCTTCACCTGCCTTTCAATCTCTTTCAAATCAACTTCTGAAGTTCTGACAGTATTTCCTAGCAAGTTGGAGATTGAAGATGTAACCTTGGAGTGAGTTAGGTCAAAGGCTTCCTTTAAAGTACCAGCCAGATTGTTGCAGCCAGTGACCAACTCATTGAGCTTTTTAAACACCAAGTCTTCATTAGATGAAAACTTGTTTATCCCCAGATCAACCACCTTGATATTTGTCAAATGATCTTTGTGGTATCTGGAGAATGACTTGGTGTTTTTGTCAAGTGTCTTCTGAATCTCCTCCACCCTGGTTAGAAGGTTTTGGAGATCGGCTTGAAGTGAGACAACTTGACTGTCCAGTGACAAGGAGAAGGTGTCACTGGACCAGCAGCAGTTACTACTGGAGCAACTGGAGGAGGCAAACTTAAGGAAGTCTCCCCAGTTGTCAAACCAGCAGTTGAAGATATAATAGGAGTGGTGGATGAAGAAAGGACTGGAAAATCAAAGTGTTGTTCATGCTGAGAATGCTCAGGTGTGAACAACGGCGACGGTGGTGGGGGCATTTCTCGAGCAAATGAGAATTGCCCAGTTGGTGAAGGAGCGGAATATGTTGGTAAAGATATATCAATAGGCACATTTTCTTGGGAGGGTGAAAGTGAAATTGATGCGTCTGGAAGGGAGACTGGAGATGAAGGGTCTTGAGCTTGTACAGAAGCATCAAGAATCTCCAAGTCTGTTTCAATACCTTCAGAATCCGAAGATTCTATAAGGATTTCCTCGTCATTAACACTCATGTCCAGATCCATGAATGTAACTGAGGGCTGACCAGTTTCCTGGGCAGTCTCCAGATGACCTTCCCCAGTTTCCTGGATGGGTGCATCTGTTGGTGGATCAGATACCGAAGTATCTTCACCAGGGATAGATGTGATTGGAGTTGCTTCAGTTATGGTTGCTCTATCCTCAACCATAACATTAGGCGAACTGGAGGGTCCCTCATTATTTTGAGGCCCGCCCAGTTGCCTTTCTGACTCACCTTCAATAGGTGCATCAGTTGAAGCGAATGCCAGTTGCATTCGTTCAGGAATTTTGACCTCTCCAGCTTCAGATACTAGAGAGTCTAAATTCCATAGCATATCTGGAGCAGTGTACGGTGAATCTGTACTATTATATGCTTCTCTGCCCAGAATATGCTTAAAATAAAGAGAGAGGAACCTTGAAAAGGGGATACAAACACCCCTGGAGCCCTTCAGCTTTTGTACTAGGCTTCTATACAAAATATCTGCAAAGTCCACTCTCAAATCCGTTCCACAAGCAGTAAGCCATTTCTGCTTGTGAGGAGTTAATCTGGTCAAGTCCACCAGAACTCCCACCCATGCTCTCCACCAGGTGGATGAAAAAGTATGAAAATCAAAGTGTTGTTCATGCTGAGAATGCTCAGGTGTGAACAACGGCGACGGTGGTGGGGGCATTTCTCGAGCAAATGAGAATTGCCCAGTTGGTGAAGGAGCGGAATATGTTGGTAAAGATATATCAATAGGCACATTTTCTTGGGAGGGTGAAAGTGAAATTGATGCGTCTGGAAGGGAACTGGAGATGAAGGGTCTTGAGCTTGTACAGAAGCATCAAGAATCTCCAAGTCTGTTTCAATACCTTCAGAATCCGAAGATTCTATAAGGATTTCCTCGTCATTAACACTCATGTCCAGATCCATGAATGTAACTGAGGGCTGACCAGTTTCCTGGCCAGTCTCCAGATGACCTTCCCCAGTTTCCTGGATGGGTGCATCTGTTGGTGGATCAGATACCGAAGTATCTTCACCAGGGATAGATGTGATTGGAGTTGCTTCAGTTATGGTTGCTCTATCCTCAACCATAACATTAGGCGAACTGGAGGGTCCCTCATTATTTTGAGGCCCGCCCAGTTGCCTTTCTGACTCACCTTCAATAGGTGCATCAGTTGAAGCGAATGCCAGTTGCATTCGTTCAGGAATTTTGACCTCTCCAGCTTCAGATACTAGAGAGTCTAAATTCCATAGCATATCTGGAGCAGTGTACGGTGAATCTGTACTATTATATGCTTCTCTGCCCAGAATATGCTTAAAACAAAGAGAGAGGAACCTTGAAAAGGGGATACAAACACCCCTGGAGCCCTTCAGCTTTTGTACTAGGCTTCTATACAAAATGTCTGCAAAGTCCACTCTCAATCCGTTCCACAAGCAGTAAGCCATTTCTGCTTGTGAGGAGTTAATCTGGTCAAGTCCACCAGAACTCCCACCCATGCTCTCCACCAGGTGGATGAAAAAATACCTCCATGAAGGTGTAAGGCCCTTCATGGTCATCGCACCTTTCGTTTTCAGCACCCCATTGTCCAAGCACTCCTTGTGTCCCATTTCAAGAAGTACTTGACGAAAATTTATGTTTGGGGCAAGACGACTGGAGATTCACCCTCTCTCCAGTAATTAAGGCGTAAGGCATCCCTCAATACGTCAGCGGTCAAGATACACTGGATTGTTCCATCCTTTAATGTGAAACTGATGGAGGAACAATCAGAAGAAAGACTGGCAGAGTACCAAAACTCACACAAGTAGTTGTGAAACAACTTGCGTGGGTTTAGAGAGAATGAGGGTCCTATTGGAGAATCCTTCAAAAACTTTTGGATTCTACCAATAAGGGTATCGGACCCTTGAGATCCTCGTAAGCTTGCCATCAGATTATTTGGATTTAGTTTGATGACAGAGGCATTACTAGGAGCACCAGATGCCGGTTTGACATCTGGTGAAGGAGCATATGGAACAGTCAAGAGATTTACATCTCTTGAACGAGATGATCTAGGAGCCATAGAAAAATGAAAATGAAATTTGGGATTTAGGGTTCTTGATTTATGAAGCAAAGAGAAGAATGAAGCAATTTTGATGATTGGAAGTAAATGAAGGAATGTAAGAGAAGGAAGTAAATGAGTTCGGAGTAAATAAGGGTATTTATAAAGGATTCAAGATCCCAATGAAACACCAAAATTATATTTTAATAAACAAAATCCTTTTTGTAGATATTTTCAACAAGGTTGGTTTGAATTTTGAAATAAAATAATAATTTGCCATGTAAACATTAAATGCTTCCATGTCAGCAAGAAGTATGAATCCTTCTTTGCTTTACCCAACGAAAGTCTAACTGGTACTTACACCAGATTTTCTAGCCTCATTAATCAGTTGAGAGGCTTGGGTGTAGAGAAGGATAAGGATATTCTTCTTGAGAAGTTTTGTGATATTCTTCCTTCTAAATGGGAAAATATGGTTCTTGTCTTAAGACAAGGTAAAACCCTGCACAGCCATACTCTTGCATCGCTCTATGGAGCCTTTAGATTCACTGAAGATAATAATGCTGCAAGACTGGTGGTTGAGCAGGATGCCATGAACCATGCCCAGAGTCCCAAGGTTGCTAGTGTAACTGAGCGACCTTGTGCTGCTTTAATGTCTGCAGAGAGTGTCCAGGCACACTCAATGAAGGAGATGTTAAACAGTTTCTTGAACTCTGGCCTGACCAATTGTAACATCCCAAAACTTAATAGTATATGTTGACTAACGTCGTTAGGTCAAATTCTAAGTCCGTGATATGTTATGTGGTAAAATGTGTGTTTATATGTTCATGTGCCCTATATGTGAGATTTAACTATCTTTAATGAGTGACAATAAAGTGGACTAAATGATGTGTAAAAGGCCTTTGTAGTGTGCGAAAGTGCTTTAGTGTGTTATATGTATCCCCAATAAGTGTTTTAAAGCGAAATAAAGTCAATATGAAGTTCAGGGACTAGTTTTGCCAAAGGTGTAAAGTTAAAAACGAAATTGTGATTAGGGTAGCCTAATCTCTGATTAGTTTCAGCCATTTTCCCTAATCTTAATCACACATTAAGCCTCTCCAAACCTTTCTTGATTTCTTAAGCAAAATCTTCAAGTTTTGGTCAATCAAATCGTGTGTTTTGTATTGAATCGGATCAGCCACTGTTTGTTCAGGTAATCAATGATTTGTGGTCGATATTTTCAGATCTAATGATGTTTTATAGAGGATCAAATCTGATTTTATAAAGGGTTTTTGATAAGTTAGGGTTTATTATGTGTTTAAGCCAATTAATGATCAAAACGGAATCAAACGAGTTTGTAATCGATCATTATGATCAAAATATGTTTAACAATGTCAAAAACGTGTTTTGGGTGAAGCCCAAGTCGATTGATTTCTGGAAAAATGAAGAACAAAGTCGTTTTACGAATTCTAGTCGAAGTTAAGTTCCTGATAGCTAAATTCGTTTCCTGATGGCTATTTTCGTTTGCCCAACGAAGTTTAACTTCGTTTGGGGTCATTTTCGTTTGATGTTGAAAAGCTTAAAATCGTTTTGGCCTAATGGAAATCTAAATTCGTTTTAAGTGTTAAATTCGTTCTGGAATGCTAAATTCGTCTAGAGGGTTAAGTTCGTTTTGGCTTGAAATGTAGCTTAAATTCGTTTGTGGATGATTAAGTTCGTTTGGCAAACGAATTTGAAGTTCGTTTTTTTATCAGAAAGCAGTTAAGTTCGTTTTATGGAATTAAGTTCGTAAGAACAAAACTAAGTTCGTTTTCAAGTCCATTTAAGGTCCCAAATGACTTATATTTTGTATATTAACGTACGATAGGTGTCGGGGATTACTGTTAAGCACTGTTAGCTATTTGGTTGCTCGCGTATACTACTATCAGGTAAGATACACTACTTTTGTCACGCTGAGGGTGCAACAAAAATGGTTTCATAAACTATAACCTCCAAAACGGTAATGTATAACCTATATTGTGGTTGGGTTGATATGGGAGGTATTCGGGGATTAAAGATGACGATGCCCATGCCTAAAATGCTTCCCCGTAAATACGTTTATGATATGAAATGTGATGATATGTTTAACGATATGATATGTTATGATGAATGGTGGTTAATGATATGATGTAATGATGATATGTGCATGTATATGTGGCTTGTTCATCTAGAACACTAGACCTTTTTAGGTTGCCATGACACGTGCACGTTTTAAGGGCCCTAACGTGAAAAGATGATAGATGTGGATTAGTTTAGGATTAATGTGGAAACCTAAACTAAATGTGGTAAATGCTCGAGCTAATTAGATGATGAGTGTTATGCATAACCCGTGCCTGGCTGTGGTAATAGGTACGTATAAACCATGCTCGTATGTGGGAGAGTACGTCGTGCTCGCATGTGGGAGAGTACGTAGTGCCCGTATGTGGGAGGGTACGTTAAAATGGTTGCTCGGGTGGCTCCTTGCAACAAGTCATATGTGGCGAGTAGTTCGGGTGGCCTGATGACCCACCTAATGTTATGAACATAACGTGCTACTCATGGATCAACATTGTCTTTCCTTAACGGTAACTTCGGTTACAACTTAACGGTGACCTAGTCACAACCTAATGAGATGAGATGAAATGACGAAATTGATTAGGCACACTTAGGGTCATAGACTCTATGCTTATATGTGATATGGATACGTTATGTGGTATATAAATGCCTAAATCAAATGACGTAATGTTTTAAAGTGACGTGTTTATATGGATGAAATGTTTTGCTTAAACCTGGTGTTATCTTACTTAGCTTTATAGCTAACACTTGTTTCTTCTTATGTGTTGACACCCCTCAGGTTAAGCAGTGAGATGTCGTGTGAAGCTTTGGCGAGAGATGGGTAGATGATCAAGATGGCTTTAGTTTACCCAATAACTTCGCATAGACTTAATGTTAATGATTTCCTTTATGGAACTATTGTATGACTATGTTATGGTTGCTTTATGTTGGGCAATCTTATGGATTTCTTTTATTACTGATTTGATGCTATTAGTAACACCACTTATGTTTCTCAACTGTTTTCATTGGTTGAGATTTTTAATAAACTGTTTCCGCTTTATTGACGCCGTTAGGCGAAAATTTTTGGAAATCCATATTTTTACGAAACGGGTGCTACAAGTTGGTATCAGAGAAGTAGTTTAAGTGAACCAAGGCCTATTGACCATAGGGTTTGGACTTAAACTTAAGATGTGCATGCTAGGTACTCGTAGGATGCCTTAGCTAGTGATGACATGTGATGTAGGATGGGTTGGGATGAGTGCGAGTGTGATAGGGCTTACGAGATGTTTACGTTAATGATGATATGTTTTAGCCTTATCTCAACGAGCTTTTTGTTTTATTTTGCGCTTATCGACTCCACCATTTTATTGAAGGAAAATGGTTAACACTCGCAACCGCAACATCCAACGCGACGGAGCTACTGCTAGCGTTACTCCACCTGTCCATCCGGGTGTAGGTGCTTCTAATGCTGCTAATGCTGCTGCTAATGCTAATGTAAATTGTGTGAACCCCCGCCGTGTTAATCAACCAGGCTCATTGGGTCCGATGCCTCCACCACCAGGAAATCCTCCGAGAGTTAACGATGTAGTGGTGGATCAGATTCCCAATCAGGCGGAGATGTATAATCTTGTGCTAACTCTTCAGGCCCAGTTGGCCCAAACGCAAGAACAGTTGAATCAGGCGTTGGCAGCTAACGCAGAAGGAACTGGTAACAGTCACTCTGTACCTTCTCACCACACTGAGCCACCGGTCGATGATGTCGTTATTCCCCATGCTAATGTTAATGTGGTTCCTCCTAATGATGTTCACGCCCCTCGATTCAAGTTTGAAAGTTTCCAGAAGTGTGGAGCTCAGAAATTCTATGAAACACTTAATGCAGTAGGTTGCATGGAATGGCTTGATGATACTGAGATGGTTTTTGAAGCTTGTGATTGTCCGAGGATAAGAAAGTGTTGTGTGCTAGTAGGATGTTGAAAGAAGGTGCTCGGGACTGGTGGAAGAGCATTACTATTTCGATGACTCCAGCTATGGTATCTGCTATTACGTGGGCTAACTTCAGACAAAAATTTATTGAAGAGTATATTGGAGTTCATGAGCAGCGCAAGATGGAAAAAAGAGTTTCGTGCCTTGACGGCTGAAGTGGGTAAAATCAATGATTATGCTCGTTCCTTTATGGAGAAGATGAAGTTCGTGGGTCCATCTGTTCCGTACTGATGCAGATCAGGTTGCTTGCTATGTGGATGGTTTGCCTCCGAGTTATCGAGGTATTTGTAGGCAGCACAAGACTCTAACTGAAGCTATCAAAGAGTCTAAGAAGCTTGATGATGATTTTGCTGCGGATAAGAAAGTGGAAAAGAAAGAGGATGAGAAGAAGTCTGGCAATAAGAGGAGGTTTGGTGGGTCAAATCGTTTTGGTAAGAAGTTCAAGGGATCTTCGTCCTCTAACAAGGGAAAGACAGACAAGGATGGAAAATGGTGTTCTAGCTGCAAGGCTTTTCATTCTGGTCAGTGTTCTGCTAAGACCCGCAGGTGCAATAGGTGGAGCACAGGGTCATACTTTTGATGAATGCACTGATAAAGCAAGATGTTATAAATGTGGAGATTCAAAGCACCGTATTGCCGATTGTCCCCAAATGAAGAAAGATGAGGGAAAGAAAGCGGAAGCTTCCAAAGCCAAAGCCCGTGCTTTCAAGATGACGGCCGAGGAGGCAAAAGACGACGATCAGGTAGTTACTGCTACCCTTATTGTTAACTCAAAACCCGCTAATGTGTTATTTGATTCTGGTGCGAACAAATCTTTTGTGTCTACTCTGTTTGCTCCTAAGTTAGACATGACTACTAGTCCTTTACGATGCCCTATAGAAGTAGAAGTGGCTAATGGTGCAACGTCTATTATTCGGGAAGGTTACTCTGATTGTCCTTTAGAAATAGAGGGTCGTTTGTTTCTGCTAACCTGTTACCCGCTACCATTCCTAGTTTTGATGTTATACTTGGTATGGATTGGATGTCTAAAAACGATGCTGTCGTCTTATGTGCAAAGAAAATAGTTCGTATCGCTACCCCTGATGGTAAAGGTGTCTGTGTGTTTATGGTGACAAAGCCGGAAATGTTAAGGTGATCTCGATGACGAAAGCACTTCGTTGTATACGGCAAACTAAGTCACATTTTCTAGCTTATGTCATCGATTCTCGTATCGCGAAGCCTACAGTCTCTGATGTCGAGGTTGTTTCCGAGTTTCCTGATGTTTTCCCTGAATATCTTCCAGGTCTTCCTCCTGATCGTGAGGTTGAATTTTCTATTGATCTCATTCCTGGTGCTACTCCTGTAGCCAAAGCTCCCTATCGATTAGCTCCGACGGAGATGAAGGAGTTGATGACCAAATTCAGGAACTTTTAGATAAAGGGTTTCATTCGTCCGAGTTCCTCTCCATGGGGTGCTCCTATCCTTTTCGTAAAGAAGAAAGACGGATCCATGCGCATGTGTATCGATTATCGTGAGCTGAATAAAAGAACGGTGAAGAATAAGTATCCACTCCCTCGCATTGATGATTTGTTCGATCAACTTCAAGGTGCTTCCTATTTTTTCGAAGATCGACTTACGATCTGGCTATCATCAACTGAAGGTTGAAGAGGAAAGTGTAGCCAAAACAGCGTTCCGAACTCGTTATGGTCAATATGAGTTCCTTGTCATGCCATTCGGTTTGACAAATGCTCCAGCGAAGTTCATGGATTTAATGAACCGTGTCTGTCGACCATTTTTGGATCATTTCGTTATTGTTTTTATCGACGACATCCTTGTGTATTCAAAGTCGGAAGAGGAACATAGAGAGCATTTGAGAGATGTCCTTCAAGTCCTCAGAGAGAAAAAGCTATATGCTAAGTTCTCCAAGTGCGAGTTCTGGCTAAAGGAAGTTCATTTCCTCAGCCATGTCGTCTCCTCTGATGGTATAAAGTAGATCCTTCGAAGATAGAAGCGGTGTCGAAGTGGGAGCAGCCTAAGTCTCCTACTGAAATTAAGAGTTTTCTCGGTTTGGCTGGCTACTATCGACGTTTTATTCAGGATTTCTCGCGCATTGCCAAGCCAATGACTGAATTAACGAAGAAAGGTGTGAAGTTTGTGTGGACCGATGCTCAAGAGAAAGCCTTCACGACGTTGAAAAAGAAGTTGTGTGAAGCTCCGGTTCTGGCTTTACCCGAAGGAACCGATGATTTAGTGGTCTATAGTGACGCATCCATCACGGGGTTAGGGTGTGTATTAATGCAACGAGACAAAGTTATCGCTTACGCCTCTCGACAGCTAAAGCCACATGAGCGGAATTATCCTACTCATGACCTTGAGCTGGCTGCGGTTGTTTTTGCTCTGAAGTTGTGGCGACATTATCTGTATGGTACAAAGTGTACCCTTTATACGGATCATAGGAGCTTACAGTACGTGTTTACTCAGAAGGACATGAATGTTAGACAACGGCGGTGGATGGAGTTATTAAAGGATTACGATTGTGAAATTAAATATCACCCAGGCAAAGCTAATGTGGTTGCTGATGCCTTAAGCCGCAAAGGATATGCGAAGAGTAGATTATGTGCGATGATTACAAGGATTGAGTCGAATTTACTGGAACCTATTCGATTAGCTCAAATCGAAGCGTTAAAGGATGATAATGTGAAAGCGGAGTCTATTGGGAAAAAGAAGAAGAACAGACTTCAAATGGAAGAAAATAGTCGTGGCCTTCGAACTTACAAAGGTAGAATATGGGTTCCTCTATATGGAGGCAATCGTGAGTTAGTGATGGACGAAGCTCACAAGACTAAGTATTCTGTACACCCTGGTGCCACAAAGATGCATGCAAATTTGAAGCCTATTTATTGGTGGCCCAGTATTAAGAACGATGTAATGATGTACGTACAGAAATGTTTGACGTGTGCGAAGGTGAAAGCTGAACATCAAAAGCCTTACGGAAGTTTCAGCAACTCGAGATCCCTGAGTGGAAATGGGATCGTATTACGATGGATTTTATAACCAAACTTCCGAGGACGCCTCGTGGTCACGATATGATATGGGTTATTGTCGATCGATTAACGAAGAGTGCTCACTTCCTCCCAGTTCGTGAGACTACCCCTATGGAAAACTTCGCTACGATGTATATTGATGAAGTGGTTACTAAACATGGTGTTCCGTTATCGATTGTGTCCGATCGTGATGCTCGATTCGTTTCCAACTTTTGGAAGAGTTTTCAACGGGAAGTTGGTACTCAAGTTCGTCTGAGCACAGCCTATCACCCGCAGACCGATGGTCAAAGTGAAAGGACTATTCAAACGCTCGAAGATATGCTCAGAGCTTGTGATGGATTATGGTGGTTCGTGGGATAAACACCTACCTCTTATTGAGTTTGCGTATAACAATAGTTATCATGCGAGCATTGGAAATGCCACCTTATGAGATGTTATATGGTAGAAAGTGTCGGACTCCTAGTTGTTGGTTGGAGCCCGGGAAAAGCAATTTGCTGGACCCGAAGTAGTACAAATTACGGCCGATAAAGTTAACGTTGCAAAGGAAGCCTTGCGTGTAGCTCGCGAAAGGCAAAAGTCATATGCTGATAAGAAAAGGAGGCCGTTTGATTTTAAAGAAGGTGAAATGGTTTTACTCAAGGTGTCGCCTTGGAAAGGTGTATTACGATTTGGCAAACGAGGAAAGCTAAGCCCTAGATTCATTGGACCTTTTAAGATCATTAAAAAGGTTAATGAACAGGCATTTCAACTGGAATTACCTCCAGAACTTCATGGAATTCACAACACATTTCATGTGTGTTATCTACGTAAAGGCTATGCAAATGAAGCGGATGTCATTCCACTCGAGGACGTAAGTATTGATCCAAACAAGCAGATTGTTGATGAACCTGTTGCTATAATGGGAAGGAAACAAAAGACGTTACGACGAAAGACTATCGATCTAGTTCTCATTAAGTGGAAACACAATCACGGCGAAAGTATGACTTGGGAGACCGAGTCCGTAATGCGGGAGACCTATCCCCA
This sequence comes from Erigeron breviscapus, assembly GCA_034093135.1. Lineage (NCBI taxonomy): Eukaryota > Viridiplantae > Streptophyta > Magnoliopsida > Asterales > Asteraceae > Erigeron > Erigeron breviscapus. The sequence goes on along the minus strand of CM067172.1, from coordinate 6,864,359 downwards.
CCTTTTTGATGATGAAGTGATTCCGGGGACGGAATCCTCTTAAGGGGGAGGTAATTGTAACATCCCAAAACTTAATCGTATATGTTGACTAACGTCGTTAGGTTAAATTCTAAGTCCGTGATATGTTATGTGGTAAAATGTGTGTTTATATGTTTATGTGCCCTATATGTGAGATTTAATTATCTTTAATGAGTGACAATAAGTGGACTAAATGATGTGTAAAAGGCCTTTGTAGTGTGCGAAAGTGCTTTAGTGTGTTATATGTATCCCCAATAAGTGTTTTAAAGCGAAATAAAGTCAATATGAAGTTCAGGGACTAGTTTTGCCAAAGGTGTAAAGTTAAAAACGAAATTGTGATTAGGGTAGCCTAATCTCTGATTAGTTTCAGCCATTTTCCCTAATCTTAATCACACATTAAGCCTCTCCAAACCTTTCTTGATTTCTTAAGCAAAATCTTCAAGTTTTGGTCAATCGAATCGTGTGTTTTGTATTGAATCGGATCAGCCACTGTTTGTTCAGGTAATCAATGATTTGTGGTCGATATTTTCAGATCTAATGATGTTTTATAGAGGATCAAATCTGATTTTATAAAGGGTTTTTGATAAGTTAGGGTTTATTATGTGTTTAAGCCAATTAATGATCAAAACGGAATCAAACGAGTTTGTAATCGATCATTATGATCAAAATATGTTTAACAATGTCAAAAACGTGTTTTGGGTGAAGCCCAAGTCGATTGATTTCTGGAAAAATGAAGAACAAAGTCGTTTTACGAATTCTAGTCGAAGTTAAGTTCCTGATAGCTAAATTCGTTTCCTGATGGCTATTTTCGTTTGCCCAACGAAGTTTAACTTCGTTTGGGGTCATTTTCGTTTGATGTTGAAAAGCTTAAAATCGTTTTGGCCTAATGGAAATCTAAATTCGTTTTAAGTGTTAAATTCGTTCTGGAATGCTAAATTCGTCTAGAGGGTTAAGTTCGTTTTGGCTTGAAATGTAGCTTAAATTCGTTTGTGGATGATTAAATTCGTTTGGCAAACGAATTTAAAGTTCGTTTTTTTATCAGAAAGCAGTTAAGTTCGTTTTATGGAATTAAGTTCGTAAGAACAAAACTAAGTTCGTTTTCAAGTCCATTTAAGGTCCCTAATGACTTATATTTTGTATATTAACGTACGATAGGTGTCGGGGATTACTGTTAAGCACTGTTAGCTATTTGGTTGCTCGCGTATACTACTACCAGGTAAGATACACTACTTTTGTCACGCTGAGGGTGCAACAAAAATGGTTTCATAAACTATAACCTCCAAAACGGTAATGTATAACCTATATTGTGGTTGGTTGATATGGGAGGTATTCGGGGATTAAAGATGACGATGCCTATGCCTAAAATGCTTCCCCGTAAATACGTTTATGATATGATATGTGATGATATGTTTAGCGATATGATATGTTATGATGAATGGTGGTTAATGATATGATGTAATGATGATATGTGCATGTATATGTGGCTTGTTCATCTAGAACACTAGACCTTTTTAGGTTGCCATGACACGTGCACGTTTTAAGGGCCCTAACGTGAAAAGATGATAGATGTGGATTAGTTTAGGATTAATGTGGAAACCTAAACTAAATGTGGTAAATGCTCGAGCTAATTAGATGATGAGTGTTATGCATAACCCGTGCCTGGCTGTGGTAATAGGTACGTATAAACTGTGCTCGTATGTGGGAGAGTACGTCGTGCTCGCATGTGGGAGAGTACGTAGTGCCCGTATGTGGGAGGGTACGTTAAAATGGTTGCTCGGGTGGCTCCTTGCACAAGTCATATGTGGCGAGTAGTTCGGGTGGCCTGATGACCCACCTAATGTTATGAACATAACGTGCTACTCATGGATCAACATTGTCTTTCCTTAACGGTAACTTCGGTTACAACTTAACGGTGACCTAGTCACAACCTAATGAGATGAGATGAAATGACGAAATTGATTAGGCACACTTAGGGTCATAGACTCTATGCTTATATGTGATATGGATACGTTATGTGGTGATATAAATGCCTAAATCAAATGACGTAATGTTTTAAAGTGACGTGTTTAATGGATGAAATGTTTTGCTTAAACCTGGTGTTATCTTACTTAGCTTTATAGCTAACACTTGTTTCTTTTAATGTGTTGACACCCCTCAGGTTAAGCAATGAGATGTCGTGTGAAGCTTTGGCGAGAGATGGGTAGATGATCAAGATGGCTTTAGTTTACCCAATAACTTCGCATAGACTTAATGTTAATGATTTCCTTTATGGAACTATTGTAATGACTATGTTATGGTTGCTTTATGTTGGGCAATCTTATGGATTTCTTTTATTACTGATTTGATGCTATTAGTAACACCACTTATGTTTCTCAACTGTTTTCATTAGTTGAGGTTTTTAATAAACTGTTTCCGCTTTATTGACGCCGTTAGGCGAAAATTTTTGGAAATCCATATTTTTACGAAACTGGCACCACTGAAATCAGTGATGGTTGTGATGAAACTGACGATGATGATCTGGTCGCCATGATTGCTAAAACCTTCAACAGGTTTAAGCATAAATCTAAAAGATTTAATGGCCCAAACAATGCTTCCAGCTCCAACTCTCTGGATAAAACCAATCTTACCTGCTATAAGTGTGGTAAGAAAGGTCATTTATGAAGGAATGCAGATCTAGTCAGTTGAACAACCAAACTGGTCCACCTGTCCCTAATTTCAATCGGCCTGATGATAGCTACAAAGCTAAATATAAGAAGCTTAAGGCCCAGATTGCCCTCCTATCCATGAAAAAAAAAGGATCAGTGCTTAATGGCACAAACTGAGGGAAAATGGGAGTACTCTGATGACTCATCAGCTGATGAAGAAGAGGAAAGGGACATGTGTTTCATGGCCTTGGAGGATCAACAGCAGCATGTGGCAAAAGAAGATGTCATCACTGGAAGATGGGTGGACATCATTTTGAAAAAGGTATGTGATTATGACAATCAGGTGGATCCAGAACTGAAACTGGACCTTGCTGAATCATTAAGTTGTGATTTGGCTTTTGTGGAAACTGTTAGAGCTGATAGTGAAAGATATCTTGACACTATCTTAATTGAACTGAACAATGTTAAACCACAACTAAATGATTTACAAAGTGTCCAGTTGGCTCTCAAGGAGTCAGTTTTAAAATTGAGGCTTTAGAATTTGATAATCAAAAATTAGCATCTGATCTTGAAAAAGAACAACTGATTATCAAATCATGGGTTAAAGCATCTGGGAAAAATTACGATGCATTTTCCAGAACCATAGATGCCCAGAAAAATGCATGGAAATCTGGTGATCTGGAAATGGCAGCTCTCATTCCAGATCTTCATGCATTGCCTCCAGCTCTCAGGGTTGAAACTCCTTATGATCAACCTGAAGCTGTTGAAACTGAAACCTTTGAGACCACCCCCATTGAGGTTAAAACTGGAGCCAAACAGGCTAAAGCTCCAGTCAAAAAGGCCACTGTTAACAAGCCTTTACCTCACAAGTCTAAGGAGCCCAAGACCCGAAAGACTAAATCCCCAGTTGAACCAATGTCCAAGGTTCAACTGCCTGAACAAAACAATGTTTTGTTAAGCT
>CM067172.1:6649527-6859735 GCA_034093135.1 Erigeron breviscapus | reverse complement strand
CGCAGTGGGTCTATAGCACTCTCACTGCGCCGCAGTGGGAAGTCACTGGTCTTCGGCTGCATTATCCCCCACTGCGCCGCAGTGGGTTTGACATACTCCCACTGCGCCGCAGTGGGAACTTACTGTCTTCGCCACATAATCCCCACTGCGCCGCAGTGGGTTTGATATACTCCCACTGCGCCGCAGTGAGAACTTACGGGTCTTCTCATTAGCCTCCAACTTTTTGCCCCAAACCTTTTGATGCCTTCTTGGAGATTACATTTTTAATGGAAAATGCAACTAATCTACTTATTACATACCAAATGAAATAAATAGATTACATAACCAAATGAATGAATAAAATCCTATTTAACTATTACAACCATTGAATAATTAAACAAACACATCCACACATCACAAACATTCACAAGGTCTCTTGGCTAAGTTGTGACACTAAAATACACAAGAAAAAAAGGACCTCCTTTTTGTGTATTAATTTTGGCCATAACCAAAATGGCCAAAACATGGATTTTGTCCAAACAAAATATCAACTTTTGATGTATGTATCCATATAACCGGCTCTAGATGCCATTGTTGGGATTTTGGGTTTTTATCAAAGTAATATTATCCTTATAATATTAAAACGCAGCGGAAAATTGAACCATTTCAATTTGTTATATGTGGTTAAAACCAAAGTTTAACTTTTAAAAGAAAACCCAAACAATAAGGATCCATGTATATGAATAGCATACATACAAAACAACAACCATAGGGTGTTTAGAAGACTACCTTCTTCCAAGCTTATGAGAAGGTGGAATGAAGGAGATGATGATCTTGAAGTGGCAAGTCTTCAACCTAGAAGAACCTCAAGCAAGTATACCCCAAGCTTCCAACAAACACCCAAACTATGCTAGGATTTGAACTTGAAATCCTTCCCTTTTGCTCCTTGTGGCCGAAATCAAAAGAAGAAAAGGAAGAGAGTTTTTCTCTTGAGAAAGTTGAGAGAAAACTTAGAGTTGCATGTATGTGTATTGATACACTCTATGTTAGTGTCATATGTTGTTGCTTGAAAGACTAGTTTTATTGAGTAAAACCAACAACACACATCATATGCACATGGGGAGGGGGGGGCCGGCCCCTAGGTCCATCACATGGACAAAATCCACCAATTTTATAAACTTGTATTTTATATAAAACATTTTATATAAAAGTCTTGTAACTTGTTACATACCTTATGTAACATGTTATATATTATACACAACACATATAAATGTTTATTTTGCCAAAATAAACATATTTACATTTCTCTCAAAATAAATCATCCATATAATTTATTTACATATCTCAAGTGCAATTATTTAGAAAACCACTTTCTAAATGTTTCAAGTATTTATATTTATTTAAAGATCATATCATATAAATAAATATCGTAAGTGTTTGTCTAGCTTGTTATTGGGTATGACCCGACTTGGATCATCACGTACTAGCCACGTCAATTTAATATGTGTCTTGGGCAGACGAATTCCATCAACAACGAAAAGAACCATCACATCAATCCAACAATCAAGCCCATCAATCAATAAATCAATAAAAGCAAGTAACAAGCAAGGTTTACACTTTTCAGCCCGAATCTCAAGCGAGTAGGGAGATACGAAACTCACCTTGGCTTCCAAGCTACGATTACGAGTTAATAAGGAGTTATAAATGCTCAACAACCGCTACGAGTCCGCAACCTAGCAATAAATATCATATTATCATCAAAGTCAACTTCTATAATCCTAAACAAGTTGGTTTAGTAAGATTAGGGTCGAGTCACAACTCTTAGACGTCTAACCGCTTTCTCGCGTAAGAACAAGACACATTCGACTCGACATTTTTGAAAATGGAGAAAGATTCATGAAAAATGAATGTTACCAAAAGAAAGTAGACTCTTATACGATTCCAACGATAGGTCATATGACTCGATTGGACTTACGGATCAAAAGTTATAAGCGTTTGAAGTTGACGAAGAATCGCTTGTTCAGCAACTTATCACTGCGCCGCAGTGGGGTCTGGCACCTCCCACTGCGCCGCAGTCAGCCAAATCTGCTGCAGAAACTTAGCCAAAAATGATCCAAAACAACCCAAAACCCCATTTTTGACCCCATAATCGACCATGGATGATCTAGGACCCAATTTCAAGCCTAAATCCACATATTTGGACATAAACAAACATAACCCACCTCACAAACTCGATTCATAACATCAAATTCACGCCCAAATCATTTGACCCGTTTCAAAACCCTAATTTAACCCTAATCGCGTTTTGACCCGATTCGTGACCCGAATTTACTTGTAATCAACTAGAAGCAAGTTAATAAACATAAAATGATGATTAAGGATGAGTTTCACTTACTAATTCTTCTTCCAAAAGCTTTACCCAAATTTGACCCAAAAGAGGATGTTCTTGCACTTTTTGATGACCCAAAACTTGATATGATGCAAAGGAGATGAAATAGGTGATGTTTCTAGCACTAATCTAACTTGAAACCATAATCTTGGTGTAAGAATCTTAGAGAGAAAAAGAGAAAGAAGAAAAGAGAGAAGAGGGGTGTGGTGAATAAATGAGATAAGGGGGGAGGGAAATGGGTCTTAAGGCTGGTGGGTCGTGGATCACCCACGGGTCGACCCGTTTCTCTTCTCAAGCCAAAATACAAAACGTTAGGCCTTTAGTCACCGATTAAAACATATTATCGACCCGACGAACATACCACCTTGTCATTTAGTCACAAAACGACCCAAATATTTCATTAACTTAAATCGTTAGTCAAATTGCACGTAAAGTCAAACGGTCAAAACTCACGGATGTTACAATACAAGCGATGATACCATCGACGGATATAGCGTTGATGGGGATGTATCTGGAGATGAAGATGAAGAAGGGGCACATGTACAAGGTCCTTTGGAGCAGCAACAACATCTTAATCTTGACGATGATGATGAAGATCGTCTAATGCCATTCAATGAAGTTCAAGAAGATGTGGTATTTTGGTCGAAAGAAAGAAATGTGATACAAAAAGGAATGTTTTTTCAAACCAAGGCGGAACTTGTATACGCTGTTAGGCTTTGGAACATAAGAGAAAACAGAGAACTTATTGTTCAAGATACGAGGCCACAGTTTTGGAAAGCACAGTGCATGACCAGGGGGAAGAAATTATCGTGGTGTTATGGACCGGGTCCCGTGTAGGTGGGTTGTAGTTGGATCTAGCAGAAACAATTCAGGATTCTTTAAGATCACAAAGTGGGTCGAGAGTCACAATTGTTATGGAGAAGTGGAAGCTAACAACAACCGATGTATGACAGCAAGTATGATAGCTTCTGAAATTTTGGACCAGGTGCGGGAGGATTTAACTTATAAAGTCAGATACATCCAGGCGCAAGTAAAAACAACTTTCAATGTCGATGTGAGCTACGCCAAGGCGTGGAATGCAAGAAGGATAGCAATTGAAAGGTTGTATGGAACTTGGCCGAGTAACTTTGATGCATTGCCCAAGTATATTGCTGAATTACAACGTGCTAATCCAGACACTGTTGTAGAATGGCTCCATTCTCCAACCAGTTCAAGCCATATACAAACATTCAAGTTTGTATTTTGGGCATTTGGACCGGCAATTAAGGCATTCCAACGTTGTATTACAGTGATCTTTGTCGATGGCACTCATTTGAAAGGCAGCTACAAGGGTAAGTTTCTAACTGTAGTGGCGAAGAACGCCAATGGACAATTATTGCCTGTCGCTTATGCCTTGGTTGATGAAGAGTCTAACGAAAGTTGGGGATGGTTTTTAAATCTCTTTCAAGAGCATGTCGGATCGCAGCGGCAGGGTGATTTGTGTATCATTTCAGACCGTCACCAAGGCATAATTTAATGCAGTGAACGAAATTGGGTGGCATCATAGGTATTGTTTGAGGCACGTTTGTAGCAATGTCAACTCGCACTTCAAGGACAAGAGAATCAAAAACTTGGCTTGGGTTATCGGTTCCACATCCCAACAATCCAAGTATTCTTGGGCGGTGGATGAAGTCAGAGGTGAAACAGAGGGGGTTTGGCCGTATTTGAGAAACATTGGTTTGGATAAGTGGACTCTAAAGCACGACTCGGGACTTCGTCGTTGGGGTAACTTAACGACAAACGTTGCCGAATGCCAAAACAATATCCTTGGAAAGGCTCGTATGCTACCTATTAGAGCTTTAATTGAGTCGACTTTTACTTGGACAAGAGACCATTTTGTCAAGCAATACCGGAAGGCCACCAATTGGAACCCACCACTAGCTCGCAAAATGTGGGAGGTTTTTCAGATGCGTGAAAGAGCCTCAACAAGCCATAGGGTGGAAGTGTATGATGAACGAACAGGAAATACACGGTCAGAACAAACCAAAGAAATGCACAAGGCGAGTACACATACAATGTTGTCATGGCGGAGAATAGGAAAAATGCTCTTGTGGAGCTTGGCAGCATCAAAGGTTTCCATGTTCTCATGCCATTGCTGTTTGCGGATATAGACATGAGAGAGCTGCTAATCTTCCTAGTAAGAGGTACACAACTAGGACGTGGATAAATCAGTATAATTTTGCACTTGCTCCCCTTCGAGACGTGCATTACTGGGCGGAGGTAGATTGGAAGATCCAAGGAGACCCGGAAAAACTGGTCACGCATAGGGGTAGGAGACGCACCAGACGGTACAGGAACGAGATGGATGAGAGTTCTACCAGCAGATCTTCAACCTCAAGACAACAAGCTAGATGTGGCATTTGCAACGGATTGGGTCATAATAGGAAAACATGCCCTCAACTTTGAATATGGCAATAATCTTGTCGCTTATCTGTTTGCGTTTTTGTGTGTGTTGTTTTAATCCGTTTTTTCCTTAATTCCTAAGTGTTTTCATGTAACATGGCAACTTTCAATATGAATTTTATGTTTGTTTTTTTTATTAGGTATGTTTGTCACTTTGTATTAAAAACGATTGAAAACAACTTACTTTATTGAAAACAGAAACGATTACATAAAAACGATTACATAAATAAGTCATAATCCGAATTAACAAAACGGGAATCAGTGGAGTCGAATGAACTATCACCATCATTACGGTGAATGTATTCACCGGGCTCATAGGTTGGGGTTGCAGCTTCAGGGTTTCCTGTTACGTATTCCTCTCCCGGGTCAGTCACGTAACCATCAGGGCGACTACCAACTGAGCGAAATTCACCACTAAAGGTATACGCGTGCTGAATCGTGCTCCTAATTGAGGACTCGGCAAAAGTAAGATGGTTAATGGTTAATTGCAACCATTGGACCTTCTGCTGCAGGTAGGCCTCGTACCTCCTGTCTATTTTGGTCGGTTGGACCACTGTTGCACGTTCTGCAATCTCAGCCTCATAGTCCGACTTTCTCGCCTTCAAACGCTCAATTATAGATGTCACCGCATCTTTACGCTCGTTATCATCAAACATGTGACTCCAAACGCTGTTTGAGGCTCCAGATCGTGTAATATTTGGGAATGAATCACCACCAGAAGATGATTGACCTGCCATTTTTTTAGATATGTTTTTTTTGAAATTTTCGTTGCTGTAATTTTTTTTAATGCTCAGAATGAGCTATGTTCGTATATATATATATATATATCAAAGTTTGTGTGAATTATAATAGATGCTCGACTGTTTTTTTTTTGTCTTTTACCTCGAACCCGGTATTGGAAAAACCGGGTTCGCAGTCATACATCACATCAACAGTACAATGCTCTGCACGTTTACTGTGTTCTGAAAAGTACTGTACATAGCCTGAAACCGGTATTTGAAATACCGGCTTCAAATCACTTTGTGCGAACCCGGTAATGGAAAAACCGGGTTCGAGCTTAATATTTGAAACCGGTATTTCAAATACCGGTTTACCCGGTTCCACAAATTTTTTTTCGAAAACTTGTTTGACAAAACACCCTTGAAAAACGACCGTTTCAAAAAAAAATTCGAATTTTGGTTAGGAATTGATTGATGTTTGGATTTCGGAAAGGATTTAAGTGTCCAAGACGAGCTGGGAAAAAATCCATGACCAGTATTGAAAGGATTCTATCCTTAACTTTTTGACAAATTTCAGTGCATCCCCTAAGCTTTTTGTTGAACTTGTAAATTATCTTGAAACTTCATCATGTGTAACACCCCAACAAGGCGGAAACATGGGGCGTCGAGAAAAGCACAGCATGACATGGAGATTATGTAGAGACAAAACTATATGCAACAAAGGATTGGACAATCCATACATAAAATCAAGTCAATTACAAGTTCCGGATTCCAAAATAGGCATAAGGAGCACAACGCCATCAAAAGTTACAAAAGATAGTTCAAAAGATGGCTAACGATCCTAAGCATAACCCATACACGGGAGCAATGGATCACGGATCCAATAAAGTCCAAGTCCAATCCTAGCAACAACATGAAATCAACCGGCACGCCTTTGTTCTACCTGTTCACCTGAAAAGTGTACTAAATCAAGTCAACACATGGTTGGTGAGTTCGTAGGTTTAAGCATCAAACAAGTATCAAGTTCCAAAAGTGCCGATAACAAGTCATACGATAATATAAGAGCCAATCGAGCACATACCGTAGACTCTTAATATAGGGCACAAAGAATCTCTATAAGATCATACAAGCACACAACCAAGTTAAACAACAAGATCACAAATTCATAATCACCATAATGAACGTTCATCAATCTTACAAGTCCCGCGGGACACACAATTTGGCGAAGTGTACACATATTCAAGCTCACAAGTCCTCACGGGACACCAAATAGTGAGAATAGTTCAATATCTTTATTCCAACCCAATAATCACAAATAACATCATGTTTACCTTTCAAACAATACATTAGTTCTCATATCATGCATCACATTGTTAATCGACATTAGTTTTACCAAAACGAGTACACTTTCCACCCCAAAGTTCCACAAAGAAAGGGGCTACGAAACTCACATGATGCGATTACACAACAATTACCGCTTTCCAAGAAAGTAATAAAAAAAAAAAAACGATCACACAACAATTACCGCTTTCCAAGATGAGTAAGTAATGCCCAAAGTGCTACAACGATCACAACCTACTTCACAAGTATCGAGTCAACATATAATACCCAACAGTAAGGCCTAACTAGTTTAACTCATGCCACAATCCCCAAAGGTACATTATAAGTGATTTCGACATGTTTGGATAACAAATGAAGAGTTTTGATTAGACACGGTTCAAAGACTTAGCACCAAAATTTGACATGAAAATCAAAGTGTTTGGAAATGAGTTTTAACAATTTTGTTGACCTTAGAATGATGATATAAGACTAATATGTAAGTATCGGCCCATGAAAAGTCGACCGATGATCGAACGGAAAGTGCACGAAAAAGACAGAGAAAGCGCGGACGATGCTGAAAACATCTTCCGCCCTTCCTTCAGAACGTCCGCCCTCAGTTGTCATCATCCGCCCCTGCAGATTCGAACCTAGACGCATTTTTTGCTTAAAATCGACCCAAATGCAATCCAAACTCGTTTTTGAACATCCAAAGATCATTTTGAAGCTAGAAAACATGTTATAAACTTATTTTTGACAAAACCCATCACCAAAACCTTTCCATAACACAATCCATCACAAATCCAACCCTAAAACTCAAACCAAAACCCTAGATTACTCAAATTCGATTTTTGACAATCCAAGAGACCAAAGATGTTTAGATTCGACCAAGAAACATGTTAAACAATATATAATGATGATTTTGAGCTAAGAATCACTTACCAAAACAACCCGATGCTTCAAATCCGAAATTGGGGCTTTAAGGATGAAGAACACTTGATTTAACCCAAAATCCTTGAAGTTTAAAGATAGAGAAATGATATTTGACTAATTTCTAACACTTTGATGTTATTAAATGCTTTAGATCCGAATTTAATGAAGAGAGATGGTTAGTGTGTGATGTGTGTGTGTTCTTGAGATTTAGAGGGAAAAGAGTGTGTGTGTGTGTGTGTGAGTGTAAGGGTGTGTTTGGTAGAGAGAGTTCAAGCAAGAGAAATGGAAATGATATAATTTCCTTTGTTTGGTAGAGAGAGTTCAAGCAGGAGAAATGGGTGGATTTCTCAGAAAAATAGGTTTCTATACAATCTCATTTCCTTACCTTTTGTGACGAAATGAATTTTGTTAACAAAATTCTTCGTGTTTTTTCCTTTGAGAAATGGTTCTACCATACAAAAAAGGGGGTATAAAACCTTTCATCCATTTTTACAGTGGAAAATTAGAACAGCCCGAACAGAGATGGCGAACAACATCATGATCATGAATGTTGCGTATTATATTGGAATCGATCATTTATGTTAAAGAGGTATAAATTTTACTTAAATTAAAACCCTAAAAAGTAAATGTTTAGTTATTACTTTATTATTATCCATTGTTTATGTTTTTTTATTTTATCTTTAATGTTGTATAAAAATTAGAGTAAACGGCCGAAATCGTCCTTGTGGTTTACCCTAATAATCAAGTTTCGTCCTTAACTATCTGAAATGACACTGACAGTCCTTTTGAGGAAGATAAGGATCACATCCAGTCCTTTATGCAAACGGACGTTTTCTCCCATCCGTTAACTCCCTCACGTGCTTTCCACGTGAGGGTATGATGGTCATTTTCGAAGTAAAGGACCACTAATGACAATTTTTTTTTCTTTTTCTTTTCTTCTTTCTTTCTTCTTTCTTCTTCTTCTTTCTTCTTCATACTATATACATACATAATCTCTAAACTCACCAAATATCCATAACCACCACCAAACACCCACATATAAAATAATACTCGTATATATATATATATATATATACACCCATATATACACTAATATAGTAATATACTAATATGTACAGCAAATTTATATGTATAGACACAAGGAAAAATCTAGATCTATTTTATAACCTAGATCGGAGATCTAGCAATAAAACTATATATATATAGAAAAAATAATCTTATAGATATAGATCTATTTATAGATATAGATCGGAGATATGATGCTCAGAATCATGGGGTTTAGATCCAAACGTTGATCAAAAAACGCTGTGAAATACCCGTGTATAGATCGAAGATATTGTGTTGATGAAGATGGCAGTTATATTGTGTTGATGAAGATGGCGGCGTTAAGTAGGCCGGGAAGAACGCCGAAAAAAATGGAGACAACCCGATGCGGCAGCTGTATGTTGTTGGGGATCTAAATCTGATTACCCCACCAAAAATGGAGAAAACCCAACGGTGTAGATGGCCGGAAATAGCAAAAAAGGTAGGTTTTTGGCCGGAATTTTCGGTCACCGGAATTTTTTCGGTTAATTTTTTCGATTTTTTCATTCACAGTGGCTTCAATCACTCAATGAATCCATTTCTTTCTTGTTTTGTATATATGTATGTATTGGTGTTTGAGAAGAAAGAACGATCCGGTGGTTGTTTTGCCAGAGTTATTGTGTTACATACATAGATATGTCGATTTTCTTTTCTTTTTTTTGTTCGTGCCAGATTTATTGTGTTTACATTCATAGTTGGATATATTATATGGGATTGAATTTTATATTTATTTCATATATATAGATATAGATATAAGATAGATGCACATGGATAGAATGGATAGATGATGATGATTGTGATAGTTTATAGAATCTATTTTTCTGTATAGATTACCACACATTACATACATATATGTTGATATGCACATATAACATATATATAATATATATATCTATTGAGGGAAAGAGTCAGAAAGAGTAAATAATCCAAAAACGATTTTATAAAGAGAGAGAGAGAATGGTTGAAGAAAGTTATGAAGTTACCGGGGTGTCGGTGTACTTTTCTGATATGAAAGTCTGCTATAGATTTGCAGGTAGTTGAAAAAGAAAAGAAGGAAAAATGTCATGATTAGTCCTTTAGTGATAGAAAATGACACAAGTACCCTCATATGCACTCATGTGCACAGCACATGAGCGAGTTAACGGATGGAAGAAAACGTATGTTTGCATAAAGGACTGGATGTGATCCTTATCCTCCCCAAAAGGACTGTCAATGTCATTTCAGATAGTTAAGGATGAAACTTGATTATTAGGGTAAACCACAAGGACGATTTAGGCCGTTTACTCTAAAAATTATGCAATAGGTGTTGAATGTCCCTATGCGAAAATACTAAAATACCCTTTCATTTACAACACATTTAAATCCATATCTGACCATTAGCCTTGATACTTGATCCATCACGACCGTCCAATTCAAATCTATATCTGACCATTTGTTTTCATTACACAAACACAAACATATCTCTCTTTTCAAATCTCACCCACCCCTCCCACACAAACAGAATCCCAGTATGAATATTATCGCCGGCCTCCGAGATCGGCTTCCAAGATATGATGGTATATGTGGTGTACACTTTTCAAAGATTTAAGGTCGATACGTAAGATTTTTCACGTTATTTGATTCAGATTTGAAATGCCTCATTTGTGTATACATATGAAAGTAGAAAATCACCCTCCAAACTATATTATATCAATGGCAAAGCGGCTGAGAAGATTTTCCCTCCTTCCAAAACCACCGTCGGTATTCTTTTCGCTGATACATCTTCCAAGTTTTTTTTTTTTACTTTCTAGATCTGGGGTTTGTGTTTATTATGATTCGATATGTGTGGGATGTGATTTTTGTATCTACTGTTGAACTCTGATAAAGTAGTTGCGGTGTGGCTAGGAACATGAGATAGATCTGGAAATACATTTGCATTTAATCATTTTGGGAGGGGTTTGAAATAAAGGATGCAAAGGTGGGTATTTTCATGTTGTCAATAATGATTATACAGAATGCAAAGTCTTTTTAGTGATTGCTTCTTTTGATGAATTCTGTTTAAGTTGGAATTTGACTTTATTTGTCGCCATTATTCTGTGCTTAATTTTTGAGGTGCTTGATATTCTGGTCAATGTGGTTGTATGTTTTTAACTTGGTTTACTGATCGATTTAACAATCTCTCATGGACATGCCAATGAAATGGAGAAAGATATTCAAGAAAAGTAAAATTATGTTGATTAGATTATTCAAGATAATACCATTACGAACCATTGCTTTATTATATGAAGCATCTTTGTTTCCATTTTTGGCTTAGAGACTACACATTATATATTTGGATATCAAATCGTTATTTAGAGAATAACTTTTTTACATTTTTCTGGTCCAGTAAAGTTTTAGTGTTCCTTGGATGGTTTAAATTGTTTGTGTATCACTTTGTTAGTGGCTTCTTACTTTTTACGATCTTGATCAGGTTACCAAGAGAGTGGACACGGATGAGGGAAACTGGGCAGGGTGGAATTGGAGAATGGATGGCGATAAAATGGTAAATGGTGCATTCATTGGTGGAATCTATGCAAAGACAGCAAGCTAGGATCCGAAGTCAACCAACCTTGTATTGCAACTAACGATGTACGCCGTAGTCTTTGGGGGGACACGGTATGGGCAATATTTGGTCCTACATTCTTACATATTCCTACACTTTACAATATGTTGAGATCAGCGGTGTTGGTTAGGTCTCCATGAGTTCGCTCCAAGAAAGTAAGAACGTTGCATCGTTTCCTAAGTTACACATTAGTACGTATCTTACTCCTGCTACAAAAGTGTCGTTGCATCGTTTCCTAAGTTACACATTAGTACGTATCGTTTCCTGCTACTTAGATGATGATCTTCTAAGTGTTGTTTGCAAGATGCCTGGCATCTCATAAGGGTACTTTTGGCATGTACTTACACATCCGTGACACTGTAATAAAACCAACATAACCAATTTGTTGTGTCTGGGGTGGTTTCTTTAGCCGGTTTACAGGAGGAATTTCTAGCCTCCCTCCTGTGGACTTTCCACTTAAGGGCCATTGATGAGATTTGTATTTGTACGCAAAGCTTAAATCCAAATTTAAATTTACAGTATGTATATATACCCAGAGAAGCACACGGTTGTAATGCTAATAGTTTGCTAATGCATCAGATTTATTGTAAACTTCCTCCAGAGAATTGTAAATTTACAGGAGGAAGCTTAAATCCTTTTCTTTTTGGCACTATTGTTAGATTTATTCCTCATCATTTTGTGGTTGTAATGCTAATAGTTTGCTAATGCATCAGCATCTGTTTTGATAAGCTTCTGCATTCTATATTTTAAATGAATCTTTTGTTTTTGCTAATATGTAAATTTAGTAATTCTTGTATAACATGTTAAAATAATATATATGTGTGCACTGTTTTGACATTGCCCACTTATACTGTTTCCGGTAATATCGACATTAGACACCCTGTCAATGATATCCGCCGCAACGCGCGGGTACCATGCTAGTTAAGTATAATAATTGGATGTGATTTAGGCATGGTTTGTTAGCTTCAGACGATGCATATCCTTGATCTTTGAATTAGCTTATTGTTACTTTTTTTTTAATTTTTAAATAAAATAATATCCCAAAAAAATTCTTTCTAATATAATTATTATAAAATGTAGTGTTCATTTTTCTGAATTTTTACAAACACGAAAAATTATTTATTCATTTCCCAGATCATTTCTCTGTCCTTACCAAACAAAAGAATTCAATGAATTTCTCAGTCAATTTCATTTCTCTCTATTTCATTTCTCTGCTCATTTCATTTCTCTGAATTTCTTCCTACCAAACATGCCCTAAAAAGATAAGGAAAAGGAAATGGGAGGTGTGAAGGGTTTACACCCCCACCCACAACTCTTGCACCATAATACCAATAGTTAGTTACCAAATGATACCCCGTTCAAACACGTAAATGCTAAAATGTCGCCAATTACACTAAAGATCACAAAAGCAACTCGACTTTCATTAATCATATAAGTTTCCAAGTATCGATATTCCAACTAGATTCACAATTAATCACATAAGTCAAACAAATTCAAATAAGGTCAACATAGTCAAATATCACGGGTGTTACATCATTGAGTCACACAATTTATCAAAACTTGATTATACACACTGACTTTGAACAACTTCATGACCAGTATTCAGATAAAATTTTGTTCCTTTTGGTTTGTAATTGTATATGTAGGAAGTTGGTTTTTTAATCCATTTCATTTTTTATTATTAGTATATTTTAAGTAGGCCCGGAAAAATGGGCGGGTTTGGGTAACAGGTCAAAACGGGTGTGGGTCAAAACAGGTCATCTTAGGAATGCAGGTCAAACGTGTCCGGGTCAAAGAGGGTGGAGTGTGGGTCGCCCACCACTTTCATGTTATCAATTTCTTAACCATATTTTGTTACATAATTTTATTGCATTTAACAAACCAAAATTTAAAAATATAATATGAGTTGAAATTTTCTAATCCATTTTTATCAACCAACAATATTAAACCCGCACGTTGTGCGGGGCTGGCTGAGAACGTAAACTAAAATTAACTAAACATTACATTATTATTCATAGTTTAGGATAATATAAAAAAATAGTCAATTTACAACTGATGCAAATAATAAAATTATAATTTATAAATATATAATATATATCAAATATGTTAAAGCATGACTAATGAAACGTAATTATTTATAAATCATAAAATTCTTTTTTTATGATCTATATTTATTAAATATAATATAATAAACAATCTCATTTGAAACAATGATAATTATCATTGAATTAATAAAAAGACGCGGTCTAAAGCATATAAACATCTTTGTGCTCATATATTATCAAAATACGGAATCTTAGTTATATAGAGATAAGTTACAAATATAGATTTAAATATCAAAAATATGTGTGTGAAATTGATAAAGTAAATATCTAATTTAACATTGATAATATAATCGGTTAGTAAAATATTAGATGTAATTATCAATATAATCTAGTTTTATATTATATTAAAGTAATTATATTCCACGTACAAAGATAATCTTTAATATATATTAAAACAAAACCCTTAATTCTAAATTGGAAAAGTAAGGACCATTGATTGAATTTCATCTCTTATTCTCTACCATTAGATCATTTTGATGACATCATCATTGACTAAAGAATTAGTCAATAACACTTTTGGTCCTCATATTTTTATATAAGTGTCTTATAAAGTCTCTTTAATTTTATTTATTTTAGTTTAATAAATGGCCTAATTGAATACACATCAACTATTACAATATTTTAAGAGTAATGATATATCAACCTAACAAATCAACCTAATAATCAACCTAATGCCTTTATTACTTAACATGTGTAATCCACTCATTCTCTCCAAATCTCTTCCTTTGATTATGCCAAATGTCATCATCATGTTATTAGGTTGATTAATCATTTTCCTATTTATAATAATAATTCCCTAAGCATTACAAGGATAGGAAATTATTATATATAACAATTAAAGTTGGCTTAGCTATAGTAATCTTTGGTTTTTTTAAACTTTGGCCACTAAACTTTTGTTTTTCCAACATTTGCCACCAATATTGCCACCAACCTATATTAAGTTTTTTGATTTTTTGGTTTTTGTCACCAACCTTTGTGTTTTTTCACTTTTTGCCCTTTAAAGATTTATAAATCATTAATATATCTGTAACACCCCAAGCCGAGGCTCGAATATCACGGAAAACACATAGCACCAGGTGGAATTACAATAGAACAAACTAAATGCAATTAAAGATTTGGTGAATCCAAAACATAATGAAGCAAGTAACAAAATACAACAGGAGCAAATAGCCATCAAAGTTAACATATAACATCCAAAGATGGCAAACGATCCTAAGTATAATGCAAAAGGCAGGCCAATGAATCCTTGATCCATGAGGTCCATAGTCCGGGTTAAACCGCAAGCGAAGCAACTAAACTCCACGCCCTGGGAGAACCTGATTACCTGAAAAGTGTACTAAGCATAGTCAACACAAGGTTGGTGAGTTCGTAGTAATGGTTCGTAAAGAACCCTCGATAATAATCACAATATACGAAAAGAGGCTAGGCATGACTTACAGCGAGCCTCTAAGCAACACAATAACGTCCAACAACAAGATTACACAAGTCTAGTAAATGCGTGATGAGAATGCACAAATGATATATGAATCAAAGTAAGTGCCAATGCATGAATAAGCCAACATGCCTATCCTATGCGTGAACTCCGTCACCTATGCAACGATACCCTTCTGTCATTACAATGAACAAGGCTGTATCTCAAAATCATCGAGATATATATGTCTATATACTCGGGTCACGTTCTACATCCAAAATGGGTGCATACATCTATGCACCAGGATGTCGGCAATCCCCTGCCGAGGGCTCATCAACGATGTATGCAATGCTTACAATCAAATGTAAATGCATAAATCATAAACCAACAATCAATATACGATGCACCTGTGCCATCAATCAATATACGATGAACCTGTGCCAACAATCAATATTCATCCAACATAAGCCAACTATCAACATTCATCAACCATAAGCCTACTATTCACAATTTAAACCAACTATACGTACATATACTTCAGAGGATTCTACTTTCTTCAAGTCCCAGATGCTTATATATAGGGTCACCCGCAGCTTTCCCACCACATCTAAAACCCAATGAAGGCATAACCGACTTCCATGTATGTACGTCTATCCTAATATATATATATATATATATAATAATTAACTGAGACATAACTCAAATAAATCAACGAAACGAACTGTCACATCAATCCAATAATCAAGTCAACCAATCAATAAATAAATCAACAATGTAAATAAACACACCAGTTTTACACTTTTCAGCCCGAATCTCAAGCGAGTAGGGAGATACGAAACTCACCTTGTCTGGAAATGAAGCTAGTATAAGATTACACACAAGTAATGGGGTCCACACGTCCACAACCTATATTTATACATCATAATACCGTAATGTTAACTCTACAATCATAAACAAGTTGATTTAGCACAATTAGGTCAAGTCACAAACCCTAAACGCCTTTACAGCTTAAACGAGTAGGAACAAAACGCATTCGACTCGACCTTTTTAGAAATGACAAAAGATTCATACAAAAAGAGTATTACTACTAGAAACCAGACTCTCTTACGACTCCAACGACAGGTCATACGACTTATTTGGACTTACGGATCAAAAGTTATTAACGTTTGAAAATCGACGCGCGTACTTTCCCAGTAACTATCCACTGCGTCGCAGTGAGCCAAAACCAAGCTCACTGCGCCGCAGTGGCTAAGTCAGACCAGGACCAAAAGTATGGCACTGCGCCGCAGTGAGCAAGGGTAGGGCTCACTGCGCCGCAGTGGGCTAACCAAGATGACCAGGCCCTAGCCACTGCGCCGCAGTGGGCTACCAAGACTTGACCAGGCCCTAGCCACTGCGCCGCAGTGGCCCAGTTCTGGCCAGAAGCAGCAGCAGCTGCAGCCCGAACCAAAAAAACCCAAAAACAACCCTTAAGACATCCAAAACGATTTGTAAAGCCTTGTAACTTGATTTGAAGCATAAATAAGCACCATTAACCATAAATGAACATAACCCAATCCACAAATTCAACCCAAACATCAAAATCATACCCAAAACCTTCAAACCCTAAATTAAACCCTAATTTGACCTAAAACGAGATTGTAAGCCGATTTAGGACTTGTAAAAGTTCAAGACGACTAGAAATGCATAAACAAACATAAGTAGGTATAAATGGGATGAAATAGACTTACCAAAACTTCTCTTTGAGCTCAAACCCAAAATTGACCTAAATGGGTAAAAATGGTAGAACTTGACTTTGATTCTTCGATAAGGCGATAATGTGGTATAGATGACGATTAATCTAGTGTTATACCCTTTCTAAACACTAAGTAGATGGTAGGGAGAAGAGGAGAATAATCTTGCTTTGTTTTTGAGAGACCTCTCTCCCTCTCTCTCTTCTCCCTCCCTTCTCCTTCTCTTTTGTCTCCCTTCTCCTTTTTTTTTTTTTTTTTTTTGGGGGGGGGGGGGGGGGGGGGGGGGGAAAAGGGTCATTGGGTGGCTGGTGGGTCTTGGACTACCCACGGGCCGACCCGCTCCCTTCACAAGTCACAACACAACAGCTACACATTTAAATACCGACCCACACATATTATCGACCCGAATATACCACATTGCCATTTAACTCACAAAACGACCCAATTAATTCATTAACTCAATTTGTTAGTCAAATTACACATAAAGTCAACGGGTCAAAATTCACGGATGTTACATTATTCCCCCGTTGAAAGAATTTCGTCCCGAAATTCAACAAAACCCTAATTATTGAATAAATGCGGGTACTTAGACTTCATATGGTCTTCTCTCTCCCAAGTGAACTCGGCTCCACGTCTAGCATTCCATCTAACCTTCACAATCGTGTAGCGTTTACTCTTGAGTTTCTTTTCTTGGCGGTCCAGGATCTCTACCGGCTCTTCAACAAAGTTCAAATTCGAATCAACCCTAATTTCGTCCATAGGCACATGATGTGTAGGATCCGCCAAACACTTGCGCAAATTACAAATATGAAACACATCATGCACACCGTTAAGCTCTTGAGGCAATTCTAGCCGATAAGCAACTTTCCCAACCCTTTCGAGAATCTTGAAGGGACCAATATACCTTGGTGCAAGTTTTCCCCGCTTCACAAAACGTACGACTCCCTTCCAAGGTGACACTTTCAAAAGTACTAAATCACCAACTTCAAACTCTAACGGTCTCCGCCTCACATCGGCATACTTCTTTTGACGTTCACGGGCCAATTGCAACTTCTCCTTAATTTGAGATATTACCTTGGTTGTTTCAATCACAATTTCTGGCCCGATAAGTTGACTCTCTCCAATTTCCGCCCAAGCTAGAGGAGAACGACATACCCTACCATACAATGCTTTAAAGGGTGCCATTTGAATAGTAGCATGATAGCTATTGTTATATGAAAACTCAACTAGCGGCAAATGGTCTTCCCAACTTCCACCGAAATCAATTGCACACGCCCTCAACATGTCTTCAAGTGTTTGAATAGTTCTCTCGGTTTGCCCATCCGTTTGAGGGTGAAACGCCGTGCTCATGTCAAGTCGAGTACCCATGGCTTTTTGAAAGGCTTTCCAAAAATTCGATTTGAAACGGGCATCTCTATCAGAAATGATAGAAATCGGCACTCCATGCTTAGATATTACTTCCTTGATGTACAAACGAGCCAAAGTGTCAAATTTATCGGTTTCACGAATGGCTAAAAAGTGAGCCGATTTCGTTAACCGATCTACTATCACCCAAATCGTGTCACGGCCGCTTCTTGTCTTCGGTAGTTTAGTAATGAAGTCCATTGAAATATGCTCCCACTTCCAATCGGGCATCACCGGTTGTACCAACAACCCGGGTGGCTTCTTGTGATCGGCCTTGACTTGTAAGCAAGTAAGACACTCACTCACATACTTAGCCACATCACGCTTCATGCCCGGCCACCAATACAAGTCTTTCAAATCAAAGTACATCTTATCCGACCCGGGATGGACCGAATAAGGCGATTGATGAGCTTCATTCATAATAAGCGCTCTTAAGTTACCGAAGATAGGAATCCAAAGTCTTTCAACCATGTATAGTCCATTATCATTCTTTCGGTCAAATAGTTGTTCCATACCGTCTAGGCTTTCGTCTCCAAAGTTTTCTGGTAGGGTGGCTTGAACTTGGGCTTCAATGATCCGATCACGAATATTTGGCCCTACCGTGAGGCTCATAGCTCTAGCCCGTCTTGGCTTCACTCTCTCCTTCCGGCTCAAGGCATCGGCTACTACATTTGCCTTGCCCGGGTGATAACGGATGTCACAATCATAATCACTAAATAGTTCTAACCAACGCCTTTGCCTCATATTCAATTCACTTTGGTTAAAGATGTGTTGGAGACTCTTGTGATCGGTATAAATCACACATTTGGTGCCATAGAGATAATGCCTCCAACACTTCAAAGCAAACACAACCGCTCCCAATTCCAAATCATGCGTCGGGTAGTTCTTCTCATGCACCTTCAATTGACGAGAGGCATAAGCAATGACTTTACCCCTTTGCATAAGAACATAACCCAACCCTTGCCCCGAAGCATCACAATAAACAACAAAATCTTCGATCCCATCCGGTAGTGTCAAAATAGGAGCCTCACATAACATATCCTTAAGTGTTTGGAAGGCGTTCTCTTGTCTTTCGCTCCATTCAAAATTTCTCTCTTTTTGAGTCAGAAGAGTGAGTGGTTGTGCAATACGGGAGAAATTTTCAATAAATCTTCTATAGTAACCCGCCAATCCAAGGAATTGACGGATCTCGGATGGCGTTTCGGGTCTTCTCCAATTCTTGACCGCTTCAATCTTGTTTGGATCCACATGAATACCATCCTTGCTCACTACGTGACCAAGGAAGTGGACCTCTTCCAACCAAAACTCACACTTGGAAAATTTTGCGTACAATTTCTCCTTCCTTAGTAATTCAAGCACTTCACGCAAGTGCTCAACATGCTCCTCCTTCGTCTTCGAGTATACAAGTATGTCATCAATGAATACAATGACAGACTTGTCCAAGTATGGTTGACACACCCGGTTCATCAAGTCCATGAACACCGCCGGTGCATTAGTCAACCCAAAAGGCATTACGGTGAATTCAAAATGACCATACCTTGTGCGAAAAGCCGTTTTGGGGATGTCATCTTCATGTACCCGGAGTTGATGATAACCCGAGCGAAGATCGATTTTTGAGAAGTGCTTAGCTCCTTGAAGTTGATCAAACAAGTCATCAATTCTTGGGAGAGGATATCGGTTCTTCACTGTGAGCTTGTTTAATTCCCGGTAGTCGATACACATTCTGAAGGACCCATCTTTTTTCTTGACGAAGAGAACAGGAGCACCCCACGGAGATTGACTAGGGCGAATGAAACCCTTCTCTTGGAGTTCCTTGAGTTGGGCTTGTAATTCTTGCATTTCGGTTAAAGCTAGTCTATATGGGGCTTTTGCTACTGGCGCGGCTTCGGGAATAAGATTAATACGAAAATCAAGTTCACGGGTTGGAGGTAACCCCGGTAAGTCATCCGGAAAAACATCGGGAAAATCACAAACGATAGGGACGGTCTTCAATTCTACCTTTGAGATGGTAGCACTAAAGACTTTAGAAGTCGAAGAATCGGAGGTTTCACCTTGAACCCTAAGAATTTTACCGTTAGCCAAAGGTATCTTAACAACCCTCTCGCCACAATCAATGGTTGCATTCACCGCCGTCAACCAATCCATACCCACTATAATATCAAAACTACCAATGTCAAGAGGCATAAGGTCAATGAAGAAGTCGACATCTTCTAAAGTCAAGACACATTCCCGAAGTATTTGACTAATTCTAGTTAGTGACCCATTTACCATTTCAATGTCAAGCACATAGTTTAGAGCACATGGATGCACATCAATCAAAGGAATAAAGTTAGAAGACACGAGGCTATAATCGGCCCCGGAATCAAATAGGACGGTTGCATAGAGACCATTAAGGAGAAAAGTACCTGCTACTACGTTAGGATCATTGCGGGCTTCATTTGCATTGGCCGCAAAGGCTCGGCCGCGTGGTTGCACTTGTTGGCCTTGTTGTCCCCGGTTTTGATTAGGCCCGACCATTTGTAGTTGATTGGGATGAACGGCTACTTGAACTTGTTGTCCCACCCATCGAGGACAATTATTTCGGTAGTGGTCACGGCTACCACATTCAAAACACTCGCCTCTCCTTTGGTTACCTTGAGGAGGAACGGCCCGAACAGGAGCCACATTCATTGGGCCCGCTCTTGGAGCTCTACAATCTCTGGAGAGGTGCCCGACTCGGTTACAATTATAGCACGCCTTGCATTGGGCATTGGCGGGGTGATGTTGGTTGCATCTCCCACAGAAAGGATGAGGTCCCGGGAAAGCTTTCCTAGTTGGCTCCACCGCCGCCATTATTCTACCCCTATTTGCATTCTTGGGGTCAAACCTCCCCACTTTCCTTACTCCGCTCGACTCTCCCACTTCTTTCCTCTTGCTTGATGAGGATTTACTCAAAACACCACATCTCAATAAATCTTCCGTCACGCTCCCGGCTTGGTTGACCGCATTAGCCAAAGAAGTAGGCATGTTGGAGTTTACATAAGATCGGACTTGAGGATTCAAGCCTCAATACAAACTTCTGGATGGCCTGTGACTCGGTACCCACCAAGTGAGGAATGAGGGTGGACAACTCTTGAAATCGTCTCACATAGCCCTTGTAGTCGGCTCCCTCCATGTTGAGATTAGCAAACTCGATAGTCAAGTTTTGTAGTTCATAGGGAGGACAAAACTTTGCTTTTACTTTGTTCTTGAAGTCGATCCACTCCAAGTTATGAGTCCGTCCCAAGGTTATTTCTTGGTTCCACCAACTCAAGGCGTCATGCCTAAACATGCCGGATGCATAGGAAATCCGGTCATCATAGGTGCAATGACTCCTTTCAATCACCGCCTCTATCGCTTCAAACCACCTTATACATTCCGTGGGACCCCCTTTTCCATCGAACTCCGGTGCCCCACAACTTTTAAAATCTTTAAATATGCACCCTTGACGGTATCCCCCATATTGATTATTCATGGGCATTCCGACATTAACACCCACTGGTCCCTCTTCTTCATTTTCTACATCATGGGGTTGAGCATTTTCATTATCTACATTTTCTGGGGCTTCATTGTTTTGAGCCACATTATTTTGCCCAAGATTTGCCGTGACTTGAGCAATAATGGTTGGCATGATATTAGCGATCGTTTGAGCAATCACCTCGGCCATGTTTGGCTCAGGGACCTCACCACGACCCCTTCCTTGGCCCCTACCACGCCCTCTACCACGGCCCCTACCACGGCCCCTACCTCCTTGTACCTCCGGTTGGGCTTCCGGTTGCGGTTCTTCCTCTTCAGCCCTGTAGTTCCTTCCGGTTCTCCTGGGTCTCGCCATTTCTATAAAACAAGTGACACGTTGACCCGAGAGTTAGTCTCAAATGCTCACATGTTAGTCACACAAGTAGTCAATGCTCTCATACCGATACCACATACTCATTTCATAACATTATGCTAAGGCAAAAGTGTTAGCATCATAAGGGATTTTTACATATCATAACATCAAGTAATCATGCTCATAATATCATGCAATTAAACAACTAACACAAATGATTCAAAGTATAATCCGAATTCGATATGCTCTCTAGTTATTGACGGGTATGTATACAAGGTGTACCAACGGCTAACCTTCCACCTAATCAACTTCCATTAAGCATATCGGTTCCTTATTATACTTTAAGCCACACGTGCGCAATCCACGATGTCATGAACTTGCTATAATATCGGGTAACCATAAAAGAGTTGATCGGGTTCTTTTAGGGTTGCCACAATATTATACTAAGTTAATGGCATCCCATCATTTTGCCCTAAATCATCACATTAATTCCAACAATTTACAACAACAACCCATATTAACTACAATTCACATTCATCACATTGAATTCAAGCTATCATACAATAGGTCTTAACTACGAACTCACACGGGGATTCACATAATTCACATTGCACACGAATTCCTAACCATGCATGCTATATGAAGAGTTTTAACTTAAGCCGTAGTCTAGGTCAAACCGCCTAATTCTCTACGACCACGCATGGGCCACCATTCTGTAACACCCCAAGCCGAGGCTCGGAATATCACGGAAAACACATAGCACCAGGTGGAATTACAATAGAACAAACTAAATGCAATTAAAGATTTGGTGAATCCAAAACATAATGAAGCAAGTAACAAAATACAACAGGAGCAAATAGCCATCAAAGTTAACATATAACATCCAAAGATGGCAAACGATCCTAAGTATAATGCAAAAGGCAGGCCAATGAATCCTTGATCCATGAGGTCCATAGTCCGGGTTAAACGCAAGCGAAGCAACTAAACTCCACGCCCTGGGAGAACCTGATTACCTGAAAAGTGTACTAAGCATAGTCAACACAAGGTTGGTGAGTTCGTAGTAATGGTTCGTAAAGAACCCTCGATAATAATCACAATATACGAAAAGAGGCTAGGCATGACTTACAGCGAGCCTCTAAGCAACACAATAACGTCCAACAACAAGATTACACAAGTCTAGTAAATGCGTGATGAGAATGCACAAATGATATATGAATCAAAGTAAGTGCCAATGCATGAATAAGCCAACATGCCTATCCTATGCGTGAACTCCGTCACCTATGCAACGATACCCTTCTGTCATTACAATGAACAAGGCTGTATCTCAAAATTATCGAGATATATATGTCTATATACTCGGGGTCACGTTCTACATCCAAAATGGGTGCATACATCTATGCACCAGGATGTCGGCAATCCCCTGCCGAGGGCTCATCAACGATGTATGCAATGCTTACAATCAATGTAAATGCATAAATCATAAACCAACAATCAATATACGATGCACCTGTGCCATCAATCAATATACGATGAACCTGTGCCAACAATCAATATTCATCCAACATAAGCCAACTATCAACATTCATCAACCATAAGCCTACTATTCACAATTTAAACCAACTATACGTACATATACTTCAGAGGATTCTACTTTCTTCAAGTCCCAGATGCTTATATATAGGGTCACCCGCATCCTTCCCACCACATCTAAAACCCAATGAAGGCATAACCGACTTCCATGTATGTACGTCTATCCTAAATATATATATATATAATAATTAACTGAGACATAACTCAAATAAATCAACGAAACGAACTGTCACATCAATCCAATAATCAAGTCAACCAATCAATAAATAAATCAACAATGTAAATAAACACACCAGTTTTACACTTTTCAGCCCGAATCTCAAGCGAGTAGGGAGATACGAAACTCACCTTGTCTGGAAATGAAGCTAGTATAAGATTACACACAAGTAATGGGGTCCACACGTCCACAACCTATATTTATACATCATAATACCGTAATGTTAACTCTACAATCATAAACAAGTTGATTTAGCACAATTAGGTCAAGTCACAAACCCTAAACGCCTTTACAGCTTAAACGAGTAGGAACAAAACGCATTCGACTCGACCTTTTTAGAAATGACAAAAGATTCATACAAAAAGAGTATTACTACTAGAAACCAGACTCTCTTACGACTCCAACGACAGGTCATACGACTTATTTGGACTTACGGATCAAAAGTTATTAACGTTTGAAAATCGACGCGCGAACTTTCCCAGTAACTATCCACTGCGTCGCAGTGAGCCAAAACCAAGCTCACTGCGCCGCAGTGGCTAAGTCAGACCAGGACCAGAAGTATGGCACTGCGCCGCAGTGAGCAAGGGTAGGGCTCACTGCGCCGCAGTGGGCTAACCAAGATCTGACCAGGCCCTAGCCACTGCGCCGCAGTGGCCCAGTTCTGGCCAGAAGCAGCAGCAGCTGCAGCCCGAACCAAAAAACCCAAAAACAACCCTTAAGACATCCAAAACGATTTGTAAAGCCTTGTAACTTGATTTGAAGCATAAATAAGCACCATTAACCATAAATGAACATAACCCAATCCACAAATTCAACCCAAACATCAAAATCATACCCAAAACCTTCAAACCCTAAATTAAACCCTAATTTGACCTAAAACGAGATTGTAAGCCGATTTAGGACTTGTAAAAGTTCAAGACGACTAGAAATGCATAAACAAACATAAGTAGGTATAAATGGGATGAAATAGACTTACCAAAACTTCTCTTTGAGCTCAAACCCAAAATTGACCTAAATGGGTAAAAATGGTAGAACTTGACTTTGATTCTTCGATAAGGCGATAATGTGGTATAGATGACGATTAATCTAGTGTTATACCCTTTCTAAACACTAAGTAGATGGTAGGGAGAAGAGGAGAATAATCTTGCTTTGTTTTTGAGAGAAAGAGAGAAAGAGATAGATAGAAAGAAATGAGAATGAGAGGGGGGAGAAAGGGATAAGGGGGGGGAATGGGTCTTGGGGCTGGTGGGTCATAGACTACCCACGGGCTATACGAATATTTGACCATTATTACAACGACTTTTCATTATTAACAATTTTATTTCAACATCAGAGTTTTTTTTTATAAATATCTTTATATTACATAAAAATTTTTGATGTGATTGTTTAGATGCATAGATTAAAATAACACCTTTGGTACTCCTAATATGAGTCAAAGTTATGTAAGTATAACTTAATGTTAATAAGGATTTCTAATAAGTATTTCATAACTAATATAATGGTGTAACTTTGATTTTACTAAAGATGATGAGAACGTGAACCTTGCATGCATTATTAACCACTCCGATTGTTGAGCGGGTGGGTTGATATATTGAATATTGTTGAGCGGGTGGGTTGATATATTGAATATGGTAATTAAGTTTTCATAAAAAGTTTTGATAAATTTATTATACAGCTTATTTGTTTGTTAATAATCTATACCATTTACTACACTAAATTTTGGTAAAGAATCTTAGTTGTATTAATTTTTTTATTGTTTATTTATATTAGAACATTATTACAACGACTTTTCATTATTAACAATTTTATTTCAACATCAGAGTTTTTTTTAAATATCTTTATATTACATAAAAATTTTTGATGTGATTGTTTAGATGCATAGATTAAAATAACACCTTTGGTACTCCTAATATGAATAAAATGGTAGAACTTGACTTTGATTCTTCGATAAGGCGATAATGTGGTATAGATGACGATTAATCTAGTGTTATACCCTTTCTAAACACTAAGTAGATGGTAGGGAGAAGAGGAGAATAATCTTGCTTTGTTTTTGAGAGAAAGAGAGAAAGAGATAGATAGAAAGAAATGAGAATGAGAGGGGGGAGAAAGGGATAAGGGGGGGGGGGGGGGGGGGGGGGGGGGGGGGGGGGGGGGGGGGGGGGGGGGGGGGGGGGGGGGGGGGGGGGGGGGGGGGGGGGGGGGGGGGGGGGGGGGGGGGGGGGGGGGGGGGGGGGGGGGGGGGGGGGGGGGGGGGGGGGGGGGGGGGGGGGGGGGGGGGGGGGGGGGGGGGGGGGGGGGGGGGGGGGGGGGGGGGGGGGGGGGGGGGGGGGGGGGGGGGGGGGGGGGGGGGGGGGGGGGGGGGGGGGGGGGGGGGGGGGGGGGGGGGGGGGGGGGGGGGGGGGGGGGGGGGGGGGGGGGGGGGGGGGGGGGGGGGGGGGGGGGGGGGGGGGGGGGGGGGGGGGGGGGGGGGGGGGGGGGGGGGGGGGGGGGGGGGGGGGGGGGGGGGGGGGGGGGGGGGGGGGGGGGGGGGGGGGGGGGGGGGGGGGGGGGGGGGGGGGGGGGGGGGGGGGGGGGGGGGGGGGGGGGGGGGGGGGGGGGGGGGGGGGGGGGGGGGGGGGGGGGGGGGGGGGGGGGGGGGGGGGGGGGGGGGGGGGGGGGGGGGGGGGGGGGGGGGGGGGGGGGGGGGGGGGGGGGGGGGGGGGGGGGGGGGGGGGGGGGGGGGGGGGGGGGGGGGGGGGGGGGGGGGGGGGGGGGGGGGGGGGGGGGGGGGGGGGGGGGGGGGGGGGGGGGGGGGGGGGGGGGGGGGGGGGGGGGGGGGGGGGGGGGGGGGGGGGGGGGGGGGGGGGGGGGGGGGGGGGGGGGGGGGGGGGGGGGGGGGGGGGGGGGGGGGGGGGGGGGGGGGGGGGGGGGGGGGGGGGGGGGGGGGGGGGGGGGGGGGGGGGGGGGGGGGGGGGGGGGGGGGGGGGGGGGGGGGGGGGGGGGGGGGGGGGGGGGGGGGGGGGGGGGGGGGGGGGGGGGGGGGGGGGGGGGGGGGGGGGGGGGGGGGGGGGGGGGGGGGGGGGGGGGGGGGGGGGGGGGGGGGGGGGGGGGGGGGGGGGGGGGGGGGGGGGGGGGGGGGGGGGGGGGGGGGGGGGGGGGGGGGGGGGGGGGGGGGGGGGGGGGGGGGGGGGGGGGGGGGGGGGGGGGGGGGGGGGGGGGGGGGGGGGGGGGGGGGGGGGGGGGGGGGGGGGGGGGGGGGGGGGGGGGGGGGGGGGGGGGGGGGGGGGGGGGGGGGGGGGGGGGGGGGGGGGGGGGGGGGGGGGGGGGGGGGGGGGGGGGGGGGGGGGGGGGGGGGGGGGGGGGGGGGGGGGGGGGGGGGGGGGGGGGGGGGGGGGGGGGGGGGGGGGGGGGGGGGGGGGGGGGGGGGGGGGGGGGGGGGGGGGGGGGGGGGGGGGGGGGGGGGGGGGGGGGGGGGGGGGGGGGGGGGGGGGGGGGGGGGGGGGGGGGGGGGGGGGGGGGGGGGGGGGGGGGGGGGGGGGGGGGGGGGGGGGGGGGGGGGGGGGGGGGGGGGGGGGGGGGGGGGGGGGGGGGGGGGGGGGGGGGGGGGGGGGGGGGGGGGGGGGGGGGGGGGGGGGGGGGGGGGGGGGGGGGGGGGGGGGGGGGGGGGGGGGGGGGGGGGGGGGGGGGGGGGGGGGGGGGGGGGGGGGGGGGGGGGGGGGGGGGGGGGGGGGGGGGGGGGGGGGGGGGGGGGGGGGGGGGGGGGGGGGGGGGGGGGGGGGGGGGGGGGGGGGGGGGGGGGGGGGGGGGGGGGGGGGGGGGGGGGGGGGGGGGGGGGGGGGGGGGGGGGGGGGGGGGGGGGGTATTTCATAATTAATATAATGGTGAACTACACTTATTAAAAATATGTGTTCCATGCATATATTTTAGTTTTTTTTTTTTTTTTTGTTTTTTGTTCTTTTTTTTTTTTTTTTCTCTATTTTTTTTTTTTGTTCTCTTTTTTTTTTTTTGGTTTTAGTATATTCCTTTTGTTTTTTACAAAAGAAAAAAAACAATATAGTAATCAAAATAATCTTGCATTTCGGTATATACATAAACACGTGTATCTTTTGTTCTCTTTCACTGTTGTATATCTATATCTATAGGTCTTATATTTCTATTTCTACTTTTGAAAAGATGAACAATTGTGTTATGTAGATATTGAATGAATATGGATTTTCAGTAGAATTGATTGTATAAAAGAAAAAAGATAAAGTTTAAGTGAAAGACCTTCATTACCCATTTCAACCTCTATTATTACTCGCTTAAACTGGCTCTATCTTTCACTTGAGAGGCTGAAATACCCGTTTTGACTTGTTCTTAGCTTTTGTCTTTACCCAATCAAACTTAAACAAAGAAAAATAATACAATATAGTAATCAAAATAATCTTGCATTTCGGTATATACATAAACACGTGTATCTTTTGTTCTCTTTCACTGTTGTATATCTATATCTATAGGTCTTATATTTCTATTTCTACTTTTGAAAAGATGAACAATTGTGTTATGTAGATATTGAATGAATATGGATTTTCAGTAGAATTGATTGTATAAAAGAAAAAAGATAAAGTTTAAGTGAAAGACCTTCATTACCCATTTCAACCTCTATTATTACTCGCTTAAACTGGCTCTATCTTTCACTTGAGAGGCTGAAATACCCGTTTTGACTTGTTCTTAGCTTTTGTCTTTACCCAATCAAACTTAAACAAAGAAAAATAATACAATATAGTAATCAAAATAATCTTGCATTTCGGTATATACATAAACACGTGTATCTTTTGTTCTCTTTCACTGTTGTATATCTATATCTATAGGTCTTATATTTCTATTTCTACTTTTGAAAAGATGAACAATTGTGTTATGTAGATATTGAATGAATATGGATTTTCAGTAGAATTGATTGTATAAAAGAAAAAAGATAAAGTTTAAGTGAAAGACCTTCATTACCCATTTCAACCTCTATTATTACTCGCTTAAACTGGCTCTATCTTTCACTTGAGAGGCTGAAATACCCGTTTTGACTTGTTCTTAGCTTTTGTCTTTACCCAATCAAACTTAAACAAAGAAAAATAATACAATATAGTAATCAAAATAATCTTGCATTTCGGTATATACATAAACACGTGTATCTTTTGTTCTCTTTCACTGTTGTATATCTATATCTATAGGTCTTATATTTCTATTTCTACTTTTGAAAAGATGAACAATTGTGTTATGTTTGTGTTTTTTGTTTTTAATCTTTTTTAACATTTGTTTTTTTATACCTTTTTCTACACTTTACATTTTGTTCTTTTATAACTTTTTAAAATGCTATATTTTTATTCAAATGCTATATATTTTGTTTTTTATCCTATTTCTTTTTCCTCTTTTTCTTTTGTTGCATTATATATTCGTTTTTATTTTAAACATTTGGTTTTATACCTTTTTTACATGTAACATTTGTTTTTTATTTGTTTTTAAAATTTGATAAAAAAAAAAATGTCCACGTAGGCAAATGATGACGTGGCAAATGAAGTGCCACATGAGCACTAAAAAATATATATTTAAATGTCAATATATCTAAAAAAACATTAAAATTATCAGAAAATGTCACCTAAGCAAAAAGCCTAGTTGGCACGAAAAGAGAAAGTGACACATAGGGAAAAACCTATCCTCTCTTAGTTATATAGAGATATATCTAATATCTATATCTATATATATTAACTAAAACAGTAGTTACCAAACCTATTTAAAGTTATTCTTAACCTAATACCGAACCTCACTAAACCTCTATTTAGTTCCCAAACCACCACATTTAATTAATTTTCATTAAATAAAAAAGACGCGGATCTTTATACCCACTAGGTCGCTACCCGACCCTAAAACAAACCTACATCTTCCAATTAAAATCAAAAGTAACAGCCCTCACCAAAACCTAATTCTCTCATCTGGATCACCATCCCTCCGCTCCCTGCATCCACGGTAGACAATTATTATAACAAATTTAAAATAAATTTGGGTGAACAGTAGTTTTAATGTCCTTATATGCAGTATTAAGTTAAATATCATATTTGTTAAATAAAAAATAAAGGTGATGTTTGGTGGAGTGGTTTGTGTCGGCGCCTGTGGGGTGGGAGTTCACCGGTTCGAAACCTCCCCCCCCCCTTCCCGTTTTTGTTTTTTGTTTTTCACTTTGTTTTTTCTTTTTCTTTTTTCTTTTCTGCCCCCTTTTTTTTTCTTTTTTCTTTTCTGCCCCCCTTTTTTTTTTTTTTTTTTTTTTTTTTTTTTTTTTTTTTTTTTTTTTTTTTTTTTTATTTATAACTTGTGTATTTTTTAAATCTTTTTTAACATTTGTTTTTTTATACCTTTTTCTACACTTTACATTTTGTTCTTTTATAACTTTTTAAAATGCTATATTTTTATTCAAATGCTATATATTTTGTTTTTTATCCTATTTCTTTTTTTTTTTTTCTATTTTACATTTTGTTCTTTTATAACTTTTTAAAATGCTATATTTTTATTCAAATGCTATATATTTTGTTTTTTTATCCTATTTCTTTTTCCTCTTTTTCTTTTGTTGCATTATATATTCGTTTTTATTTTAAACATTTGGTTTTATACCTTTTTTACATGTAACATTTGTTTTTTTATAACGTTTTCATTTAGTTTTCGTATTCCCTTTTTTTTTTGTTCTCTATTTTTTATTTTTTGGTTTTAGTATATTTCTTTTGTTTTTTTTAAACATTTGGTTATCCCCGGCCAACGGCCGGGTATAACACTAGTTGATCTTTATATATGTATATGTATAGTAGAAGAAGTTGGTGATAAGTTAACAAACATATCACATCGTATATGCCTACCCCACATATTCACATGGATATTTGACACGTGTCCATTATTATATCTCTACCTCTATTTGATTTCTATAAATAAATAAGCATCACCTCCATTTCACTCCATGGTTTCATTCACTGCATTATTTAAAATCTTTGTAGAAAAACAAAAGAAAAAAAACAATATAGTAATCAAAATAATCTTGCATTTCGGTATATACATAAACACGTGTATCTTTTGTTCTCTTTCACTGTTGTATATCTATATCTATAGGTCTTATATTTCTATTTCTACTTTTGAAAAGATGAACAATTGTGTTATGTAGATATTGAATGAATATGGATTTTCAGTAGAATTGATTGTATAAAAGAAAAAAGATAAAGTTTAAGTGAAAGACCTTCATTACCCATTTCAACCTCTATTATTACTCGCTTAAACTGGCTCTATCTTTCACTTGAGAGGCTGAAATACCCGTTTTGACTTGTTCTTAGCTTTTGTCTTTACCCAATCAAACTTAAACAAAGAAAAATAATACTCAAATTTACCGAAATTTTAATATTTGGGTAAGAATTGTCACATATACTTTTAAGGTTACTTCTGGCAATTCTTGACCATATATTAAAATTTGGGTAAGTTTGGGTATAATTTTTCTCCGTTTGGGTTTGATTGGGTAAAGACAAAAGCTAAGAACAAGTCAAAAAGGATACTTCAATCTCTCAACTGAAAGATAGAGCGGGTTTAAGCGAGTAATAATAGACGATGAAATGGGTCTTTCACTGAAACTTTATCTTTTTTCTTCTATACAATTTGTATACAATCATTTCTACTGAAATTCCATATTCATTCCATATCTACATAACACAACTGTTTACTTTTTCAGAGATAGAAATACAAATATAAGACCTATAGATACAGATATAAAGTAGTGAAAGAGAACAATAGATACACGTGTTTATATATATACCGAAAAGCAAAATTATTTTGATTACTATATTGTTTTTTTTCTTTTGTTTTTCTACAAAGATTTTAAATAATGCAGTGAATGAAACCATGGAGTGAAATGGAGGTGATGCTTATTTATTTATAGAAATCAAATAGAGGTAGAGATATACATAATGGACAAATGTCAAATATCCATGTGAATATGTGGGGTAGGCATATATGATGTACTTTGTTTGTTGAATTATCACCAACTTTTTCTACTATCAATAATTTACGGAGCTATAAATATATATGCATATATATATATGGTTGATAAAAATGGATTAGAAAATTTCAAACACTCTCTATTTTGTTTTTAGATTTTGGTTTGTTATATGCAATATAATTATGTAACAAAATGTGGTAAAGAAATTTATAACATGAAAGTGGTCCTACACCCAACCCGTTTTGACCCGCACCCGTTTGACCCACATTCCAAAAATGACCCGATTAGACCCGCACCCGTTTTGACCCATTATCCAAACTTGCCCAACCCGCCTATTTTGTTGGGCCTACTTTTGTTGTACTCAAACTAGTCCGCTTAACCTTATGCTCGACTCGACTATAAAAATTCGTTTTGAAAAGTGGCTATAGTTTTGGGATTCCCGGGAGAACCCCAATGTTCTCTATAACCTTAGGCTATGATACCATTTTCTGTAACACCCCAACTAAGGCGGAACAATGAGATGTACAGAAAGTCGAGTATTCAAAACAAAGGATTATAAATAACATTCACCATAGCTTTATTTAATAAAAGAATTTTACAAATGCACAAGCATGTGAACCAATCCCCAAGTACAATGCGTCCACCGCACTTGGATATTAAGTCCACGAGACAATTAACAAATACATGAAACGATATTCTACAATGATCAAGGCGGATTCCATTTCCCGTCACAAGGTTTGATCTTTGACTCCAAAGTGCAATGCAAACAATCATGATGCATACATTTCCTCAAAGCTAATGCTAAATCCTGAAAAGCATGAAGAAAAAGTGTCAACTACGAAAACGTAGTTGGTGAGTGCATAGGTTTGCAAGTAAATCTCGTTACATATCCATTACAAAACTTAGAGAAACATATTATTTCATATCAATTCACCCAAACCACATGACCGACAAAAATTCCCATATCAAACCATCAAGTTTTCAAATATACCATAACGTCATTTCAAAGAGTTGAGAAATCCATGGTAAGTTATAAAGTTCTCATTTGTCACATTTATCGTGAGAGAAAAATATATCAGTCGATTAATCATTCATCATACCAAAACCATTCGGTCATCAATACTTCAATATCGCAATCTCAACAACTTTCGATGATTCCATATAAGGTCCAATACCCAAACCGTATGTTCAATCCATAATATCCAACCATAAATAATATCAATAATATTTAGCCAAAGGCATAATTTGATGAGTCTGTGCTTGAGCCACTACTAAGACCGGTTATGTCCAAGATAATAAGAAGCACATGCCGTCAACCATGTGCAATAATAATAATAATGGGGGTCGTGCCATGGAGACGACCAATAATATAAAGGGGCGTGGCATGACCACTGATATAGTAGCTAGAGCACCGCGTGGTCGGACTGGGAATGAAGGTCGTCACAAAGGAAACCAAACATCCCACCGTTACTCGTTGGGTGAGGGGACAAGTCCTAGTTGCGCAACTCTCAAACTACAGGCCTCTCGAAGAGTTAATAGTAGTGTACCGAGGTGAAACAGTTTGACAGTACTCAAGCTCATCATATAATATATAACACGTTGAACATACAATATAATTCCCATATCATTATCATTATTTCAAAGAATCATTTCATAAGAGAAACTCATTTTAATTAATCATGCTTTTCACCCCGCAAGTAAAACATATAAAAGAGTTTGAAAGGGGGCTATGACTCACCTTGATATGCCGAGCATTATATCTACTTATCCAAAATGGGTACTTCCCATCTATAGCTTCCTTGATCATATATTCCATCATGGTCCTCAACCACATTTCAAAGCCAAGACTATCCCTACGAGAGGACTAATATACGTAAGTTCCTATCTTAAGCCATCACTTAGAAATGTCACTTCATTATGTTGTCATCAATTATGGGATCCAAGTGTATTGCTAGTATTCGCATCTTTTTGGTTGTAAAGATTGATGGTGCAAAACGTCACTTTCATTATATATGTAGTTATAAGTGGTTAGAATTTCGGTAACTTGCCTTCATTTGTGGTTTCGTTTGGCATCTTAGGTTATCATATGAGAATGCCATATTAAGTTATATTATCATTATTCATCATTTGATGTGTAACCGATTTTAGCACGAATTAGCATTTGTGATATCAATTTATAGTTTGGTTAACGTAATTACTTATGTCCATTCCACTTAATTATCTTTTGTGTTACTTTGATTTCGCTTATCTTTTACTCGCATTTTCCTCAATGTCTTATGATAATTCAGGTTTATGAAATTCGCTTAGGTGTTATGGGCCATCACCAATTGGGCCTAAGTGTTATGGGCTTTTAAGTGACTTGGGCTTAATTTAGTTATTGGGCTTAACCTTATTTGGGTTATGTGCTTAATGGGTTATATTGGTTATTGGGCTACATGGTTTATTGGTCCAAGTGGGCCTACTGATTTTGGTTCAAATAGGTTTATTATTTGGGTCGGGTTAGCCCATTATCAATCATCATTTATACTTGAACTTTCACCCAACAAACATCAATAAACTTAATTCTTGCAAAAATCATCCAAAAATGTGATTGCATGTGACCATCTAGCCATTTTATGAACAAATCTCTTAACAAGTCTTTCATACAACACAAAAATAAGTTTATTTATGAAAATCACAGGAAATAAGTCTCATCCATATCAACAAAAATCGATTTTTATGGAGATTCATGGAGTGTGAAGGATTTTGAGAGAGAAATGTGTTTGTGGGTGTGTTGAGAAGATGTAAAATGATTATGGAGTGTGAAGGAAGGAGAGAGAAATGTGTTTGTGGGTGTGTTGGAAGATGTAAAATGATTATGGAGTGTGAAGGATTTTGAGAGAGAAATGTGTTTGTGGGTGTGTTGGGAAGATGTAAAATGATTATGGAGTGTGAAGGATTTTGAGAGAGAAATGTGTTTGTGGGTGTGTTGGGAAGATGTAAAATGATTATGGAGTGTGTAGAATTTTGAGAGAGAAATGTGTTTGTGGGTGTGTTGGGAAGATGTAAAATGATTATGGAGTGTGAAGGAAGGGTTAGAGTGTGACTTTGGGTAGGAAGTGCATTGGAAGTGTAAGAATAATGCATCTAGCTAAATTTTGATTGGGTAAAGGGTTATGGGGAAAGGGGGGCCGGTTTTTGGCAAGGAAAAATGAAGGGGATTTTGAATTTTTTTGATGTATGGAGTGTATGTATGGATATAAGTTTGTATTTTTAATTTTGTAGTTGTTTTTGTAAGTGTATATATATATTTTGTATGTATGGATGTAAATTTAGTTAAGTGTTTATATATTTCTTTGTTAAGTTGTGTTTGTATGTATGTATATATATATATATATATATATGCATGTACATTTGAATTTTAATTTGTTACTTAGCTCCATATTATAAACTTGTACTTATATTAGACGCATATATATACTTATTATTATTTAAGCTCACTTTAAATTATTATTATTATTATTATTATTATTATTATTATTATATATTATTATTATTATTATTATTATTATTATTATTATTATTATTATTATTATTATTATTATTATTATTATTATTATTATTACTATTTTATTATTATTATTATTATTATTATTATTATTATTATTATTATTATTATTATTATTATTATTATTATTATTATTATTATTATTATTATTATTATTATTATTATTATTATTATTATTATTATTATTATTATTATTATTATTATTATTATTATTATTATTATTATTATTATTATTATTATTATTATTATTATTATTATTATTATTATTATTATTATTATTATTATTATTATTATTATTATTATTATTATTATTATTATTATTATTATTATTATTATTATTATTATTATTATTATTATTATTATTATTATTATTATTATTATTATTATTATTATTATTATTATTATTATTATTATTATTATTATTATTATTATTATTATTATTATTATTATTATTATTATTATTATTATTATTATTATTATTATTATTATTATTATTATTATTATTATTATTATTATTATTATTATTATTATTATTATTATTATTATTATTATTATTACTTTTCTTTAATCGTACTATTTATTATAATAATTATTATTATTGTTATTATTGTTGTTGTTATTATTATATTATTATTATTATTATTATTATTATTATTATTATTATTATTATTATTATTATTATTATTATTATTATTATTATTATTATTGTTGTTGTTGTTGTTGTTGTTGTTGTTGTTGTTGTTGTTGTTGTTGTTGTTGTTGTTGTTGTTGTTGTTGTTGTTGTTGTTGTTGTTGTTGTTGTTGTTGTTGTTGTTGTTGTTGTTGTTGTTGTTGTTGTTGTTGTTGTTGTTGTTGTTGTTGTTGTTGTTGTTGTTGTTGTTGTTGTTGTTGTTGTTGTTGTTGTTGTTGTTGTTGTTGTTGTTGTTGTTGTTGTTGTTGTTGTTGTTGTTGTTATTGTTATTTGGAAAATCATTTATCCTCATGTAAAACCATATTTGAATTAACATAGATAATATGGATTGTAGGAGAGGTTATATACAAATAAAGTTTAAGCTTGAGAATTGATAGAAAAGAAAAGCGGTATCAAAAGTGAATACTAGACATAATATCAATTTATGATAGTTTTATATAAAATAGTATAAGTTTTTTATTTATATTTTTATTTTGAAAATAAATATATGTATTAATTTTTTGTAAAGTTAGTTTCGATTCAGACGTGCTAGAGGCAATTTTAACCAGCGATTTGCTGGACCTCCAACCTCCTCCTCATGGAAAATACCTTGAGATGAGAAACCCAAGACTCGAACCTGAGACCTTGGGAAAAACTCACCTCCGGGGCCCACATATTGGATTTAGAAGATACCCCTGGCCAACCCACCTAAGTGGAGTTGGTTATTATGATAATTCATTTACTTGAATTTAATAACAAAGGACTAGTATTATTTATATATATATAATATATATATATATATATATATATATATATATATATATTTCCTTCTAAATACATCTTTTTGTTACTGTAATAATTAGACTTGTACCCACTCAATGTAACGGCGGTGATGACGGTAAGGATGAACAAAGAGACCGAAAACCCGCAACCCGACTTTAACTCGCCTGAACCCGACCCGCCCGAGACACATACGATTCGGTCATGGGGTCCCCATTTCTTGACATTTCGGGTTTCAGATCGGTTCGGGTCAAAACCGGAAAAACCCGAGTAGACCCAACAGAACCAAAAGTTTAGAAAAATAGGTGTATACTACCTAAAGTAGGAAACGAGGATGATGATGATCTTTAGATATACGTTTTCTTTTCATCCTCATGTATGTGTTTATGATGAATAATGAAAGTTTTTGAAGTTTATTTTGTTTGTCAGAAAGATAGTACATCTGTAAATGGTAAAGATAGATTGTTGGTCTTTTATTGAAGAATGAAGATAAGATAAGTTCTGGACAAGTAGAAGTAATTGGTTTTGGTTGGTATCAGTACATAGGTGCTATCCATTTCATAATATTATTATTATTATTATTATTATTATTATTATTGTTGTTGTTGTTGTTGTTGTTGTTGTTATTGTTATTATGGAAAAATTTCATATATGCCATTGATAAGTCACATAATATCATATTTGCCCAATTTAATTTTGAAATATCATATATGCCACTCTAATACACTTAAATATCAAATATGTCACTCCTAATACACTCAAATATCAAATATGCCATTGTTAAGTAAAAAAAATCATATGTGCCCAAATACATTATTAAATATTATATATGTCATCATTATTTTCGAAATATAGCTAACATGTCATTGAAATATATCAAATGCTTTAAATTTATCATTAAAATTTAAATTTGAATTAACCCTCTTTTTTTAATTCATGAGTTTTCTTGCATCAAATGTCAGCGGAGACTAATTACTAAGCAAAAATAAAAGCATCACATATGGTTGAGTCACTTACAAACCATGATCGCAACACTTATTATATACCATGAATTGAATAACGGATTTAAGAATATCAATCAAATTAATCATGTCGGTAACATTGAATTAAATTTACACGGTTCAGAAAAAAAACTATGGATTGAACTATAAAAACAAGAGAAAAAACGTGTGTAACTGTGAATTTCAAATTTTTCATTGATAATTTTTTTAAAAAAATTATGTTTTATTTTGACTAAAATAATTTAATAGCGCATATTTGATATATTTCATTGACATATTTGATGTATTTCAAATTTAACAATAGAATATATGATATTTAAAATTTTATTTGGAGATATTTATTATTTTTTGTTTAACAACGGCACATTTGATAATTGGTAGATTGGGAATAACATATATGATACTTTGTTACTCAACAATGGCATATTCGATATATTGATAAGTTAGAAATGGCATATATGATATTTCAAAATTTAATTGGGCAAATATGATATTTTGTAACTTACTAGTGGCATATATGAAATTTCCCCTTATTATTATTATTATATTTTTTTATAAAATCATCACTTTTAATAGAAATTAATAGGATTTACAAAAAATTAGTGGGAGTCGAGAAACTATTATTATTATTATTATTATTATTATTAAAAATAACCACTTCATTAAAAATTTATAGAATTTACAAGAAATTAGAGGAGAGAGATACTATTTGAACCCTCACTCTTCTAGCTATAACAAAACTGATCATATGAAAAATAAATTTTACTTTTTGCATGATCCAATGGTTGATATTGCTTTGATGAGTTTATGTAAAACACTAATATAGTTTTACTTTTTGCATATACTCCAAAATAGTCATGACACATCTATATTGCTGTCATCCATAGATATACTTTTACATTTTTACATAAACAAATAAAACCAACCAAATTATATAAACATGAAGAGGAATTCCATTCATACTCCTACGACCTCCATCGCCACTTCTTCAATATCATCGGCAAACAAAAGACATGTTGATGACTTACAAGTTGATGACATACTAAAGATAAGC
The DNA here is from genome assembly GCA_034093135.1 of Erigeron breviscapus. Classification (NCBI taxonomy): domain Eukaryota; kingdom Viridiplantae; phylum Streptophyta; class Magnoliopsida; order Asterales; family Asteraceae; genus Erigeron; species Erigeron breviscapus. The sequence continues at coordinate 6,820,958 of CM067172.1, read as the reverse complement.
TGTTTTGTTTCATGTATTGCAAAAAAAAATATATGGTCTTTTGATTTAACCTAATGTATGTTTCGAATATTATATATATATATTATATATATATATATATATATTATATATATATATATATTATATATATATATATTATATATATATATAATATAAATATCATTAGTATTTTATTGTTATATATATATATATATGTGTGTGTGTGTGTGTGTGTGTTTTTGATTTGTAAGTAAGTTGGTGTATTGAATTTATATTCCTATTCCATAGTAGTAAAGGAAGAAAAGGATAAGGTAAATTTGATGTCCAGCCAATTTTCGGTCCAAATCAAAGGCGACGACTTCACCAAATCAAAGATTTCCAAGCCAAGATCTCCATCTGAGTTGAAAAGAAGAAAGCCTAATTATCATTTTCGGTCCAAATCGGTTAACCCGAGCCCGACCCGGTTTAAACCGATACCGACCCGACCCGCCTGACAATTACAGGCCAGGCTTCGGTTATGATTTTCTTGCATTTTCGGGTTTCGAGTCAAACCGGTTCCGACCGAGCCGAGTTTTGATCCGTGCTCATGCCTAGATAACGGTGGTGACAGTTGGCGGCGGTGGAGGTGACAGTTGGCGGTGGCGGTGTGGTTATTAATGTAAAGGTAATTGATGTAAAAAGGTAGTGTAGTTATTTTAAAGGTTAGATGTATGTTGTATAATTTCATTAAGGATTATAGGTATATTAGGTGGAATATTTTAAAGTAGTTTAGGTATTTTAAACTTTAAAAGTTAAAAATAAAGTTTTGAGTAAATTACACTTTTCGTCCCTGAAGTTGACACGTTTTTCACTTTTGATCCCTAAAGTGAAAAATTACAATTTTGACCTTAAACTTGGCCAATTTTTTCAATCGTGGTCCTTTGGCCAGACGGAGTTAAATTTTGGCCGTTAACGTCACACCCGAGGGACTAAAAGTGAAAAACGTGCCAACTTTAGGGACGAAAATGTAATTCATTCTTCCATTCATCTTCTCCAACAAGATTCCGACCTCCGGTCATCTTCTCCGATGGACTCACAAACTTATTATTTACACCCAATGACCAACTCCATTTCTAGCTAGCCATTGACCGACGAAAAGGGTGGTTGCCCCCTCTCTCTTTATCACTCTTTCTTGCCACTTCCATGATACGTTGTCGTTTTCATGTTTGAGCCAATGATTTCTAAACTCCCCATTCATCTATCAATCAACAACCCTTCAAAATTATATATTATGTGCTCTATCTGCTGCTGGTGCTCAATTATATTCATATCTATATTTATATTTCTATCTGGCTGGCTGGTTTGATGTTGAATGTACATTACTGGCGATGATGATACTTATCTGCAATTCGGGCATAAATCGGATAACGGGTGAATTCGGGCCGTATCTTGGTTGACTGACTGTAAAGTTTTGGTTGTAAACAAAAATCCACTCGTACGTATGAAATTTGATATCGTATCATTTGAGTAAATGATTTTGTTTGTGGTTTAGATTTGGATTGAAAGTCGAGTTTTTATTAGGTATCATCGGAAAATAAATGTCTAGTCGGAAAATTCCATCGGAAAAGATGATCGGAGAAGATGACCGGAAAAAAAGAATGGAAGAATAAATTTATTTGTATGATTTTCATTTTTCGTCGGTCAATGGCTAGCTAGAAATGGAGTTGGTCACTGGGTGTAAATAATAAGTTTGTGAGTCCATCGGAGAAGATGACCGGAGGCCGGAATCTTGTTGGAGAAGATGAATGGAAAAATGAATTACATTTTCCGTCCCTAAAGTTGGCACGTTTTTCACTTTTAGTCCCTCGGGTGTGACGTTAACGGCCAAAATTTAACTCCGTTTGGCCAAAGGACCACGATTGAAAAAATTGGCCAAGTTTAAGGTCAAAATTGTAATTTTTTCACTTTAGGGATCAAAAGTGAAAAACGTGCCAACTTCAGGGACGAAAAGTGTAATTTACTCTATTTTTTATATAAAAATAAAATAATTTTCATTTCCATAAATGTAACATGTAACATTTATGATTTTTGACTTGTTGACTTGTAAATTAAATGTAATTGACTTTAATGATTAATGATAAATCCCGAGTATTTTGTTAAGCCTTAGCGTAATTTAAGTTTGTTTATGTTTACGGCTTCGTTTTAGCTTTTAGTTGGATCGCGAATAGCTATTGGTCGAATTTAGCGGAGCGGGAGCCCATTTGGACTCCCCTAGGCCGGCCCTCCCCCCCCCTCACACACACACCACTCATCCATTATTTTCCTTTTCCTTTTCTCTTTATCCTCTCCCTCTCTCTCATCTTTACTCTTATTTCTTCTCTCATCTACCTCCAAATCCCTAACATAAATTCATAATAAATTCTTGAAATCTTTGGTTGTTGGTGTTAAATTAACTAAATCTTATAACAATAATAATAATAATCATCTAAAGTGCAAATTTTGGTGTTCAAGTGTTCATCCATTTTTAAAGCTCCAAATTCGGATCTTGAAATGGTAGGTCAAATTGGAAAGTGTTTCTTAGCTCAAAACGTTCCTTTTACATTGTAGGATACTTCCTTGTTATAGATCTAAACGTTTGGTGGTCGATTTTGGTGTAAAATGTGTGTTTTAGCTCAAAAATGGGTTCTGAATCAAATCTTGAGAAATTGGAAGTGGGTTTGTGTAATTGTATGTTTTTATGACTTGGTTATACTAGTATTTGGTTGTGTCAAAGTTTGCTAATCGGATTTGAAGTGAAAAGGTCGAATTGGTATTTGGAATTGTGTTGATTTCCAGTAAAACGCCACCAGGAAGGTGGCGTAATTTACGCGAGCCAGGGGCATAAATTACGCCCCTTTCCTTTGTCAGATTTTTCCTTTACGTCAAGATCTTTTGAGTTACGCCAAGTCTTACGCCAAAAGTCCCTTTTCTTAGCCACCGTAAGCTACGCCAAGGCATGGCGTACATTACGCCAGGCCGGCGTATGAGACGCCAAGGAGGGCGTAATTTACACCCCTCCTGAATGTTGTCTTTCTTCCTTTCATTTGTTCGTTTGTTTATCGATCGTGGGGTGTCTTGGTTTGGCCTAGGGTGTCATATAGCATAATGTAGGGTACACTGTGATGATAACGTGTTGTTGTAATGGGTTGTGATCATCGTGCTCCTCGCTTGCCCGCTTAAGCTAACTTGTAACGTCCGACAAGCTAAGGTGAGTCTCGTAGCCCCTTGTAACACCCGTCGTTTAAAAATATGGATTTCCAAAAATTTTCGCCTAACGGCGTCAAAAGATAGCGGAAGTAAACTTTAAAAGATCAAACCAAAAGGATCGGTTTGGTTCATTTATTAAATGGTGTTACTAGCAATGTCATCACAATAAGTTCAAATGGAAATCCAACGGTTGCCCAACATTAAACAACCGACATCTAAGTAATTACAAGTCGTTAATGTCTAGGCAAAAAGCAATTGTCTAATATGAGAAGCTACTATGGGTAAACTAAAGCCATTTTCATTGCAATCTACCCATGCCTCACACTTTATTCATCATCTAGCTCAAGCTTGCTAAACCTGAGGGAGCAACATATTTCAAGAAACAAGTGTTAGCTAGCGAATTAGCTAAGTAAGATAACACACAGTTAATAAATCATTTGTCCATTTAAACATTATAGAAAAGTCATATTAAATCTTTAAGGCACAAATCACAAGTCATCACATCTATTATATCACATCTTGCATCAAACATCTTTCATATAGGATGGATCATCCTAAATGTGCCTAGTCATCTTTTAAATCTAACATCTTATAGTTGTGACATAAGTCACGCATCTTATATAGGTGTAAGTTTGTGTGTAGGCGGTCATAAGACCTTACAGGGAACCTCACACCCGACTGGATGGATAAGCCTTACGGCCGTCCACCAATGTCGTTAAGGAATGGCAAGCCAATCCCGGAGTAGTCCGTATGTTCAAGACAATGGGGCTGGTTAGGCCTCCCGGAGTTACTCAATCACATCTTACCATGTTGCAAGGAGCCACCCAAGCAACCACATCTACGCACTAGCCGGGCAAGGGCAAGTACGGGTTAAGCTTAACACTTTCATCTAAATTACGAGCTCGATTTGCATCTCATATAGTTTAGGTGATTACATTACCTAAACATTCATCATATAATTTCATCTTAACGTTTGGGCCCTTAAAAGTGCACGTGTCATGGCAACTTAATAAGTCTAGTGAACTAGATGAACAAGCCATACATGCATTCACATTTCAACCATATGGAAGCATTACATAACATTTCATCTCAAAACATATCATCTCATATCATTGGGGTAGCATTTCAGGCTTCAATAGTCATCTACATAGCCCATATCACCTCCCGTATAATCCCGAATACCCATAAGCAAACAAGATATCATTTGGGGAAGTTATTATATGAAAACTATGTTTTTGTTGAACCCTCAGCGTGTCAAAGTTGTGTATCTTACCTCGAAGAAGCGCACACAAACGATAACTAAGGTTACCGTGCAAAGCAAGTATTCCCGACTACCTATAATAAACATAGGACCGATTAACAAGTATAAACGAGGCTAAACTGACGTACAGTCTATATGCGTGTCATATACCCTTTAGTTATTATTATTCCAGATAATAGTCTTTTTTGTCTACTTTCAGACTATTACCCCATGTAAGTAGTCTCCTTTTGTCTACTTCTAGACTATTACCCCAGGTAAGTAGTCTCCTTTTGACTACTCTCAACTTTTGTAGACTACTTTACTATTACCCCAGGGAAGTAGTCTCCGGTTGTCAACTTTTAGACTATTACCATAGGTAAGTAGCCTCTTTTGTCGACTTCCATACTATTACCCTAGGTAAGTAGTCTGTTTTGGTCTATTTTTCCAAAAACGGGTTTTACACCAGAAAAACGAATCTTTTAAAAATCTAATTGATGGTTTGACACCATCAATTGTTCCAGGAATGTGATGTTAACAAGGGTGGATCATTAGGTCACATCAAACACCATTTCTAACAACAAAACTCCATCAATTGACCGCAATTGATTACCAATAACCCAATCCATTATCCAAACCCTAAATACAATTATTATAGGACCAAATTGATGATTTGATATCATCAATTGTTTCAGAAATCAAGAGGATACAATAACAATTCACTAGTCTACCCGAAAATCTCTTAATCGGTGACAAAACGTAATCAAATCAATCCCAATCCTCAAGATCTGAAATCAATTGGTTGAATGGACTCATAAAACATGAAATCATGAAAGGAATACATGCACTACCTGTAGATTACAAAGAGGATGCAAAAGGCTAGATCAATCACCCCCGAATCAACACGTTTGAATGATTTTTCGCTAGGAAATCGTATGGGAGGAAGGAGGGCGGTTAGGGTTCAAGAAGAAAAGAATAATATCAGTAATTAGGAGCTAATGACTCCCTCCTAGACCCTAATCCCGTTTTTGAATTTCTCCATATGTCAAAACTAGTCCCTAGACTTCCTTATGGCTCATATTAGGCTAAAATCACCTATTGGGAATACTTACAACACATTAAGCACTTTAAGCACCTCTAAAGGCATATAAAATATACCTTAAACACATTAGCACCTCAATCATTAAGGCATTAGAGCCTTAAACATATAGCACATTAAACACATCTAAGCATTAAATCATCTAAAGACTTAACGGACACGTAATTTTGACTTAACGACTCAAGTCAACCGTTAAATAAAAGTTCGGAATGTTACACCCCTACATTTGTATGATTTGGTGTGGAAAGTGTACTCGTTGTAAACGTATGTCGGTAGATTGGTAACGTTATGATATGGAGTGAGACATAGGAAACTTGCATGATAATTCCCCTAACGTATGTATGTTATGTGTACACTTAAGCTCACATGTTGTAACCTCGTTTAAGCTCACATTGTTGTTGTGACTTCGTTTAAGCTCACAATGTTGTTGTGGTCTCGTTTAAGCTCACATTGTTGTTGTGACCTCGTTAAGCTGACATTGTTGTTGTGACCTCGTTAAGCTGACATTGTTGTTGTGACCTCGTTAAGCTGACATTGTTGTTGTGACCTCGTTAAGCTGACATTGTTGTTGTAACCTCGTTTAAGCTCACATTGTTGTTGTGACTTCGTTTAAGCTCACAATGTTGTTGTGGTCTCGTTTAAGCTCACATTGTTGTTGTGACCTCGTTAAGCTGACATTGTTGTTGTGACCTCGTTAAGCTGACATTGTTGTTGTGACCTCGTTAAGCTGACATTGTTGTTGTGACCTCGTTAAGCTGACATTGTTGTTGTGACCTCGTTAAGCTGACATTGTTGTTGTGACCTCGTTAAGCTGACATTGTTGTTGTGACCTCGTTAAGCTGACATTGTTGTTGTGACCTCGTTAAGCTGACATTGTTGTTGTGACCTCGTTAAGCTGACATTGTTGTTGTGACCTCGTTAAGCTGACATTGTTGTTGTGACCTCGTTAAGCTGACATTGTTGTTGTGACCTCGTTAAGCTGACATTGTTGTTGTGACCTCGTTAAGCTGACATTGTTGTTGTGACCTCGTTAAGCTGACATTGTTGTTGTGACCTCGTTAAGCTGACATTGTTGTTGTGACCTCGTTAAGCTGACATTGTTGTTGTGACCTCGTTAAGCTGACATTGTTGTTGTGACCTCGTTAAGCTGACATTGTTGTTGTGACCTCGTTAAGCTGACATTGTTGTTGTGACCTCGTTAAGCTGACATTGTTGTTGTGACCTCGTTAAGCTGACATTGTTGTTGTGACCTCGTTAAGCTGACATTGTTGTTGTGACTTCGTTAAGCTCACAATGTTGTTGTGGTCTCGTTTAAGCTCACATTGTTGTTGTGACCTCGTTAAGCTGACATTGTTGTTGTGACCTCGTTAAGCTGACATTGTTGTTGTGACCTCGTTAAGCTGACATTGTTGTTGTGACCTCGTTAAGCTGACATTGTTGTTGTGACCTCGTTAAGCTGACATTGTTGTTGTGACCTCGTTAAGCTGACATTGTTGTTGTGACCTCGTTAAGCTGACATTGTTGTTGTGACCTCGTTAAGCTGACATTGTTGTTGTGACCTCGTTAAGCTGACATTGTTGTTGTGACCTCGTTAAGCTGACATTGTTGTTGTGACCTCGTTAAGCTGACATTGTTGTTGTGACCTCGTTAAGCTGACATTGTTGTTGTGACCTCGTTAAGCTGACATTGTTGTTGTGACCTCGTTAAGCTGACATTGTTGTTGTGACCTCGTTAAGCTGACATTGTTGTTGTGACCTCGTTAAGCTGACATTGTTGTTGTGACCTCGTTAAGCTGACATTGTTGTTGTGACCTCGTTAAGCTGACATTGTTGTTGTGACCTCGTTAAGCTGACATTGTTGTTGTGACCTCGTTAAGCTGACATTGTTGTTGTGACCTCGTTAAGCTGACATTGTTGTTGTGACCTCGTTAAGCTGACATTGTTGTTGTGACCTCGTTAAGCTGACATTGTTGTTGTGACCTCGTTAAGCTGACATTGTTGTTGTGACCTCGTTAAGCTGACATTGTTGTTGTGACCTCGTTAAGCTGACATTGTTGTTGTGACCTCGTTAAGCTGACATTGTTGTTGTGACCTCGTTAAGCTGACATTGTTGTTGTGACCTCGTTAAGCTGACATTGTTGTTGTGACCTCGTTAAGCTGACATTGTTGTTGTGACCTCGTTAAGCTGACATTGTTGTTGTGACCTCGTTAAGCTGACATTGTTGTTGTGACCTCGTTAAGCTGACATTGTTGTTGTGACCTCGTTAAGCTGACATTGTTGTTGTGACCTCGTTAAGCTGACATTGTTGTTGTGACCTCGTTAAGCTGACATTGTTGTTGTGACCTCGTTAAGCTGACATTGTTGTTGTGACCTCGTTAAGCTGACATTGTTGTTGTGACCTCGTTAAGCTGACATTGTTGTTGTGACCTCGTTAAGCTGACATTGTTGTTGTGACCTCGTTAAGCTGACATTGTTGTTGTGACCTCGTTAAGCTGACATTGTTGTTGTGACCTCGTTAAGCTGACATTGTTGTTGTGACCTCGTTAAGCTGACATTGTTGTTGTGACCTCGTAAGTGACTATTGATTGCACCCTTAGTGAGGGTTGACGTTGTAAGTACCCTAATTCTCGTATATGGTTAACGGTTGATATCCCGACACTAAGATTTTTATTGCTAAAACCAAGTAATTAATTTGTAAAAAGTCATAATCTTCAATAAGAGAATTATAAAACAAAAATTCATAACATATTTTGACAAAATAACATCCTTTTAATGGTTTCTTTAAAAGCGGATTACATGCTTGCACTTTAAGATATTGGTTATTAAAAAAGTCCTTGTTAATTGATATCTAAATTAACGTGGAAAGAGTCAAAAAAATTTAATTAGATATATAACGAAAGAGTTTGATGTATAATAGGAACGAGGGCTTAAAACCCGTCTGTTAAACGACGGGGATGAAGGGAAGTTGTTTTCATGATTGAATTGGTTGGTTTTATTGAAAAGTTAAATTATACCAAGTAGATGTTTAGTTTATCTACTAAACGGGAGCTTTAAATTGACATGCACCAAAAGAGGATATAATTGACAACAAAGATGTATAAGCAAACCGAAATAACATAAGCTGGTAATCAATAACCATGCGACTCTTAGAAACATAAACTTTGAGTTATTGTTAAAGCAAAACTAAAGTTCCAGATTAGGAAACATAATCTGGGTACAGAATCCAGACAAATAAGCAGGCCATGCTGCTAAACAAAAATTTAGATCTATTGTGAAAACAAAAGTAAAGTTGCAGATACGGAAACATGGTTGAAGTTAATACTTCAACTCTTAAAGGTTGTTCTAACAGATATTAAAATAAGTTATGTCTCCATTGAGGGAGAGGTCTTTGGCCATCTCGAACCTTAAGACGTTCCACGGTTTCAACTAGGGGTGATTACGGTTCGGTTTCGATTGGTTTTTGACTAAAATCGAAAACCAAACCTGTAACACCCGTGAATTTTGACCGTTGACTTTTGTGTAATTTGACTAACAATCTTGTTGAATGAAATAATTTGGGTTCGATTGGTGATTATATGACTATGTGGTATGTTAGTCGGGTCGTTAATATGTTTATTCGGCGTTTAAATTGTGTAAATGGTTGTGTTGTGGCTTGAGAAGCGAAACGGGTCGACCCGTACCCGCGACCCGCCAGCCATATGACCCGTACTTTCCCCCCCTTATCCTTCTCATTCACCACACACTCCTTATTCTCCTATCTTTCTCTCAAGTAAAAGCAAAACCACCCAAACCCATCTCATTTCTCCATCTTCTCTTGCATCTAAATTGTGTTTTGGACTTGCTTTAATACAAGAATCATCATCATTGTCATAACTTAATTCCATTGAATCATAACCTTGGAGTTCATAGTTCAAGCATTATCCTTTTGACCTAAATTCGGGTTCTAGCTCGTGAAAGGAGTTTTGGTAAGTCTAAATTACCCCATTTACTTCTATTTATGTTTAGTAATGCATTTCTGGTCATTTCGAGTATTTACAAGTCCTAAATCGACTTAAAACCAAAATTAGGTCAAATTAGGGTTTATGTAGAGTTTGAGCGATTTGGAAGATTCGGTGATGTTATGAACGGATTTGGGGTTTGGGTTATGTGTATTTATGGTTAATGATGTTTATTTATGCTTCAAAATGAGTTACAAGTCCCTACAAGTCGTTTTGGATCGATTTGGGTCGAGTTTCAGGGTTTTGGTTCATGGAAGAGCTGCAGCTGCTGTTCTGATGGGCTGTAACGGCCGTTACCTTTGTGACGCCCGTTATGGACTAGTTTTGTCGAACATTTTCAAACGTCAATAACTTTTGAACCGTAAGTCCGTTTTAGACGTATGACCTATCCTTGGAATCGTGAGAGAGTCTACTTTCTTATAGTAACATTCATTTCGTATGAAACTTCTTTCATTTCTAAAAATGTCGAGTCTAATGCGCATTGTTCATACTCGTTTAAGTTGTAAGTACATTTAGGGTTTGCAAATTGACTTAACCCTTCTAAATCAACTTGTTTGAGATTGTTGAGTTGACCTTATGTTATTATGATGAATATATATATAGGTTGTGGACGTGTGGATCCCATTACTCGTTTGTAATCCTTTACTAGCTTCTTTGCCAATCAAGGTGAGTTTCGTATCTCCCTACTCGCTTGAGATTCGGGCTGAAAAGTGTAAACCTGGCGTGTTTACTTGTATTTATTGATGTATTGGTTGTTTGACATTATTGTGGGATCGATGTGACGTATCTTTTCGTTTGATTGACTTGGGTTGTGTTTTCGTTAAGTATTACTTATACATTAGGATAGACGTACATACATGGAAGTCGGTTATGCCTTCATTGGGTTTTAGATGTGGTGGGAAGGCTGCGGGTGACCCTATATATAAGCATCTGGGACTTGAAGAGAGTAGAATCCTCTGAAGTATATGTACGTATAGTTGGTTTAAATTGATTGTTGGCTTATGTTTGTCGTATATTGACTATTGATTCACGTTTGACGAATATTGATTGTTGGCTTATGTTTGTCGTATATTGACTATTGATTCACGTTTGACGAATATTGATTGTTGGCTTATGTTTGTCGTATATTGACTATTGATTCACGTTTGACGAATATTGATTGTTGGCTTATGTTTGTCGTATATTGACTATTGATTCACGTTTGACGAATATTGATTGTTGGCTTATGTTTGTCGTATATTGACTATTGATTCACGTTTGACGAATATTGATTGTTGGCTTATGTTTGTCGTATATTGACTATTGATTCACGTTTGACGAATATTGATTGTTGGCTTATGTTTGTCGTATATTGACTATTGATTCACGTTTGACGAATATTGATTGTTGGCTTATGTTTGTCGTATATTGACTATTGATTCACGTTTGACGAATATTGATTGTTGGCTTATGTTTGTCGTATATTGACTATTGATTCACGTTTGACGAATATTGATTGTTGGCTTATGTTTGTCGTATATTGACTATTGATTCACGTTTGACGAATATTGATTGTTGGCTTATGTTTGTCGTATATTGACTATTGATTCACGTTTGACGAATATTGATTGTTGGCTTATGTTTGTCGTATATTGACTATTGATTCACGTTTGACGAATATTGATTGTTGGCTTATGTTTGTCGTATATTGACTATTGATTCACGTTTGACGAATATTGATTGTTGGCTTATGTTTGTCGTATATTGACTATTGATTCACGTTTGACGAATATTGATTGTTGGCTTATGTTTGTCGTATATTGACTATTGATTCACGTTTGACGAATATTGATTGTTGGCTCAGGATTGGCGAATATTGATTATTGATTCATATTCATCGTATATCGATCGTTGGTTTATGATTTTATGCACTTACATTCGATTGTAAGCATTGCATACACTATTGCTGGACCCTCGGCAGGGGATTTGCCGGCATCCTGGTGCATAGATGTATGCACCCATTTTGGATGTAGTCATGACCCCGAGTATATAGACATATATAACTCGATGATTTTGAGATACAGCCTTGTTCATTTCGATGACAGAAGGGTATCGTTGCATATGTGACCGGCGTTCACGCATAGGATAAGCATGTTGACTTATTCATGCATTTGGCATCTGCATTGCTTCATATATCATTTGTGCATTCTCATTACACATTGTTGTCTTGTGTGATCTTGTTGTTAGACGATATTGTATTGCTTAGAGGCTCGCTGTAAGTCATGCCTAGCCTCTACTCGTTTATTGTGATTATTGATGTTAGTTCTTTACGAACCATTACTACGAACTCACCAACCTTGTGTTGACTATGCTTAGTACACTTTTCAGGTAACCAGGTTCTCCCCGGACGTGGTGTTTAGTTGCTTGCTTGCGGTCTAACCCGGACTTGGACCTCATGGATCAAGGATTCATTGACCCTCCTTTTGCATTATACTTAGGATCGTTTGCCATCTTTGGATGTGTTATGTTAACTTTGATGGCTATTTGCTCCTGTTGTATTTTATTACTTGTTTTGCTATGTTTTGGATTCACCGAATCTATATTTGCATTTAGATGGTTCTATTGTAATTCCACCGGGTGCTATGTGTTTTCCGTGACATTTCGAGCTCCGGCTTAGGGTGTTACAGAATGGTGGCCCATGCGTGGTCGTAGAGAATTAGGCGGTTTGACCTAGACTACGGCTTAAGTTAAAACTCTTCATATAGCATGCATGGTTAGGAAATTCGTGTGCAATATGAATTTTGTGAATCCCCGTGTGAGTTCGTAGTTAAGACCATTTGTGTGATAGCTTGAATTCAACGTGATGAATATGGTTACTATGATTTGTTGTTGCTAATTGTTGGAACTAATGTGATGATTTAGGGCAAAATGAAGGGATGCCATTAACTTAGTATAATATTGTGGCAACCCTAAAAGAACCCGATCAACTCTTTTATGGTTACCCGATACTATAGCAAGTTCATGACATCGTGGATTGCGCACGTGTGGCTTAAAGTATAATAAGGAACCGATATGCTTAATGGAAGTTAATTGGGTGGAAGGTTAGCCGTTGGTACACCTTGTATACATACCCGGTTGATAACTAGAGAGCATATCGAATTCGGATTATACTTTGAATCATTCGTGTTAGTTGTTTAATTACATGATGAAATGAACATGAGTACTTAATTTAATGATAAAATACGGCAATAAATGCAACGTGATGATATGATATGTAAACCCCCTTACGATTTTAACACTGTTGCCTTAGCATAATGTTATGAAATGAATATGTGGTATCGGTATGAGGGCATGACTACTTGTGTGACTAACATGCGAGCATTTGAGACTAACTCTCGGGTCAACGTGTCACTTGTTTTATGAAATGAATATGTGGTATCGGTATGAGGGCATGACTACTTGTGTGACTAACATGCGAGCATTTGAGACTAACTCTCGGGTCAACGTGTCACTTGTTTTATAGAAATGGAAAGACCAAGAAGAGTCCGAACAAACAATAGGACTGAAGAGGAAGAACCTCAACCGGAAGCTCAACCGGAAGTACAAAGAGGTAGGGGTCGTGGTAGGGGCCGTGGTAGAGGTCGTGGTAGGGGCCGTGGTAGAGGTCGTGGTAGGGGCCGTGGTAGGGGTCGTGGTGAAGCCCCTGAGCCAAACTTGGCTGAGGTAATCGCTCAAACGGTTGCCGGCATCATGCCAACCATCATTGCTCAAGTCACGGCAAGTCTTGGGCAAAATAATGTGGCTCAAAACAATGAAGCCCCAGAAAATGAAAATAACCAAGATGCTCAACATTATGCCGAAGATGATGAAGAAGAGGAACCCGTGGGAGTTGGTATCGGTATGAGGGCATGACTACTTGTGTGACTAACATGCGAGCATTTGAGACTAACTCTCGGGTCAACGTGTCACTTGTTTTATAGAAATGGAAAGACCAAGAAGAGTCCGAACAAACAATAGGACTGAAGAGGAAGAACCTCAACCGGAAGCTCAACCGGAAGTACAAAGAGGTAGGGGTCGTGGTAGGGGCCGTGGTAGAGGTCGTGGTAGGGGCCGTGGTAGGGGTCGTGGTAGGGGCCGTGGTAGGGGTCGTGGTAGGGCCGTGGTAGGGGTCGTGGTAGGGGCCGTGGTAGGGGCCGTGGTAGGGGTCGTGGTAGGGGCCGTGGTAGGGGTCGTGGTAGGGGCCGTGGTAGGGGTCGTGGTAGGGGCCGTGGTAGGGGTCGTGGTAGGGGCCGTGGTAGGGGTCGTGGTAGGGGCCGTGGTAGGGGTCGTGGTAGGGGCCGTGGTAGGGGTCGTGGTAGGGGCCGTGGTAGGGGTCGTGGTAGGGGCCGTGGTAGGGGTCGTGGTAGGGGCCGTGGTAGGGGTCGTGGTAGGGGCCGTGGTAGGGGTAGAGGTAGGGGCCGTGGTAGGGGCCGTGGTAGAGGTCGTGGTAGGGGCCGTGGTAGGGGTCGTGGTGAAGCCCCTGAGCCAAACTTGGCTGAGGTAATCGCTCAAACGGTTGCCGGCATCATGCCAACCATCATTGCTCAAGTCACGGCAAGTCTTGGGCAAAATAATGTGGCTCAAAACAATGAAGCCCCAGAAAATGAAAATAACCAAGATGCTCAACATTATGCCGAAGATGATGAAGAAGAGGAACCCGTGGGAGTTGGTATCGGTATGAGGGCATGACTACTTGTGTGACTAACATGCGAGCATTTGAGACTAACTCTCGGGTCAACGTGTCACTTGTTTTATAGAAATGGAAAGACCAAGAAGAGTCCGAACAAACAATAGGACTGAAGAGGAAGAACCTCAACCGGAAGCTCAACCGGAAGTACAAAGAGGTAGGGGTCGTGGTAGGGGCCGTGGTAGAGGTCGTGGTAGGGGCCGTGGTAGGGGTCGTGGTAGGGGCCGTGGTAGGGGTCGTGGTAGGGGCCGTGGTAGGGGTCGTGGTAGGGGCCGTGGTAGGGGTCGTGGTAGGGCCGTGGTAGGGGCCGTGGTAGGGGTCGTGGTAGGGCCGTGGTAGGGGCCGTGGTAGGGGTCGTGGTAGGGGCCGTGGTAGGGGTCGTGGTAGGGGCCGTGGTAGGGGTAGAGGTAGGGGCCGTGGTAGGGGCCGTGGTAGGGTCGTGGTAGGGGCCGTGGTAGGGGTCGTGGTGAAGCCCCTGAGCCAAACTTGGCTGAGGTAATCGCTCAAACGGTTGCCGGCATCATGCCAACCATCATTGCTCAAGTCACGGCAAGTCTTGGGCAAAATAATGTGGCTCAAAACAATGAAGCCCCAGAAAATGAAAATAACCAAGATGCTCAACATTATGCCGAAGATGATGAAGAAGAGGAACCCGTGGGAGTTGGTATCGGTATGAGGGCATGACTACTTGTGTGACTAACATGCGAGCATTTGAGACTAACTCTCGGGTCAACGTGTCACTTGTTTTATAGAAATGGAAAGACCAAGAAGAGTCCGAACAAACAATAGGACTGAAGAGGAAGAACCTCAACCGGAAGCTCAACCGGAAGTACAAAGAGGTAGGGGTCGTGGTAGGGGCCGTGGTAGAGGTCGTGGTAGGGGCCGTGGTAGGGGTCGTGGTAGGGGTCGTGGTGAAGCTCACGTCCGATCATATGTAAACTCCAATATGCCTACTTCTTTGGCAAACGCGGTTAACCAAGCCGGGAGTGTGACTGAAGACTTATTGAGAAGGGGCGTTTTGAGCAAATCCTCGTCAAGCAAGAGGAAAGAAGTGGGAGAGCCGAGCGGGGTAAGGAAAATGGGGAGGTTTGACCCCAAAAATGCAAATAGGGGTAGAATAATGGCGGCGGTGGAACCGGCTAGGAGGGCTTATACTGGGCCTCATCCTTTCTGTGGAAGATGCAACAGGCACCATCCCGCCACTGCTCCATGTGAAGTATGCTATAATTGCAACCAAGTTGGACACGCATCCAGAAATTGTAGAGCTCCAAGAGCGGGCCCAATGAATGCGGCTCCTATTCGGGCCGTTCCTCCTCAAGGTAACCAAAGGAGAGGTGAATGTTTTGTATGTGGTAGCCGTGACCACTACCGTGATAATTGTCCTCGATGGGTGGGACAACAAGTCCAAGTAGCCGTCCACCCCAATCAACTACAAATGGTCGGGCCTAATCAAAACCGGGGACAACAAGGCCACCAAGTGCAACCACGCGGCCGAGCCTTTGCGGCCAATGTAAATGAAGCCCGAAATGATCCCAACGTTGTAGCAGGTACTTTTCTCCTTAATGGTCTCTATGCCACCGTTTTATTTGATTCCGGGGCCGATTATAGCCTCGTGTCTTCTAATTTTGTTCCTTTGATTGATGTGCATCCTTGTGCTCTAAACTATGTGCTTGACATTGAAATGGTGAACGGGTCACTAACTAGAATTAGCCAAATACTCCGTGATTGTGTTTTGACCTTGGAAGACGTTGACTTCTTCATTGACCTTATGCCTCTTGACATTGGTAGTTTTGATATTATAGTGGGTATGGATTGGTTAGCGGCGGTTAATGCGACGATTGATTGTGGTGAGAGAGTTGTAAAGATACCTTTGGCCAACGGTAAAATTCTTAGGGTTCAAGGTGAAACCTCCGATTCTTCAACTTCTAAAGTCTTTAGTGCTACCATCTCAAAGGTAGAATTGAAGACCGTTCCTATTGTTTGTGATTTTTCCGATGTTTTTCCGGACGACTTACCGGGGTTACCTCCGCCCCGTGAACTTGATTTTCGTATCAATCTTATTCCCGAAGCCGCGCCCATAGCAAAAGCCCCTTATAGACTAGCCTTAACTGAAATGCAGGAGCTACAAACTCAACTCAAGGAACTCCAAGAGAAGGGTTTCATTCGCCCTAGTCAATCTCCTTGGGGTGCTCCTGTTCTCTTCGTCAAAAAGAAAGACGGATCCTTCCGAATGTGTATTGATTATCGGGAATTGAACAAGCTCACCGTGAAGAACCGATATCCTCTCCCTAGAATTGATGACTTGTTTGATCAACTACAAGGAGCTAAGCACTTCTCAAAGATCGATCTTCGCTCGGGTTATCATCAACTCCGGGTACATGAAGATGACATCCCCAAAACGGCTTTTCGCACAAGGTATGGCCATTTTGAATTCACCGTGATGCCATTTGGGTTGACCAATGCACCGGCGGTGTTCATGGACTTGATGAACCGAGTGTGTCAACCATATTTAGACAAGTCCGTTATTGTGTTCATTGATGACATACTTGTATACTCGAAGACAAAGGAGGAGCATGTTAAGCACTTGCGCGAGGTGCTTGAATTACTAAGGAAGGAGAAGTTGTATGCAAAATTTTCCAAGTGTGAGTTTTGGTTGGAAGAGGTCCACTTCCTTGGTCACGTAGTGAGCAAGGATGGTATTCATGTGGACCCAAGCAAGATTGAAGCGGTTAAGAATTGGAGAAGACCCGAAACGCCATCCGAGATCCGCCAATTCCTTGGATTGGCGGGTTACTATAGAAGATTTATTGAAAATTTCTCCCGTATTGCACAACCACTCACCCTCTTGACTCAAAAAGATAGAAACTTCGAATGGGGCGAAAAACAAGAGAACGCCTTCCAAACCCTTAAGGATATGCTATGTGATGCTCCTATTTTGACATTACCGGATGGGATAGAAGATTTTGTGGTTTATTGTGATGCTTCGGGGCAAGGGTTGGGTTGTGTCCTTATGCAAAGGGGTAAAGTCATCGCTTATGCCTCTCGGCAATTGAAGGTGCATGAGAAGAACTACCCGACACATGATTTGGAATTGGGGGCGGTTGTGTTTGCTTTGAAGTGTTGGAGGCATTACCTCTATGGCACCAAATGTGTGATTTATACCGATCACAAAAGTCTCCAACACATCTTCAACCAAAGTGAATTGAATATGAGGCAAAGGCGTTGGCTTGAACTATTTAGTGATTACGATTGTGACATCCGTTATCACCCGGGCAAGGCAAATGTAGTAGCCGATGCCTTAAGCCGAAAGGAGAGAGTGAAACCAAGACGGGCTCGAGCTATGAGCCTCACGGTAGGGCCAAGTATTCGTGATCGGATTATTGAAGCCCAAATTCAAGCGACCCTACCGGAAAACTTTGGAAACGAAAACCTAGATGGCATGGAGCAACTATTTGACCGAAAGAATGATAACGGGCTTTACATGGTGGAAAGACTTTGGATTCCTATATTCGGCGATTTAAGAACGCTTATTATGAATGAAGCCCACCTATCACCTTATTCGGTCCATCCCGGGTCGGATAAGATGTACTTTGACTTGAAGGAATTGTATTGGTGGCCGGGCATGAAGCGGGATGTGGCAAGGTATGTGAGTGAGTGTCTTACTTGCTTACAAGTCAAAGCCGATCACAAGAAGCCACCCGGATTGTTGGTGCAACCGGTGATGCCCGAATGGAAGTGGGAACATATCTCAATGGACTTCATCACCAAACTACCGAAGACGAGAAGCGGCCGAGACACGATTTGGGTGATAGTAGATCGGTTAACGAAATCGGCTCACTTTCTAGCCATTCGTGAAACCGATAAATTTGACACTTTAGCTCGTTTGTACATCAAGGAAATAATATCTAAGCATGGAGTGCCGGTTTCTATCATTTCCGATAGAGATGCCCGTTTCAAATCAAAATTTTGGGAAGCCTTTCAAAAAGCCATGGGTACTCGACTTGACATGAGCACGGCATTTCACCCTCAAACGGATGGGCAAACCGAGAGAACCATTCAAACACTCGAAGATATGTTGAGGGCGTGTGCAATTGATTTTGGTGGAAGTTGGGAAGACCATTTGCCGTTAGTTGAGTTTTCATACAACAATAGTTACCATGCTACCATTCAAATGGCACCCTTTAAAGCATTGTATGGTAGAGTATGCCGTTCTCCTCTAGCTTGGGCGGAAATTGGAGAGAGTCAACTCATCGGGCCAGAAATTGTGATTGAAACAACCAAGGTAATATCTCAAATTAAGGAGAAGTTGCAATTGGCCCGTGAGCGTCAAAAGAAGTATGCCGATGTGAGGCGGAGACCGCTAGAGTTTGAAGTTGGTGATTTTGTACTTTTGAAAGTGTCGCCTTGGAAGGGCGTTGTACGATTTGTGAAGCGGGGAAAACTTGCCCCAAGGTATGTTGGTCCTTTCAAGATTCTTGAACGGGTTGGGAAAGTTGCTTATCGGCTAGAATTGCCTCAAGAGCTTAGCGGCGTGCATGATGTGTTTCATATTTGTAATTTGCGCAAGTGTTTGGCGGATCCTACACATCATGTGCCTATGGACGAAATTAGGGTTGATTCGAGCCTAAACTTTGTTGAAGAGCCGGTAGAGATCATGGACCGTCAAGAAAAGAAACTCAAGAAGAAACGCTACACAATTGTCAAAGTTAGATGGAGTGCTAGACGTGGAGCCGAGTTCACTTGGGAGAGAGAGGATCATATGAGGTCGAAGTATCCGCATTTATTTGTTAAGTAGGGTTTTGTTGAATTTCGGGACGAAATTCTTTTAACGGGGGAATAATGTAACACCCGTGAATTTTGACCGTTGACTTTTGTGTAATTTGACTAACAATCTTGTTGAATGAAATAATTTGGGTTCGATTGGTGATTATATGACTATGTGGTATGTTAGTCGGGTCGTTAATATGTTTATTCGGCGTTTAATTGTGTAAATGGTTGTGTTGTGGCTTGAGAAGCGAAACGGGTCGACCCGTACCCGCGACCCGCCAGCCATATGACCCGTACTTTCCCCCCCTTATCCTTCTCATTCACCACACACTCCT
Source organism: Erigeron breviscapus (assembly GCA_034093135.1). Classification (NCBI taxonomy): domain Eukaryota; kingdom Viridiplantae; phylum Streptophyta; class Magnoliopsida; order Asterales; family Asteraceae; genus Erigeron; species Erigeron breviscapus. Next base: position 6,801,613 of record CM067172.1, on the reverse strand, counting down.
TATTCTCCTATCTTTCTCTCAAGTAAAAGCAAAACCACCCAAACCCATCTCATTTCTCCATCTTCTCTTGCATCTAAATTGTGTTTTGGACTTGCTTTAATACAAGAATCATCATCATTGTCATAACTTAATTCCATTGAATCATAACCTTGGAGTTCATAGTTCAAGCATTATCCTTTTGACCTAAATTCGGGTTCTAGCTCGTGAAAGGAGTTTTGGTAAGTCTAAATTACCCCATTTACTTCTATTTATGTTTAGTAATGCATTTCTGGTCATTTCGAGTATTTACAAGTCCTAAATCGACTTAAAACCAAAATTAGGTCAAATTAGGGTTTATGTAGAGTTTGAGCGATTTGGAAGATTCGGTGATGTTATGAACGGATTTGGGGTTTGGGTTATGTGTATTTATGGTTAATGATGTTTATTTATGCTTCAAAATGAGTTACAAGTCCCTACAAGTCGTTTTGGATCGATTTGGGTCGAGTTTCAGGGTTTTGGTTCATGGAAGAGCTGCAGCTGCTGTTCTGATGGGCTGTAACGGCCGTTACCTTTGTGACGCCCGTTATGGACTAGTTTTGTCGAACATTTTCAAACGTCAATAACTTTTGAACCGTAAGTCCGTTTTAGACGTATGACCTATCCTTGGAATCGTGAGAGAGTCTACTTTCTTATAGTAACATTCATTTCGTATGAAACTTCTTTCATTTCTAAAAATGTCGAGTCTAATGCGCATTGTTCATACTCGTTTAAGTTGTAAGTACATTTAGGGTTTGCAAATTGACTTAACCCTTCTAAATCAACTTGTTTGAGATTGTTGAGTTGACCTTATGTTATTATGATGAATATATATATATAGGTTGTGGACGTGTGGATCCCATTACTCGTTTGTAATCCTTTACTAGCTTCTTTGCCAATCAATATATATATATATATATATATATATATATATATATATATATATATATATATATATATATATATATATATATATATATATATATATATATATATATATATATATATATATATATATATATATATATATATATATATATATATATATATATATATATATATATATATATATATATATATATATATATATATATATATATATATATATATATATATATATATATATATATATATATATATATATATATATATATATATATATATATATATATATAGAAACTCAAGAGTAAACGCTACACGATTGTTAAAGTTAGATGGAATGCTAGACGTGGAGCCGAGTTCACTTGGGAGAGAGAGGATCATATGAGGTCGAAGTATCCGCATTTATTTGTTAAGTAGGGTTTTGTTGAATTTCGGGACGAAATTCTTTTAACGGGGGAATAATGTAACACCCGTGAATTTTGACCGTTGACTTTTGTGTAATTTGACTAACAATCTTGTTGAATGAAATAATTTGGGTTCGATTGGTGATTATATGACTATGTGGTATGTTAGTCGGGTCGTTAATATGTTTATTCGGCGTTTAATTGTGTAAATGGTTGTGTTGTGGCTTGAGAAGCGAAACGGGTCGACCCGTACCCGCGACCCGCCAGCCATATGACCCGTACTTTCCCCCCCTTATCCTTCTCATTCACCACACACTCCTTATTCTCCTATCTTTCTCTCAAGTAAAAGCAAAACCACCCCCCCCCCCCCCCCCCCCCCCCCCCCCCCCCCCCCCCCCCCCCCCCCCCCCCCCCCCCCCCCCCCCCCCCCCCCCCCCCCCCCCCCCCCCCCCCCCCCCCCCCCCCCCCCCCCCCCCCCCCCCCCCCCCCCCCCCCCCCCCCCCCCCCCCCCCCCCCCCCCCCCCCCCCCCCCCCCCCCCCCCCCCCCCCCCCCCCCCCCCCCCCCCCCCCCCCCCCCCCCCCCCCCCCCCCCCCCCCCCCCCCCCCCCCCCCCCCCCCCCCCCCCCCCCCCCCCCCCCCCCCCCCCCCCCCCCCCCCCCCCCCCCCCCCCCCCCCCCCCCCCCCCCCCCCCCCCCCCCCCCCCCCCCCCCCCCCCCCCCCCCCCCCCCCCCCCCCCCCCCCCCCCCCCCCCCCCCCCCCCCCCCCCCCCCCCCCCCCCCCCCCCCCCCCCCCCCCCCCCCCCCCCCCCCCCCCCCCCCCCCCCCCCCCCCCCCCCCCCCCCCCCCCCCCCCCCCCCCCCCCCCCCCCCCCCCCCCCCCCCCCCCCCCCCCCCCCCCCCCCCCCCCCCCCCCCCCCCCCCCCCCCCCCCCCCCCCCCCCCCCCCCCCCCCCCCCCCCCCCCCCCCCCCCCCCCCCCCCCCCCCCCCCCCCCCCCCCCCCCCCCCCCCCCCCCCCCCCCCCCCCCCCCCCCCCCCCCCCCCCCCCCCCCCCCCCCCCCCCCCCCCCCCCCCCCCCCCCCCCCCCCCCCCCCCCCCCCCCCCCCCCCCCCCCCCCCCCCCCCCCCCCCCCCCCCCCCCCCCCCCCCCCCCCCCCCCCCCCCCCCCCCCCCCCCCCCCCCCCCCCCCCCCCCCCCCCCCCCCCCCCCCCCCCCCCCCCCCCCCCCCCCCCCCCCCCCCCCCCCCCCCCCCCCCCCCCCCCCCCCCCCCCCCCCCCCCCCCCCCCCCCCCCCCCCCCCCCCCCCCCCCCCCCCCCCCCCCCCCCCCCCCCCCCCCCCCCCCCCCCCCCCCCCCCCCCCCCCCCCCCCCCCCCCCCCCCCCCCCCCCCCCCCCCCCCCCCCCCCCCCCCCCCCCCCCCCCCCCCCCCAGTTGGCTTGTGATGGAGTTAACGGCCGTTACCTTTGTGACGCCCGTTATGGACTAGTTTTGTCGAACATTTTCAAACGTCAATAACTTTTGAACCGTAAGTCCGTTTTAGACGTATGACCTATCCTTGGAATCGTGAGAGAGTCTACTTTCTTATAGTAACATTCATTTCGTATGAAACTTCTTTCATTTCTAAAAATGTCGAGTCTAATGCGCATTGTTCATACTCGTTTAAGTTGTAAGTACATTTAGGGTTTGCAAATTGACTTAACCCTTCTAAATCAACTTGTTTGAGATTGTTGAGTTGACCTTATGTTATTATGATGAATATATATATAGGTTGTGGACGTGTGGATCCCATTACTCGTTTGTAATCCTTTACTAGCTTCTTTGCCAATCAAGGTGAGTTTCGTATCTCCCTACTCGCTTGAGATTCGGGCTGAAAAGTGTAAACCTGGCGTGTTTACTTGTATTTATTGATGTATTGGTTGTTTGACATTATTGTGGGATCGATGTGACGTATCTTTTCGTTTGATTGACTTGGGTTGTGTTTTCGTTAAGTATTACTTATACATTAGGATAGACGTACATACATGGAAGTCGGTTATGCCTTCATTGGGTTTTAGATGTGGTGGGAAGGCTGCGGGTGACCCTATATATAAGCATCTGGGACTTGAAGAGAGTAGAATCCTCTGAAGTATATGTACGTATAGTTGGTTTAAATTGATTGTTGGCTTATGTTTGTCGTATATTGACTATTGATTCACGTTTGACGAATATTGATTGTTGGCTCAGGATTGGCGAATATTGATTATTGATTCATATTCATCGTATATCGATCGTTGGTTTATGATTTTATGCACTTACATTCGATTGTAAGCATTGCATACACTATTGCTGGACCCTCGGCAGGGGATTTGCCGGCATCCTGGTGCATAGATGTATGCACCCATTTTGGATGTAGTCATGACCCCGAGTATATAGACATATATAACTCGATGATTTTGAGATACAGCCTTGTTCATTTCGATGACAGAAGGGTATCGTTGCATATGTGACCGGCGTTCACGCATAGGATAAGCATGTTGACTTATTCATGCATTTGGCATCTGCATTGCTTCATATATCATTTGTGCATTCTCATTACACATTGTTGTCTTGTGTGATCTTGTTGTTAGACGATATTGTATTGCTTAGAGGCTCGCTGTAAGTCATGCCTAGCCTCTACTCGTTTATTGTGATTATTGATGTTAGTTCTTTACGAACCATTACTACGAACTCACCAACCTTGTGTTGACTATGCTTAGTACACTTTTCAGGTAACCAGGTTCTCCCCGGACGTGGTGTTTAGTTGCTTGCTTGCGGTCTAACCCGGACTTGGACCTCATGGATCAAGGATTCATTGACCCTCCTTTTGCATTATACTTAGGATCGTTTGCCATCTTTGGATGTGTTATGTTAACTTTGATGGCTATTTGCTCCTGTTGTATTTTATTACTTGTTTTGCTATGTTTTGGATTCACCGAATCTATATTTGCATTTAGATGGTTCTATTGTAATTCCACCGGGTGCTATGTGTTTTCCGTGACATTTCGAGCTCCGGCTTAGGGTGTTACAAAACCGTTATAATTCGGTTTTTGAAAACTAAAACCATTGTGTTTCGGGTTTTTTGGTTTCGGTTTTTCGGTTTTGAGTTTATTCGTTCGGTTTTTGGTTTTTGGTTCTTTTTCGGTTTTGAGTTTATTTCATTTCGGTTTTAGTCGGTTTTTAACCACTTATAGGTTTGGGCCAACTTGCGCTAGAAAAGTTTATAAGTTTATGTTGTACACTATAATTTCAACAAATCTTTCAAACAATATTAGTAACAAGAACACTACAACAATGACAACAAATCCATCAAAATATGTTGTACAAACTTAAATACTTATTTCAAACAAACTTCATGTAAAACTATTTATATCTTTTACGCGTTGTTTCAATAAGCAATTAATAAACTGAATCAATCATGTTGTGTATTTTCACCTAAAACATATAAATGATATTATTTTATACACTTATATATACAAATATATTAACATATTTACTAAAAATGAGTAATAAAATGATATAAGTATAAAATAAAGTAAACAATATATATTTTTGGTTCGGTTTGGTTTTTCGTATGAAACCAAAACCGAACCATAACTTTCGGTTTTCAGAAAACCAAAACCAAAAACCACTGGTTTTTCGGTTTTCATGTTTTTTGTTTTGTTTTTGGTTTGGTTTTATCTCACCCCTAGTTTCAACCCTGGTTTATTTAGGAAGTTTTTCCAATCTATTATGAAGTGCATGCGTGATTTATGACCTCAAAGTTTTGAATCTTTGACTTTTTTTAATTGGCGCCCCAAGCACAACGTTTTTGTAACGAACCACTGCTAAGTCGTAGTTATATAATGCATTGTCATCAACAAGTTTCCTTGGAACCGTCTGTGGAAATATATAATTTGTTATTGCATTGTGTATTATTTTATGTAACGTAAAAAGGATAATACCATGACATCATTCTTTAGTGTGCTGGTTTCAAGCTGTTTGAGGAAGTAAGGGTTTGTGTTTGTGTTGCTTGTGATGCAGGTTTGCACAAGTATGGTCTAAATCAACATTTAGTCCTAGGCCATCAGTATTAAACACTTGAAGGTTGCAATTGAATTCCGGGAAGTTACTACTACACGTCTTTGTAAACAGGAGCCAAAAGTCGTGTTCAATATCATTTTCTTTGCAAAACTATCTCCAGTTTTCCCCAACCAAAGCAGATGCCATGGTTTAGTTTGTTGCTGCTAAAGGATTGTATAATAAAGTTTGTTTGTTATCAGATTTGGAAAATGTGTTTTCCGTACATTCATAGCGGAAAGGAAAGGTTGGGGTAATTCTGCATATGTGTAGAAGTTTCATGGTTAGTATATAATAAAGTATTTGAAAAGGCTATAATTGTTATTTGAATTATTAGTTTACCTGTTGATGGCATGAATTTTCAGTTGTATGGATCAAGGAAGAATGGTTATTGAATTGTTGGAGTGAATCATGTTGTATTTTGATTCCATCAGAATCAAAAGCTGTAACTTTATACTTTCCCTCATGTTTGTATTTGAAAGTCAACCTTGCGACATCTCTTTTTTTGAATGATTCGATAAATGATCTCCACTAGGTGACAAATATTTTTAATTGTTTATCATCAATAATTTCAATTGAAACGCGGAAAGTCTGATCTTTGTAGTCCACTAAATTAAGGTTCATTTGCTTTCCTGCAATTTCTGCTACCTTTCCCATTGATGAGGTTAGATTTTTCAAGACTGGGTGCTATAGAAATTGCAAGGTCGTGGTGGGGAAAGCTTTGGTGCCTTGGCTTATCTATAGACTCCATCAAATACACAAACCTTAGGATGAACAACTGAAAGCATTCCAAAACTGTCATGATAATCAATTCTCATTGATAAGTTATTTTATATAATTAATAACACACTCACATTCCTTCCAACGATTAAGCAACCCAAACACCATCTCTATTAATGATTTCAACTAATTAAAAATATAATATGCACACACATATTATAATATATCTGATAATAAATAAAGTATAGAACAATAAGATTCAAAAAAATTTCTATAACAATATATATATATATATAAATTCATATATTCATATATGGTAATATGATATAACTTTGAATATATTTATATTTAATTTAATTTAATTTATTTTTTTTGTATGTATTGTCTGTTTATACATTGACTAATTCCCGAAATTTGTTTGACAAATTAATTGTGTATATGTGCAAATAGAAAGAAAGATTAATACTCTTGGTTTTCTAAAATAGCTTTTGCAAGTCATTAACTTTCTTACACACATAATTTCCCTTTGCATTGCAAGTAATTAACTCTCATGCGTTATAGGTAATTAACTTCCCTCCACACATAATTGGCTTTTGGAACTCATTTAACATGACTAGAAGGGTACCCGCGCAATGCGGCGGTGATGGCGGTGACGGGTGGTGGTGGCGTGCGGCGTAGCGGCGGTGGTGGAGGTGACAGTGGTGATGGCGATGTAATGGCGGCGACGGTGGCAGTAACGAATGTTGGCGTGCGGCGGTAGCGTCGACGGTGGCGGTGGCGACGGTGTTGGCGGCGGCGATTGGTGGTGATGGTGGCGGCGGTGGTGGAGGTGACAGTGGTGGTGGCGATGTAATGGCGGCGACGGTGGCAGTAACGAATGTTGGCGTGCGGCGGTAGCGTCGACGGTGGCGGTGGCGACGGTGTTGGCGGCGGCGATTGGTGGTGATGGTGGCGGCGGTAAGTAGTGTAAGTTATTGATGTAATGTGGTTTTGATGAATTGTGGAATATTGAAACTTAAAATTCAACAAAATGAGATTTGTTGTATAATATAATATAGATGTAGATAGATAATTAGATTAGGGTTTGACCGTAGATTTGTGTGGGTTGAAATTGTTAGGGGTATTTTGGGTACATTCAATGGATGAATGAGAAGAATGTTGAATTTGTGGGGGTAATTCAGGTATTTCAAAATCTTAATTAAGTAAGGAGGAAGATTGAGTTTGTTTTATAAGTTATTATAGAAAGATTGCAAGTAATTAACTTTCATGCATACATAATAGGCTTTTGAAATTCATTTAACATAAGTAGCTTTTAACATTACAATTTATTATGAAAGATTGCAAGTATTTAACTTTCATGCATACATAATAGGCTTTTGAAGTTCATTTAACAGTTTTTAACATTACAACTTATTAGGAAAGATGGTGTAGTTTTTGAATTGATTTCAAAACTAACTTTTATATTATATGTATATACTAGGTCTTTTACCCGCTCGATGCGCGGCGTCGTAAACATATAGTTGGATTTGTTGGTAAAAGTTTATAATGTAGACATCAACAACTATCAAGAATTTCCTTTTTTAATTTAACAGTATAATGTTCATGTGTTGTTTTTCCTTTAAATACATAAATAAAAAAAGTATTTAATGAATTGACAATATGCTTCATAACTAACATAGGAAAATATAATTGTTGACATCGTTATTATCCTGTATTTTCTTTTAATTGGTAATAGATAATAAAAAAGTTTTAAACAAAACAATGCTAAAGAAACCAACCATTGGCACCTCTATTGCATTGACCATTGTGTGAATGATACGATCAAACACAGTAGTCTTCTCAACCTCAAACGATCTCCGATAATAGAAGGCATTTGTAAATGATACATGTTGTGACGGCCGATGGGTCCGATGCCTGCAAACCCAAGATGTTGCCCAACGCATCTAATAAGCAACTCCTGATTTTCCTTTTGTTTCTCATCAAGTGATTTTTGTGGCGTGTCATCTGGAAAACCCATGCGGGGAGACCCGTGTCGAATTATACAACATTAGAAGAAAGAAGCGTTAACACTTGAAGCATAAAACTTGCAGAGCATGTGAAGTTTTTGAATTAAAAACTTGTTAATCAGCTCATAGACATTATCAGAACCAGCTAATTGACTAAACCTTTATATTTGCTTTAATAGTTGTACCTATTGTTGGATATATGCACACGGGTTGGCTAAAGGTTTGACCGTGGTGCACTATGATTCAAAGATATGCCCATGACATGAATAATATATAAAGTTCATTATCCTATTCGGTCACACCCAAAGGCCGGTCGATAATCGATTTATGTACCTTCAAAGAGAGATTAATTAATTAGACATTATGTTAATGGTCTAAGTTAATTATTTATGAGCTTGTGTTTGTTTAATCAATTGGTTAAATGTTTAACTAGTAATTGATTAACCATAATGTCTATTAGTTTTGTTTATATGAATAAATGTGTTGATTTATATGTTTATAAATATACATTTTATAAGCACATAACTTGTACTAGACATTGAACAAAAGTGTGACATCATTTTGGCTATGTATTTACGTTTTAGGAGTCAAAATGTGAACCCAAAATCTGCACAAGATTTGATGGGTCATTTTCTCTTCCCAAGACAAAAGAATACATGCATGCTTAAAAGGAATTTAACACTCAACCAAGCAAAGAGTAATCATTACACTCACTCTCTCTCTTGAACCTCTCTCTCTCGGTTCTCACTCTCTCTCGTGAATATATATATCAACTGCCTTTTTGGCAAGTGGTAGTTGTACCATTTTGTCTATATCAAAAGAGGTTTTGATCTAAATAAATTAACATACATAGATTGTAGTGTTAATTTGGGCAAAGAGAGAACCGATTACAAGGGTACTTGGAGGGTTCAAGTTTTAATAAAAGGAAGGTGCTAAGGATCGAGATCGGAACTTTGGGTGTCTCCCCGAATAGAGAGATTCTACTTTGAATCTTATTGCATCTTCTATAAGGAAATCTTCAAGGGTATGTTTTCTTGTATTCATTCTCTTGAGGTTTTGTTTGACGAGATGATCCATGGGATAGATTTCGGTTGCTAGAAAATTTTAATATGCTATTGCTTTGCATGCTTCCGTTGCGTTAGATAGAACCGAAATCCTTCAGTGGTATCAGAGCCACCTCGTTCAAACTTTAGTTTTTTCCTTTGCCTAAATTTGTATGTGTTCATAATTATATCTGTTTTTGGGGCTGTTGAAAGAAAAACAAATAAATAAAAGATCAATGTTTTCTGATGTGGTACGACTGAGTTGTCAAAGAAGAAATTGAGGTTTTAAATTTCAATGGTCAAATTGCAACCCAATTTTTTTTATAACTCGAAGAACAACATGAAGCAGCAGCGCTGCTTTTTTTTTATTTGTGTTTTAATTACTTTCAAGCCCATATATGATTTTGAATACATGAAATTGTAGGCACTCTTTTGATGTTATGTTGTTATTGTGATATCGGTAGTAGTATGTCAATGACCCTTGTGTGATATAATGTTTGATTGTGTATTATTTATTCGGGATAAATGTAATAATAATTAATCAAACGGCTTGCATGTCGTCTTTTCATTTTACCGATGTATTAATTAACGACAACTTGTGTCGTTTTCTTTCTATGTATTTGTAATAGTATAGAAAGTAGTATAGATTTTATTTCTTGTAAAATGTAAAGAGACTTGGAGATTAGCATCATGAAGATGGAATCGTCAAGAGAGTGCAAGCAACAAGGGAGTCAAAGAAGGATGGTGATTTTAGTGGGAGCCATTGCTCCTACTTACCATGTCCTTAGTTTGACCTTGTTTTTCCGTGTGGTGGCTCACCGGGAAAACGCATAGGATTTATGGCATACTACCGATATGTTTGTGTGTGATGATTATTTTGTTTTATATATTTGTCTTGGCTATGCTTGCAAGAAAATTGTTTTAAAACATATAAAAATAATCATCTATATTGGTTTGTTATAATGGATTAACAAACGCAATGTTTTAAATAAATATCAAATTGGTTTGGTTATAATGGATTAACAAACGCAATGAGATATTGGCAAAAGTTTTAAAATTGTATAAAATGTTTTTGCTATAACAAAACAAAAACCCGTTTTTCAAATGTAAACTTTACGCTATCCACGAGTAGTGCACACATTCGAACCTCCGACCTATTGTGGTTCGCGATAACCCGAGAGTCTTGGGCCGGATCACAATTGGGTGTTGGCAAGAGTGAGGTGAGGTTCGCGATAACCCGAGAGTCTTGGGCCGGATCTCACGTGTAGCTATCATGGACGGTTTACAATCTGGACTTGTGTTCCGCGGCGAACCCGACACAAGAAAGGATTGGCGTAGGAGGGATTAAACATGCATTGATATAATGGATTATCAATAGAATCCCGCAAGAGTTTAAGAGTTTCATCATGGATGAAATTGGTAATATAGTGTACCTACCTAAATAGCTTGTAGTTAATGTTCCGCGGCAAACCCGACATTGCTATAAGTGAAATATGGATCTTAACCTTGTTAATTATAATTTTTTTCTTTAAACACTTGGGTAATTATTTTAACAAGGATTAAATATGTCAAATTAACTAATACAATCTATTATAGATGATATATAACAGATGTATGTTGCAAACACAAACTCTTCTTCCTCATCTCTTTCTACCTTTTGCCTCAAGGGTCTCCTCGAAAAGGATAAGCTTACCGGCTTGAACTTTATTGACTGGCTTCGCAACCTAAGAATTGTTCTTAGGATGGAAGATAAGATCAGGGCAATAGAGGAACCCCTTCCTGAAGAGCCACATGCTAGAGCTGCTCAAGCGACAAGGGACGAGTTTGAGAAATGTCGTGCCGAGTCAAATGAGGTTGCTTGCTTAATGTTGGCGACCATGAATCCCGAGCTCCAAAAGGGCTTGGAGAATCTTGGGGCGTACAACATGCTTACACAATTGAAGGACATGTTCCAAGTGCAAGCAAAGCAAGAACGATTTGACACTGTCAAAGCTCTCGTTTGTTGCAAGATGGCACCGGGCAGTAGCGTGAGTGTCCATGTACTTAAGATGAAAGGGTACATAGACCAATTAGAGTGCCTTGGTTTTCCCATTAGTCAAGAGCTTGCTGCGGATTTTATCCTTAACTCGTTGACTAGTGCGTTTGATTCATTTGTATTGAACTACAATATGAATAACATGGAGAGAACCATAATAGAGCTTCATGGAATGTTGAAGACCACCGAGTCTGGCATGGCCAAGACCAAACCTGCTGCCACTGCCGTTTTGACCATCAAGGAAGGAGGGATACGCAAGAAGAAGAAGAATGGACCCAAAGGTAAGGGTAAGGTAAATGTTGGAATTCCCAACGCCAAACCCAAACCTAAGGGCATAGCTTCTACTTCTTCTCATAAGATCCCACAAGCCAAAGATCCAAAGGAGGCCGAATGTTTCCATTGTGGGGAAATTGGACATTGGAGGCGTACTTGTCCGGTGTATTTGAAAGACCTAAAGGAGCTTCGGGCCAAAGGTGTCGCCGACCCTTCAGGTATGTTCATGATTGAACTTAACAATACATCTACTTCTGATTCCTGGGTATTGGACACAGGTTGTGGTACTCACATTTGTACAAATGTGCAGGGACTCACAAGAAGTAGAAAGCTAAGAACCGGTGAGCTTGATCTAATCATGGGAAACAAGAATGTGTCTTGGGTTGAAATGATTGGAGATTATGAGCTTTCTTTTGATTCCGGTTTATGTATTGTTCTAAGAAATGTTTGCTACAGTGCCGATATGGCAAGAAACATTATCTCTTTTGATGCTTTGTTTAATGATGGTTTTGATTTTAAGTTTGATAATGGATCAATTCTCGTTTACAAGGATAATATGTTTTATTTTAAAGCTAGTTTGTAGAGGGATATTAGAAACCACCGTTAAACTAAATTATAGTTCAATCAATAACATTGGTTCATCCAAAGATGGTTTGGATAAGTCGTATCTATGGCATTGTCGTTTGGGCCACATAAACAAGAAACGAATCGCCAAACTCCAATCGGACGGTAGTTTGGAATCATTTGATGTTGCATCTCATGATGATTGTGAATCTTGTTTATTGGGCAAAATGACAAAAGCACCTTTCAAAGGAACCTGTGAAAGGGGCAAAGATCTATTGGAGTTGGTACACACTGATGTGTGTGGTCCGTTTAGATCGGCTACTAGACACGGTGAATGATACTTCGTTACATTTACTGATGATCTCAGTCGATATGGTTATGTTTATTTAATTAAACATAAGTATGAAACTTTTGGAGTGTTCAAGATGTACCAAAATGAAGTAGAGAACCAATTGGGCAAGAAGATTAAGATTCTCCGATCTGATAGAGGCGGTGAGTATCTTAATCAAGAGTTTCTCGATCATCTAAGGGGTTGTGGGATTATCTCACAATTAGCTCCTCTAAGAACACCTCAACTAATGGTGTGTCTGAAAGGAGGAATCGAACATTACTTGATATGGTTCGATCCATGATGAGTCGTGCAACGCTTCCAATGAGTTTCTGGGGTTATGCTTTAGAAACTGCCGCAAGGATCCTTAACCTCCTCCCAACCAAGAAGGTTTCCAAGACACCACATGAAATATGGCATGGCAAGCCTGCTTCGTTGTCATATTTAAGAGTCTGGGGTTGCGAAGCTTATGTTCATCATGAGACTCAAGATAAGCTCGAACCTAGATCACAAAAGGTGTTCTTTGTAGGTTACCCAGCCGATTCCTTTGGATATTTGTTTTACAACCCTTCAGAGAACAGAGTTTTTGTGTCTCGAAGAGGAGTGTTCCTTGAAAGGAACATCATGTCCAAAGAAGTCAGTGGGAGCCCTATTGATCTTGAAGAGATTCAAGAACCAATTGACATGGAAACCGATATTGTCCCTAGTTCTCTTCCAGAGGTCGACGAACCTGTTGCTGAAGAGGAAGCTGACATACAGCCACCACCTGTACACAGGTCTGATAGAGAGCGACGTGCACCTGAAAGACTTGATTTAAACATATCTATGGGTGACGAATGCAAATAGATTCTGACGAACCTATCTCTTATCAGGAAGCCATGGCAGGCCCTGAGTCTGCTAAATGGCAGGAGGCTATGGACAACGAGATCCAATCCATGCACGATAACCAAGTCTGGAGCTTGGTTGATCATACACCAGGGATTAAAACCGTTGGGTGTAAGTGGGTCTTCAAGAAGAAGACTGACATGGATGGGAATGTACACACATTCAAAGCCAGACTGGTGGCTAAAGGTTACACGCAACGATATGGTGTAGACTATGATGAAACTTTTTCACCAGTGGCCATGTTGAAATCCATTAGAATACTAATTGCCATAGCTGCGTTTTATGACTATGAGATATGGCAAATGGATGTTAAAACTGCTTTCCTAAATGGTAAGCTAACTAAGGATGTGTTTATGACACAACCTGAGGGTTTTGTACATCCTAAGTATCCTAATAGTGTGTGCAAGCTTCATAAGTCCATTTATGGGCTTAAGCAAGCTTCTCGTAGTTGGAATCTTTGTTTTGATGAGAAAATCAAAGAATTTGGTTTTATCAGAAGCGAAGATGAACCATGTGTCTATGTCAGGTCGAGTGGGAGCGTTGTAGTCTTCCTAGTCTTGTATGTTGATGACATATTGCTCATGGGAAACGATATCCCGACATTGAAAGATGTCAAAGCTTGGCTAGGGAAATGTTTCTCCATGAAAGACATGGGAGATGCGACGTATATTTTGGGAATAAAGATCTACCGTGATAGATCTAGGAGACTAATCGGACTAAGCCAAAGTACATACATAGATAAGATACTAAAGAAATTTAGTATGCAAGACTCTAAGAAGGGGTGTGTTCCTATGAACCCTGGCATACCATTGAGCAAGTCTCAATGTCCTAGTTCTGATGGAGAAGTAACCAAGATGAGTCGTATCCCGTATGCTTCGGCTATAGGATCGATCATGTATGCCATGATATGTACTAGGCCTGACGTGTCGTATGCTTTAAGCATGACTAGTCTTTATCAGGCCAATCCTGGCGAGGCACACTGGATAGCAGTCAAGAACATTCTGAAATATCTTAGAAGGACTAAAGAGATGTTCTTGGTCTATGGAGGGGAAGACGTGTTGAGTGTCAAAGGATACTCAGACGCTAGCTTCCAATCGGATAGAGATGATTGCTCTTCACAATCTGGGTTTGTGTTCACTCTAAATGGGGGCGCAGTTACTTGGAGAAGCTCCAAGCAAAGCACCATTGCGGATTCGACGACAGAGTCGGAGTATATAGCGGTCTGCGAGGCAGCTAAAGAAGCCATGTGGATTAAGAAATTCATCGGGGATCTAGGCGTAGTTCCTACCATCCTTGATCCCGTTGAGATTTTCTGTGATAATATGAGTGCGGTTGTCTTGGCTCAAGAACCGAGATCTCAAAAGCGCACAAGGCACATACTCCGAAAGTATCACTATGTTCGTCAAGTTGTTGCCGATAAGGACATTGTCATTAGTAGGGTCGACACAAGTGAAAACTTGGCCGATCCATTTACCAAAGCTCTACCTCAAGCCAAACATGAGGCTCATAGTAGATCTATTGGAATTCGTATTGTTGATGATTTAGTTTGATTGTATTAACTATGTTAATTTGACACTTTGAACATTATGGAATAGTTTATTGCAATTGATTTGATGTATTTATATGGAGATTATAAAATACGCATGATGCGATCATTTCATTGCACATTACTATGTTCTATTTTGCATATTTTAAACTCCATTGAATATTAATTCATAAAATTTCCACAGTCGGTCATTCTCTAATGGAGAGAGAAGTGAATTAAGGCTGCTATGAAGTGTAGTATATAGATTTATATGACACTACATTCATGAGGAACTTGATAATGGATTCAAGGTTCTGGAGTGACCACACTTAGGAATTACTTCATGGTTTATGTCACAAAGTAATTCTAAGATGGCAACACTTTTATCCTAGAGTGGAGATATGTGAGAATCTTGACACATCTAGTGTCATGCTTTGACCTACATCTAACGATGTGCGTAAATGCCAGTCATAAGGGTGTGGATTGGGCGTGGCATGAAATGTGGTAGATGTCTACATAGTCGAAGCAATTGTTCCTTCTTCCTTAAGCAGGTTGAAGCGATATATTTGGGCCCCTCGTTGATTTGTGCTGATAATAAATGCATGGCCGTGCTAGAACTGAATCATGATGATTGCAGTCTATTTTGATCACTACAAATCTATATCGAGAAACATAATCTTGAACAGTTGTGATTGACATCCACCATGTCACAGTTTAATTGGATATCTAGAACAAAGGATAAATGTTGAAAGAAAACTAATAGGAGTATAACACTAACTAAGTATTGGTTATACTAGGTATGTCATAACGACACACCAATATTATCATGTTTGTGCAAGTGGGAGTCTGTTGGATATATGCACACGGGTTGGCTAAAGGTTTGACCGTGGTGCACTATGATTCAAAGATATGCCCATGACATGAATAATATATAAAGTTCATTATCCTATTCGGTCACACCCAAAGGCCGGTCGATAATCGATTTATGTACCTTCAAAGAGAGATTAATTAATTAGACATTATGTTAATGGTCTAAGTTAATTATTTATGAGCTTGTGTTTGTTTAATCAATTGGTTAAATGTTTAACTAGTAATTGATTAACCATAATGTCTATTAGTTATGTTTATATGAATAAATGTGTTGATTTATATGTTTATAAATATACATTTTATAAGCACATAACTTGTACTAGACATTGAACAAAAGTGTGACATCATTTTGGCTATGTATTCACGTTTTATGAGTCAAAATGTGAACCCAAAAATCTGCACAAGATTTGATGGGTCATTTTCTCTTCCCAAGACAAAAGAATACATGCATGCTTAAAAGGAATTTAACACTCAACCAAGCAAAGAGTAATCATTACACTCACTCTCTCTCTTGACCTCTCTCTCGGTTCTCACTCTCTCTCGTGAATATATATATCAACTGCCTTTTTGGCAAGTGGTAGTTGTACCATTTTGTCTATATCAAAAGAGGTTTTGATCTAAATAAATTAACATACATAGATTGTAGTGTTAATTTGGGCAAAGAGAGAACCGATTACAAGGGTACTTGGAGGGTTCAAGTTTTAATAGAAGGAAGGTGCTAAGGATCGAGATCGGAACTTTGGGTGTCTCCCCGAATAGAGAGATTCTACTTTGAATCTTATTGCATCTTCTATAAGGAAATCTTCAAGGGTATGTTTTCTTGTATTCATTCTCTTGAGGTTTTGTTTGACGAGATGATCCATGGGATAGATTTCGGTTGCTAGAAAATTTTAATATGCTATTGCTTTGCATGCTTCCGTTGCGTTAGATAGCACCGAAATCCTTCACCTATCTCACAGTTCAGATTCTTTGAGTACATGTATCTAAAAATTATAAATTAGATTCTTATACACTGTGTTCTCAAGTTTTGTTTTAAGAGAAATGAAATGAATGGAAGAGATGAGAATAGAAGAGAAGAGATCATTCCAAATCATCCCATATTTGGGAAGAAAATTTGGGGAACACATCCATATCATTTCATTTCATTTCTTTTCCTTCCTTAAAAAAAACTCAAGAACACAAGTTGTTTTGAAATCATTTGTATCCCTTTCTTTTCTTCCCTAAAAAAAACTCAAGAACTGAGCAATAGAGTTTCACGACCATACCAATTACATTTTTTTGTCCAATCAAACCAAATGAGCATGAGCAACTAACAGAGATAATATTAACATCACAACTATTATTGGTCATTTACGACGTGTAATTTGAATAATACACAACCAATGAGGTAATTGTTTTTAAAAGTACAATAACATGAAAAGTATGGTAATTTTTTTGCATAAAAGCAACTTAAATGACTGTAAATCAGAGAACCCAAATTGGCAAGCGAATTCAGAAAATATGCATTTTGAACATTTAAGTCAACTGTATTTTGATTTTCATCTAAAGGGTTACAATGTTGCAAAGTAGAGCTCAATCCATTTTTTTTTAGCTCGGCCTCCTTGAGATAACAGTTAGCACCAAAAGAATCTTCCATTGCTAGCTTGGCAGAGGTTCCTTGCGTATTGCGTTGAAATATGAAGGTTTTATGAATTATGGAGGCAAAACTGCTTCAATTTTGTAGCTTTCTATATTTCCCGTAGACTCCACTAAGGAGTTGACGCTATGTTTGGACTGCTCCATGTTCGCGGAAATGTTTGTTCGGCACAAGTAATCTCCTTTCAAATATGAAAGAAACTAAAACATTCGGAAAACTAAGAAAAAACTTTAGGAAGCGAACTCAAGAACATAATCTTAATCTTATCTTAATCTTAATCTTAATATATACTAAAAGGCAATTGACATAACCTCAGTTGACCAATCATAGTTCTCAATTTCTCAAAATTAATTAAATCAACACATGTCTAAATTAATTTACACTTTTTGGTTTTCCATCACTAATTTACAAATTTAACCAATTTAAAAATAATTAATACTTTATTACATAATGTCTATCTAATATTAAAATATCTAAAATTTAAATTAATATAATTAATATTTATACCAATATTTTATTTTATATTATAACTTTAATCAAACTATTGTAATATTGTTGTTATTAGTAATTGTAATCAGACTATAATTAGGATAATCATTGTTGTTATTAGTAATTGGAATCAAATTATATTTAGGATACATATTCTTCTTATATAAACTGAACCCTACAAATAAAATCACAACACGCGAAATCATTGAAGAACCGGCTGCTACTTTAATTGTTCTTAACAACCATGGCTAACGAAAATAAATTACTTTTTTGCAAGACATAAATGAAAACTCGGTCAATTGTATAATCAAAGTTAAGATATTGCTTCTCTTTAAGAGTTTGTATAAAAGAAACTCTACTAGACTATCCAGCCTTGACATGATTTAGCATTCAGTATTTACATTTTAATATTTCAATTCCTTTTTAAGTATATTTTTACATTTAATGTATACGTATTTTTTGTTCCATATACTAATTCTTACATTGATGATATTGTAAAACCCGTGTATTTAACACGGGTCTAAAATATAGTTACGGCTCTATAGTGTAAATGAATTTATAAGATAGATAGAAATCATTACCATCCTCATGCATGGTCTTGACTTCAACTTAGAGCTAAAGCATCGAGCAGCTACGAGTAATCCATGAACATCATTGTCTGATCTGATATGTCTAACGAAACTTCAATCTAGAAACCAACACCATATCTAGAAGTGTTAGCAAAGACAGAGCAACATGGGCCAACCTGCATACACACCATCTCCATAATAAGACCAATAAGAAAAAATGGCAACTTATTAAGCTCGTGGGACGAGGCAAATTTAAACAAAATCTTACATGAGATTCTTCGTAACTTCATCTTCTTTAATAAAAAAGCAATTGTGAAAAAAAGTTCCAAGCATTAAGCCTATCCATCCAATAACACGTGCTGTGCCCAGAAACGATGCTTCCAACTTTAGGACTTCTGTCTGGTAGTAGAACATAACTGTTGAAGTGGTGAGAGGTTCGGCATTGTTACCTGTGATTTCAGAAAACGGGAGATGTAATAATACGAATGGAAAACAATACAGAACCTCTATAAGTTGTTAGGAATATAAGAAAAAGGTTACAAACAACAATAGCTTATGAATTTAAGCTCGATATTGTGGTTTGGAAAGGGTGGTGATCTGTACACCACCAAGTTTTAGCCGTACACCACCAATCATGTTTTACAGTGTTGTACAGTATAACACCTTTATACACATTTAGTGGTGTACGGCTAAAATTAAGTGGTGTACAGATCATTACCCTTTGGGAAAAGGAACCTGAACAAAAGATTTATAATCACTAAACAATGCAACAGATGTATCTCGATAAAGACTACAATATTCTAGTCTATCATACAAATTTAGATGGGAATAACAACTCCAAAATTACAGATTAATTTTTATATGGGGTGATGATATAACTAACTTGCATAATGTCAAACCAATGGTCATTCTACATAAATCACAATTTTAGTTCTTTGAAAGACAACAACAATTGAGATGATAGAAGTGGCTTATCAATGTTACTGAAATTAATTTTTAAAGCAAACATGGCAATATGACATAGTAACAAAACTAATGTTCTGCCATTAGGGTGATAGCTCATTGGTTAGGGAGTTTTCCACTTTGTGGTTTCTTCCTAGGGGGTTATGGGTTCAAATCTTGCCACATGCAAATGTGATGAGGGAGTCTTAGCAATGTTATACCCATCTACACATGGGAGAGCAAACCCTTTAGGGCATTGCCAAGATTCGAACCCGGCGTGGGCGCATCAAAGTTGGGGGTGTTAGCCATTTATCCGCTCTGCCTTTAAAAAAAAACCCAAAACTAATGTTCTGCATAATTACAACTTCCAAAGCATCATCATTATGGTGGTATTTGATCAAGCGGTCTGCTTTTCCGATGAACTATTCGAAACTTTACTCGAAGTACAAAATGTATAAATTTAATCTTAACAATAACAGTCAAATGGATAAATAAGCACTTGCAAAAGACTACCATGGAATAAACTGAACGGTTCTATAGTTGCCTCTTATAATCAAATATTTTTAACAAACACATTAAATAGCAATTCATTAGTAAACTGAACGGTTCTATAGTTGCCTCTTAAAATCAAATATTTTTAACAAAGACATTAAATAGCAATTCATTAGCAAAGGAAATATATCGAATATGAAACAATAAACAAACATAAAGAAATTTTTAAAAATCGATGAAAAATTTATAAATACATGACAAAACCTAATTTTGGAGGGGGGCATTTGCCCCCTTTGCCCCCCATGTGTTACCGCCATTGGTGATCCAGATGAGAGAATTAGGTTTTGGTGAGGGCTGTTACTTTTGATTTTAATTGGAAGATGTAGGTTTGTTTTAGGGTCGGGTAGCGACCTAGCGGGTATAAAATCCGCGTCTAAAATTTTAACTTTTTAAAAGGTTTTTTTATTTATTAAAAATTATTTAAATTTGGTGGTTTGGGAACAAAGAGAGGTTTAGTGAGGTTCGGTATTAGGTTAGGAATACTTTAAATAGGTTTGGTAACTACTGTTTTAGTTATAAGGGTAGATTTATAAATAGTAGAGGTTATTAATATTTTTATTATTAGATAATTACAATACTAAATTTAAAATATCTTAAATAGAGGTTTTTTTTTTAATAATATATGTTAGATATGATATATGTCGTTTAAAAGACACACTACATGTCGGTTTAAAAATATATACTCCGTATTTTTTTAGTTTATTCGTAGATAACACAAAAACCCAATCGACTTATACCTTAACCTTCGTATTTTTTGCTTTATGCAAAAACACCAACAGTTTGACCACCACAAATATAGCATTCCTCCCAAGACCTGAAGCCTCGTAAACATCCCATCATATCCTAGACAGATTATATTTTAACCGATGTTTATACTGTGACGATATATGTATTTTCTTTTTAAAAATGATGAATTAGTTGTTAATGACCGCAATAAAATATAACAATAATATGGGACCAAACAACCGACGCCACGTAAGACGAAAAGCGTAACTAAATGTTGCACTGGGTCTCAATGGAATGGTACCCGGACGGCATGAAACTCGCCAGGAAAAACACTATTCCGTCCACAACTTGATTCTTGAAATACACACCTTCCAACACCAAGGTTTGTGCTTTTTTGTTTGTTTGTTTTTCACTTGAATTAATTCCATAATATCATATTACAACTATATGTAACACCCCAACATGGCGGAATCATGGGGTATCACTTAGAAAAGCACAGCATGACATGGGAATTATGTAGAGTCAAACTATATGCATTCAATAGATTGAGACAATCCACAAGTTCATTACAATAATCAACATTCATCAAAATACACACTCAATCCATACTTAAAAGAAAAATGTTCAAACGATAGTAGTTGATCCTAAACATAACCCGTTAAAGGGAAATAAGGATCACGGATCCAGAAAGTCCAAAGATAGTCTAAACCCTAGCAATGCAAGCATCTATTCATCCATTCTGTCTCTGATTAACTTGATTACCTGAAAAGTGTACTAAAGAGCGTCAACATAAAGTTGGTGAGTTCGTAGGGACATAAAACAAGGAATAAACGTATCGGGAATACAACCGTTAACGATATACGGGGATTAGAATACCTAATCACATCAAGAAAACCCTAAAAGGGTATACGTTAGCACAACATCAACACATAACACGATTCAACAACGTTTCGGCACGACTTACATATGTTCCAAAGGCGTGATCATTACGGCATGACTTACGTATATTTCAACAGCATGTATAACGGCATGACTTACGTATATTTCAACAGCATGTATACGGCATGACTTACATATATTTCAAAAGCATGTATAACGGCATGACTTACGTATATTTCAACAGCATGTATACGGCATGACTTACATATATTTCAAATGCATGTTCACAACGTTTACGTTTCATACAATACAACATTCAACAATAATGATCACATATAACGATTAACACGTTCAACAAGCACGTTTAACAACAACGATTCATATAACGATTAACAACATTCAACAAACACGTATGTGTACACTTTTCAGCCCGAATCTCAATTAGAGTAGGGAGGGTTTACGAAACTCACCTGAAATGAGCAATAAATTCCAAGTCGAAAGAAAGTAGAATCAATGTCCACAACAGCCAAAACCTATCATACACGTATCACATTAATCCTAAAGCATCTCAAAAGATAAGGTCCTATGAATATTACCCTATTTTTATCATAAAAGCTTTATTATGTCCATTTTATAAGGCTTTGATCCAACCAAGGTGAAATCGTCACGTTTTGTTTCATAATGACTAGTCGAAACTTGACCACTGTTGTTTAATCAAAACATTTTGTTTGTTCAAACTATGTTCTGGACTCAGGGGCCTATACCATTAGAAATTATACTCATTTACGCTTCCGTAGCCACTGAAATCGTCAAAAACGGACTTACGGTTTAAAAGTTACGGACGTTTGAAAATGACTTTCCTGAAATTTATCACGGCGCGATAAATTGACTTTAGGGTGCGAGAAATTGACTTCGTGGCGCGATATTTTGGTATCACGTCGCGATATTTTGACCTGCATTCGAAATATTTATAAACCTGAAGCTTCACTACGCTATTTTACCCAGAACAATAAAAAACCAAACCAAAAACGACCCATCTTGCTTCCAAAACCCATTTTGACTCTAGAAATCTACCAAGGAAGGTTTGGAATTTGATTCCAAGCTTGAACACTTATATTTGAACATAAACAAACATAATTAAACACAACCCATCTCTTGATTTTATCCAAATTCTCACAAATCCTAAACAAACTCTAGAAAAGCTTTTGACCCAAAACCTTCCAATTTTTGTATAAACATCACTAAAAACATGATTTGTAACATAAAATGATGATTATAAGATGAATTTAACTTACCAAAATTACTTCCAAAAAGTCAACTCTTGAGATGAACGTGAAGGTAAGATTTTCTTGTGCTAGGAACTTTAAATTTTCTTTGATATGTTGTAACCAAGATGATGTAGAAACTTAATCTTGGACAAATCTTTCAAGAACTAGGAATTGTGATGAGAATTCTAGAGAGAAAAATAGAACTATGTGTTTGTGTGTGTGTTTGTAGTTCCTGGGAGGAAATAAGGAAAGCAATAATAGATTGTATATAATTGAGGTAGGTAACGTGTAAGACTAGTATGGGGTATTTATCCAGCTAAGGGATTATGTTCATGATTAATAACAAACAACGGATATTTCACAAATATTATTCTTTACATAAAGCTATGTCGGTATTTGTCCCGTTATTAGAATTATCATCTAGCCACCGACACTGTTCCACCGACACTGTTTCACCGACACTGTTCCACCGACACTGTTACCGACACGTTCACCGACACTGTTCCACCACACTGTTTCACCGACACTGTTCCACCGACACTGTTGGAACCGTACATTATACTGTTCTACCGACACTGTTTCACCGACACTGTTCCACCGACACTGTTTCACCGACACTGTTCCACCGACACTGTTGTAACCGTACATTATACTTAAGGTTTCGTATATATGTTTTTATTAATGAAATTATCATCTAGCCACCGACACTGTTTCACCGACACTGTTCCACGACACTGTTCCACCGACACTGTTACGGACACTGTACATTATACTTAAGGTTTCGTATATACTGTTCCACCGACACTGTTCCACCGACACTGTTCCACCGACACTGTTCCACCGACACTGTTCCACCGACGCTGTTTCCACCGACACTGTTCCACCGACACTGTTCCACCGACATTGTTCCACCGACACTGTTCCACCGACACTGTTTCACCGACACTGTTCCACCGACACTGTTGGAACCGTACATTATACTTAAGGTTTCGTATATACTAAAGTTATGTCGGTCTTTGTCCTATTAATGAAATTATCATCTAGCCACCGACACTGTTCCACCGACACTGTTTCACCGACACTGTTCCATCGACACTGTTGGAACTGTAACCATACTTAAGGTTTCGTATACACGTTCCACCGACACTGTTCCACCGACACTGTTCCACCGACATGTTACCGACACTGTTCCATTAATGGAATTATCATCTACGACACTGTTCCACCGACACTGTTCCACCGACACTGTTTCACCGACACTGTTCCACCGACACTGTTGTAACCGTACATTATACTTAAGGTTTCGTATATACGTTTTTCCTGTTACCATATTAGACAGTTACACACTGTCCACCGACACTGTTCCACCGACACTGGTTCACCGACACTGTTCCACCGACACTGTTGTCACCGACACTGTTCCACCGACACTGTTTCACCGTCACTGTTCCACCGACACTGTTCACCGACACTAGTTCCACCGACACTTTCCACCGACACTGTTCCACCGACACTGTTCCACCGACACTGTTCCACCGACACTGTTCCACCGACACTGTTTCACCGACACTGTTCCACTGACACTGTTGGAACCGTACATTATACTTTCATATACGTTTCCACCGACACTGTTCCACCGACACTGTTTCACCGACACTGTTCCACCGACACTGTTGGAACCGACATTATACTTAAGGTTTCCACCGACACTGTTCCACCGACACTGTTCCACCGTCACTGTTCCACCGACACTGTTCCACCGACACTGTTTCACCGACACTGTTCCACCGACACTGTTGTAACCGTACATTATACTTAAGGTTTCGTATATACTAGCCACCGACACTGTTCCACCGACACTGTTTCACCGTCACTGTTCCACCGACACTGTTGGAACCGTTCATTATACTTAAGGCTTCTCATATACGTTTCCGCCGACACTGTTCCACCGACACTGTTTCACCGACACTGTTCCACCGACACTGTTCCACCGACACTGTTGGAACCATACATTATACTGTTCCACCGACACTGTTCCACCGACACTGTTATCATCTAACCACCGACATTGTTCCACCGACACTGTTCCACCGACATTGTTCCACCGACACTGTTGGAACCGTACATTATACTGTTCCACCGACACTGTTCCACCGACACTGGTTCACCGACACTGTTCCACCGACACTGTTTCACCGTCACTGTTCCACCGACACTGTTCCACCGACACTGTTTCACCGTCACTGTTCCACCGACACTGTTGGAACCGTTCATTATACTTAAGGCTTCTCATATACGTTTCCACCGACACTGTTCCACCGACACTGTTTCACCGACACTGTTCCACCGACACTGTTGTAACCGTACATTATACTTAAGGTTTCGTATATACTTTCCTGTTACCATAGTTACTCAATTATCCTATTAATGAAATTATCATCTAGCCACCGACACTGTTTCACCGACACTGTTCCAGCGACACTGTTCCACCGACACTGTTCCACCGACACTGTTTCACCGACACTGTTCCACCGACACTGTTGTAACCGTACATTATACTTAAGGTTTCGTATATATTTTCCTGTTACCATAGTTCCACCGACATTGTTCCACCGACACTGTTCCACCGACATTGTTCCACCGACACTGTTGGAACCGTACATTATACTTTCCACCGACACTGTTCCACCGACGCTGTTTCACCGACACTGTTCCACCGACACTGTTCCACCGACACTGTTCCACCGACACTGTTCACCGACACTGTTCC
Organism: Erigeron breviscapus; assembly: GCA_034093135.1. Taxonomy (NCBI): domain Eukaryota; kingdom Viridiplantae; phylum Streptophyta; class Magnoliopsida; order Asterales; family Asteraceae; genus Erigeron; species Erigeron breviscapus. The sequence continues at coordinate 6,776,166 of CM067172.1, read as the reverse complement.
ACCGACACTGTTCCACCGACACTGTTTCACGACACTGTTCCACCGACACTGTTTACCGACACTGTTCCAGCGACACTGTTTCACCGACACTGTTCCATCGACACTGTTGGAACCGTACATTATACTGTTCACCGACACTGTTCCACCGACACTGTTCCACCGACACTGTTCCACCGACACTGTTTCACCGTCACTGTTCTACCGACACTGTTCCACCGACACTGTTTCACCGTCACTGTTCCACCGACACTGTTGGAACCGTTCATTATACTTAAGGCTTCTCATATACGTTTCTTCCTGACACTGTTCCACCGACACTGTTTCACCGACACTGTTCCACCGACACTGTTGGAACCGACATTATACTTAAGGTTTCCGACATGGTTCCCGACATCTGTTCCACCGACACTGTTCACCGACACTGTTCCCCGACACTGTTCCACCGACACTGTTCACCGACACTGTTCCACCGACACTGTTCCGACACTGTTCCTATTAATAGAATTATCATCTAGCCACCGACACTGTTTCACCGACACTGTTCCATCGACACTGTTCCACCGACACTGTTCACGACACTGTTGGAACCGTACATTTCCTATTAATGAAATTATCATCTAGCCACCGACACTGTTTCACCGACACTGTTCCAGCGACACTGTTCCACCGACACTGTTAACGGACACTGTACATTATACTTAAGGTTTCCGTATATACTGTTCCACCGACACTGTTCCACCGACACTGTTCCACCGACACTGTTCCACCGACACTGTTCCACCGACACTGTTCCACCGACATCTTAACCACCGACATTGTTCCACCGACACTGTTCCACCGACATTGTTCCACCGACACTGTTGGAACCGTACATTATACTGTTCCACCGACACTGTTCCACCGACACTGTTATCATCTAACCACCGACATTGTTCCACCGACACTGTTCCACCGACATTGTTCCACCGACACTGTTGGAACCGTACATTATACTGTTCCACCGACACTGTTCCACCGACACTGTTCCAACAAGCTTTCACCAACTTCCGCCCAAGCTAGCGGTGACCTACAATCTCTCCCATATAATGCCTTAAACGGGGCCATTCCAATGGTAGCATGATAGCTATTATTGTAGGAGAATTCGACCAAAGGAAGATGCACATCCCAATTACCACCAAAATCAATGGCACAAGCTCTTAACATATCTTCCAACGTTTGAATCGTTCTTTCACTTTGACCATCAGTTTGTGGGTGGAACGCCGTACTTATACCGAGACGAGTACCCATAGATTTCTGGAACGCCTTCCAAAATTTTGAAGTAAATCGGGCATCCCGATCGGATATCACGGAAATCGGCACTCCATGCTTGGATATCACCTCTTTGATGTACAGACGTGCCATGGTGTCAAATTTATCGTCCTCCCGGATGGCTAAGAAGTGAGCCGACTTAGTCAACCGGTCAATTATCACCCAAATGGTGTCCCGACCACTACTCGTTCTTGGTAATTTCGTGATGAAGTCCATAGCAATTTCTTCCCATTTCCACACCGGTGTTACTGGTTGGACTAGTAAACCCGGTGGTTTCTTGTGGTCGGCTTTCACTTGTAAACAAGTGAGGCATTGACTAACATACCTAGCAATGTCCGTCTTCATTCCCGGCCACCAATACAAGTCTCTTAATCCAAAATACATCTTGTCGGAACCCGGGTGAACCGAATAAGCCGACTTATGAGCTTCATCCATCAATTTCAACCGCCATCCTCCAAGAATGGGGATCCACAATCGATCAACAAAATACAAACCATTATCGTTCTTCCTATCAAACTGTTCTTCTAGACCGTGTAAAGCTTCATCGGTGAAGTTCTCCGGTCTAGTTGCCAATTCTTGAGCTTCGATAATGGAGTCACGGACACTCCTTAATACAGTGAAGCTCATGGCTTTAACTCGTCTTGGCTTCATACGTTCCTTTCGACTCAAAGCATCGGCTACCACATTTGCTTTACCCGGATGATACCAGATAACGCAATCATAATCACTCAACAGCTCAAGCCACCTTCTTTGCCTCATGTTCAGGTCACTTTGAGTGAAAATATGTTGAAGGCTTTTGTGATCGGTATAGATCACGCTCTTGGTGCCATACAGGTAATGCCTCCAACATTTCAAAGCAAATACCACTGCTCCCAATTCTAAGTCATGGGTCGGATAGTTCTTCTCATGCACCTTCAATTGTCTTGATGCATATGCTATCACCTTATCCCGTTGCATTAAGACACAACCCAATCCTTGCCCGGATGCATCACAATATACAACGAAATCATCGGCTCCATCGGGCAAGCTCAAGATGGGTGCATCACACAATTTGTCTTTCAACAATTGGAATGCTTGTTCTTGCTTTTCACCCCAATCAAACATTCTTTCTCGTTGAGTCAACAAAGTCAAAGGTTGGGCGATTTTTGAAAAGCCTTCAATAAATCGTCTATAATAACCCGCCAAACCAAGAAATTGGCGAATTTCGGTTGGTGTTTCGGGGCGTCTCCAATTCTTTACTGCTTCAACTTTACTTGGGTCCACATGAATTCCTTCTTTGCTCACTACGTGACCAAGAAGCTGGACCTCTTCAAGCCAAAATTCACATTTGGAGAACTTGGCATAAAGCTTTTCTTTCCGGAGTAACTCTAAGACTTGTTTCAAATGTTCCAAATGATCTTCTTTGGTCTTGGAATAGATGAGAATGTCATCGATGAAAACAATGACAAATTGATCCAAGTAGGGTTGACACACCCGGTTCATCAAATCCATGAACACAGCCGGTGCATTAAGTCAATGTAAAATGGGTGATCACATAAATCTAACACACAATCACGAACAACTTGACTAATCCTAGACAATCCACCATTTACCATTTCAAGTTCAAAACAATAGGACAACGGGCTAGGATTGGCATCGATCAACGGAATAAAATCATTGGAAATGAGACTATAATCGGCTCCAGAATCAAATAATACGGTAGCATATTGGTGATTGAGGAGAAAGGTACCTGCTACGACATTAGGATCACCACGAGCCTCGGCCGCATTCACGGCAAAAGCTCTTCCACGGGGGGCCAAATGTTGGCGAGGAGCTTGCGGAAGTTGTTGTTGTTGTCCTTGGTTTCCTCGGTTTTGATTTGGACCGGCAATTTGCAACTGGTTAGGATGCACGGTCACTTGAACTTGTTGGCCAATAAGATTTGGGCACCGGTTACGGTAGTGGTCTTGGCTACCACATTCGTAACAAGAACCCGGAACCATCGGGGGACGTATAGCATTAAGAGGGGCAACGTTCAAAGGAGCATTCCGAGGGTTTGTTGGACAAAACCTTGAGGTGTGACCGGGTTGATTGCAATTAAAACAAACATCACATCTCATGGTGGGTTGGTGGTGACGATTACACCTAGGACATAAAGGATTAGTCCCGGCATAACCACCTCTTGAAGGGCCCGTCGCCGGTACAACCGCCGCAAAAACTTTCCCACCACGACCATGGCGCTTATTATCACGCCTATCATCTTTCTTGGTGCCGCTAGACTCGGCAACATCCTTCCTCTTGTTATCATTCTTATTATCGTTCTTGTTCAACTTGCCACCCCTAATGAGTTCCAAGGTTATGCTAGCGGTACGGGTGGTTGCCTCTTTGTAAGTTGAAGGCATGGTGGGGTGAGAGACAAGCACTCTCACTTCATGTGGCAATCCCGCAACATACTTCTCAATCTTAACCTCTTGGGGTCTCACATGAATTCCTTCTTTGCTCACTACGTGACCAAGAAACTGGACCTCTTCAAGCCAAAATTCACATTTGGAGAACTTGGCATAAAGCTTTTCTTTCCGGAGTAACTCTAAGACTTGTTTCAAATGTTCCAAATGATCTTCTTTGGTCTTGGAATAGATGAGAATGTCATCGATGAAAACAATGACAAATTGATCCAAGTAGGGTTGACACACCCGGTTCATCAAATCCATGAACACAGCTGGTGCATTAGTCAATCCAAATGGCATCACTGTAAATTCAAAATGTCCATATCTCGTTCGAAAGGCGGTTTTTGGAATGTCGTCTTCATGAACACGTAATTGATGATAACCTGACCTCAAATCAATTTTGGAAAAGAAACTATAATCGGCTCCAGAATCAAATAATACGGTAGCATATTGGTGATTGAGGAGAAAGGTACCTGCTACGACATTAGGATCACCACGAGCCTCGGCCGCATTCACGGCAAAAGCTCTTCCACGGGGGGCCAAATGTTGGCGAGGAGCTTGCGGAAGTTGTTGTTGTTGTCCTTGGTTTCCTCGGTTTTGATTTGGACCGGCAATTTGCAACTGGTTAGGATGCACGGTCACTTGAACTTGTTGGCCAATAAGATTTGGGCACCGGTTACGGTAGTGGTCTTGGCTACCACATTCGTAACAAGAACCCGGAACCATCGGGGGACGTATAGCATTAAGAGGGGCAACGTTCAAAGGAGCATTCCGAGGGTTTGTTGGACAAAACCTTGAGGTGTGACCGGGTTGATTGCAATTAAAACAAACATCACATCTCATGGTGGGTTGGTGGTGACGATTACACCTAGGACATAAAGGATTAGTCCCGGCATAACCACCTCTTGAAGGGCCCGTCGCCGGTACAACCGCCGCAAAAACTTTCCCACCACGACCATGGCGCTTATTATCACGCCTATCATCTTTCTTGGTGCCGCTAGACTCGGCAACATCCTTCCTCTTGTTATCATTCTTATTATCGTTCTTGTTCAACTTGCCACCCCTAATGAGTTCCAAGGTTATGCTAGCGGTACGGGTGGTTGCCTCTTTGTAAGTTGAAGGCATGGTGGGGTGAGAGACAAGCACTCTCACTTCATGTGGCAATCCCGCAACATACTTCTCAATCTTAACCTCTTGGGGTCTCACATAATGAGGAATGAGTCTAGAGAGTTGGCCAAAACGGCGTGTGTAACTCTCGTAGTCTCCTCCCTTCATGGCAAGTTTAGAAAATTCCACTTGCAATCTCCTCAGTTCATGGGCCGGGCAATACTTAGTAGTTATCATATTCTTGAACTCTCCCCATATAAGATTATTAGCCGCATCAATCCCCAATTCATCAACTTCTTCGTTCCACCACTCAAGAGCCCCACCTTTCAACATACCGGAGGCATAAGTGATTCTTTGGTGGTAGGCACAACCACTTCGAGCAATGATAGATTCAATGCTCTCTAACCATTCCAAGCAACCCGTAGCACCACTATCTCCATTAAATTCCGGGGCTCCACAAAGTTTGAAGTCTTTAAACAAGCATCCTGGTTGACGAACATCATAACCCGGTCTAGGTAAAACTTCTCCTACACCTACACCGTTTACATTTACGTTTTCTTGTTCATTTTGTACGGGAACCGCTTCATCTTCCGGTTCTTCTTGTTCATTATTATTTCCCATGGCCGCTTGAATTCGGGCCATAAGATCCGGCATGAGGTCATTTAGAGCTTGTGCGACAACCTCGGCGGTTATCGGGGGATTAGGATTACCCCGACCACCTCTGCCACCACGACCTCCACGACCACCTCTACCTCCACGACCACCTCTGCCACCACGACCACCTCTGTCACCACGTCCACCAACTACTTCTTGTTCAATCGGGTCCTCGGGTTCATTCTGAGGTCCATAGTTAGTGTTAGCTCTCCTTGGTCTAACCATTTTCCTGAACACACGTTTTAGATTTACAGGTTAAGTCTCACAATTCACACTCGAATATCAAAATTGACCTTCAAGTAATACACAATTTCCACATCAAGTCCTTATAAATCAATGCATGAATATAGTTATCTCTACAGGAATATTATCATGGCAATAACTATGTCATCATCATTTCGTCTACGTTCCAACAAATCACACAATTTCAATTCAACGATAACCGAACTAATCAAATCAACATTCAAGTTCACATATAACGAGGCAAAGCATCATCACTCATACAATCCACAATCAACCATACAATCACGAATCATTCAACATTATATAAAATAAAAGGGGTCAAGTCGTAACAAGGTGGGTAAAGCATAGTCCGAATTTTAACCTCAACATTCAATACATTAAAAGTGTTTGTATACAGGGTGTACCATCGGCTAACCCTCCACCTAATCAACACTCATTAAACATACCGGGGTAGTTACTATACTCTATCCACAAGGCGCAATCCATGAGATCATTAACTTTGTATGACATAGGATAACTTTCGATTTGTTGATCAGTCGCCTCTACGGTTACCGAATGTTATACTCCATTAATGTCATCGTTTCATTTTGCTTATGGGGACAAATAATAAATGCTTCTAAAATTCAACACATCAACGTTCATCACAACATTCTCATATAACAATCAAGTCATCATATCATAAGCAACCTACGAACTCCGTTTAAAACGTTTTTATGCATCATACAGTTCACGTTGCACACAAAGTTCCCTATCATGCATACTAATATGAAATGTGGGTGCGATGGCTATAGACTAGGTAAATCCTCCTAGTTCTCTACAACCATGGCTCTGATACCATTCTGTAACACCCCAACATGGCGGAATCATGGGGTATCACTTAGAAAAGCACAGCATGACATGGGAATTATGTAGAGTCAAACTATATGCATTCAATAGATTGAGACAATCCACAAGTTCATTACAATAATCAACATTCATCAAAATACATAATCAAATCAACATTCAAGTTCACATATAACGAGGCAAAGCATCATCACTCATACAATCCACAATCAACCATACAATCACGAATCATTCAACATTATATAAAATAAAAGGGGTCAAGTCGTAACAAGGTGGGTAAAGCATAGTCCGAATTTTAACCTCAACATTCAATACATTAAAAGTGTTTGTATACAGGGTGTACCATCAGCTAACCCTCCACACTGTTAATATATTGAATGGATATCAAAAATCGGTTCCAATATGTTCTCTAAGTGTTGACCGGGTATGTATACAGGGTGTACCATCGGCTAACCCTCCACACTGTTAATATATTGAATGGATATCAAAAATCGGTTCCAATATGTTCTCTAAGTGTTGACCGGGTATGTATACAGGGTGTACCATCGGCTAACCCTCCACACTGTTAATATATTGAATGGATATCAAAAATCGGTTCCAATATGTTCTCTAAGTGTTGACCGGGTATGTATACAGGGTGTACCATCGGCTAACCCTCCACACTGTTAATATATTGAATGGATATCAAAAATCGGTTCCAATATGTTCTCTAAGTGTTGACCGGGTATGTATACAGGGTGTACCATCGGCTAACCCTCCACACTGTTAATATATTGAATGGATATCAAAAATCGGTTCCAATATGTTCTCTAAGTGTTGACCGGGTATGTATACAGGGTGTACCATCGGCTAACCCTCCACACTGTTAATATATTGAATGGATATCAAAAATCGGTTCCAATATGTTCTCTAAGTGTTGACCGGGTATGTATACAGGGTGTACCAGCGGCTAACCCTCCACCTAATCAACACTCATTAAACATACCGGGGTAGTTACTATACTCTATCCACAAGGCGCAATCCATGAGATCATTAACTTTGTATGACATAGGATAACTTTCGATTTGTTGATCAGTCGCCTCTACGGTTACCGAATGTTATACTCCATTAATGTCATCGTTTCATTTTGCTTATGGGGACAAATAATAAATGCTTCTAAAATTCAACACATCAACTTTCATCACAACATTCAACAATAATGATCACATATAACGATTAACACGTTCAACAAGCACGTTTAACAACAACGATTCATATAACGATTAACAACATTCAACAAACACGTATGTGTACACTTTTCAGCCCGAATCTCAATTAGAGTAGGGAGGGTTTACGAAACTCACCTGAAATGAGCAATAAATTCCAAGTCGAAAGAAAGTAGAATCAATGTCCACACCAGCCAAAACCTATCATACACGTATCACATTAATCCTAAAGCATCTCAAAAGATAAGGTCCTATGAATATTACCCTATTTTTATCATAAAAGCTTTATTATGTCCATTTTATAAGGCTTTGATCCAACCAAGGTGAAATCGTCACGTTTTGTTTCATAATGACTAGTCGAAACTTGACCACTGTTGTTTAATCAAAACATTTTGTTTGTTCAAACTATGTTCTGGACTCAGGGGCCTATACCATTAGAAATTATACTCATTTACGCTTCCGTAGCCACTGAAATCGTCAAAAACGGACTTACGGTTTAAAAGTTACGGACGTTTGAAAATGACTTTCCTGAAATTTATCACGGCGCGATAAATTGACTTTAGGGTGCGAGAAATTGACTTCGTGGCGCGATATTTTGGTATCACGTCGCGATATTTTGACCTGCATTCGAAATATTTATAAACCTGAAGCTTCACTACGCTATTTTACCCAGAACAATAAAAAACCAAACCAAAAACGACCCATCTTGCTTCCAAAACCCATTTTGACTCTAGAAATCTACCAAGGAAGGTTTGGAATTTGATTCCAAGCTTGAACACTTATATTTGAACATAAACAAACATAATTAAACACAACCCATCTCTTGATTTTATCCAAATTCTCACAAATCCTAAACAAACTCTAGAAAAGCTTTTGACCCAAAACCTTCCAATTTTTGTATAAACATCACTAAAAACATGATTTGTAACATAAAATGATGATTATAAGATGAATTTAACTTACCAAAATTACTTCCAAAAAGTCAACTCTTGAGATGAACGTGAAGGTAAGATTTTCTTGTGCTAGGAACTTTAAATTTTCTTTGATATGTTGTAACCAAGATGATGTAGAAACTTAATCTTGGACAAATCTTTCAAGAACTAGGAATTGTGATGAGAATTCTAGAGAGAAAAATAGAACTATGTGTTTGTGTGTGTGTTTGTAGTTCCTGGGAGGAAATAAGGAAAGCAATAATAGATTGTATATAATTGAGGTAGGTAACGTGTAAGACTAGTATGGGGTATTTATCCAGCTAAGGGATTATGTTCATGATTAATAACAAACAACGGATATTTCACAAATATTATTCTTTACATAAAGCTATGTCGGTATTTGTCCCGTTATTAGAATTATCATCTAGCCACCGACACTGTTTAAACCGTATATTATACTTAAGGTTTTGTATATACGTTTTTCCTTGTTACTACAGTTACTCAATTACCGTCTATATTTCCATAACACATATGGGCCAATATCATAATCACATAATATGGGCTTAATTCTAGAAGCCCAATATAACATTATATTTAGCCCAATTTACCGATAAATGTACGCAATTATGTCAAAGTTTTCATTTATTGAACTAGTTACTCAATTACCGTCTATATTTCCATAACACATATGGGCCAATATCATAATCACATAATATGGGCTTAATTCTAGAAGCCCAATATAACATTATATTTAGCCCAATTTACCGATAAATGTACGCAATTATGTCAAAGTTTTCATTTATTGAACTAGTTACTCAATTACCGTCTATATTTCCATAACACATATGGGCCAATATCATAATCACATAATATGGGCTTAATTCTAGAAGCCCAATATAACATTATATTTAGCCCAATTTACCGATAAATGTACGCAATTATGTCAAAGTTTTCATTTATTGAACTAGTTACTCAATTACCGTCTATATTTCCATAACACATATGGGCCAATATCATAATCACATAATATGGGCTTAATTCTAGAAGCCCAATATAACATTATATTTAGCCCAATTTACCGATAAATGTACGCAATTATGTCAAAGTTTTCATTTATTGAACTAGTTACTCAATTACCGTCTATATTTCCATAACACATATGGGCCAATATCATAATCACATAATATGGGCTTAATTCTAGAAGCCCAATATAACATTATATTTAGCCCAATTTACCGATAAATGTACGCAATTATGTCAAAGTTTTCATTTATTACTAGTTACTCAATTACCGTCTATATTTCCATAACACATATGGGCCAATATCATAATCACATAATATGGGCTTAATTCTAGAAGCCCAATATAACATTATATTTAGCCCAATTTACCGATAAATGTACGCAATTATGTCAAAGTTTTCATTTATTGAACTAGTTACTCAATTACCGTCTATATTTCCATAACACATATGGGCCAATATCATAATCACATAATATGGGCTTAATTCTAGAAGCCCAATATAACATTATATTTAGCCCAATTTACCGATAAATGTACGCAATTATGTCAAAGTTTTCATTTATTGAACTAGTTACTCAAATTACATATACGGTCAAACGGGTAAAAATCACAAATGTTACACTAAATATAATTTTTGCAATATATAATCTTTTAAGGTATAGCATAGAAACTATAAAATAGTGATAGTTGCTTAGGGGGGGAATCAAGAATATTTGCCTCTGATGTATACGGCCTACCGGGTTATTTTATATCTATTGGCCGTTTCGGGAATCTTCACTGGCCATCAATCCCGAGGTTTCTGCGGGACGTTTCGAATCCGGGTTTTTTTCGAGTCCTGTAGGAACGCCTTATGACTAGGCCACTTTAGGAACCCACCATCTTAGTGGACCTCTAGGTGAGTTTGATTTTCATAGTCATGGGATGAGCTTTGGGCAATTTGGTTTGATATGAGCTAGGTGGGGTTCGCACGGAAATCAACCTTTTTCGGATTACATGTGCTTTGAAGTTTAGTTATCTTGATTACGGCTGTATTTGTTTATTACCCTTTTGGTAGTTTGTCTATGTCGAATTTAGAGGTGAAGTGTTAATCAATCTTGCATGAATAGAATGATTGGGAGATTATTGATCAAGATTTGTCACGAAAAAGAATCTAGATCTAAGTAGAGTTTTAACTTAATAAAGAAGGGCAGTTGTGAGTTGAGTTGCAATCCTCTCGATTATCTATGAATTTAATGTTTCATATTCCTATTCAAGGGAAGTTGTGGTATTTGGTTGTGTAATTGGCAAAATGTGAGTGGCGCCATAGCGGTCAAATTTGTTTGTATGTGTTTAATATATGTAGTATTTGGCCGACTAGTGTGATATGAATTAATTTGTATGTAGACTATCTATAAGATTAGGGAGGTAGTAATGTCTTGTAGTTGGATGAAGTCTTTGAGTAAGGGTAATCTACTCGATGTAGAAAGTAAGTTGAATAGTTTCAATTTGCAACAATCTCACTCACCATATTTGCCATATTTGATAGACTTTTCCAATGATTAAGGAAAAAATCTACATTAGGATTGACTGGTGTGAGTTGGCAGATATCACGTACCCTGAGAAGTTCGTTTTTAGTACAGTGACATTGTGGCACTTTCATCAGTTGGATTACAATTACGAATTGTTAAATTTAAGAAAATTGAGAACATGGTAATTTAAAACGAATCAAAGCTATGTCCTCAAAGGTTTGTTAAGGGCTTAAGATGGGGAATTAGAAGGCGGCCCAAAAATTCACTGACCCGGTCTGTCAGTGCTGATAACCGGCCCATCATAATGTCACAAGTTAATTTTTTAGATCTGCTGAACTATGAATATAACAGTGCATCTTCTTATGGCAAAACTATATTGATATTCATGAGAAGATACTAATTACATCATATATAACCATTATTTCTCTTTAGTGTCCTTCTTGAGCCCTTTTGCCTACTTTGAATATGCATATTACTTATGCATTGTAATAAATCTCTAGCCTACATTGGTTCTGCGTCTTCAATTTTGAAAAGTTAACCAAATGAATGGGAAGTTGGCTTTTTGTCAAGAGAAGCATTACACTTTTTTATGTGTATAATTTAGGTGAGCAAACTTTTTATAGGCATTTCTTCTATAGCTACAATCTGAATATGTTTTTCTTTCATCTTGTCTTTGCTCTGTTGTATGTATTATTTTATTGCTTGCTTTTTCCTGCAGATACAAATACAACAGCAGATCCCTCATGATGGAGAGGTGCACAGGGCTCGCCACATGCCTCAAGATGCTTCCATCATTGCTACCAAGACTAGCGACTCTGATGTCTGTATATTTGATTGTAAGAATCATTCCGCTAAGCCTCCTCGTGGAAGAAAAATTAAAAGCAGTCCGGATTTGAGACTGATGGGCCACGGCCATGAAGGATTTGGCTTATCTTGGAGTAAGTTTAAAAAGGGTCTTTTATTAAGCGGCTCTTATGATTCCAAGGTATGCTTGTGGGACATTAATCAGATCCCACAGAATAAAGCTATTGATGCGTTGCAAACATTTGAGGTACGTATATTGGTTGGTAATATATTATGTTAGGGAAACTCAGCGTAGCATGAGGAAAGCAGCCAAAACAAGTCTTACCGATTGATACTTAATTCTAAACAACCCACCAAGTCACCAACACATGCATACCAAGTATCTATATAGCATAATGTTGAGTATGGTTTTACATATAGATGGAATTAAACAATTTTCATGAGAAGGTTTGGTTAATTTGCTGAAAACTTTGATTTGCTGTCTATTAGTTACCAATAATCGTAATGTGGTTGAGGATTTTTTTTTGGGTATAGCTTTTGGTTTAGGATACTGAGGTTTTGTAATCAATTTATGAACAGACAAGACACTATTTCTCCTACTAATCATGAAGTTAATAGGCTAAATAAATCACCTTGATATTTGAGGTGCTTTGTTGACAGTTTACACTTTTTTCAATCAAGTAATTGTATTAATATTAAGTATGTGATTCATAAACGACTATAAATACAATCTCAAACAGCTCCATCTTTAGTTGCTGGCTCTAGTGTAAATTTGGAAAGGAATCACTAAAATGAAATGAAAACTTTAGAGAAAAGTGGACCCACTACTTCTGTGAGTAAATTATTCACAACACCAGTCTCATTATTAATTGATGCTCCTTCAGCATCCTTCCCCGGTGAATTGGAACTAGCCAGGATCTTAAAAGTACGATTAATTCAGTGATGTGATTAGAGATCCCATCTTTTGCCCTTTATCCCTGATTATAAGCTTCTTTTTTCTCTCACGGTAATCATTATTTCTGCAAATGCTCCGAAACCAGATCTGGTTTGAGCGCACCTTTTGCTATATGCTTCTTGTCATAATTTTTGGGATTTCACAACCTTTTCAATCCATAGCTTGACCTCTTTATGCTCTCCTCAACTTGTTTCTTGAACTCAGTATTCACCTTGACCACAATAGGTAGCGGCAGATAATGCCATAGTTTTTACCTCCAATGGATATAGCTGGTAACATAGTTTTATGACCAACCATAGATTAAAGGAGTATCTTGGTACCCCTTGGCTAAACTAAATGAGATGATCTTAATCGATGTTGTATTTCTCATCCCTTAAGCCCCCCAAAGTTGTTTGGTTGAAAGATCTATAAGATTTCTACTTATTTTCTTCTACATCATCTTGTCCGACTCCGAAACATTGGAAGAGGTGTCGTGTTGTCCAGGATATGGGCATCATTTGCATTAAGCAGATGACCGCCCATTTAGGCTTAGGCAGATTTAGATGGTGTTAAGTTTAACAAATACTGGATCATCTAGATGGCCTGTTATTTGTTTACTGTGGTTACGGGTCCTAAAGACTTTGTCTTGCATATCTGCTGATTTTTATTTGAAAAGGATGAAATCAGTGTTGCAGGATATAATGCTATCTATCATGTTTGTCATTGCAATAAGACTGAATATTTAGCCCAACAACTTTGCTTCAGTAAATTACTTTTATGACTTCGGGTTTGGGCTAATGTTTAAATGGATTAACCACGGGTTGACACAAGACCATCTTTCTGGATGGGTATAACCTTATTCTTAGCATGCTCAGACATTCCTACCGAACATAGTCAACCCATAGAGTCATGACAAATCAGTTTTGCCAGTGTCTGCTTTCATGGATTTCCAGAATCTATGATGCATAACCACTACATCTTTACCGGTCCTTTAAAGGGAGTTGTTTCACTTCTGTGAAACCAAGTTACGTATTTCCATTGATGTCATTGATGAAGTGCTGATTTCCAGCAATTTAACTCCATAGAATTTAGTTTAAACTTTAACAACCACATTACTGTATAAAAATATATTATTATAAATAATCTGTGACACTACTACAACTTCATCTCTGCTTGCCTTTATCTTTGATTTGTGATCCCTTCTCTCTGTTCCTTGAATTGGAAAATTTGTTGCTTATCTGTTAAAATCTGACCTACACTAAAAAAGAAAGCTCCGTACAAGCTTTTCCATACAGAAATTTTGAAGTATTAAATTAGTTCAACAGTCAACTAGCCTAATAAAAGATAACATATTACATATGTAGATTATAATGTGGGATATGCTCATATTACATGTAAGTAAAGCTATTTGTTAATTTCTGAAATAATTTTACATGTCAACAGTTTCATAAAGGTCCAGTGGAAGATGTAGCATGGCATTTGAAGCATTACTATTTATTTTCTTCATGTAGCGCGGACCGATACTTGCACATATATGATTTGCGGTCTGAATGCACCTGCAGACCTGACCAAAAGTTAATGGCTCACCAAAGTGAGGTAGGTACTATGCATCACATTTATGAATGGTTTCATTTCTGTATTAATTCTTGGTTTAAAATAGCGTGCAACAGGCGTTGCGTTGCGTGTTGCGACCCTAGGGCGCAACGCCAAGGGTGTGGCGACCAGGTTACATGTTGCGAGCGCTACATGCCCGTTGCGAGCGTTGCGTGTTGCGTCCGTAGCGTCGCAACATGTACAAAGTTATGTTACTTTTTTGGGCACTTATTTTCTTTATGTTTTGATTTCAACTTTCAATTTCAAGTCTATTAGTCTACTTTTATGGTTTGTTTTCTACTTATTATACATTTGGTGTCGTAGAATCGCAACCTATTATGATTCGGTGATTTGAAATCACAAACTATTGTCTTTTCTTATGATATGGAATGTTATCTTTTGGTATTCAATTGTTACATGTAGAGTATTAGCATATTTGTAGAAACTGTCGCCGCGAATACGTGTTGCGCTCGCCGCGCTCGCAACGCCACGCTTGTTGCCTCAGGGACCTTATCGCCACGGGTCGCCACACGCTATTTCAAACCAAATATTAATTTAGAGGTCTAACTTGGAAGAAGCTAGCCAATGAATGTAGATTGATATATAGCTTACCTGCGAATAAACTAAATTATTTTATCTCTCATTAATTTTTTGTGAACAACGTACTTGATGGTCCACCACAACTGAGACCTCCCTCTATCCATAGAGTTTTGCAGTTATGCTAGTACTCAGTTTGCTGAACGTGTAGTGACTATTACTTAGGTGTTCAGATCATACATCAATGAACAGCAAATAGAAGCAGCTTGTAGGCAAAAAAGTGTTTTCTGTTTATATGTTTTAAGCATACTTTTCGGAGTTAAGATACGGCTGCATCTACATGACTTCAAATGTAAATCCAGAGAAAGGAGTGGGGACTTAGTTGGAGTGAGACTTACCACACCAATTTGCAAAACTTTGTTAATCTCTTATGGTAGGTGTGTGCTTAGACACATGTTTCAACTTGCGTAGTTAGTGTCCTAACAGGTAGTCCCGTGTAATTGGAGAATTTAAAATACTGTAATGATTTTGTGGCTTAATTGAATTGTGCAAAATTACAGGTCAAGAATCGAATCTTTGCCAGTATGTGTGTTCTAAGATTTAGAAACGGTGCTCAAGGAGCAACATATCTGTTGAGTGGTGACTCGGGATTTCTTGACTTGTCACTGGGCTTGTAACAGTGAAGCAAATAAACCGTGTGTGTGTGTGTGTATGTGAAAACTCAATGATACAGGAAAAAAATGAACAATAAATAACTAATAACCGAGTATGCAAGTCCTCGTTAACAGATGTCTATTTGTAATAGTAACTCTTTCACATCTGCCGAAGACGATGATGAAAACTACGGTTAAAATTGTTGGATTTGTCTATGGCTCAACCTAAGCCAAACTGCTTTCTTCATTTGAATTTATGGGGTCACACGGATAGATCACTGGTTAAATGTGGATTTAATCATATCTAACCCAAATATATATTGTACATGTTATAATGCATTCCATCTATCAAAGTCCGCTTGAAACTTGATTACTTAATTCTGGAGTAGCATCCAGTTGATGATTGATGCTGTGCTTCTGCGTAACAACGACGTAGAGAGTTCTGTTTTGGTCCTTAGATCTGCTTTGGACCAGCTAGGCTCAAAAATTTTGAATATTATATTTTTAAAATCAAACTTATTTTAAATATATGTATAACGTTAATTTAGTAACAAAAAAGTTTTTAGAAATATAGAGATTAGAACACAGCATGATGGTTAGTCAAAAACCTTTTATAAAATTCTAACAATAATTAAAATCCAACAATGACAACATTTCCAATTTCCAAAATTACATATTGATTATATTTGATTTAGCTCTCCTGTTTTTCTTTTGTGTGTGTGTGCACTATAAATTGAGCTTATCACATCTTGGGAATGCCCAGAATTTCCCAAATACAGGCTTTACAATAATATAAAAAAAGGGAAAAAAAAAAAAAAAAAAACCAATCCATTCTAGTCATTCGTCTCATTATCTTTTACATTCTTTTGTTGTAGGTTACCTGCTTGTCATTCAATCCTTTCAATGAATGGCTCGTGGCAACGGGGTCTACAGACACCACTGTGAAACTATTTGATTTGCGGAAATTCGTTGCTCCTCTACATACCTTCAAGCGCCATGAGTAAAATTTCATGGACATTTCCCTTTTCATCTTGAATTGTTACCGGAAGCGTAGACCTTTTCCATCTTTTATCACCAATTGATTTCTTCTGTTTTTCTTTCACAGGGATGAGGTGATTCAAATTGGGTGGAGTCCACATAGTGAGACAATTTTAGCTTCTAGTTGTACTGGTAGGAGACTCATGGTGTGGGATGCTAGTAGGTTCGTTCATAACTCTTCGTAGATCAATCTTAATTTTCATTACTTCCATAAATACTTTGAACATACCTGTGTTTGATTTTGTCTCAAAATCATTTTGCAAATCCACTGAGGGACGTTTTATCTTTTGCTTTACTTCATTCTCAGAAAGAGTTGCACAACATTGGTACAAACTAGCTTTGTACTTCAGAAAATGGCTTAAGTTGAATCATTTGCTGTTGCTTAGTATTTAAATTACCCTGCAATAAAGACAGATAAGGATTTTTGTGAACCAAAATCAATGTCATCATTATGTTTTAAGGGTGACTAATGGAGTAATGGGTTACTTTAACTTGGATTCTTTTCGAAACAGGAAATGTTGTGACATAAGCAGGACGTCCCAAAACATGATTTTATATGTAGATGTCTTTAATAACTCATACCTGCATTCATGTGGCCAGTTCTTTTTAGGAGCTTGCAGCATACAACTCCTAACCTGACGATAGACCTTTAAACTAATAGTAATGTAATTGAATCTGTTAACTCGTGATCAGAGGGACATTTAATACTTAGAGGTGGCAAAACGGACTGGTCGGGCTGGTTGAGTAAAGGCTTATTTTTTTTTGTAGGGGTTGGGTTCGGATGTCGAAAATTAGCTTTTATTCCGGAAAATAAGTTTTTTAAAAACTTTATAAAAAATAAATGGCGTTTTAAATATGATTAGCAAAAATTATATATTTTGATTCAAGGCTCAACCATAATCTAGGTTTTGAATGAAATCATTTGTGCATTGAAGATAAAGTTTGCACTATTTTGACCCATTAGAGATAATATAACCGAATCAAACCATTTGTCCCACTAGAGAAAACATAATGTGAATTGGCCTATTCATAACTGGATTAGTAGTGTCACCACTACTTAATAGTTAATACCATCATATTCAGAAGGTGACCAACGATCAATTTTGTAAAACACAGGATTGGTGAGAAACAAACGTCCAAGGATGGAGAAGATGGTCCCCCAGAGTTGCTTTTTATCCATGGTGGGCATACAGATAAAGTTCCAGATTTTTCATGGAACCCAACTGAAGACTGGCTCATTGCTAGTGTTGCCAACGATAACATGCTCCAAGTCTGGCAGATGGCTGACCACATCTACAGTGACTAATACAATCAGCCTGCAGAGAATCTAAAGGTGCATCAAACACATGCACACCTAATTTAAAACAAGGGAGTTTTAAGTCTGGACATATTGTTACCATTAAACCTCCTCTCAAAAATTTAATGCTGTTTTTACTTTCGTCTGAGTTGCAATAGGGCCTCTGGTATGAAACTAAGGTACAAATCTGAGATTGAAATCTTTAAAGAATGGAAAATTAGGATGGAATTTTTTGTTTTTTTCGTTTGCCTCTATCGTTGGTTCGTTTATGGGTGAATGTGGGAGAGTTGGTTACGGATGTATTGGACTGCATCGCTCGTGCACTGCCACAAATGGCTGATGCACGTCCTTGACCGTCTGTAATTAATTTTTGGGTGGTTTTGAAGGAATGCATTGACTTGCTTTTGTACAACTTTTTATATCCCTCGAGATTGATATGCGAACTGCCCACATGTTTGAAGAAAAATATCGATTGCAATTGTATCATATATCTCTAGGTAAGATGGGAATTCAAGTTATGTTAGGACATGAATCTATATGGTAGCATGTGAAAATGAGTACGAATTGGTTGATGATGACTCACAGTTTTACAAACAGGAACTTTTGCATACACAAGTTATTTGGCATCAAATCAATGACTTGTTTTAATGCCTCAACATTTTTCTACCGACTTTAGTTTTTTATATCATCTCCCAATTTGTTCGTATCATTTTTCTTTAGAGCAATGCTACACTTACAAACAAATTACAAATTAATATTCCAAGTGGCTAATTGTAAAACTTTAAAAGATTTAAGACACAAATAGAGATTCATCTTATAAATCATCATTCCTCGATTTATTTTTCCATTACTTACACGACCACAACAATCCTAACTTGTCACTTCGATCCATTCTTTCTAAGCCCACAATCCAAAGTGAATACAGATTGGTCGATAATTTGACCTTTTTATAGTTAATTTTGTTACAATACATTAATTTATTTATATTATCGTTTATAACTTCTTAAACTATAACTAATATCATTTCACCCCGGACACCATCTTAACTCTTTCGAACCTGAGATTATGATCTTGACTAAGTCATTTACAGGATCCATGTCTTTTGTAGATGTGGATACCGATTGATATATGATTAATTGGTATCTATGAATCTATCACAGATACTTAATCTCATACTCAATGTATTCATACTTAATTACTTATTGGCCTTTTTTAGTTTTATTCTTATATATTACTGTATCATTAGTGCTATTACCAACCTTTGTATACGATAACTAAAATTCTTTGTAAAAGGATGTGCGGTAATTAGAAAGTTCATCTATCCTAATTAAGAAAGTGTTAGACTTCTATAAAGAAGTTAAGTGAATTCTCTACGACATTCACTAAAGAGAGTTACGCTAGCTCACGTCTTTAACTTTGGACTACCAATCAGATGAATGAATATATATCATCTTCAATTAAATTTCTTCAAAAGTCACGATCGAGGGGCACGCAAGTCAAGAGGGGCTGCCTTTTGTAAATTTTATGAAAAATGATTAATTCTTTTAAAACTTTTAAAATTCGTCCTTACAATATGTTTGTGACATTTGACAAAATCAATTGATAAGATTAGGGGTAGTGGAATACACTTGTCATGTATTATGATACTAGATTTTAGACCCGTGTCCAACACTGGACACGGGGTTTACAATATTATCAATATTAGATTTTCATACATTTAAGTCATAAAAGCTTATAAATTTGAAGATATACGGTTCCAAGTGTTATACTTTGCAAGTTGTAGTACAACAATCACAGGTTCGCCAATGTCATTAAAAGCTGGGACATATTGATAGAATTGTTGGCACATGCTATAATAATTTCTCTATTATAAAATTTTTTAAAACCAGTTGTACTCATAATGTGATATTATTATGAAAGATAATTAAGAATTAAAATATAAACATACTTGTGATCCGGTACTTGACATTCAAGTATATGCATTTGATCATGATGCGAACCCATAACACGAATAGGTTTATTTTCAATAATGATTAAAAATTTTAAAAATTCTCTCAAGTTGATGGCTAAAAATAAATATAAATCGTATTCAGGGCTAAAAAGTGTAAATTATTGATGAAAAACAAAAAAATGTAAATTAATGAGACTTTTTCTACAAATTAATATAAATACTAATATAATAATATATTTGGATAATGATTATTAGGATTTTTAAATTATAATTAAGTTAAATGATGACATAAGCGAAAGTCAATTTGATGAAATTGGGCGATTTGATTGGTTAATAAGTCATTAGTTCAACTGTCTTATAGTATATATTAAGATTAGAAGGATTATTAGGAGGATATATCATTTCCCTAATTTTATATATACGAATTGATATTCATACCACTGGTTTTGATTAATTTACCACACAGTACAACTAAATGATGCATGGGTGTGGAAAAATCATTAAAAGATGTGGTACTAATATCCAATCTTTTTATATAGGAGGGAAGTGAATATGAAACTATAAAACACATAACTTAGGTGAAAAAACACTCATATATTAATTTCTAATATATAAAATACATAGGGACTAACTCATTTATTAAAAATATTAAAATGTTAGCATGTGAAGAGTTTTTAACTCAAATCGAATGCCTACAACCCAATACCCACTTTTCCCTTTATATATATATACTTACTATCTATATCTATACTAATTCACATGCCTAAAAATCAACCTAATCATAGGATGATGACATATGGAAGAATGAAGGGATAAGATTAGGAAAGAGTAAGTGAAATCCACATGTCAAATTTTTAAGGTTTTAGATTGTTTTTTAGGCATATGAGTTAGGTAGATTAATCATTTTCCTTATATAAAGCATCAACCCCTCCCTTTTTTTCTCAAATTACAATGTTGAACTACCCAAAATACCCCCATTTTTTATTCACTAATTTACACATCTCTACCTAATATACCTATAATACCCTTAATGAAATAATTTATAACATAAACCCCTCAATCCTTAAACTAACTACACTATCTTCTTTAACATCAATTAATATTACATTCACCGCCCAATGGGGTTGGTGGCCCATTGGTAAGGTGTTTGACCTTGGGAGGATCCACTTGGGTTCGAGTCTCACTTCTCACATTTGCGGGGGTGGATTAATAGGGGTTTATCGAGAGTTCTGGTTTCCAGGCATACGTGTAATTTAGGAGTAGGAGTAGAATAGAATGCCGTTATTCACCACCATTGCCGCCCCTACCACCCGTCACCACCGCCACCCGTCGCTGCCACCACCACCCCGCGCCATTATCATTATCATCGCCGCATTGCGCGGACATATGACTCGTTATATATAAAGCATCAACCCCTCTCTCTTTTTCTCAAATTACAACTTTGAACTACCCAAAATACCTTTCTCTTTATTCATTAATTTAAATATTTCTACCTAATATACCTATAATACCCTTAATGAAATAATTTATAACATAAACCCCTCAATCCTTAAAATAACTATACTACTCTTTAACATCAATTACTTTAACATGACCATCATTGCCGCCCCCACCACCCGTCACCGCCACCGCTTTGACACCACCGTCGCCGCCACCACCATCACCGTCGCATTGCGCGGGCATATGACTCATATGTATATATATATATATATAGGTCTAAATATATGTACATAACAAACGTAGATGTAGTAATAGATGATGATTTAAAATTGCGTTCTAAAGAAACATGTTACTTTTTTTACTACTAAAATGTACATAATCTAATCAAAGTATTTTATCATCGTTTTTAAATATTTCTAACGCCAATCTAAAAATTGTAATGAATGAAATTCAAAAGTGATACAATTATACCTCCAAATTTACAAATAAGTATAAACTAGTCATATACATTTTTAACATGAGTTTTGCTAAATGGATGTTGTCATAATGATCCATCTCACCTTCATTTTTTCTTGATCTCATTCGTTTTAGGAGTAGTATATAAAGTGGTGTGCTCCCACGTTTCAAATAGGCGCGTGAATATCTCTTTCTCTCCCTCAAACTTCTTTCTTACGTACGCGCTCTCTCTCTCTCTTAAAATCGTAGAGGACGCACAGCACAGAAAAGGAATCGAATCCTTCAAAGTTTTTTTTTTTTTTTGAAAGAATAAATATTTTATATAACTTGTTTTCTTTTTAATTATATATATCAAAATGCCCGCGCACTCCATCGATCTCACCGCTCATTTTTTCATCAATTTATATCTATAAAATAAAAAACTGTAATAATAAATCTATACTCTTCTGATATATTTATTCCATCCCTTTATTCTACCATCAATTTTCAGGTATATCTTTATTAATTTAATTATCATTTTTATTGTTTTTATTTAACCGCTTGTTAAAATTATTTGATTTTCTGAGATATGATTCATTTTTATTTTATTTTATTTATTTTCGAATCTGAGATTAGGAGGTTGATTTATACTTCACAAGCATGTGCTTTTTTATTTTTTAATTGATAAAAATTCTGATGCTTTTTTTTTTTTTAATTTTGAATGAAAGAAAGAAGATGTTTGTATATATATGTCATTATTATATATTAATATTAATTAATAATTGATCTGCTGCTAACTGTCTCTCGCGTGATTCTTTTGATCTAAAAATAAAAGTATATCTATCTATATGACTATATATATCTATATATATCATAGCCATGTTGTGTGTTGTGTAGCTAATAAGCTATCTATCTCATAAAATATTTGTATATTATTTCAACCTATAGATACATATATCTTTGTGTATATCTTATATCTTATCTCAATTGGGTTTGGTTTCAAGATCCAGATTTGCTTTCAAGTTCAACTTGGTATGTTTCATTTTTGTGCAATTTTCCATTTTTATTCATTATCTTCAACCCAATTTTGAAAATTATAATGAATCTTGAAAATGGTGTTATGGGAATGTTTATCTTTATTATTCATTACCAAGTTTGTTAATTGTATCCAGATTTTGAGAATTTTTTGATTTTAGATGGGTAAAGATGCGATCTTTTTCGTATTGGTTTGGATTAGACTATCTTAAGATTAGTCGCATTCTAAAATTTAGTCTTTTGATTCATTTTGTGGAAGCAATTTTGCAACTTTACATTTTTGAGTGTTAATTGCATCTAAATTATTGGGAATTCTTGATATTATATGTGTAAAGATGCAATCTTTTGGATCATGATGTAACAACTAGCCTATCTTATCATTAGTCACAAAATTTAGTATTTTGATTCAATATGTGGAAGAAATTTTGCATCTTTACAATTTTGAGTTCTAAATGCATCTAAATTATGATAATTTTTTGCTATGATATATGGTCAAGGTCAAGTTACGACTTATAAGTGTGTTTGGGTGATGTTCTCATAGACTCATAGTAAGGTCAAATTAACGTTGAATACACATGTTTTCTATTCATCTGGATTTTGATTACTAATTACTTTTGGCACCAATTTGGGTAATTTGATCAGCCAAAGCAGATTGGCTAACGTAACAAAAATTTTGAATTGGCAAAAATTTAGATCAAATTCTGTTCTGTTGTTTGTTTTAACCTCCTCTATGAGATTGTGATCATGTTCTAGCTACGATCTATCCAATGTCAAACCTCAAGATCTTGGGTTTTACTTGGTGCTAAAATTAGTCCTACAGATGTTCTTTCACATTAACATACTTAGAATTTGTTACTTGGATCTAATTTGTCGTCTTTCTTTTTACCAGACAAGTCACAATTTCTTTAAATTGTTTGCATTATTTGGTGATATTGTCATCATAGGCCTATTTTAACATAAAGTCACAATGTGGGTCTGGATTTTTGGCTCTGCTAATACAATTTTTGGCAAGTACATCAATGCTTGGTTATAGAGTCTGCTTGTTCTTGATCAAGGTTGATTCATAACTCATTGATATGATATTAGTTAGGGTTCATTTATTTTTTGTTGGTTTGAACTTCTCTATCAGGATGCAATCACATTTAGAGTTGATCTGTTTATTTTAACTGTTTCAAACCTTCATCAGTGTTGATTCTGATTTTAATAGTTTGTACATTGACGGGAATATTAATGTCTGTAAATTTCTTAGATTGGTGAAATCAAGTCATTAGGGTGCAGGGAACATATTATTTAGAAAATTGGACCTTTTCATGTAAGATGTAGGGTTGAATCTTAAACCACATTATTGTTTTCGTTTAACATCTAACTTCTATCCTTGAGTCTGAACCCTTAAATTAGCATGACAATAATAACATATTATAAGCTTTCCGTCCGTTAGTGAAATAATATGGAGTTACTTAGGAATTACGGTGATCACATGTTGCCTTAATTTTTCAAAAGTGGATTTGCCTCCTGTCTCATTATCATATCTGTTTACCTCTATATGTTCTTGCTATCTGATCATCAAAATAGCTGCTTTATTTATCCTCACATTTGCTATTTTAAATAAAGTATTTTCAATAGATGTAACTCATTGATCTGAAAAATTGCAAAAATGTGAATAAAATATGTTTTGGTTGCCTATTCGGCCCGACTGGACCCACACAAACTTTACTATATTTGACCTCTTAAACAACCTGCTCATACCAGCCATTTTGCTACCTCTGGTCCCACAACCTTTTCCTTAACAACTTTAATCATTTAGTTCTCATATTATGTGGTAAGAACAGGTTCATCTCGACAATGGCAAAAGGTACCAGAGGAAGACGCAGAATGGCTTCAAAACGCTGCAGGTCAACCCCATATCCGATGCTCGCTTGCAGGCATTTGTCCAACTTGAAGGAGAAGAAATCGGCAATTGTCATGTCCAAAAAGGATTTGGAAGATATCACTTGCTCGGTATGCATGGAATATCCTCATAATGCTGTTCTTCTCCTGTGTTCTTCTCACGATAAGGGTTGTCGCCCATACATGTGTGGTACTAGCTCCCGCTACTCCAACTGTTTGGACCAGTACAAAAAGGCCTACACCAAAGTTACGTTTTCATCCCCACATAATTCACTACCTCTGACAACAGACAACAATTCTGTTATGGAGCCATTGTCAGGTTGGCCAGTTGAGAAATATGGAGAAGTGGCCGAGCTGGCTTGCCCTCTTTGCCGAGGCCAAGTCAAAGGGTGGACTGTGGTAGAATCGGCCAGGGAATATCTCAATTGTAAGAAAAGAACCTGCATGCACGATAACTGCTCGTTTATTGGGGCCTACAAAGAGTTGAAGAAGCATGTTAAGTCAGAGCACCCATCTGCTAAGCCACGAGAAGTGGACCCTGATCAGGAACAGAAATGGAGGCGGCTCGAACGGGAGCGAGAGCGGGAAGACGTGATTAGCACCGTGACATCATCCATGCCAGGTGCAGTGGTTTATGGTGATTATGTCATTGAAAGGAATTCATATGGGTCAGATTCGGATGATGACGAGGGTTTTAATGTCACTGGTTTAGGTCGGGGAAACCATGGCGGTTTGGATGTGGCGTCTGATAACAGTCTTGTCAACGTATTTCTGCTCTTTCATGCATTTGGTGCTGGTGGAAATGAGGGCCCATTTGGAAGAAACGACATCGATGATAATGATGACAGTGATGATGACGGTGGTGGTGGTGGTGGAGGCGCGATGTCATTGGTGAACCGCCTCCGTGGTAGGGTTTTATTGGGAAGGCCGGGGAGGAGAAGTAGAAGCAGTCAAACGTAGATGTGTACATAAAATGGGATGTAAAGAAGGGAATCAGGAACATGTTTTACAGTTAGTTTTTAGGAACCATAAGAAGGGAAAATGGTGATTGGGAGTTCATTTGCCAATATACAGTGACATGCCATTGCCATTGTCTCCACTTCAGACGGGAAAGAAAGTAAGCTTTTTTTTTTAATTCTTATTTCTAAGATTTCAGTCCTGACCCAGATTGTTGTAATTTGTGTTTGTAATTTACTGATTCCCTGCCCAGAACCTGTTTATTTTGCTTACTCAAAAGTTATTGAATTTGAACATTCTTTGAATTTGAATTTTACACCCTTGTAAAGATTTAATCCCCTCAATTAATCTTTTGTGTTTTACATATCAGGGTATGTTTGTTTGTAACTTTGTATTATCTTCTTGCTATTATATTGTGTTATTTTGTTGCTTATTTGTAGCATTGTTGACTAACTTTTTGAAAATTTATTGATTTGGTTATGTTACTTGCAATGTTGAACCTAAATGCTACCAAAGTGGTCAAGTGCCCTATATCCACACAAGAGGTATCGGGTTTGAATTTTGAAACCTTTCTTGTCAAACATTTTGAAGGTAGTCAGAGAAATGGTCGGAAATGGTAATAGGGATACCATGATTAACTTGTCATCCCTGTATAACCCGTACATGCAAATTATAATCCGTTTACTTGGAATAGTAGAACCTCATTTTATTGGGTTGATGTGATTCAAAATGTTTTGAAGTATTTGCAGTTGGGGCCGGCAATTCGTGTTGTTGAAAATGTGATCTATTTTTTTGAACGTTCGTTTCGGTCAGTACACCCACCAGGCATGATGCCATCGCGGTAGTTTACAGGGAAAACCTCACGAATAGATCGCCAAACGGCACGACATCTACGACATTGAATGCCATTTGGGGTAAAACATGTGCCCCTTGTATTCGAACCCTGGTTGCCCAAAGAACAAACCTTCATTGGAGGTCTGTGATGCCACTTGGCTATCAACCCATTGACAATGTAATCTATTTAGTTAATCATGTTAAAAAATGTAAACATGAAAATAACCCATTTATTAAATGGGAGAGTCGTGCTAAGCCCTAAATTATATTCATAAAATACATGATAATTTAACATTCAACTGCACTGGTATCTAGTATGTGTCGAACTCAATTTAAACTATACAAATGTTTATTAAATCCTTGAACAAAATGATATTCTACTCGGCCCATGAATCAAAATACAACACCAAAAAATGCAAACGTATTAGAACAACTTCACAAAAGATTTACGACTTCCCAAGAATGATTTTGGCTTCGCGAAACAACACAAAACCGATTTGCAAACAACTGTAAAATCCAAAAATTTTGTGTGACGAAATGGAAAATTCTCAAAAAGATTTTAATGTTTAAAAATTTTACACAGAGGGGCAAAGTTTATGGTAATGGCATCATTTTGTAAGCTTTTATGAAAGAAACTCTTTGACAATATAACATTTTTTCTATGGCAATATCATATTTTAAAACAGTAAATATTCAATGAAGTTTTTTTGACAACCTTCGAATAGGACCTATCCCTCATCAGTCATTATTCAAAACTGACGGTCTTTCTAGAACAAAGAAATCAGTTGTCCGAGCCTCGTTATATCCAACACTGAACAGACATCCAAACGAAAAACTACTGAAAGCCCCCTGGAAGGGGGTTCCCTAAAGTTATCCCAACTTGACTAGTCAAGTTGGGATAGTCTTGACCCTTGGATGAAAATCAAGGGTCGAGATTTAAAACTCAAGTTGGGATAACTTTAGGGAATCCTTTCCCAAGCCCCCTACACACCTTAAAATGATTATAAGGCCTATGCTTATAAGGAGGAGAGTCCTGAGCTCAGCGCCACATCATCCAGGACTCTCCTCAGGACTCTCCCTACTTATAAGGACAACTTATTGAAACTTCTTCGTCACATCATCAATTATTTTATAATTTTTTATTATTTAAAAGCAAACTTAAATAACACTTTTATTTATAATAGTAACATTTCATTAATATTAAATAATGACAAATAAACTTTTAATAATAATGTTAGGTCCAGATTTACTGGACTCGCTCCAGACTCGACTACTGGAGCTTACTGAAGATCTGTCCAGAATCTGACCTACTCCAGACTTGGGATCTGGAGTCCTTCTAAAGATTTGTCCAGAAATAATGGAAGACTAGTGAGCAAATACTTGTATAGGAAATCTGGAGTATTCTCCAGATGAGCTCACTGGACTTCACCCCAGTCCAGATCTACTCTACTGAAGACGTTCTGACTGAAGTCAAAGACTGAAGTCTGAAGAAAGAAGACTTATCAAATGGCGGAGTCCACTGGAAAGTCTTACCAGATCTGTACACTGGAGGATTGTCAGTGTTCTAGACCTTACAAGTCTGAACACTGATATCGAGGATTGACTTTAAGCCTTTACACACTTTCCAAAGAACAACCCACTTGTTCTTTACCAAAGTATACGTGTGTTAAGGTGGTTGGATAAAAGGATACACTTGCACTTGATGTGATTTTATCCTTATTCTTTATCCAATGCATTTAATGTTCTTGTCGGTTCATTAAATGCATCCAACCATATTTGTACGGCACAAAATTCACTGGTGAATTTTGTTGCCTATAAATACAAAGTCATTTCTTTGAGAAAATCACTTTTTAGCAAATTGGTGAACTTGCTTAAATACTCTCGATCTAAACAGCTATACTTCACAACTCTAAGTATATCGATCAAAGAAGTTTATTTAGCAAGTATAGATCACTTGTAATTCAAAGATTGTTTAGATACTTACATACGTGTAATATCTAGGTTCCGCAACGATCTTGTATTTTGTTTATACATCAATAAAGAAAATACACTTGAAAACTACATTCGTGTTCCACCTTTTATTTACTTGTCTAAATATTGCTTAAAGTCATTTATTACTTTGTTTATATTCTTGCATATTTATATTGAAGTAATACTAGTCCGATTCTAGTTCATACTTGTCTTGTTATTTTACACTCGTGGGTTAAACCATCGTGTGAGGGACTTTACATCCGTGGTAAGTTTAATTTGTCAATATCAAAATAAAAAATTTAATAATACGTTATATATGTGTAACTTTTGAAATATGTTTCATATAGTACATCAAATTTAAAAGTGGTAAATTCAATAAACATCAATAAAGAAAATACACTTGAAAACTACATTCGTGTTCCACCTTTTATTTACTTGTCTAAATATTGCTTAAAGTCATTTATTACTTTGTTTATATTCTTGCATATTTATATTGAAGTAATACTAGTCCGATTCTAGTTCATACTTGTCTTGTTATTTTACACTCGTGGGTTAAACCATCGTGTGAGGGACTTTACATCCGTGGTAAGTTTAATTTGTCAATTTAAAGTTTATATTTGTTGAACTTTTGTTATATGCTGATTGTTTATTTTAATGAAATAACACTTTTATTTATAATAGTAACATTTCATTAATATTAAATAATGACAAATAAACTTTTAATAATAATGTTAGGTCCAGATTTACTGGACTCGCTCCAGACTCGACTACTGGAGCTTACTGAAGATCTGTCCAGAATCTGACCTACTCCAGACTTGGGATCTGGAGTCCTTCTAAAGATTTGTCCAGAAATAATGGAAGACTAGTGAGCAAATACTTGTATAGGAAATCTGGAGTATTCTCCAGATGAGCTCACTGGACTTCACCCCAGTCCAGATCTACTCTACTGAAGACGTTCTGACTGAAGTCAAAGACTGAAGTCTGAAGAAAGAAGACTTATCAAATGGCGGAGTCCACTGGAAAGTCTTACCAGATCTGTACACTGGAGGATTGTCAGTGTTCTATACCTTACAAGTCTGAACACTGATATCAAGGAGGTGATAATCTATAAAATGTATATTTACCATTCACAACAATATATGTTTTATACAGTTATACAATGTGCAGTATATTATATAAAGTGAATATGGGGTTGTCCCCATCTAAGCTTAGATGAGAAACACCTCATATTTTATTTTTTTAATCATAAAATTCATGAAGGCCATGGATTTATTTAAAATACAAATAAATATTAAAATATTTGAATGTGAAGCTTAGGTAGTGTTTGTTTGAGACTTAATAAACTCAGTCATGACTTAATCAAAGATAAACAGACCCTTAGATGAGAAATAATCTCATATTCACTTTTCCTATTATATAAAGTGTTCAACTTCTAATTCAACTGTAACCTAGTATGGAAGTTTAATTTCAATTTAAAGTTTATATTTGTTGAACTTTTGTTATATGCTGATTGTTTATTTTAATGAAATAACACTTTAAAATTTTTGATCGATCATTATAGATCTCGTATTCCGATATTCATTCTTTCTCTATTTGGGAAACATATTGATGACGAAGCTTGTGAAAAAAATTTCAAGGTGATAATTTATACGTCACTAGACTTATGCCCCGCGC
The DNA here is from genome assembly GCA_034093135.1 of Erigeron breviscapus. Lineage (NCBI taxonomy): Eukaryota > Viridiplantae > Streptophyta > Magnoliopsida > Asterales > Asteraceae > Erigeron > Erigeron breviscapus. The sequence continues at coordinate 6,745,877 of CM067172.1, read as the reverse complement.
AATGGGGCGGAAGTGGTGGTGGTGACGGTGGTGGGGGCGGCAGTGGGGACGATAGTAGGGACGGTGATGGGGTCGATAATGGTGGTGAATGTAAAGGTAGTTGATGTTAAAGGTGATATTGTAGTTATTTTAAGTGTTGGTGGATCTATACTGTAAATTATTTCATTAAGGGTATTATAGGTATATTAGATGAAGATGTTTAAATTAGTGAATAAAGGAGAAGAGTATTTTTGGTATTTCAAATGCAGAAAGTTTAAAGAAAAAAAGAGGTGGTTTGTTTTATTAGATAGTATAGATAAAAGTTGAGGGATTAAAATGAAACATTAATATAAAAAAAAATATACACCACATATATATCTCTCTCTCTTCCTCTACGCACACACACACCAATCACACACACAATACACACACACATATATATATATATACACCATACATATACATATATAAAACAAAATAAAAAAAGAAAAAGGAGAAGAATTTATGTTTGTTCGATCGTTAGCACACATGGGGCCCCACCTTTTTGCATCCGTGAACTTCTCCACGAAGAATCTCGCTTGAAGACGCACCTCCAGGACTCTCCCAGTCGATATCGTCGAGAGTCTGTGAGGTTGAAGACGCACCTCTTGGACGCTTATTAGAATCGGCCTAAGGAACATGTAATTTCTCTTTACAGATCCTTGTACATACACACATTACTCATCCATATTATTGTTAATAAATAGTACTTTGTCAGTTTGTCGTAAGTATATTGGATGAATAACATTCGTATTACAAGAGAATCTGGAGGAAGATATAGCAATGGTCATATTTTTTATCATACACGAAGTGATTGTTAAATTACACTACAACCGATAGAATGAAAACACCTAGATCACATTATCATCTCAAATTATCATCCACCATCAAATCTCAATGCCCAAGCAACCTACAATCATCATAACTAGTATTTTAATCCCGACGTTGCTCGGGAGACAAAACTGTACGTAAAACGTACAGAAGGTACTACACGAACGTTAGAAACTGAAAAACTATTTACAAATGATGGTCATATAGTTGTAGCGGAAACACTACACGATTCTCTGTCCGTTGGTCGGTGATTACCCGGCTGTTAAAACTGTTTAAAAGAAAAACAGTTAGTATTGAAAAAGAAATATAAAAAATATTGCAGCTTTTTAAACACATAAAAAAGGTTAAAAACTGACTATTTTGTTATAGCAGAAACAGTTCTGTGGTGGTTACATGACTATTGATCGGTGTAAAAAATATAATTCGTTTTTATCAACGTAAGTAATTCAAAAAGTTAGAAAACCTGGGGTGCAAAGCACAAATAGAAAGGAACAAAATTTAGTAGCAAAAAGATAAATTCTATAACTTGTGGTGAAAGTTAATGCTAAGAAATTGGGGGTTCAAACCATAATTTATAAAATGGGAAATTAGCCAATAGGTTGGTGACCCATTGATAAGTTCTTAGACATTGGGAAAATCCATCAAGGTTGGAATCCCGTTTTCTACATTTGCAGGAGTGGATTTTTAGGGGGTTTTCGAAAGTCTTGTGTTTTATACCAGACATGTGTGGTTCGAGCTCCGCATACTGCCCAATTGGATGTCACCGTGGTGTCTCGAAATCATAAAGTTAGTGGTAAAGTGAAAAGCTAAGAAAATTGAGGGGTTGAAAACAAAAAAATAGAAAATGAAAAACTTATGGGGCTAAAATAAAAAATCAAAAAGTTTGAGGTAAATTTAAAAAAGAAGAAAGTTTACTATTCCTAAGGATGTTTATAAATGTATATATATATTAGAGTTAAGTACTTTTTTCGTCCCTGTGGTTTATCGTTTTATCACTTTTCGTCCTCGCCGTTAACTTTTGGCTAAAATCATCCCCGTGGTTTGCATTTCGTCCCTGCCGTTAACCCCCTCACATGCAAGTCACGTGAGGGGCATTTTCGTCTTTTCACCAATTTAAGTGCAAAAATCATCCCTGTGGTTTGTCGTTTTTGCATTTTTCATCCTCGCCGTTAACATTGTTGACCAAATCTTCATATGTTCTTCATAGCTGCTTCCAAATCATCCCTGATTGCGTGTGTTGATTGTGTATATATTGATTTGTGTTAATGGAGGAGGCGGTGGTTGTATATGGAAGTGGTGGTTGTTATTAGACCGGATTCTGGGTTTATATGAAGATGAGATACAGAATCTGGGTTGCTATGAAGAACAGTTGAAGATTTGGCCAACCGTGTACAAGGATGAAAAATGCAAAAACGACAAACCATAAGGATGAATTTTGCACTTAACCATGGGTGAAAAGACATAAATGCCCCTCACGTGAGGGGTTAACGGATCCAGGGACGAAAAGTAAACCACATGGATGATTTTAGCCAAAAGTTAACGGCGAGGACGAAAAATGAACAAACAATAAACCACAGGGACGAAAAAAGTACTTAACTCTATATATTAATTTGAAAACTTATGGTTTTGTAGAATCAATCTTAACATGTGTTAAGTGTTTGTCTAACTTGGCTTGTTGTCTTGGTTTATATTTGTAGGATTGATAAGTAGATAAATGTTATTCGAAAGGACTAGTAAGTATATTTGTAATAGACCAAGGACGAAGGATGTACAAGTTGTAAATATGGAGGGTCTAGAATGAAGTCGGTAAAAAGTGGCTCATATCAAACGAATTAGTGTTCATTCAACCCCATTCTTTCATACACACATATTGATCCTCTTTTACCTACTTTATTCTTTCTAAGACTTTATTCTCTAACTTGATTCTATAAATTTTCTAATAGATCATCTTGATCTAATTTTTCTTGATTATAATAATACACTAGAGCTATATCCCGTGTTAACACACGGATTGCTTCTACAAATTTTGTTCGGATATTCTTGAAAGGCGTCATTCTATAATATGAATATTTGTCTATATATTAGTAAGAAGTTGTAATTTAATACTTTGTTCGGGTATGTTATTTTTTTCTGGATCGACAACCATTATACTTCTTCAAAAAACTTCAAAATTTCAGTTAGTTTTATTTTTTCTCTTATTTTTTTTTTTTTTTTTTTTTTTTTTTTTTTTTTTTTTTTTTTTTTTTTTTTTTTTTTTTTTTTTTATTATATATTCTTTTGTGACTAGTTAATTGTTTATTTGTGTTTAATTTTTTTTATTTTTTTTTTGGATATTGTTAGGATGGCTCTTAAACCTTCTAATTTTAAGTATTTGATATTCTAGTATTAATCTGAAACTTAGAACTAAAAGGTTCATGATCCATACTAGCAATAGTCAAATATTAACAAGAACATAAATCAAACAATATATAACATTTAACTATTAAAAAAACAGATAACAAACTTAGTTTTAATTAAAGAACACAAAGAATTATAAGGTAAAGTGGAGAGTAACCCTAAACATGTTGTGAACATACAACAAGGATTCCGAATCTCTCTAAAAAAAGTAAGAATAACAACCAACTCCTCACTCACGTAACCTCACAAAAGAACTAAGAACAAGAGTATTAAAAGGTGTTACATTGATACATGAACAAAGAAAGGAGATAAAAATCCTCCCTGGATGAGAAGATTCAGAAATCGAGTGGAAGAACGTCACCCAATTTAGTTAGTTTTATTTTTTCTCTTATTTGTGTTTTAATTTTTTTTATTTTTTTTTTGGATATTGTTAGGATGGCTCTTAAACCTTCTAATTTTAAGTATTTGATATTCTAGTATTAATCTGAAACTTAGAACTAAAAGGTTCATGATCCATACTAGCAATAGTCAAATATTAACAAGAACATAAATCAAACAATATATAACATTTAACTATTAAAAAAACAGATAACAAACTTAGTTTTAATTAAAGAACACAAAGAATTATAAGGTAAAGTGGAGAGTAACCCTAAACATGTTGTGAACATACAACAAGGATTCCGAATCTCTCTAAAAAAAGTAAGAATAACAACCAACTCTTAGGGATTACAAATAAACAACCAACTCCTCACTCACGTAACCTCACAAAAGAACTAAGAACAAGAGTATTAAAAGGTGTTACATTGATACATGAACAAAGAAAGGAGATAAAAATCCTCCCTGGATGAGAAGATTCAGAAATCGAGTGGAAGAACGTCACCCAATTTAGTTAGTTCAAAAGAAAACCCTGAATATCGGGTTAGCAAAATTTTAGGGTTTCTAACTAAATACACCATAACTAATTGTAACCTACAGATGTGATCAATAAGCAACAAGAAGATTTTGCCGCTCTAATACCATGAACGAATTAAAAGATTAGCCACTTAACCAACAAATTATGGTTATTATTATTAGTAAGTAAATGATATGTCTTATTTTATACCCATTTCCCATGGATTAATTAGTTGTTTTAAGTGGTTTTCGAGTCGTCTTCGTATACATTTGGTGCGTTTATGGTATTTGTTAGTGTTTCAGGATGTTAACAGGTACTTGAGCAGAATTCTGGAGAAAACGACGTTTTTGAGGCGAAATGAGTGCTTACGGAAGGTTTATAATAAATCATGATGAATATGGGTTGAAAAGCATTCATTTGGAGAAAGCTTACAAGAAGTATATGTTGTCAAGAAATTGTTTATCACTCAAGTTTGCACTTCACCCAGCAAGTCAGACGAATACAAAGCTCAAATGGATGTCAATATACTGTTTTCGCAATTTGATGCTGTGCTGGGCAGATGACAAGAAATAAAGAACCAAGCACCTCAATCTCATTGTACTACTCGTATTTAGTTGGAGTAGGCTGGAGTACATATTTGGTGAGCATTAGTGTAATGGACATTAAGATGCAAAAGATGGGTTTTCGTGTGGGCTTATGGCCGAAGAAAAGAAGTAAAGTGGCAGCCCATTTAATTAGCAAAAAGCCCAAAAAGAATTATGGCCGAGAGCAAGTGAAAGTCGGCAAGGAATGGGAGTCGGTGGACATGACAACAATACTTTTTATATATTTTACAACAATCAATCAATCTATCTATCGAAGATTTTAATATTGAGGGGTTTTATTAATTGTTCGTACGAGAAGAGAATTAATGGCAAGTGAGGTGCTTTGGGTTCGTGGAGTATTCAGCCGCTAAGAAGAATTCTCTTTCGACTTTTGTTCCAACTTCGAAGCAGCAGTAGAATATATCAATTCTCGTTTGTTTCTTTTAAACTCTTTCATTATTATTATTAGTTACAATTTATTGTTAGACGTTATTACTATACAATTATTCTTATGGATTATATTTATTTGATGATTGTTTGTTTTATTTGTCTTGTCATGAGTAGCTAATCTTCTTTGCACCCACTTGGATACGTAAACATGTCGTAGGATTATTACTTTATTATTCACAATTGTTGAACAAGGTTTTATGTCTAATCGAAGATCCATGTTTAATTGAGTTTTCTATATTGTTTATAATCTTGTATATTGATTGATTAGTAAATGTTTATTGAAGTTCGAGAGAAATCTATTTAATTGCTAATAAATCAATGAAATGATTAATCGGTCTTTAATTAATCTAAAATCGTTGGAGTTCGAGAGATACTAGCGATAGGGATTTGAAGCAATTAAACTCATTTGAATGTGTTAATCGTTTATGATAGATAGATCTAATTAGGCGATTAATAAGCAGTTCGAGAGAAAGCTTTTGAAGATTAAATCGTAAAACCAACTTAGGACTTAATGCTTAGTTGTTTGAGTAGAAATTATTCGCGAGAGCGATAACTATACTTTTTGCAATTAAAGATTTAAGCATAACGAGAGTTCATCTTAATTATCTATTAAGTTGTTCAACATTGCGAGTGATATTGTGACAGTCTGATCGACATGTGAGCTATTCGAAGTGGGTGTACCTTTTAATATTATTGTTTCAATCAAAACTCTCTTTTGCGATTAATCCTGTGGGATTACTAACTTGTTTAATTTCTTGCATTCTAACTGATTACAAAACCCCCTCTTTTACTTGAACTACTTTATTTGAACAATTGTTTACTTTAGTCATTGTGATCGAACTCGGATTTACCAAGCTAACTATACTGCATACGAACATGTTCACTGCCTGTGAGTGTGTTGTAGTCAGTCGCTAGGGGATTCGTGTTTATAAATTTTAAGACTCGATTTCGCACATCAGTAACAAATAAATCAGTCGGCTCGATTAGATAGACTTACTTAAAGTATTTATTATTACAATCAAGAAAAATTAGACGAGGATAATCTATTATAGAATATAACTTTTATCCACTTATCCAGAAAATTATGATTACTATTGGCATAGTCCTTTTGAATAACTTTTATCTACTTATCAGTTTTACAAATATAAACCAAAACAACAAACCAAATTAAACAAACACACTTTAACACATATCAAGATTGATTTTATAAAACCATAAGTTTTCGACCAGGATTTGATGTAATAGGAGGCCGACTTAAGTTGATATTTAGTTGCTTACTAATTTTTACTTTATATCGATACTAGATTTTAAACTCGTTTCTAATATACGAGTGTTACAACATTATTAATATTAGATTTTAATTTATTATGATTTAAAACTAGCTTACTATTTTATTAATTAAAATTTATCTTATTTTTAGATGAAACATATCCTAAATATTTCAATTAGAATATGACAATGTTATGGTATTTCCTATAAAGATACATTTTTACATGCTTTTTTTTTATATATGTGTCATGACAATTTTTAAAAAACTTCAAAAAAAAAGTAATAGTGCAAATACATTTATAATCTTAATATATTTAAATTTTATTTTATTTATTTTAATTAATTAGTTTTGTATTTATAAGATAGATAATAATATTAAGATATATATATTATCTATTAATCTATTTGATATAACTTAGTTTTTATTTTTATTTGATATATATTAGCTATTATTCTTGATTTTTTATAATGAAATTATTGGTTAAAAAATGTAAATTTGTTATGGAAACAAAAAAGTGTAAAATTAAGGTCAAAACTGAAAATAAAAGTCAACTTGAAAAAGTTGAGAGTTATGATTAGTCGATAAGTTATTAGACCCCTACAAACCTTAAAATGATTATATATAGTCCTTGTTGGAATTTGACCTACCATTTCCAGTGTGAATCCTAATGACTCAACCAGCTTAGTTTACTGATAAAATGATAATTATTGTCTAGAAGTCAATAAAACATCTAAAAATATTGGCAAATTAGTTTGTATGAATGGATGATGATGCTACTTTAATGTCGATTGGAAGGGTTTTTTTTTGGATTTGTATTTGTAAGGAACATGCCATTTCTCTTTACAGATCCTTGTACATAGACATATTACTCATCCAAATTATTGTTAATATGTAGTACCTTGTCGTAAGTATATTGTAAGTATATTGGATGAATAACATTCGTATTATGACTTATAAGAGAATTTGCAGGAAGCAATGGTCATATTCTTTTTATCATGGGATATCAATATGTATGTATGTAACTAACACCGAAAAGTTATAGTGTGCACAGAACCTCTAATGTATGCACGAACTTAGTAAAAATGTTCAAATCATGTAACTTAGTATACGTGGCACCTCATATGAGCTATCACGTGCAAGTTTTTGGTTGGTCGGTCATAGTTATTTACATAACTTGAACATTTTTACAAAGTTCGTGCATACAATAGAGGTTCTGAAAGTTCGTGCGCACTATAACGTTTCGATCTTAGTTATCTTCATTTCCACGCACTTATCCATTTTATCATACACGAAGTGATTGTTAAATTACACTACAACCGATAAAATGAAAACACCTAGGTCACAAATCTCATCCACCATCACATCTCAATTCCCAAGCAATCTTACAATCATTATAATTTGAAAACTTATGGTTTTTAATATAATCAATCTTAACATGTGTGAAGTATTTGTCTAACGTGGTTTGTTGGTTTGGTTTATATTTGTAGGATTGATAAGTAGATAAATGTTATTCAAAAGAACTACTAAGTAGATTTTCTAATAGACTAAAGACCAAGAATGTACAAGTTGTAAATAACTAAATATGGAGGGTCTGGAATGAAGTCGGTGAAAAGTTGCTCATTCAACCCTCATTCTTTCATACACACATATTGATCATCTTTCACCTACTCTATATTTTCTAGGGTTATATTCTCTAATTTGATTATGTAAATTCTCTAATAGATCATCTTGATCTTTTCTTGATTGTAATCATAAACACTATGTCTTGCTAATCGAGCCGACTGATTTGTTAGTTCTTATTAATAATTTTCATAATTTTCTAGTTAGAAAAAGCTAATCTTCAACTTCGTTCATGGTATCCGGCAAATTCTTGTTGTTGCTTAATTGCTTATGCTGGTTATAATTAATTAGGGGGTATTTTATTTGAAACTTTACCTTTTTGCTAACCCAAATTCAATGGGTGTTTTTTGGATTTAGTTAAATTGGGGTGACGCTCTTTAAATCTTTAAATCGACATCTGGTTCTTTACATTTGGGGAGGTTTTCATCTTCTTTATTTATCTAAATAGCATTGTAACACCCTTATTACTCTTGTTCTTTTTTTTTGTGAGGGTTACTTGAGTTATTGGTTGTTTAGTAACCTTTAAGAGTTGTTGTTATCCTTGACTTACCTTGTTGGAAGGTTTGGAATCTTGGGTCTAGCTTTACAACGAGTTTAGGGTTATTCATCACCTAGCCTCACTTCTTTTTTCTTTTTTTGTTTTGTCTTTTTAGTTATTGCTAATTTTATTATCTGTTATTTTATGAGTAATTAATTGTTTATTTGTTATTTGATTTATGTTATATTTTTTTGATATTGTTAATATGGATTTTAAACCTTTGAGTTCCAAGTCTTTGATTAAGAATAGTGCTAAATTTAACAATAAATAAACAACTAATAACTCACAAAAGAACAGATTACAAAATTAGCAATAATTAAAGGACACAAGAACTGTGAGGCAATGTAGAGAATAACCCTAAACCTATTGTGAAGCTAGATCTATGATTTCAAACCTTTACAAAAGGTAAGACAAGGATAGCAACCAACTCTTATGGATTAGAATTAAACAACCGGCAACTTACGTAACCTCACAAAAGAAATAAAAACAAGAGTAATAAAGGTGTTACGTCGGTATATGTGTTAGGATTTTATAAACTAAATAACGATATAGATTATTTGAAATATTTAAATTTAAAATTAATAATCAGAGTACGTAACGAAAACGTGTTAATAAACTATTAATTCATATTTGATATCCAGTTCCGGGATACACATGCATGCAATATAAATAACTTAGATTTAATACGAACTAACCTCATTGCGGGAGAAGGGATTCCTCATCATGATGAAGTATTCCGGAAACAAGATTCCAAAATAGAATTCCTCAACAATGCCTCGACCAAGGGCTGCTAGGCACCTTCAAGCTACGAACCGCAACCACACGAAACTCTTTTGACCACTTTGTTTGAATTCGAACTCCCTCTAATAGGGTAGTCGAATTCGAAAATCCTTACAAAAAGGGTTGTTGAATTCAATCCTCATGAAACACACAGGGATAGAAATTAATTTAAGTTTTAACTAAAAACTTAAAGAATTAAACCTAAAACGATTTTGGGTTTTGTTTCTTTGGGTTGGTGAATTTGGACACCGACAAAGAGAAAAAGTACTTTCACTTTTGTGTGTGTTTTTAGGGATTTTCAAGTGATAAATTAAATGAGGTATTTATAGGCTTTAAATCTTGGCTAGATTAAGAAACTAAAGGACAAGGGTGCAATGCCCATTTTTGACAAATTGATAAGTTTTGGCAAGAAAACTAACCAATGAGAACAAGCCATGTGGCCTCTAAAAACTTACCAAAAAAATGTCAAATCTAAGGGCATGTTTAGTAGGGAGAAATATAGGGAAATGAAATACAACAGAGAAATGAAATGTAAAGAAATGAAATTGACTGAGAAATTTAATGAACTCTTTCGTTTGGTAGTGACAGAGAATTAACCAGAGAAATTTGAAAGAAATCAACTCCAATGTTTGGTTACATAAAAACGGAGAAATGAAAATGAGTTATCTTTTCCGGTGAGTTAACTTCACAACCATAGAATTTTTGCAACAAAATATGATTTCATATATGACTAAAATACATTATACAAGCAATATGAGTATATGATTCATGCATCAACCCACATAAATGGTATGTCTTGATCTAGTAATCTAGTAACAACAGCAACAAAAGAACATCATGGTAGCAAATATCGAACTTAACCAAAGCCTGAACATTGAGACTAATAAGTACAATTTTATGGGCCACAAAATCAGCAACTTCGATTACTTACATCTTATTGTCACGAACGACTTGAGCTTGACCTCGACCATCATAACGACTTAAGCTTGACCTCAACCATCACTTCGTCATGGTAACGTAACCATCAATCATACCAGCCCAAACATAATACATAATGAGCTTGAAAAAAATATAACAACAACAACAACAAGGTACCCAATCCCGACATAAGCCGGGCTATGGGGGAGGTATGATGTAGACAGACCTTACCCCTACTCAAAGGTAGAGAGGCTGCTTCCAGATCCACCGAAGTGGAAGGGACCTCCGGCCCGGGGTGAAAAATAGGGTTAGATCCACCGGAGTGGAAGCTTAACCGGAATCCTCTCGATCTCAAACTCTCAATCTCAACCTCTCAATCACAATCCCAGCCTCAATCTCGGATCTAGATTTGGATCTAGGGAGAATGAGCCGTTGGAGAGGAGAGAGGGCAGAGAGAAAGAGAGCGTTAGAGAGAGAAAACTTATATTCTGACACTATAATATGAGCTTGAAAAAAATATCTTTTACTAATGTTTGGCTAAAAACTTTAGACACTATAATATGAATCTACCCCGAGCAGATCGAATCAAAGTTGTCTAAGTTAAAACTTTTTGCAACCATTAACCATCATCATCCTTGATCCTCACTTTTAGCATTTCAATAACAAAACAAGAAATATCTCAAACTTTAAAAGCTAATAATAGTAATCAGAATGAATTACTTAATAATAATCATTAATGATAACAACCAGTTAGATCAACAATCAGTTAAATCAATAACACTATATCATCATGATGAATCCCAGCTCTGACGAGATCTTACCATCCCCATCAACGTCGATTTTTTGAAAACTTGTTTTAGTTATCCTTCGATTTGTGCATGTGAGAAGGATGTTCATGATGGCGCCGGTGATGGACTGGTGGTGGCGGTCGGAATCGTGTCAGATCTCCCTTTCCGATGAAATAAATTTCTAGGCCGATTTGTAGTAGGATCTAGTCAAGTAGTGCCAATCGAAACAGATAAAGCAAAAAAAGAAACTCAAAACATAGATTTGATGAATAAACTTTTTTTAAAAAAGGAAGCATAGATATGAGATTGATATCCCTGTGAATCTGTGATTATCACAAAGAAATAGTAGGGATAAGGTTGGAAGACTTGTCAAAAGGTTTTTTGGAATGTGCCACTCACGTGCCTTGGCTTATATATCTTTGCTTTAGAGGAACACAAAGAGGAAATGTTTTCTCCGTGTTTTGTATTTTTGCCTTTGCAATAGAGAGAAATTCTTTTCCATGCCAAAAGTGAAGAAATACATTTGTATGTAAATGGTTTTCTCGAGAATTTCTTTTCTCCGCCTTTCTTATTTCACTGACTTACCAAACGTTAGAAACAATTTCATTTCCATTTCTCTAAACCCAATTCCCCATACCAAACACACCCTAAGGGGGCGTTTGGTAGGAAGGAATGGAATGCTAGGAAATGGAATTGAGCATGTATATCTTGTTTGTTTGCAATTAAGAATGGAATGTGAGAATTAAAATTTCATTCCCATTCCGCCTAATTGATTCTTCACAAAATATAAAAGAATGGAGGTGAATGGTGATTTAAGACGCGGGCCATTTGTACGGTGGAATCAACAGATGGAGCAAAAGTAAAAGGGTATAAATATGCAACATCATGTGCATTGCACATGATCAAAAACTTTAGGAAACCTAACCCCTCTTTGACTTTAGGCGATTGAAAAAAAATTCACAATCTGATCTACTAATCCAATCGTCGCTTCTTCAAATCTATATAGCGATGCTCCCTCTGATATCTTCATGACACAGGTAAATCATATCTTCTTGTCTAGTCTACTATGTTCGATATATACATCTTTTTCGTGGGTTTCAATTTGTGAAATTTGTGCATAATATTGTTGTCAGTTGCAATATTGGAGTTAATGGTGATATTGTTAAGAGGAAACCTTTGCAGCAGAAAAACACGATCTTGGATAAGTTGCTATTAAAGTTTCTCATTTTTCTTTTCGATACATTTAAGATATCAAATAAATAAACAACCCAGAATGAAAAAATAAAAGAAAAAAAGTCATTTGCATTCCTTTCTAAATAACCTGGCCAAACAAGAGAAGTGATTCTCCTCCTAATTCATACTAATGATTCTCTAATTATACCAAACAAAAGAATCATTCCATGTTTATTTATTCCATTCTTTTTTTCCATTCCATTCTTTATGATTCCATCATACCAAACACCCCCTAAGGGTGTAGTTGGAAAGAAATACGATCGGCTCCATCTATTTATCTATATAGCTATACTTGATTTCTTTATTTCTAATCGTCGCTTCTTCAAATCTATATAGCGATGCTCCCTCTGATATCTTCATGACACAGGTAAATCATATCTTCTTGTCTAGTCTACTATGTTCGATATATACATCTTTTTCGTGGGTTTCAATTTGTGAAATTTGTGCATAATATTGTTGTCAGTTGCAATATTGGAGTTAATGGTGATATTGTTAAGAGGAAACCTTTGCAGCAGAAAAACACGATCTTGGATAAGTTGCTATTAAAGTTTCTCATTTTTCTTTTCGATACATTTAAGATATCAAATAAATAAACAACCCAGAATGAAAAAATAAAAGAAAAAAAGTCATTTGCATTCCTTTCTAAATAACCTGGCCAAACAAGAGAAGTGATTCTCCTCCTAATTCATACTAATGATTCTCTAATTATACCAAACAAAAGAATCATTTCATGTTTATTTATTCCATTCTTTTTTTCCATTCCATTCTTTATGATTCCATCATACCAAACACCCCCTAAGGGTGTAGTTGGAAAGAAATACGATCGGCTCCATCTATTTATCTATATAGCTATACTTGATTTCTTTATTTCTTATCTTCTAAAAAAACCACTGTCATTCCATCTATTCTATCTATATATCTATTCCATCTATATAATGCAATCGGTTCCATCTATCTATCTATCTATCTATATATTATATATATACGCCCATTTATTCTTCTTCTTCCCTGTAAGAGGTGAAATCTCCTCCCCCATGTATTCCGGTGATGATGACGACGACGATGAAACCTTGTCGGGAAACAGAGGGAAAAAGAGAGGAGAAACTCCCCGGAAAAATGGGTTGCTGAAAGAATAGGTTGCTTGAAAACCCACAAAGAGATGTTACACGTATAAAAGTCACCGGAAAATAGAGGCTTGCCGGAAGACGGGTATGTGTATGTCTGTTTATAGATATATGTATATATGTGGTGAAAGGGAAAAGATAAAAAACGGTGAAAAGCGCTTCTCCCAACACACTCAACGTTCACTTCAATCAGCACCAATGGCATATTTCACTTGTCGATGCTTGTTGCCATTTGCCAAAAAGAGCCGATGAAGGGGGTGCAATGGAGCCGACTTGCCGTTCCCTGCCAATAGTTTTACCGACTGCACCCTTGCCCCTAAATACCCTAAAAACCTACATAAAATCCGTCCCCCTCCCACCATGTTCTAGAATATACGATTTGATGGGTCTTTGGTGGCCCTTGTAAGATTTCTTTATTTGTTTAGTTAATCTTTAATTAATTTGGATGTTTAATAACTAATTAAAATCTAATCCATATAATTTATTTTCTCAGTCAAACTAACATTAAGTAATAATAATCCATTTGTCTAATTAATCAAACTAACTTTAATTAATGATGTCAAATAAACATTTAATCTTTTTGAGTTACTTATTTAGTTCAACTTTTTAAATTAAAATGACAAATAACTTAATTAACCAATTTAATTAAAATGCGCAAATAATCATATTATTTTATATATTAATGGTTGATCAGATGTTATGTATGAAGACATATAATTATTGGGTTTATAGAAGTTCACACAATTTTAAAAATATGAACAAAGAAAGAAGATTAAATCCTCTATGAATGAGAACAAGGTATCAATTGGAAGAACGTCACTTAATTTAACTAGTTCAAAAAAACCCCAAAAAACTAGGGTTAGCGAAAAATTAGGGTTTCAAACGAAATACACCCTAAAGAATTGTAACTAGCGGGAAGTGGCCAAGAAGCAACAACATGACCACCACAGTAGCCCCCCCCCCCCCCCCCCCCCCCCCCCCCCCCACACCCACCATGAACTAACATGAAGATTAGCCACTTAACCAAAGAATTGTAACTAGCGGGAAGTGGCCAAGAAGCAACAACATGACCACCACAGTAGATGAAAGATGATCAATATTAGGGAATAAACTCCATAAAAAATACAGTAGATGAAAGATGATCAATATGTGTGTATGAAAGAATGAGGGTTGAATGAACCCTAATTCGTTTAGTATACGTAACTTTTCACTGGTTTCATTTCAGATCCTTTATTTTTACAACTTGTACATAATTGTCCCATTGTCTATTAGAAAATCTACTCATCAGTCCTTTCGGAAACTTTTATCTACTTATCAAATCTTTACAAATTTAAATCGAAACAACAAACCAATTTAAACAAACATTTTAACTCATATTATAAAAGCATAAGTTTTCAACTAGAATTTGATGTAATAATGAGGCCGCCTTTATGCGATATTTAGTTACTTACTAGTTTTACTCTCTCTCTATACGTGTGTATATATATATACTACTATATAAAGCAAACTGTCCCCTCTTTTTAAGTAATTAAGACTTTGAAATGATCATATTACTCATCTTCTTTATTCACTAATTTAAACATTTTCACCTATATACCTATAATACCTTTAATGAAATAACTTACGACATAGATTATCCAACCCTTAAATAACCATATTAACCCCTTTTACATCAATTAATTTACATTCACTACCACGCCACCACCACCGCTGCACATCGCCGTCGTCGCCACACCGTCATCGCTACCGCCATCGCCGCCGCATCACGCGGACATTTGTATAGTATATTTTAAAGGCAGAAGTGATAACTGGCTAACACTATTGACTTTGCACGCCTAACTCAGGTTCGATTTCTAGCTACACCCTATAAGGTTCGCTCTCCAGTCTTAATTGGTATAACGTAGCTAAGGCCTGCTCATTAAA
Source organism: Erigeron breviscapus (assembly GCA_034093135.1). Taxonomy (NCBI): domain Eukaryota; kingdom Viridiplantae; phylum Streptophyta; class Magnoliopsida; order Asterales; family Asteraceae; genus Erigeron; species Erigeron breviscapus. Next base: position 6,730,511 of record CM067172.1, on the reverse strand, counting down.
TTTGCATTTGATAAGATTCAAACTCTAACCCCCCAAAAAGAAACCACTTAGTGGAAAAACTCGCTCACCATTACCTATTGTTTGATTGAGAGACACCTATTAAAAAGATTTTCTTAGTGAACTTATGGGTTAATAAACCATGGAAAAAGTAGGCTCATTGAAGAAGTCCAGAAAAATGAGGAATTGGGCTTCTCTAAACTTATAAGAAACCAGCCCAACTTAACACATAAAATAGGCGGCTTATAAACCCTAGAGAAACAAAATATTTCTTCTCATATTTTTCAGGGTTTAAACTTCCTCCTCCATCTGAATAAAAACTCTCATACTTTGTCTTTACACACAGCAGAGTAGACATGCCGAAATCCAAAAGAGATCGCGCTGGTAATATATACACATATATAGATACTTATATTTCATTATCATTATTATGAATTACTTAACTTTTATCTAATTTTAATTTTATGTTTTTGATGGATTTTGTATGTGTTTGAATAAATAAACAGTGACACTATCAAAGACAAAGAAGAAAGGGAAAGAGCATAAAGAAACAATTGTCAACTCAATTAGAGAAGCCATTGAACAATATAATTCTGTTTATGTTTTTACCTTTGAAAATATGAGGAATCTTAAGTTTAAGCAGTTCAGAGAACAGCTTAAATCCACCACCAGGTTCTTCTACTTTTCATTCTTCACATTATATATATATATATAATTTGGGATATTTATGTATGTATGTGTGTGTATCTATAGCAAGTTGCAACCTTTTTGATTTACACACACCAACACATGTAATGTAAGGATAACTATACAAATTGGGATATTTTATATGAACTATTATAAGCAGTTTTGATTGAATAGTACTAAAGTTATGAGCTTTATAATCACAATAGAGGTAGATCATATATAGCAATATAGAGACTGCATGGGAGCTATTAATGGATGCCATTTCGTAATTATATTTACATACCCACATCAATACTTGCTCTATGTATAATTTGGTCATTTGTCTGCGTATATCGTTCAGACGTGTGTAGTGTGTACTAAATTCCTTTCTATCGACTTGAGTATTTGTCTTTATATGATGAATAATGTGTTGTAGTCCATCATTTTACTAATGAGTGATAGTATTTGTGATATTTTTGTGATTCAGATTCTTTCTCGGGTCAAACAAAGTTATGCAGGTTGCTCTAGGTCGCTCTGATTCCGATGAGATAAGATCAGGTCTTCACAAGGTGTCAAAGGTACATCCCCTTTAGTATTTTGCACAGTGATCTCATTGCACTTAATGTACCTTTGTTTACAAGCCTTTCTTTTTTTTTACTATATGCACACAGCTTCTTCGCGGGGATTCGGGGCTTTGTGTAACCAATATGTCTAAAGAAGAGGCCCAAAGGTTACCTCTAAACAAATGTCTTAGTCGTTTTTCTTTATGCTGATACATCGTTAATGTAAATCAGCAAGCACCAACAATTGTTTCATGAATATGAATCACATTTGGCAGAATATTTCATGTTATCCATACATCCGTATTGACTCTTACATTCTTATCTTTGGCAGAATATTCAATGAGTATGAAGATTATGATTTTGCCAGGACGGGAAGTATTGCCACAGAAACGGTTGGTATTTAAACTTCAAATGATTCGCACGCTCTTTTCTCAACTCATTTAACACAGATCTGATAGGTTTTGTCCCGTTGATTCTTTATGCCAGATATACTGTGGTCATCTTATTTTCTTTTTGATAAACCTTTTTTTACTTGTTGTGTATGGCTTACAAGCTCATTAACTCAGCCATATCCCCCATTATCGACATTATTCGCAACACTTGGCCGTATAAATACTAAGATCTTTTACGTTTAGCCAAATATATAAGACATTCTCTTATTTACCTAAAAAGTTTTTACTATTAGAATCAACTCCTGATTTCCAAATCATGGAAATCGTTTTGGCCAAAGTCAACATCGTTTTTGTGATTAGTGATTGAATGCAAATAGACAAATTCAACGTAACCAGAAATGTGAACTAATACGGGACTTCACAAAGTAAAATTGTTGAAATGTAAATGTAACAGGAGTATATTAGTATTACAGAATCTTGTTTGCTTTGCCCTTATTATGTATGTGAATCCATCTGTCTCAGTATGCATTTTGTATGTTTGATGTTTTCCATTGCAGGTAGAACTCAAAGAAGGTCCTCTGGAGCAGTTCACCCATGAAATGGAACCCTTCTTGCGTAAGCAAGGAATGACTGTGCGCTTAAACAAAGGTGTGCCTTTCATATAAACTCTCTTATGTAGCACATCACACACAACAAAGTTAGGAAGACAGCCAAGCCTTCTATATGCAGAAATAAAGCAACGTTTCTTCTAGTATCCTTTTCCCTTTCTAACATTTGGTTCTTTTGATGTTTGAGCAGGAGTGGTGGAACTTGTTGGTGACTTCGTTGTATGCAAAGAGGGGAACCCCATATCACCTGAATCTTCCCGTATTCTGGTTTGTTCTTTCTTGCTGTATATTGGTTGTTGTATATGGTTTCTGTGTTCTGTCTCAGATTTCATTTCATTCCAACCTGACATCCCTATACATCAATCTTTGCTTTCATCACTATACATGATCAAGGCATCATGCAGATTGCGTTAAACAATTACTTCTCTTTTGCAATTAAACATTGAACTAGTCAGCTTTGCCAGTCCAATTTTGCGGATAAAACAATTTTTGAGGTTTTATGCATTAATAAGCACTTAGGGCCACATCAACCTGTTTGACCTGTGGGAGATCAAGCATAATCCAAATAGGCCCATCCGTAAGTAAAAGGGCCATTTTACCATTTCTAGCTGATTTTTCTATCTTAATTTTAAGGTCGGTATGCATAGGGTTCATTGCACATATAATACAGTAGTCTTTATACCGACTCAATACAGTAGATTAACCGACGGCCTTGGAATTTTTTAAAATGCAGCGCTTAATGGGAATCAAGATGGCTACTTTTAAGCTACACTTGATATGCAGATGGAGCCCTGAAGATTTCGAAGTCTATCAAGAAGGCCTGGAAGGTTCAGATATTGAATCCGCTTAATAATATATCATATTTATGTACCAAGGTTTTGTTAGATCAGGTTTGTATTGACGTGTTAAATGATTAAACTTAACACAGTTTTGTGAGACTCCATCATATTATTATGACTGCTGGATTGTGTAAAAGTTCCAACAGAGATGTCAGTGTTCTTAATTTCATTGCTTTCTTTTTCAACTGTTGGAATCAAATTTTAATTCATGCGCATTATTTCTTCCTTCATGTGAGAGTTGTTCGTGCATCAGGGTTTGGGTTCAAACAGCGGCTCAGTGATAATAGATCAGGTCGAGTTGGGTTGATTCACTATTCCGTTTTCACATGTGATCATTACATAGGCAAATAGCTAAAATCACATGTGATCACTACATAAGCATTAGCATTCCATCTCAGTTCCCTTTCTCAGCCCCTTGACAAGACACTGCTTGTCATCCAAGAAAGATTGAAATATACCCTCATTCTCAAGAAGTTGATGTCTATTTGCTCGTCTGCAATCAACCACAAGATGATTCAAACTTTAAAGAATGAAAGTTCATGGGTGAAAATGGAAATTTAAATGAACTTGAGGTTCTATATAAAAGATTAGAATAAAGAAACTTAGTTATGGCCGTATGGGGACATCTTCCCCTAGGCTGTGCACCGAAGTTATCACCATTAAAACAAAGGTGTTAGTTTAATGTTTCGGTATAACTATTGCTACTTTAAAGTTTAAACATGTTATTCACTATCAGAAAACACTACTTATTTGTACTAAAACTTATGAAAGTGAGTCTATACTTCTTCATAAGGGAGCTTTAGAATTTGACGCCCTGCACATAAGTACATAATCATAATAATCTTTTATCTATATATATAGTCTACTGCTGTAACCAAATAAACGACTTGAACCAGAAAAGTAACTGTAAGTCATGAAATAATTCTTCTTTTTATAATTGGTTTCTTATAATTTTGTAATGTTTTGGTGAATTTATATAGTGTTGTTCCTTTATTTTATTTTTCCCCTGAAAAAATAAAACAATAATAGCTTATCTTAGTTATTGTCATTTACATTTATTTATGTCTACGTGCAGTGGTAGTATAATCATGATTGTCATGCCTTTGAGCAGACCTGGTTAAAACAACATAATCTAGACCCTCCGTTGTGATATTCGGTCCGTACTTAAAAAAAATAGTATAATCATGATTGCGAACATATATGATTTCTCTATTGTTTTATTATTTTCTTAAACAGCGCGGTTAATAGTTAGTTTTCTACAATGCTTAGGTTTCCTTAATTTGGTATTTAAACGTCAATGTCCGGATTTGAACTCGAGACTTCAAGAGAGACAAAGCCATTAATTAGTATATCTTTTGAAAACTCAATAACTCATCCAATATTTATATTATTTTTAGATCGTCAAACTATCATATTCTTACTCCTAAACTTACCAATAGGCCACTAACGCATTGGTATGTACTTAGCTTAATCCATATGACCATATCCGTGTAATGTACAATTGTTTTCATGCTTCTGATCGATTTTGTTATGTGAACAGAGCTATCATATATCGTTGAAGATGTCTAGATGGAAATATGATGTGTTTTTAAGTTTTAGAGGTGAAGATATTCGTAAAAGCTTCATTGATCATCTATTAAAAGATTTTAAGCAAAACAGAATTCATGCTTTTAGAGATAATATTGAATTGCCTAGAGGAGAAGAAATATCTCCTCAACTCTACAAAGCCATTGAAAATTCGAGGTTCTTGATAGTTATTTTCTCCAAAAATTATGCTTCTTCATCATGGTGTCTCAGAGAACTTGTGAAAATTCTCAATTCCAAGCAAAATAAAAATTCAATGCATGAAGTTCGGATCTTATTTTATGATGTTAAGCCCGAAGTGGTGAGGAAACAAACTGAGAACTATGCCGAAGCATTTGCCAAACATCAAGTATCAAATAAAGAGAGTAGATGAATGGAAGGAAGCTCTGACCGTGGCATGTAGCTTATCTGGATGGGATCTTAACAACATGACAAATGGGTAAAAATTATCCAACTCAACTAGTGTAAACCAATTAATTTGTAAGGCTATTAAAACTCGTCTTATGTATTTCTTGTGAGCAGGTATGAGTCAAAGTTCATTGATTGCATATCCAAAGACATCCGCAAAACGTTATGTGATGTGCCCTTGCATGTAGGTGAGAACCTAGTAGGTGTAGATGCTCGTGTAAGTAAACTGAATTTGGTGCGCTTTATTGGCTCAAGTAAGGTGAACATGACTGGTATTTGTGGTATTAGCGGAATAGGAAAGACCACCATCGCAAAAGCTATTTATAACTCGATGTATGCTTACTTTGAGGGAAGTTGCTTCTGTGAGGATGTCCAAGGACTCACCAAACGACAAGGGCTACCTCAAGTCCAGAAGCAATTTATTAATAAGATCATGAAAACTGAAGATGTGAAGATATCCCATATTAGTGAAGGAATTATGGTAATAAAGAAGAAAGTAGCATGTGAGCCAATCTTACTTGTTTTGGATGATGTGGATCATCGCGAGCAACTAGAAGCACTAGCAGGTTCACATCACTGGTTTTGCCCCGGGAGTTTGATTATTTTCACTAGTAAAGACAAACAGTTGCTAAGATCTCATAGAGTGGATGAAATTTATGAAGCGGAGTTTTTAAATGATCGTGAAGATATTATGCTTTTTTGTTTGTATGCTTTTGGCCAAACATACCCTACACATGATTTCAACAACCTCGCGCTTAAAGCTGTGAAATGTTTGCAAGGGCACCCTTTGGCTCTCAAAGTTGTTGGGAATGCTTTGTTTCAAAAGCCTATACGTATATGGAGAAGTGAATTGGATAAACTCCAAATGTACCCTAATACAGAGATGCAACAAAAACTGCGACCAAGTTTCTAGACTTTGATCAGAAAAGGATCTTTCTTGATATTGCATGTTCCTTGATAGGGGAAAATATAGATCTTTCTGTACGTGTACTGTTATTAATTTAGTGTAATTGAGAGATATGGTTATGACACTTGGAAATGGGTTTGGAGGTACGGAGTGTACACCCATTAAGTGAATGACATCCCGGACCCAAAAGCAGTATTTATTTGATCCGTAAATGGTTAATAATTGATGTCAATTATGATATGTAGTTTACACTTTGATTACACACTGATAAATATATTATCGAATGGAAATTCACATGGATTAACTCCATTTTGAAAAGGCACTTATTTGCTTTTGAAAATGAAAGTGACATTTGCTGTAAGATGTCTAAACTCCAATCTTGCTGTAAGATGTCTAAACTCCAATCTTGTGTATGGAAACAAAATTCATTCATGTATTTTTAAAAGAAAAGCAAAGGATTTGACATATCAATTAAAATAACATTGCTTTTGGGTACACTTGTTTTCATATGTTATCTCTGTTTTTAGATTATTCCTTTACGTCACTTTCATTTTGTATGAATTGCAATTGTGAGTTGCAAATTCCACACGTCGCTTTCTCTTTTTATTAAAAGTAGATTATTTATGATTTGAACCATGAAATGCATGCATCAGGATATATCTATATATATATCTATATCAGAACAAGAAAGGAGAAGAAGGATACGAAACACTTATAGTTTCTATTCTTTGCTGCTTGCTAACTATATATAAAATAATCAACAAGTTTAGTTGATTTGCATATGTTTGGGTGTCTCTATATTAAAGAGAAAAGATACATGAGAAGATAGTCAAAACACGAAGTGCTCTCTAGCGAACGGGTTCTTGATTTCTGCCAAAATCTAGAACATTACTCTTTGTATTATCCCAAAACAAAATTCGTGTAACCCAGGCAGATAGGGTCGAATTGTTGTTTTCGGAAAGTGATATCACGATACAAAGAGATATCCAGTCATTGGTTTCTTACCCGTGTTACACGGTGATTTATTTCTAACCCTTGTTACAGGTTTCCTCTAAAGGATCACACACACAAGAAGGAGGAATAGATCGAGGTCCCCCAACAATCGAAAACAACAATCTTGTGAAATCAATGGCGGCTACGATGAAACACATGACAACTAATTTCTCCAAACTTGATAAGTTTGAAGGAATGGATTTTCGTAGATGGCAGAAGAAGATGCATTTGTTCCTCACCAGCATGAACGTGGTTTATGTGTTGAGCACTTCTTGTGCTTGAGCTACTGGTGAACGACGACTATGTTGCTTGAGGTTTAATCCTCAATGGTATGACTGATTCTCTTTTGATATTTATCAATACCATGAATATGCTAAAGAACTAGGGACTCTTTGGAGACCAATTATATATCTGAGGATGGCTCTAGTAAAAGGTTCCTTGTGGGTTATTTTAATAATTATAAGATGGTCTATTCTAGACCTGTCATGGAACAATACTATGAGTTCTATGGGATACTTGGTAAATTCACACCGTATAAAATGAACATGGACGAGACTATTCAAGTCTCTATTGTCATTGATGAACTCCCTCCCTGTTGGAAAGAATTTAAGTATTCTTTGAAAAACAATAATGAGGAGTTAACTCTTGTTGAGTTGGGCAGTCATTTGCGTAGTGAGGAATCCCTCAGGGCGCAAGATATTGACAAACCAAATAGCAACAATGTTGCTGGTACGTCTTCTGTCAATATGGTGGAACATAAAAGTCCATCGGATATAATGACAAGAAAGGAAACGTAAACATCAAGGAGCTCACTAAGCTGATCCCAATAAGAAGTCTAAATTGACTTGTTAGAAGTGTGGTAAAATCAGACACTTGAAACGGGAATGCAGAGTTAATGTTGGTAATAAAAATACCAATGAATCTGGCACAAGCGGTTCAGGAAATGGTTTTATTACCAAGACTTGAAAAGTCAGTATATATATGATGATTCGGTTTAGAATTATTATGTTTCATATATATTCGAGGTTTATTTTGTGCTAGATGATGATGTTGCGTGATGTGTTGACTCAGGTGCTAAGACCCATGTGTGTAAGGATAGTGTTGGTTAAAGACTTACGAGTTGATAACTAATGGATCAATTCTTCGTATGGGAAATGAGTCAACCGCATTGTTCATAGACGTGGAAGTGTGGATTTGAATTTTAGTTCTGAAAAATTGCTTATTTATTTGATGTTTTGCATGCACAACAAAATCGTAAAAACTTGATTTTAAGTAGTTTTTATAAACATATTATTAAAATGCGATAAGTTTGCATGTTTGTTAAATGTGCAGAGGAATGTTTATTAACATTGATCACATGAATGTCAACTTTGTTTTATCTTACATTTAAAATCGAGAAATAAGGTAATGAGGAAAATAATGTGTATGTAGTTATATTACACCATACTACATGGGGTTGTCACCATCACTAATTATTTGAGATATATTATGTTTGATGCATATGAGTAGTGTTACTCTACTTGCTCATGTAGACATATACACTTTACAATATTGCATGATATGTCTAAAGATAAATTAATAATGGTCTTTGACATGAAAAATTAAAAAAAAAGTGTAAAACTAGTATGTTGACAAAGATCACTAAGGAAATGGACCATTTCGAAATATGAAATATGATTTTGAAATTTTAGAATTATATATAGTGATTTATGTGATTTGCATGCTACTTCTACTTTAATGAATGATAAATATTTTGAGAAATTTATTAATGCTGCTTCTAGATTTTACTATGTTTATTTGTTACATAATGGTGAAGCATTGGGTAAATTTAAAATATGTAAAGTTTAAAGTAGAATTGCAACTAAAGGCTTTGATAAAAAGACTTAGAACGGATAGGGGAGGTAATTATATTTATCAAATATATTTCCAATCCATTGAGATTATCCATGTTATCCTGTTCAGGTTTGAGTAAGGGATTTTAGGAGAAGTTGTGCTGACAGCTTGTTATTTGCTTAATATAGTTCCTAACAAAAGGAACAAGATTACACCTTATGAATTTTGGAATAAAAAGAAACCAAATTAGAATTATCTTTGGGTATGGGGTTGTAAGGCTGTCGTAAAAATGCCTAATCTCAAGAAGATAAGTTTTGGTGAAAGAGGTATAATTGCATGTTATTGGATATGTTGAACATTCCATGGCCATGGAGTATAGGTTGTTTTATGTTATAAAACCTATTGAATTTGTATCAATTAGATTTACAATTGATTCAAGGGATGCAATTTTTGATAAGGATAATTTATCATCTATACCTAGACCAAAGGATATGGTTCCTAGAACCAATGTAACCAATAAGGACTGTAATGATGAATTCTCTGAAAAGGCTGTTGATCAGTCACTTGAGATTCGGAAAAGCAAAAGAGAAAGGAAACCTAAGTCACTTGGACTAGTTTTTTCAATTATATTTAATTGAAGGTTCCAAGGATGATGTTTCTACCAATATTCCTATCGCCCCTGTGTTGTGGATTATTACGTATGGATGGTAGTTTTACTTATCCTCTAGGACGGGTTGGGTTGAGCGAATTGTGTGTAGGAATAGTGCCTGGATATGTATTGTATTGGTTGATATATATTTTGATTAGGTGACATATATTCCTTGTTTACTCGCTCATACCTGTGACTTTATGTATGTGTAGGTAAATGTATTGATTTATTTGTATATAAAATAATACATCTTATTAATACACAAAAGAATATTAGACATAGTATGTATATAGCAAATTTGACGATTCTGGTAAAGGAGTCATCATTTGCCTATATGTTGATGACATGCTGATATTTGGAATTAACCAATATCAGGTTGACATAATTTTGTCATCGAAGTTCCCCATGAAATGGGGAGCTGACGTTATCCTTGGTATAAGGATTAAACGTGAAAGCAAAGGAATTTCTATTTCTCATTCTTATTACATTGAGAAGGTTGTAAAGAAATTCATCTGCTTTGATTAAGTATACCTATGGATTCAAGTGTGAAGCTGATGTCTAACAAGGATAAGCTGTATCACAACTTGAATATTCCAAGGTGGTTGGCTACTTGATGTATGCCATGATTTGTACAAGGCCTGACATTGCATTTGCTGTGGAAATTTGAGTAGGTATACTAGTAATCCTGGTACTCATCACTGGCAATCAATTAGGCAGGTACTGAAATATTTGAAGAAAACTATGGATTATAGTGGGTTTCCTTCGGTTCTAGAAGGGTATACTGATATGAGTTGGATAACCAATGTTGATAATCATTCTTTAACATTGGTTGAGTATTTTGCTTGGGGAGGTGATACCTCCTGGATTCCAAAAAGCAAAATTGTATTACCAACTCAATAATGGGATATGTGTTTGTTGCATTAGCTGCTGCTGGTAAAGAAGCAGAATGAGTAATAAACTTGATTTATGAGATTCCATTGTCGCATTGTGGCCTAAACCTATAGCACCCATTTCTATTCATTGTGATAGTGTTGCTACATTGGCAAAGGCTTATAGCCAGATGTACAATGGGAAGTCTAGACACCAATGTGTCAGACATAGCATGATTTGTGAACTTATCATGAATGGGGTGATTTCTATAGAGTTTGTAAGATCACAACAAAACATAGTTGATCACTTGACGAAGTGATTGACTAGAGACTTGTTTAATAAGTCTGCTAAAGGGATGGGATTAAAGTCCACCTAATTTTCTAATTATAAGATACCCAATTTCCTTCTGATATTAATCAGAAGCTGAATTCAATGTGGAAAGCTTATACTTAGAAATTGGAGCACATAAGTTTACATATCATCCCAAGGTATGTGCTCGGACCTGCTGATGGTTAGGTTGAAGTATAACTTCTTAATAGTTCCTTTGAAAAAGTGCAATAGCAGGTGCATGAATAAAGTAGAACTACCTATATGAATGTGAAGTTTTGCCGCTTCAAGAAAGCTTTGGACTTTTAGCTTTGGATACATTCATGAATGGATATGGACGCATGGCTTGTATAGCGTCAGGATAGCTTTAAAGTATTTGAAAGCTTGTGTGTATATTATTTTCAGGTATTCAAATGGGTTGAAGGGTTCAATTCTTAGAACACCCTGATTCTTGAATATTTGGAATGGGTAATATACTAAGATGAAAATTCAATCTTCAAGACATTTTCATTTACGCATAAGTTTTGTTTTGACTATTTTCTCATGTATCGGAATTACACTAAATTGGGGAGGATTGTTATTAATTTAGTGTAATTGAGAGATATGGTTATGACACTTGGAAATGGGTTTGGAGGTACGGAGTGTACACCCATTAAGTGAATGACATCCCGGACCCAAAAGCAGTATTTATTTGATCCGTAAATGGTTAATAATTGATGTCAATTATGATATGTAGTTTACACTTTGATTACACACTGATAAATATATTATCGAATGGAAATTCACATGGATTAACTCCATTTTGAAAAGGCACTTATTTGCTTTTGAAAATGAAAGTGACATTTGCTGTAAGATGTCTAAACTCCAATCTTGCTGTAAGATGTCTAAACTCCAATCTTGTGTATGGAAACAAAATTCATTCATGTATTTTTAAAAGAAAAGCAAAGGATTTGACATATCAATTAAAATAACATTGCTTTTGGGTACACTTGTTTTCATATGTTATCTCTGTTTTTAGATTATTCCTTTACGTCACTTTCATTTTGTATGAATTGCAATTGTGAGTTGCAAATTCCACACGTCGCTTTCTCTTTTTATTAAAAGTAGATTATTTATGATTTGAACCATGAAATGCATGCATCAGGATATATCTATATATATATCTATATCAGAACAAGAAAGGAGAAGAAGGATACGAAACACTTATAGTTTCTATTCTTTGCTGCTTGCTAACTATATATAAAATAATCAACAAGTTTAGTTGATTTGCATATGTTTGGGTGTCTCTATATTAAAGAGAAAAGATACATGAGAAGATAGTCAAAACACGAAGTGCTCTCTAGCGAACGGGTTCTTGATTTCTGCCAAAATCTAGAACATTACTCTTTGTATTATCCCAAAACAAAATTCATGTAACCCAGGCAGATAGGGTCGAATTGTTGTTTTCGGAAAGTGATATCACGATACAAAGAGATATCCAGTCATTGGTTTCTTACCCGTGTTACACGGTGATTTATTTCTAACCCTTGTTACAGGTTTCCTCTAAAGGATCACAGACACAAGAAGAAGGAATAGATCGAGGTCCCCCAACATGTACTTGACAGCATTAGTTGTTTTCCGGATGCTAATATTGATGTTCTAGTGGATAAATCTCTAGTTACAGTATCTCATGATTTCTCGCTTCAAATGCATGAACTGATTCGAAGCATGACAAGGGAAGTTCTACTTGAAGAATCCGACAGTCCTATCCGGTTGTGGGGTCCGTCAGAGGTTTACGCTGTACTTAGTGAAAACAATGTAAGTATAAGAAATTGTATATGCTGCTCTTTTTAATATAAGTTACATGTTTCACTACTCAAAGAATCTAATGATGTTATTATTACTTGTATCCAGGTAACAGCAGTTGAAGTTCTTGTCCTTTTATTAGAGAAATCTACTAAAACGGTTCACATAGGATGTAAAGCTCTTTCAAAAATGAAAAAATTGCGGATCCTTAAATATTTCACCTGAACCAAAAGACTTTGAACAGTCATTTCAATTGAGCATATCACACGGACATTCAATGTGAACTTCTTTGGAAGTTTGGATTTTTTATCCAATGAGCTAAAATTGATTTATTGGCATGGATATCCTTTCAAGTTCTTGCCATCAATTTTTTATCCGGAGAACCTTGTTGCAATTGACTTGTCTTACAGCAACATCAAAAGCTTTTGGACAACACCTAAGGTATTTACATTTTCATATATACATGAGTTTTCTTCTTAACAGCCAATGGTCTAAAATCTTTCCCTCTTGCCCTTGATTATAGTGTTTTAAAAGGTTGAAAGTGATGAAGCTGAGGCACTGTCGTAACCTAACAACTACCCCTGACTTCACAGAGATGGCCAATCTCGAAAACTTGATTCTTGAAGGCTGTGTGAATTTGTTTAAGCTTCACCCATCTATTGGAATGCTTAAGAAACTTGTCATGTTAAATATGAGAGACTGCATACAAATTAGAAGTTTTCCCTGCAAAGTTGAAATGGATTCTCTTCAAGTTTTGATTCTCTCTGGGTGCTTAAAAATGGACAACCTGACTCAGGTTTTAGGCACCCACAAAAGTTTGGTGAAGCTTTATGCCGATGGAACATCCATAACAGAATTTCCTTCTTTCATATCATCTCTATCCTACCTTCAAGAACTAGAGATTGGTAGATATGAACAGACCAAGTCTCCTACATGGTGGGCATCAATCTTCCAAAAGCAACCACAAAGTTTGGTGTTGGCTTCTTTGGTAAGTTTACGATTCCTAACGGTGCTAAAAGTTAGAAACTGCAATATATCCGAAGTGTGCCATGACATTGGAGCCATATCATGTCTAAGACGTTTAGATTTGTGTGGTAACAACTTTACTAAGTTACCTGGAAGTTTGAGTCAACTTTCTCGTCTTAATGTTCTAATTCTTGTTGGCTGCAAGAAGCTAGAAGTGTTGCCAGAACTTCCACCTAGCTTAATTGTTTTGGCAATTCAATGTACCTCCTTGCAAGAACCACCAAGGCTAATTCACCGACAAAGTTTTCTTCAATGTGGTTTTCTTGATTGTCCAAAAATGTTTGAGAATGTTACCATTGATTGCCAGGTGTCTATGTCGCAGACTCGACAATCATCTACAACTTCACGTGTGTCTACAGGACAACTTTCTTTATTTGTCAAGTTTTTGGGAATCCAGAGCGGGATACGTGAATTCTTAGGTGGGAGTGGTTCTTTGCGTAAATATAAACAATTGGAAAAGAAATTTATTTATAATGATTGGAATAAATATATACAATTAGAGATAATATCTAATGGATAATACGATTCCAGGGTGGTTTACAAATAAAAGTAACGGAAGTCATGTAAAGGTGGAATTACCTCCAAATTGGTGCTACTCTAAGTTCAAGGGATATGCATTTTGTGTTGTATTCACGCTGAAGGAGTCTTGTATCGGTCCACCAGGTTTCTCTGTGAACAACTTCGATGGAGCCTCTCTTGCTGGAATTCCTGCAGGGTTGTTAGAGACCATACCAATCTACAATACAGATAAGAAACTGGACACGTGATTGGGGATGGCAGGAAGCAAAGAATTTTGTCACGTTTTCATTCGGGGATAACAAAGATGTTGAGGTGAAGAATTGTGGTGTAAGACTTGTTTGTGATGATGATGAAGATTTACAAGAAGAAGAAACGGTTTTAAGTATGATGACACAACACCTTCAAACTAACAATCCGCATACTGCAATTTTAGCACATGTAATGGGAAATGGGAAGAAGCGAAGAATTTGGTCACATTGTCATTCGGAGATATTAATGGAGATAAGTTTGATGAGATTAGCGGGTTTGGTGTAAGACTACTTTGTAATGATGAAGAATGAGAACAAGAACAAGAAATGGTTATAAGTGTGATACAACACCTCCCATTTCTGATGATAATTCACCTTAAACAATCGGCTCGAAGTGATTTCTCAAAAACACTGCAAGCAACAAGTTGCAAATCAGATAAGCAATCAATGTTGGAACTTAACAGTATAGATTCTCGTCTCATCTAAAATGGGAGTCAACAACAGACGATGAAAAAGGTTAATGAACTTGTTAAATAGATTTGTGTGACAGAAACTGGACTCACTCTCTTACTATATTGATTTTTATTCTATTGCACCTGACCACAAGCCTAACAGTCATCCTTATGTCTTCCCTACAGCACCAAACGAACAAACAAACAAAGCTTCAAGGAGATGGTATAGACGTGCAGAACAGGTCACGTCAGACCAAACCAAGGTATCATTCAAACTTTTAGCTTTCAAGCCAGTGTCCTACTTGTATACACTCCCTAGATCACATGAATGCAAGTATGCAACAGTTTAACGTTTCATTTTTGAAAAACAAAGTTTGAGATATTTCTAATTCTGTAAGGACAACTGCAAGCTATCAAAAACAAACATGAATTCCACTAACTAATTAAGTGATTTTTCATAACATGTAGGACAACACAAAACGATTAACACGTGAAGGTAATAATGTCGTGGTTTAAACGGAAAACAAATGATACACGTTCATTTAATTATGTTGATGGTTTACAGATTCTTCACATTTAAGCACCTCGGGATTCCTCGGCAGGCATATCATCTTCATCATGGTATATATTTTCAGCCATCTGCCATATTTGAAGTATGTTATCTTCTGCAACACTAGCAACGATCCAGTCTTCACATGGGTTCCATGAGAAATCTGAAACTTTACTTGTGTGTCCACCATGGATAAAGAGCAGTTCTGGTGGGCCATCTTCAGCATCCTCTGGTGTTTGTTCCTGGTTAATCCTGTGTAGTAAAACAAGGGTTATAAATAGAGTATTGATGGTGGCATGTAGTGTTAAACAAAAAACAGGGCAAACAATAATTGGCTGGTTGTAAAAAGATCTATGGAATACTTATCATGAGGCATGAGATGCTGTGTCACGCAACTAAAGCAAATTGTATGAATGTGAATCCTAGCATAACATGCATGACAACTTTACCACATTTATTAACGAATGGGCTAAAGTTTCATCTTTTACTAGAAAAATATAAAAAATAAACAAATCTAGAAGAGCCAGTATTGACACTGAAAATGCATTTGAAAGTATCTATTGGTTTAAGAATATAGTTTTTCACTTTTTTCTATACAAAAAACAAGTAGGACAAAATATGTTGCAGGCCAACCCTGCACATTACCCAACTGACCCACTTTGTCTCCACTACTTGTAATAATACATATAATATGAAAACTCATGATATAAAACTATGACTTTGTCCATGTGAAACACAAAAGACTAATGCAACTGCAGGACTCAAGAGACCATGGTATGTTTGCAGCTTAATGAATATAGAAATACATATATAGACAAAGACAAGACTATCCCAGATAGAGATATAAGGTTTGCTCAAGATTATCAAAAATGCATGTCCTTGTTTCCTTCTACGGAAGCCTACCGCCATACAAACTCTAACATACAGCTTGACTAGCTTACTGCAGCTTGCACCGTACAGCTTGACACACGTTAAGGTTTTTGTTTGTAACTTGCATGAAATGCATATTTGCCAGTTCAAATGTTTGGCAAGCCTTATTGGTAGAGCCACAGAGGTGTGGTGACTGCAACCCATATACTTATGAAATGATCGATTCGGACAATGTTTTCTCTAAATAATTAAATTAGAAAGAAAGAAAAAGCAGAAGAATTTTACATAAATGTACACACCTAAAGAAAACATAACCCCTTTAAACAAAAAAAGTTCCTAACAACAAAAACCTAATAGATTTGATGACACTTCCTCTCAGATAGGCAGCATCTAACAATGATGTGAAAAAAATAAACAAGTAATAGCATCCATGAACCATTATGTAAATAGAAAACAGCAAGCATACAAACATACATCTTAGGGAAAGTATTTTCTCATATGACATATCAATGTTCAAGTGTTGACCTTTGATATACATATATCAAATAAAGGACCCAACCACCCATTACAGTACAGAAACCCTGCTTTAGTGATGAACTTATAACACAAGCCTTTAAAATTTGAATTTGAATGCCATTATTAGATATCAATGTAAAGTACATCTTTAACATGCAATTTTTCCTTGTATAAAATTTAATACAGTGTGCAACAGCAATGTTATAGGACAAATAAAGTGCTTACCTACTAAGATCCCACACCATGAGTCTCCTACCAAGACAGCATGAAGCTAAAATTGTCTCGCATTGTGGATTCCATCCAACTTGGAACACCTCCTCCCTGTGGTAATATAATACAACATTTCAACTGGTGCTGGAGAGTATTAATTAAAACAAAGACAACGTATATAAAAGTTATGTAAGAACGAACTTGTGAGAATCAAAGGTGTGGAGAGCAGAGTTGATTTTTCTTAAATCAAACAACTTCACGGTCTTGTCTGTTGATCCGGTTGCAAAAACCCACTCGTTAAAAGGATTGAATGATAAGCAATTAACCTACGTCAAAAACATATGCAAGACATAAATCATTGTATACTTGTGTGGTTAATCAAGCGGAATGGGTAATATTAAAATTTATGGGTTGCTTGGTTTGCCAATTGTAGTGTTTATCTACTTACATTAGAAGAAGTAAGCAGGTCGGTAACTGCTTAAATGAACACTTGAAATATGCAATCCCAAATATCCCCCAGCTATCCTATTCCAAGAACTTGAGTTTCAGTTTACATTTTGAAAATGATCACCTGATTATCGAGACTTGAGGTTGAATTATTCATATTTGAATAAACAGACTCGGGCATATTACCTTATTTACTTAGGAGTCAAATATCTATTTCACACCAGCTACAGATGGCTGTAACAATATTAATTGTCTAGAGATAGCTAGAACTCACATGTTTACCTGGTATAACCCTGATATAAAAAATATTTGCCCTTGAATCATTTTTTAGTTATTTTATCAACTATTTCCTTGTATGATAAGAATTTGCTAAACACTCAAACATTTAATGATCTAATTATTACAGCTTCAGAGAGCTAAAGCACATCCAAAACTATTTTCTACCTCCCATTTCTCTAGAGTAAAACTGATTTTAATTCAGATTGATCAATACCAGATTATCACTCTCAAAAAGTACACAATAACCACCTGGCGAATATCATTCCCAGAAAATGTCCTTCACTTTTACACTAGCTGTGAGCGCTTAAGCATACACCCCCAAAATCCCAAACAACTATACATGCTACTTGTTACATGTTCAAGAGATGTGAAAATTTTGGCTAAAACCTGTATAAGGATACACCAGTGCACAATCTTTGGTGCCATCATACCTCACTTTGATGAGCCATGACGCTTTGGGAAGGCTTGGTAACTGATGGAGATCGGAGATCCCATATGTGCACGTATTGGTCATCCCCACATGAACCAAATAAATATTCATGCCTCAAATGCCAAGCTACATCTTCTACAACACCATCATGAACCTATTGAAAATGAACAAACCTATCAAAGTTGGTTATATTCTTGTGTGTATTTATGTGTAACAAGTTAGAAGATCAAATCTACATATGTTTAGCTTCAACTAGATTGGCCAGCACTACAAAAAGAGGGCTTTATAATGCTTATATGGCCTATGAAAGTCTACATGATGGTAAAAAGATAAAGACCATCGAATTATGCATTTAGATATGTAAACGAATACTTAATTCTAGAGATCTAGAGAAAATAACTAATTTTGTGGAATTATAATAATTACGTGCAGCAAGGTAACCATTCTATGACAAGTGAGAGTACCTTGAATATTTGCATCGCATCAAGCGATTTATTTTTGGGGGTTCCTTGAATGTCCCATAAGCAAATCTGAGCATCATCAGAACCGCTCAGCAAATGACCCTGCTTAAACTTACTCCATGATAGGCCATACCCCTCAGTGTTGTGTCCCCGTAATCTTAAATCAGGACTGCACGCTCCATCTAGAGGAGGCTTAGATGGGTGTTTGCTATAATCAAATACATAGACTTCTGCACTGACTGTTTTTGTGGCAATAATGAAAGGGTTTTGAGGCATATAACGAGCCCTGTTCACCTCTCCTTCATGATTTATTTGCTGTATAATTTGTACCTGCAAGAGAAAGAACATATACACTAATAAGTACCAAAAAAATTCAGATATTTCGGAAAAAGCAGAAAAATGAAGTATCAAGAGATGATTTGCATGTGAAGCACTGAAGCTTAACAAAAGCGTTAAATAGAATTTCAACAGGCGGGGTCCACAAAGATGAAAATATTACAGCTAAATTAAACTGTGATTACATCATTATAGCTTAAAAGCCCGCCCATGTCAGACTTTTAACTTGACTACTAAGCTAAAGCTATTTTAAACAGAGATTGTGGCCATACTAACTTTCAGAGTTGCTCCATGATTTACGTGTAATCACGACATAGTATCAAATTTACTCCCATAAATATAATGATGTGAACCCTACTCAAGTTTTTTCTATTCCTAACAACTGCTTTCTACTTTTGTCTTCACATCTAAAATAAAATCAGATAATGATCTACGGTGTTCACAAGCAAATCCAGATGCACTTCACATTAAAACTAATCGTATTTACCAATACAACACCTCAAAGAACGCTAATAATTTGAGGAACCTGGTTATAAATTTACCCTTTAGGCATATAAAAGACCTGACCCAGAATACTTAATAATTAGCTAGACACACACAAACCATAACATAAACTCCATTCGTTAGCCCTAAAGTGAACAACAGAATTTCATCACTATAGTGAGCACTAAAGTGACTATCAAGCACTCACGAGGAGATTTCACGTCTGAATTGTTACTATATATTTGAACTACACCACCATAAAACCTTTTATGATCCAACTTCACCTGAAACAATTCTTCTCCCTGCCATAGTACAAAACCGCAATCCTAGCTTCACATAAAAAACAATAACTGCAACACAAAATACAATTACTTCTCTATTCAATGTCAGAACTTGCTCAGCATACAATGCTGTTTTAACAATAAAACAAACCCCAGATCTGATTCAGTATTAATCAGCATTCAATTGTGACCACACACAATAAATCAGATAGACATAGTTGTAAACCATGAAACTCTTGTCACAAAATAGTAACTGAACACATTGAAATTACCATTACCACTCAAAACAACTTGGCAATATTTGAAGCTAAACAACCTATACAACATCAAACATAAAAACCTAAACCCCAGCCCTAATTTTGCTAAATAAACACAACCCACCACCCGGAAAACAAAATTAACCAACAGAAGCCGCCACACACACACACACACATATATATATAATGTGAAAAAAGTTGCTAAGGGCTGTGTAAAATCTTCTTAGATGTTAAGAGGTAAGTAAGGTTGGTTTATACTGTGCAAAATAAGCTAACATTTTTGGTAAAGCATACATAAAAATATGATGTAAAATCTTCTAAGTTATAATAAATAGCAAGTATCTTTATAAACACATATCCTATCATTAAACATCACAAAATCTTATGACCATGTATACAGAAAACGTATCAGTCAAGTGCATCTCACAAGAATTTACTTAGTTTAACACATAATCACCAGTCAAAACCAAAACTAAAATGTTCCTGAAGTTGAACAACTAGATAACCAAATCATTAAAAACATCAACCTTTTTCAGACTCTTATCACTATGGCTATGTTTGGCGCAAGTTTTTCAAGAGCTTTTCAGGAGCTTTAGCTTTTTGTTTTAAACTAAAAGCTCCTAAAATTGCTAAAAGTTTTGTTTGGTAAGAAAAGCTTCAACCTTTTAAGCTTGGTGAAAAGCTCTGTTAGGAAACGTTACTAATACTAGCACAAAAGCTCCAAGCTTTTCATATAATAATTACTTAAATGACCTTACTTTGATATGATAGCAGCTACATATATGGCAGAATGGCAGATTGTAATATGCTCTCACTCAACTAGTATATAATATACCAAAAGTTTGTGTAGATTGTACGTAAAAGTAGATGTGGTTATGCAATGTAGTTGTCATTCATATATATTTTAAAGTTTAGGTATGAAGAATTTTTTACTCTTATATATGTAAGTTAAGTTGAGTATTTTATTTACTTATATATACATAAAATAGTTTTTTTTATATTTATTATATATTTTTAAGTTACAGCTACAGCTACCGTATCAAACACCACTAAAAATAAAAAATCCTGCTAACAGCGTTGATGAAAAGCTACAGCTTACAGCTCTAATTAAAAGCTACAGGTAAAGCTACAGCTACCAGCTACAGTTACTTTTGCCAACATACCCGATGTATATATGTAAACGTATTAAACATATAAGCACCACTCAAAACAACAATTACCGACTTTTGAAGCTAAACAGCCTAAACAACATGAAACATAAAGAAAAAACCTGACCCTAATTTCACTTATTAAACACAACACCATACTTGAAAAAACAAAATTAACCAACATGACCTCAATAAGAGGTACATCTAACATAAACAACATACATATATACACATGTAAATCCATATATTCCAAACAAACAATTATAGAGTATAAAGAACACCAAAAATGCAACATAAACACAAACATGACTAGAACATCAAAACATAAGCTAAACCCTAGCCCTAATTCCACAAACTAAACATAACTCGCCACAAAAAAGCATAAAGTAACCTACTTTCATCTATAAACCACAACATAACCTCAAAATACATACACATTTATAAATCTAAAGAACAATATAGAATCAGAAACACCGACTACTTATTTCACAAACGCCTGCATAACCTAAACCCTAATTTCACTTATAAATCTAACCCAGGAGTCGACAACATAACCACTAGAACATCCACATACATACATACAATCATATACTCCAAACATTAACAAAAACACCAGAAATCACAACTAAAATCAATTTTAAACCTGGTTTTATACCTAAACCACAATGTAACCTCAAACACATACATTACATATATACAAACACACATACATATAATCCAAACATTAATAAAAACACCAAAAATCACCACAAAAGTACATAAATTAACCTGCTTTATTACCTAAAGTCCTAAACCACAACATACCCTCGGATAAATCCATATATACACATCCACATTATATATATAGATATATAGATACAGATATAGCAATATAGAAATGAATAACAACAAACCTTGCCATTAGAGCAACCAAATCCACCAAAATCAGACCTATCATCATCATAATGTCTAGCATCATATTCAGCATCTTCAAGAGGCAGCTGAACCTGAGCCAACATTAAATAATTAGGCTCATTCTCAGAAGTGTGGGTCCCAAGAATCATCTTCTGAACAGAATAATCTTTGCCAGCTGGCTCATCTCGGTCCGGAAGCCACTCGACAGTCAACGAAGGCCACTCGAGCGCGTGAGTGATAACCAAATCGTATAAAAAAGGGGTGTTTTTCTTCCATACTTTGTATTCTTCGTTTATTAGACGCTCTTCCATTTCACCCCTCATATCTTCTTCATCTTTCCCCATTTTTTAGGGCTTGATTTGAATTGGGTTTGTGTAAAGATTTGATTTTTATTTGTTTTTTTCTTTGAAAAAGGTTGAGAGAAACGGAGGGAAGATTCGGGAGAGGCGGGTCGGTGTGTGTGTGTGTGTGTTTTGGGTTTTTAATTTTTTTTTTCTTTTTTTTTGTGTGTGTGTGTGCGTGTGTGAAGGGTTTTCTGCATATATTTTTGGGCTTGGATGTGTGTATTTTTGGGCTATATGTTGTTACCAATTTCTTGAAACTTTGTAAATGAAAAAAAAAATAAAAAAAAAATTACTTAGTCGTTGGATTCGGTTTCGAGTTTAAATTGATTTTGGTGTTAGTTGGGACTATGCCAATAAAGTATTATTTCATTGATTGTATTTTATACATACAAGACAGCTTTAATGATATATTATGAGTTTTATGTATCGGATTGAGATTCTCTAAAGTTGATCAATTTTATAGGTAAAGTTAGTGAAATTTAACCATTAGATTAAATCCAATGGTCAAGATTTAACATCATATTTTAATCTTGATCATTTGAATTAATCTAATGAATAAAATTGATAGTTAGATCAACTTTAGAAGATCATAATCCTTATGTATCATCTTTGAAGCATATATGACTAAAAAATGTTATGAATTTTTACCCATAATATGAGTTATCTACATCTACATAAAATTAAAAAAGTTGTTAGCTTCCAACTTTTTCATTCAGCAATCAATGTGTCTTTAAATATCTAATCTATTATAAATTCATTTCATTTAATTATTCATTTTTCGTGGTAACAAACTCCTCATCATGTTACTATCAATTCAATCATTGTATCATTTAGTTGATTTCATTATTCAATAAAAATTGAGTAATTAATTAAAGTTTAGATCTTCTTCATTTACTTGCAAATCTAAAAGACTGTCAATTGATATAAGAGTTGGTTCTACTCGTATTCCAGCACTTAGAGTGGTATATTATGGATTGGTGGCTTGGATGCGGGGAAAAAAAAACTTCAACCAAGATCGATATAGGCGTGAACAACGAGTTTGGAATGGTAGCTTATGGAGTGGTGACTTGTTCCCAAAAAAAAGTGTTAGTTGTAATCAATTAGGACATTGGCTCTTCCAAATGTGGAGTATTATAACAGACTCATATCGACGAAGTATGAGATTGGCTGGTGATTTATTATTTTAGGTGTCTCCTCAATCTA
The DNA here is from genome assembly GCA_034093135.1 of Erigeron breviscapus. Taxonomy (NCBI): domain Eukaryota; kingdom Viridiplantae; phylum Streptophyta; class Magnoliopsida; order Asterales; family Asteraceae; genus Erigeron; species Erigeron breviscapus. The sequence continues at coordinate 6,707,136 of CM067172.1, read as the reverse complement.
CCTTTTTAGAGTGAGTTCTATACCTAGTTTATGGCTTAAAGTAAACATATTATTGTTTGATGATTTATAAGTTTAGGTGTCTCATCCCCCAAAAACCTTAATTGATAATGAATATTCGATAATCATCACATGTCTAAATTACTAATTGTTATAATTCCTCAAATATTATATCTAGAATGTTAGTTTTTGAACTCATTTGTATTATTATCTATTTACATAAGTGCATTCCAGTGTCAAAACCTTCTTTGTAAAACCTTGTATAAACTTGTTAACTATTTAGAATATTTTAATGTGTTGGCATATGATAGAATTCATGTAAGTGATTTAAAGGATGTCTTTTGGTATAATCAAATCGTATATTTTTGGAATGGTGCATATAGCAAGTCATATTCAATAAATTTGCAAATTATCGAAGTTTGGTGTGATGAAGTTTGGTTATAGATAAAAGTAAACAATGAATGTGTGCACATGATCACAAAAGGACCCTAATGTAATGAAAATCTAATCAAGGGTGACACACTTTTTGTATGATTAGTGATAAATTTTATGAGATGTGTTGCATTTCTGAGTGGTTTTTGAAAAATAATTTATTAGTTGGCTAAGTGTCATTTAATATTGAGTTGGGTCATATATGTATTAAATAATGTAAAACTATTTTGGTATTTTGGCGGCAACAATACATTGCAAAAATAAAATATCATACACTAGAAACTAAAGGTACATTTTTTATACATGAAAAAAAAAAACAATACGAAACCATACAATTGCCATTAGTCTTTTATATATCCATAGCATGAGAAATTTAACCTGCCAAAAAGTTTTGAAACATCCTTATTATTTTCCAAGTTCAACCATACACATATAAGTTAACATAGAAAAAGTAATTGCAATTTATGTCGTTCAAAAAAAAAAAAAAATACTAATTGTAAAAAGCAATGACATAAACCCAAAACATCATGAAAAATTTAGTATGTCAAGTTGATGATGAGTCTCCTTTATCACTTCCATCTGCTGTTATGACAAATGTGATCGTTTTTTTTGCGTTGGAGGACGACACTGACTCTGTTCGTTGAAGATTTCTGGGTGGTGATTGTAGGAGCTTTGCACCAAGAAGTGTCTCGGGTGGAGTAGACATCATAATGTTAGCATGATCAATCAATACATTTCCATTCACAGGCTCCATAGAAATTACTCCTGGGATATGAGCGATGTCATAAAGCTGCTTGTGAAGCCGTTCCACTGTGGATAAAACGATTTGATCTAGATTCGATCTTTTGCGTTTAGGGATGTTTTTAAACTTTGGCTCACTATGTTCTGCAAATATGAGAAATCAAGTAATGCTTATAGATCTTCAAAGTTACAACGATTATATAATATGAATCTATTTCAAATGATACATGCCATATTAATCAAATCAATTACAGTTTGTGAAAATTTATGCAGATATTTAAAAACATTTATAAATATGATAAATTTAGTGATATTTTTTTTACATATACTAAATACCAATACCACATTATTCATGTATTAATTTTGTACGGCTAAACTAGTTTATTAACCCATTCCATTTGATGAATAAACACTATAAGAATTAGTAACAACTTTTTGGTAATATAAGTGCATATTCAAAAGCGACTAATCTTCAATTTTCTAAACTCTAAAAACTAATCTCCATTTTTATCTAAAGCCCATAAGAACCCCTCAAATTTAATTAAGTCTATCGTTCAATTATGATGAGGAAATCTTCGAAATCTTCGTTGTGAAGATTTTTCGATAGGTAAATCTTCAATTTATATTTTTGTTTCTAATTCAGTTTTGTTTGAGAAACATTCAGTTGACGATTCATCCAATCTTCTTTTGAAGATTTCTTCACTAAAGGGTTATTCTCATTCAACTTAAATAAAGAAATCTTAAAAATGTAGACGATTTCTTTATTGAAACTGGACGAGTAGTCATTAAATTTAAAAATGACAAAAGTTTGACTTATTTATAAAATTATCAATAAAATTATCGTCACGTTTCTCGTTCATTTACCATGTCATAAAGTTGATCCAATTACAACAAGCTACATAATTTGCCTCACTTAAATATGAGTAATTGAGTAACATGACTACCGGTAATGACTATTTACATTTTAACCTTTCACATACACCGTCGAAGTATTGAAGCTCAAAACCCATTAAAGACGACGGTGAGTAGCTCCTTTCCTTTTCATTTGTTTTTAAAACAAAATTAATTATTTATATATTTTAATTAGCAAGTTAGTACTGTGAGTAAAAGTTACTGTATCTAAACATTACAAGTTTTTGATCTTATGGTATTACTCTCCTATACACAATTGAAGATTAGATATATGTGTTATACAACAACTTAGAGGGTACCCAATGGGACTCGTCCCTCGCTCGTCTGGTGTGGAGGGACTAGTGAACACCATTGGGTGGGACTAGTCCTCCACTCGTCCCTCGCACTGGTCCGCCCCACTCGTTCCTGCAGGGACGAGTCTTTGTGGGTGTTTTTTGTTTTTTTTTTTTTTTTTTTTTTTTTTTTTTTTTTTTTTTTTTTTTTTTTTTTTTTTTTGAATTTTTTTTTTTTTTTTTTTTTTTTTTTTTTTTTTTTTTTTTTTTTTTTTTTTTTTTTTTTTTTTTTTTTTTTTTTTTTTTTTTTTTTTTTTTTTTTTTTTTTTTTTTTTTTTTTTTTTTTTTTTTTTTTTTTTTTTTTTTTTTTTTTTTTTTTTTTTTTTTTTTTTTTTTTTTTTTTTTTTTTTTTTTTTTTTTTTTTTTTTTTTTTTTTTTTTTTTTTTTTTTTTTTTTTTTTTTTTTTTTTTTTTTTTTTTTTTTAAATTTTTCTTAGCTTACATTTTCCATTTGTTTTTTGTTGAAAGGAAAACAAATTTAGGTTAACTAAAATAAAATTATTATTTTTTTTGGAAAGAGAAACAAATTTAAATTAACTAAAACAAAAATTCAATACATTATTATAAATTTAAAAATCAACATAACAATAAACATAAAAAAGGTATGAAAAAACTAATAAAGTATCTAAATTTAAAAATAAACGTCATAAAAAAAATAAAAATATCTAAATTAAAAAAAACGTCATTTAAAAAATAAAAAACAATCAACCACAATATAAATTTCTTATAACACTCTACAAATTGGATTCCAATAATATAATACGAGAGCAAGTACCCGCGCGTTGCGGCGGTAAAATAGTGAAGGTGATAGGTCATAAAGTGTGATAGGTCATAGAGTGTGATATGTTATAGGAAGTGATATGTCATAGAGTGTCATAACCAAATGCCTTAGCCGTACGGGCTCCGCTCTCGGATTTAAAAATTCGTCGAAAGTATGTCGAATGACATCTCTAATGAAAGAGCATGAAATTTTAAGAACACCCGTATAATTTTTATAATTTATCGATGTACGGTTTTTGAGATAAAAGATTTTGAATGAGTTAGATGAATAAAATGATTTATGGAGGAGAGAGAAAAATAAGTGGTTGAGATTTGAGGAGAGAGAAAAAAATGAGTGGTTGAGATGAATGTTGAATGTTGAAAAGTTGAAAGTTCAAAAGTGAATTTGCTTTATAATATAGTATAGATATAGATAATATTAAAACATAAAAAAGCTTGAAACACCTTGGTTAATCACCGAATGGTAAAAAACTAAAAATAGAATAACCTAACTGGTAAAAAAAAAAACATTTGCATAAAATGTTGGGTAAATTACACAAATCATACCTGAGGTTTGTTCGAAACTACACTGGTCATACCTACAATTTAAAAATTACGCGAGGTATACCCATCGTTGTCAAAAACTTACGCTAACCATACCTATCGCTGACGGTCGTCTATTTGACCGTTAAGTCAAGTCACGTGCCGTGCATATGAGGTATCAAAACCGTAATTTCGTGTAAACTTCAGGTATCATCCGTGTAATTTGTCCTAATAAAATTATTAAGAATTTTAGAGTTTTGTTTATACTTCAATTATTAAATTGGGTAGATATGAACATTATTATGAAAAAATATTTATTTTTTCAATGAAAAGTATATAAAGAAAAATAGTTGATACAAGAATGTATTTATTATTATATATACCATTATTATTTTGTTATACGTGTATAGTGAATAAAACAAGGATCAGAACCATAAAACCACTAAAATTTTCACCTTTATATTATTTTAATATTATTTTATTTTTTTAATATAATTTATTCATTTTAATAGAAACCTATTAAAAAAATTACAAAAAAAATAATTAAAAAACAATATAATTTTTTCGTATGGTTTGATAACATCCCTCTCAGATTAGAAGGGTAAAGCAAAGTCGAAGACTTGTCATGGTTTTAGAATATAATTTCACCTCAGATTAGCAATCTGCAACATTTTGGGTTTGAAGTTCTAGGGTTAGTCGTTAGGCTCACCTTTGAATTTTTGAGCCTAAACATGTATCGTTTGATGACATCCTTTCATGAATTTTTTATTTTTTATTTTGAAATAGGATTTTAAAAAATAAATTTATATATGTGAATTTTATTATAGAATATCTACCTACTTAAATGAAATATAAATATAAATATCTTAATAATTTTTTTTAAGGGTAAATTACACGGATGATACCTGAAGTTTAGACGAAATTACGGTTTTGATACCTCACATGCACGACACGTGACTTGACTTAACGACCAAATAGACGATCGTTAGCGATAGGTATGGTCAGTGTAAGTTTTTGACAATGATGGGTATGTCTCGCGTAATTTTTAAATTGTAGGCATGTCCAGTGTAGTTTCGCACAAACCTCAGGTATGATTTATGTAATTTACCCTAAAATGTTCTCAAACTACTACAGTAAAATTCAGCTCAAAATACTTCAATAAGCTCAATCAGCAAAAAAGCTCATTTGCATAAAAATTCGCATCTATATAAATTACAGAGGTAACCCATCATTTCATTTCAATCAGCTAATTTTTTATTCTATTACATGTTTTTTTAATTTTATTATCATATATAATAATGTTTGATAATGAGTGTATCTCATTTATGTGTGTTTATATAGAATTCCTTTATTATAGCTAACAACAGTTGTTAAATAAAGCTGTTAGGGTTTAGGGTTTATTACCAGAAATGTTTTCGGTATCATCGGAATGGTTTTCGACGTAGAAGCTGTTGTTTGGTGAAGAATCTGAACCCGAGTAGTTAAAAGATTCAGTTTGGTATTCTTTCATTGCATGTTTAGGAATATAGTCATCTAATGTTCCTCTAATCCGCCACCGGGATCCACACGCATTGCATAACACTGGCTTCTCCGGTGGTCCGTTTCGCCATAGCGGAGTGCCTGCTCGACATGCTTTAATCTGTTAGTGTGATATAGTAACTATTTTTCTAGTAAATCAGGTTCTTACTAATATCTGGAAAGGATTGGACTTGGAACACTTTCCAAATGCCGCAGACCCAACTAGGACACTCACCGTTAAAAAAATGAAAGTCGTGCTCAAGATAGTTGAATTTCTATTATTTATACTATGTGTGTTCAAAATCCATCATGTGTATAGACAGATTTAGAATATGGGTAACTTTGTGTTAGTTTAATTATAATAAGGGAGTTATTTCTCTTGAAAGACTATTCCTTATCTAGTAACAAATCGTTCTGCATACCAATTTTGGAAATATGTGTATATCTTATTGCCTATAAGAAATCACATTAGCAAAACTAGAAGAAAAAGAGTTATGTTCAAGTTTGCTGAAAGGCGATCATGTTTTCGCTAGTTGTTTTACTACGAGGGGGCTTTTGCTTCCCATTTAATCTGAATTGCATGATTATTTTTATCAGAAACTAAGATTGTAGCATAAAAATCAATACTTTTCATGCCATGAATGTATTGATGACATATGCATAGCTTGCTACTTTGCTAGCACATATATAGTTTCACACTAGGTCACTTTGGAGGGCAACAGGGGTCCAATGTGTCAGCATACAGAGTGTGTAATCGGAAATACCTCTCGGCATAAGAGCTGTTAGGGATCGTATGCGTTTACAAATAGAGTCAACGTAGTTAACTACATAATTAGTTATATGAACAAATCAGTTTATCCCCCTCATTCCAGATCACATCTAGCTCACTTGCATACAATGATGTGTAATTCTGATGGCAATGACTACGCAAATAGACATTCTTTAATTGTGTTAATCTACTAAGGATTCATAAATCATATTGCATGTCGTCATCTTAACACGTAAAACTTAAACCGGGATTTACATGTGCCACATTTTAGAGCCTAATGTTAAAAGGTTTTATGGGAGGTATGTTTAGTAGGTATAACCGTATAAGTACCTGCTATCTGCATGACTCTGAAGATTTGATATCCGTTTCTGTATTGTAGTGGGGATTTGAAAGAAAATTTGAGTTACATACGGGTAGTTTAGATTTTCAGGATTCTGCCATGATTATATTTCATTAAGAGAGTATGTTTTTTTATGAAAACATGACTGCTCAAGGTAATCACTTTAGAATTCTGTAGCTAATGCACAAATATATTTTTCTTGATGTGTATAATTTTTTTTAAAATTTCTTATTCCTAGTACATATGTCCAAATTTTAATTTTCTTTAAGTATTCACACGCCAAAAGTTTAAATGTTCAGAGATAGGTTTAGTGTTTGTTGACAAACGTTCTTGTGTTATTGAAGTTACACCTTCACACCATATGCATAAAAAATATTTGGCTATAGATATACTGCAAGGATTGTAAGAAGCTTGAGATAGGCATTGATTGTTCGACTCTAGCAAATTTGATTTAGTGCACCAGCTTTACACTGACGTTCTCATGCTTCTTATATGATTCTTTTGTATTATATATGTATGTGTCGTGTGTGCTGTGTGTCGTATGTGTATAGGTGTATTCAAGGACAAACCGGCATTAGTTTCCAGAGATGGAAAGTATTTCTAGAGCGAGCAAGCCATATATGTACATTATTATATAATCATTTTAATACAGTATTCGGCCTATATGACAACACATTAACTAACAAGAGATATACTACAAGTACTAGAAAGGTAATAAGAAGATAAACATCATAAATGTAAAATTCGAAGATCATACAAAAGTTAGTAGAGAAAGCCTTACTGTCAATTCCACAATGAAAACAAGGTCCTTCTTTCACCATGATATCTGGACCGTTTGGGAAACTTTGATACTACTACCTAAGAACCAAAATTGAGGAAAACATAAGCAACTAAGATACATATAAATGGAACTCGGGGTCAAAACATATATATAAATTGTGATAGAATTACGATTACCTTTGGGCTCCTGCTCTCCTGCTCTGTAATGGTGCTCTTTTGCTCTAGAGGTGGTCAAGTATAAGTGTATAACAATTGAAATTATAGGTATGTCTCTTAATGACAAAGAGCACTAAATTCCATAAAAAGTAGCCATTAATGATCTTTTTGGAAGAAAAAGAGAATTAATCTGGCTTTAAATTTTTTATTTTGACTCCTGCCTTTTGTCATTTACTGGCACTTTTCAAGGATTAGAAGTGAGGCCATTTCTGCATTTAAGTTTATATTTGTACAAAATGTATTTATTTTCCTTTCAAGGAGTTCAAATAGCTTTGGTGTAAAGCATAAGGCGAGATTAAATCCTTCCTAAACTAATATATAGAAAAATCTTAGGGGGTGTTCGGGTTGAAGATAGGAATAACTATGGGTGGGTTTTTTTTTTTATTTTTTTTTTTTTTTTTTTTTTTTTTTTTTTTTTTTTTTTTTTTTTTTTTTTATAGGAATGAGAATGGGAATGAGTTCTCAGATCCACCAACCTTGATGGGTTAGAGTGTCTCTAAGTTGGTGGGTAATTCCAATTTTCAAATCCCTACCTCATTAACCAAACACTTTTGTTGGAAATGACGAATGAGAGTAATTTTCTCATTCATATACGCATAGACCAATATATACCTTGGAGATGCATAACACAATATTTAAAACAGAGCGTTAAATCCATTATTTCAAATGAAAGAAATCCATCATGTTCCAAAATGCCGGACAATACTAATTACAAGGGTTCTTTACTTGCTATTGTCAAATGAAAGAAATCCATCATGTTCCAAAATGCCGGACAATACTAATTACAAGGGTTCTTTACTTGCTATTGTCAAATGAAAGAAATCCATCATGTTCCAAAATGCCGGACAATACTAATTACAAGGGTTCTTTACTTGCTATTGTCAAATGAAAGAAATCCATCATGTTCCAAAATGCCGGACAATACTAATTACAAGGGTTCTTTACTTGCTATTGTCAAATGAAAGAAATCCATCATGTTCCAAAATGCCGGACAATACTAATTACAAGGGTTCTTTACTTGCTATTGTCAAATGAAAGAAATCCATCATGTTCCAAAATGCCGGACAATACTAATTACAAGGGTTCTTTACTTGCTATTGTCAAATGAAAGAAATCCATCATGTTCCAAAATGCCGGACAATACTAATTACAAGGGTTCTTTACTTGCTATTGTCAAATGAAAGAAATCCATCATGTTCCAAAATGCCGGACAATACTAATTACAAGGGTTCTTTACTTGCTATTGTCAAATGAAAGAAATCCATCATGTTCCAAAATGCCGGACAATACTAATTACAAGGGTTCTTTACTTGCTATTGTCAAATGAAAGACTGAAACGTAACTAATAGGTAATCCGGCCCGATGACTTCTAGTTTTAGTGTTTTAGCTTTTGTTATGAGATTAGTAATAACCTTTGTGGTCTAGTATTGTTAGACAATACGGGAAATGATGGATTATAGTCATCTGAAAAATGAGCTGTTAGATTATATTCCCTTTTGTCAGAAAAAAGTACACTAGCCTTCTTGCTACGGAATTTAGGAGCTATATGTTGGTCTCAAGCTGTAATTGCAATTGCAGACTATTTGAGCTGAATCGTGCAAGTTTTCAATCTAGTAAACCTTGTCAATAGAACCAGCAAAATCTTAAGTTTCATCACAGTTTTTCAAGATTCTTTGTCTTTATTCATTCTAACTGATATAGGTTGGATAGAAATCATCTAATAAAATCATTTTGTAATTTAAAGTAATAAATGCAAAAATGTTAGTGTTCACATTGGAGTTCAAATAGCTTTGGTGTAAAGCATAAGGCGAGATTAAATCCTTCCTAAACTAATATATAGAAAAATCTTAGGGGGTGTTCGGGTTGAAGATAGGAATAACTATGGGTGGGTTTTTTTTTTTATAGGAATGAGAATGGGAATGAGTTCTCAGATCCACCAACCTTGATGGGTTAGAGTGTCTCTAAGTTGGTGGGTAATTCCAATTTTCAAATCCCTACCTCATTAACCAAACACTTTTGTTGGAAATGACGAATGAGAGTAATTTTCTCATTCATATACGCATAGACCAATATATACCTTGGAGATGCATAACACAATATTTAAAACAGAGCGTTAAATCCATTATTTCAAATGAAAGAAATCCATCATGTTCCAAAATGCCGGACAATACTAATTACAAGGGTTCTTTACTTGCTATTGTCAAATGAAAGACTGAAACGTAACTAATAGGTAATCCGGCCCGATGACTTCTAGTTTTAGTGTTTTAGCTTTTGTTATGAGATTAGTAATAACCTTTGTGGTCTAGTATTGTTAGACAATACGGGAAATGATGGATTATAGTCATCTGAAAAATGAGCTGTTAGATTATATTCCCTTTTGTCAGAAAAAAGTACACTAGCCTTCTTGCTACGGAATTTAGGAGCTATATGTTGGTCTCAAGCTGTAATTGCAATTGCAGACTATTTGAGCTGAATCGTGCAAGTTTTCAATCTAGTAAACCTTGTCAATAGAACCAGCAAAATCTTAAGTTTCATCACAGTTTTTCAAGATTCTTTGTCTTTATTCATTCTAACTGATATAGGTTGGATAGAAATCATCTAATAAAATCATTTTTCATGAAGTTCACCTTATGCATAATTTAGCTTATAAATTGCTTTTGACATGTTGGATTGTTGCTATGTCTCAGCTTCATCAACGGGAAGGAGCGAAGGTCACAACAATGGCTTCCATGAGAAGGCAGCCTAAAGCTGTTTTCATGGCCTTTGGGACAAAAGGCGACGTGTACCCAATAGCTGTAACTCTCCCTGTCTTTTGATCTTTATATAAAAAAACTTTTATAAGTCTATATCTACCTCCATTGTTCCAATATCAAGATCATATAGTTTCTGCTTTGATTACTTATATCCAATTTAAAATGTTGAAAAACTGCCGTATTATATCCCCATCATTCAAAAAATTTGAGGCGCTTTTTGTTACTTTATGTGTTTTGAAAATAGTAAAAATAAGAATTATGTTCTATCTTCTTTTTTTCGTTTCCTTTTTCCTTATCTATATTCTGTTTGATAACTTGCATCTGCTGTATCAACATTTTGATCTTATCTATTTAATGTCTTGACAATTATTTGCAGGCAATCGCCGCAGCTTTTGCATCTGACCAGGTGCAGTACCATGTGGTGTTTATAACACATTCTGCACATGAGGTTTGTTCAATACTTGGTTTTCAGTTATCTTTTCATTTTTATCTGATCTTATGTCACTTTGTTCTGTGCTTGGTTCTTGAAGTGGTATAAGTTCAAGGGAAAAACAAGGATAAGATGTTAGTATGGTAATCCTTTCAAATTTATAGTTTTAGAAGAGTGATTTATAACGTACTATATAGAAATCGAGACATTTACGGAAAAGTTTTTGGTTGTCATACAGGGACAGGGACATGCTTGGTAATCTGTATACATTTTTGCTATTTTGGTTCTAGAGGAGTTTTATTGAGATATATTTGAAATCCAAAAAACGAGAATTTGTTGATAAACAAACATGTTCTTTATTCTGTTCTGACGATGTATGCTATTGTTACTTTGAAAAATAACCATTAACATCGACACATAGGAAATATGACCATCTATGTGCATCGAAATTTGCTGCAAGTAAGAACTTTACCTGCAATAAAAATTGCTGCAAGTAAGAACTCTACCTGCAATGAAAATTTGCTGCAAGTAGGAACAATCTGTTTGAGGCTACAGTTTCATCTGTTAACTATTATTCATTTACATTTGTTCTTGGCAGGACTTAAGAGAGCATCTAAGCAGTGAAAATATATCATGTTTTACTGTTTCATCTCCTCCTGCTCTTTCTCCCTGCGAAGATAACAATACTTCAGGTTTTGGTAGCAAATATTTTCATTGTCACTACAAATAGGACTATTTTCACTGGAGAAAATAAGCAAGAAGTTTGCAATTCTATGCTTTGACCAGGTTTTAGTGTGTGTTGGTGTTTCCAGGTTCTGTGCGGTTCTCCTTCAATGAAAAGAAACAGAAATTTAAAGCAGAACATAGACAAGAATGTATCGCCATATTTGAAAATATATTTGGTGATATCCCGTGCATGGAGGGCGATCTAGTTATAATAAACTTTTTTGCATTGGTAATTTCTACTTGGTACCTAAGAGGCGAATTGGCCTGTACAAACAAAAGTATGCCACAATGTTACATGATTTTAACACATTGAGCAAGGGAAGGGGGTATTCTGACTTTGTCATACAAGTAAAGGGTTTTCAGTTTGCTTAATTGGTCTCTATACATTTGAAGTATATTTGTAATAGTATCATGCACAGAAATCTGCAGCTCACTTTTCTGCTACAACTCTGATGATGATTTAGCTAAGGAACACTTCTGCTTTCTTTCGCAGGAAGGTTGGAGCCTTTCTGAGCTTTTTAAAGTTTGCTGCGTAGTAGCAGCTCCTTATGTTGTTCCTTATAGGTACCGCGTACTTTGTTTACTGCTTATCATATCATCGTGCAAATTTGTTACCATCTATCTGGACTACCATCATACAATGGTTCTCCATGCTGCCTGGTATACTTTCTATGATCAAATTGCACTATAATGGTCCACAAAGGAGATAGTCATTTTGGCAGTCAATGACTATGTACAGATATGTATATCATATATATTGGTTTTTAAGCCTTTTGTTTATTTGCTTATTTTCTTAACTGAACTCTTTTATATATGATAAAGCAACTTATCACAGTGTTATTCTTTGGCTTACATGTGTGTATTTTTCGTATAACTCTGGTGCAGTGCTCCTTCATCGTTTGAACAGAAATTTAGTGAAGAGCTTCCCCTTTTATATGAATATCTTCAAACTGCTCCAAGTGAGAAGGTAAATCTCATATTTTATATTAAGCACATCCTTCTTCAAAGTCGCCGTGAAATCAAGTCCCAACTAGGATAAAGGTGTGAGTCTGCCGTTCAGAACTTTTTAAAATCGATATAAGTTTTTAACTAAATCATGGATGGCCACTTTTACATTTTTGAACAGCCTGGTTAGTTTATTTCTACTCTGAGTGCTCTACATTTACATTTATGGCTGATATAAGAGATTTACTGACAGATGTATTGTTTTATAAATTTGTGTCAAATAAGATTGGCTGGAAAGATGTTGCCCACTGGATGTGGCCTCTTTTTACTGAAGATTGGGGAACATGGAGAGCTACGGAGTTAAAGCTAAGTCCCTTGCCTTTCACTGTAAGTCCCCTTTCCATTGATTTACTTCCTCACAGAGTTTCTTCATATTAAAAATGATACTATCTGATAGAACCCGAGTTATATTTTATTAGCAGAAACACCAATATGAATGATTTACAAAAGAGCCTGCTTAACTTATCCTTTGATCAATAATAATCTGCATTTATTGATTTGCTTCCTTACAGAATTTATAATCCTTGTCTAACAACTTTACATCATTTTAGTGTTGGAAATGGTTTTGGATGGGGGCCTTTGCATATATGATGCTTTATCTATTTATGTATTTTGCCTCGAGTGCAGTCATCATACCCTATCTTCGTGCACCCAGGATCCAGTTACAAGTCATCCAGTGTGGTACAGCAGGCCACCTTCTCCTTTGCTACTGTAAGATCAATACCGGTGTGTGAATTATTTTACATGGTCAATTTCATATACATTCATGTAGATGGTATGTAGAAATGTTAGAGTGGGCTTCAGCAAATGTGTAAAAATGCTGCTATCACAAGAGTCATGACGTCTCTTTATGCTCACTTTCTGAGAAAAATACAACAGATTTGTATACTTTCTAATTTTTGTCACTTCATAACAGGTATGGTTTCAGCAAAGAAGTTGTAGAATGCCCTGGTATGGTAATTTCTCCTGATCAAACTCATTGGTTTTAGTACTGACTGGAAGATTACAATGTGTAGCTGGGTTTTCCTTCCTTCATGACTCACATCATTGAAGAGTTCCAATATTAGTTATAGAGCTTTAAAGAGTTACATATTTATCCTGTAAAAGGAATATTAGAAGTGGAAATTAGGTCCAGTTACTTATAAAGCATTTTTTGGATTTTTTTTTACCTCAAGCTGGTAAATAGAACACATAGTTAGAGACGCGGGTTCAATTCTTAGGGATGACCAAATAATGGATGGGTAATGCGTACCAATTTATCAATAGATGGAGTGGTACCCATTACCAATGTAGCTTGGACACGCATGACGCAGGTGAAGTTAAGAGACGCGGGCTCAATCCTTAGGGATGCCTAAATCATGTAGGTATTAAGTGAAGGTATTTCAGCGGCTCCAAAAACCTTACGGGGAGGTCATGATGGATTGATAGGGATCCAATGTGGTTCCATGGACAGGGTGCCCTTCTTTACCCTTTTTTTCCTTTTAGAACACAGATAGATATAAAGGGAATTAGCCAAATGGATTAAAAATCACTGAACTTTATTTTTTAATGCATACCACATCCTATTATTTTATTCAAATTGTAACAGTACTGATCTTGTAATAATTCTTATGCATTAATCATTTTGAAAATGGATATAAAGAAAGTGTTTCTGGGTTAACACAACCTGGCCATTCTGCTTTAACACGTTACTTAACCAGTCCAACCCACCTGTCTTGCTGCTTAGTTATTGTGATTTCTGTATTTTTTAAATTAAGACTTCTTGTGCATGATTTATAATTATATTTATATACATAATACTGATCAATTAAATTTTGCTAGGCTTTTCTTGTAATGACAGAATACGAGCATATTACTTAAAAAATTAACAAGTCCGTTTCATTATTTCTGCACTCTTGGCTGTGCCAGGTTATTGGCCTTCAAATGTTCATGCTTGTGGCTTCTGGAGTCTTCCTATGGAGTGGCAGTTCTCTTGCAAAGAATGTGTAAAAATTCCAGTTTTAACCTCTTCATGCTTGTGCTCAGCTCACACTGAACTGCAACACTTTATAAATGCTCCAGAATCACTACCACCGATTTTCATTGGCTTGAGTTCTATTGGAAGGCAAGGTGCTTAAGGTTTACTGAATAACGATTGATACATTAGGGTTTAGACACCAGACTGTTGACACCAGTTTCACCAACTTTGCCACATAGAGATGATAGAATGGGAAGTCCGTGTGGGTTGATAAAATGGTGACTTCCGAATTGTTTGGCCCATCTTAACATTTTTCCTTTTAGCTAATTTTTCTACACAACCCATTAAAGATTAATCATAACTTATTGACTCGTTCAAAGGTAAATGGGCCGCAATTGCTATGGTAGATGTACGCAGTTTGCAATTGGTCATCGTTCAATAGCATGTATAGCCTAGTAAAGTTCATTGTTAGGGTTCTTATACACCTTGGGAAAGACAATGGTTTGGTTACCACTTCTAGAATGCAACTATAATCATGGTTCTGAATAATTAAACTTTTGTAACCATATTTTCTCTCTTACATCTTCTATTCCATTTATGGTTTTCATTACTTAAAATGAAGAATATATTTCATTTGGATCACTATTGCTGGAGGGGCATATTGAGTGGCTTGGGTAATAGGTGAGAATGGGTTCAGGACTTCAGGTAGATACGGGTAATATTCATGTGTGGGTCAAGCAGACCGGGTGATCACTTATAGTGATCTGCTTTTTTCCATTTTTGAAAATAATTAATCTATTAAGTAATGATTTAAAAGACTACATTATCAAAGAATAGAAAGAGAGAGTATATTTGTTTTCTTCAAATATTTATTAGAATACACCTTAGACATCCTTTTATAAGTTTAACTTGTTTAAATCATTTGACCTGTTTCATTATTTGCCATATCTCTATATTTTAACTCATTGTCAAACATATACAACCTGAATTGACCAATCATCATATAAACAGGTTGAAATTCTCATATGTACTTATTACCTCATATAATCTTATTCCGAATTCTGAAACATGATACCCTTCTGTTCATAGCATGGGCTTTATGAGAAAACCTCAGTTGCTTCTTCAAGTTCTTCAAAGCGTGATAGAGGTAACCAGTTATCGGTTTATTCTTTTCTCATCTGGACATGGACCACTAGATGCTGCAACACGAGTGCTTGCTGCAGCAACATCATCACTTTCAGAAAAAGGAGAATCTACGAAGGACGGAATTTTTCTGTTTAGTGGCCGCCTTTTTTGTTTCTCAGGGTAAGCAGTTTGTTTGAATTTGTTTTGTTTCCGTTTAAAGAAGGGGGGGGGGGGGGGGGGGGGATATGTGCCATGGGAAGTGCAGTTACATTTCCGTATTATATCGAATAATTTCCAAGTCTACACTGTTTTATTTATTTCGAAGAGTAAAATATCTGTATTTTACGGTTTATATATAACAAATTTTCATTCATGTTCTAGAACCAGGAAATTTAGTTTAGAATTTTAGATGCCTAATACCTTTGTCTACATGTACTTAGTTCTGTACCTTACAAGTGGTTGTTTCCGAAATGTGCTGCTGCTATTCATCATGGGGGCAGGTAAACTCACCGCTACTTCCTCTTCCAGTTTTTGCTTTTTAACAAGTTTTAAGATTTAGGTCTTCCCAGGAACTTTTTCTTTTCCATTTCCATCCTTTTCCTTCTCTATTATTCATTTTTGTCATTTTACCTTTGTACTTATGTACTATTTGGCTCATAATTTGGATCGACCAGTGGATCTACCGCAGCAGCTTTACATGCAGGTATTCCACAGGTGAGTTTAAGTAGAGCTAATCTTTCTGCATTTCCAGTTGAGTTAAGTTGATGCTTGTTTGACTGATTAGTTCTAGTAGGGTTTTTTTCTTTAACCTTTGAATATAGTTTCCAAGTCATAGAATGCAGATGACTTCATGTTTAAGTTGAGATATAAGAAATACAGCTTTCAGTTATACACTCTCCATCTATAAAAGGATTCTGCTTACAATTTATAGGGATTTGAACATTTTACCTATGATCATTTTATTAATAAAAAGACTTGTTGTCTAATACATGAAAATTTGGAATAAGAAGGCGCAACTAACGAGTATAATAATTCCAATCACATATGCAGATAGTGTGCCCGTTTACCTATGATCATTTTATTAATAAAAAGACTTGTTGTCTAATACATGAAAATTTGGAATAAGAAGGCGCAACTAACGAGTATAATAATTCCAATCACATATGCAGATAGTGTGCCCGTTTATGCTTGATCAGTTTTATTGGGCAGAGAGGATGTTTTGGGTTGGAGTTTCGCCAGAACCTCTAAAGAGGAATCAGTTGCTTCCAAATGAAGATGATGAAATTAGCATAAAGGAAGCTGCAAATTCTCTTGCCAGATCAATTGATTACGCTTTATCTTCTAAAGTCAAATCAAAAGCGTTAGAAATAGCTCAAAGATTGTCTTCTGAGGTAATGCTCACTCTTTGAAGTTATTTGATTAGGCACCACGTCTGTCTTTTTGAATAAATTGCATCTTTACCGATCATTATCACTGGTTATTACAAAATGCTATTAGCATTCATTGTGCCACTTTCTTTTATGGCTTGAAAGTGTCTATAGTGACTACTTTTGAAAACCTTGAAAAGTTACTCAACTAGTAATCTTATGAGAAATTATCGCTCCTATTTT
The DNA here is from genome assembly GCA_034093135.1 of Erigeron breviscapus. Lineage (NCBI taxonomy): Eukaryota > Viridiplantae > Streptophyta > Magnoliopsida > Asterales > Asteraceae > Erigeron > Erigeron breviscapus. The sequence goes on along the minus strand of CM067172.1, from coordinate 6,690,192 downwards.
ACAAGTGATCTTTCCATTTCGAGCTACTCTTTTCCTTGCTTTCACTTGAGGATTAGAGGATGATATGATAATTTTACATAATGCACTGCTCATAATAATGATAATATAAATTTACTACTTATTTGATCATATGTCGTTACATTCTTACACGTATAATTATGTTGGATGTGACAAAATGGGCGTGATGGGTAATGGATGATTGGTACTTTCAGTCTAGGTAACACCTCTTTTTTGCATGTTTATGAATTATAATATTATGTAGTTTATTTTAATTAGTATAGTAATATAGTTATATTTCCAATATAATAGTCTCTGTAAAATGGACTTAAGAGCATCCCCAATGGGGCATCATGGCGGTGTGGTGAGGCTATCACAGTGGGATTTGGGTGTGAGACTGTGAGCCATTGGAAAGTTGATGTGATCTTTGGCGTGATGAGAGCAGCGTGACTGTGGTCACGATGTGGAGGATTGTTTGATTTTATATGGAGTATTGTGTGGTCTAATTTTCAGTGTGATGGTTGGAGTGAAAGCATGTTCAATGTGATGACTGATGCTGATGGGAAAGCTTTTTTCGGTGTGATGGGTGGGTGTGACCATATGGGGGCGTTCATGCATATATGCACTTCAGACAAAATTTGACCCGTTGAACTCGCATCTTTAATTTATCATATACTCTACCTTGTTGACGCATTACCAATAAAATGCAGTATGAAGTGACTGATCTCCATAAATTTGGTTCAAAATTGCTACATAAAAATAATTACTTTCAGTAAGGAGATATAAATGCTAGGGAGTTAAAGATTGACAGTTTAACGTCGGCTATTTCAGGATGGCGTGGTGGAAGCAGTGCAGATATTAAAAGCAAGTATTTCGCGCCTATCTTTACAAGACCATAAACTTCGTATCAACTTATGATGTTAAAGATTTAAATGTGGCTGGAAATTGAGCTTAGGTCTTCAAACAATGTTGTATGTTAATACTGTTAACATTTGTTATGCATAAAACTCAATTTGTAGTATAAAAATGTGGCTGGGAATGAGCTTAGGTCTTCAAACAGGTCGGGTACATAATAATAAATGAAAATTTGTGGTATAAAAATGTAAATGCAAATAGAAAACCATTTGAACAAAACCATGGGCTACTGACCAACTCCTCCACTGATCTCTTTTTTTCCTCTGCCTTATCTTTTCTTGAGAATCTATCCTCATCACAACCAAAACCAACTCCCCACCTCTCTTTTTTCTTTTTCTTGAGAATTTCAATTATCATACCCTCACAATGAAAATAACCATAAAATGTTGATTTGGTGGTTGAGTTTAGGTGGTAGATTTCTTTTTCATTTCGTTGCTCTATCTTGCTGTGGATTGGTAGCCAATAACCGCCATCAACGTGTGGACGAAGATGGCTAGTGACTATCAGTTGGAATTTAAGGCTGATGACGATGACGGGTGTGGGTGCCAGTGTTGCCAGAATACAGTAGAAAGACATGTAGTATGTGAAAAATGAAAGAATTTAGTTGTCTATATATAGGAAGAGGAAAGCCAAAAAAAAATCAAACTTACTAGCCGTTTGCATGGAGGACCGGAATTGGTTGTTGGTATGCGAGCTGGTCAAACGAAAAGAGGGCGAGCGTGGTGTGCCATTTTTCAGTTCATAAACTCTGTTTTGACCATTTTACTTAAGTGGTCCATCAAAAACTTAAACACGTTCTAATTTTTGTTTTTATACTTAAATCAACGACAAACGCAAAAAACGATCTTTGAAGCCCCGTGGTTTTTAGCCCATGTCTTTTTCGTGATTTTTTTTATATGTGGCGCCCCACTTTTGGTTTTTTCTCCCTATATAACTAAGAGAGGATAGTTTTTTGCTTATGTAGCTATATATTTTGATGACATGTAAGCTTTTTGCTTAAATGTCATTTTTTCTTATTTTTGTTGTTTTTTTGATGTCATTTAAGATATTTAAAAAGTTTATTTAATAGTTTAATAATGAGTCAAATACTGTATTCTCATTTATTGGGAGTTTAATTAAATAATAAAAAAGATAAAAAAGAAAATATATTAACTTCATATCACGTTCAAAAAACTATTTCAAATTCTTATGATATATATCATATCTTTTTTTTTATTTAGAAATTCCATTCTAATTTGATCTAATAAAATATCCATTCTATCTCATTTATGACTCAAAGACCTTTTAACAACATAGGTGTTTTTTCCTTCTCGATAATAATAACTCAAAATATTTCTTATTAATTTTACCATATTCGATGTTTATAAAGTTTCTAACTTTTCTTTGTTTAAAATCTAATTTTCAAGCTTTGTTGATTGATTTTGGGGAAAACATTTGAATGGGTTTCAGAGATGCATCAAGATAATTCATGAATTTGAATTTTAAACATCTTTTTCATTATAATTTACTATGACGAGTTGTTGTTATGTATTAGATCACGAGTTATATTTAGCATAACTAGAGGGTAGTCAATTGTAATATCCTAGTATTATATATATGGCTGTAATGTTATGCCTATTCAATAATATCATTATTATCATCTTATACGTGGTCTTATATGGTATCAAAGCCCAATGGCGGCCTGTAACCCTAGCAGCCACTAACCTGCCTTTCAGTGCTGCACAAGCAGCCTCCCTTTTCTTTTTGATCAACCTCAAATCAACAATGGCGCTAATTGCTGCTTTCAACACCAATGAAAAACATGCCCATAACTCTCACAAATTCCCTTTTACACTAAACCCTAAGAATTATGGGTTTTGGAAATCTATGATAGAACCCTTTCTTGTTACCAATCATCTTTTCGGGTATGTCGATGGAACAATCCCCTGTCCATCAAAAACAATCTCATCAACCGCATCAGGATCTGACCCAGCCACAACAACCACAAAAGACAACCCCAACTATCCCATCTGGATTGCTAATGATGCACACGTTAGAATGATCATCATATCTACCATCTCAGAATCATCCTTTCAGCATGTGCAAGGAACGACCTCTCGAGATCTATGGCTTGCTTTAGCACAGGCCTATGCACCAAGCAACTCATCCCGAGAATATATGTTAAAGACCCAACTTTTAAGGATCCAGATGAAGGGTGATGAAACCCCGATTGACTACCTTAGTCGTGCCCAAGGATACGCGAATGATCTAGCGAAATCGGGGAACCATTCAAAGACAAAGATCTTGTTATGCTTGTTATCTCAGGCCTTAGAGACGAGTACAACAATTTAAAGTCAGGTATTTTTACTCGTCAACCACCTGTTCTGTTCAATGAGTTAAATGGGCTTCTTAATAATTATGACTTCATGGTCAATAACACTGCCTCTGCCCATATTGGCTCATCGGCTTCTCAAGCTTTTGTTGCAACCACAAGAGATTCAGTTTCGTGCTCTACCTCTCTTCAACAGCTCCCGCTAGCCACCCTACAACAGCTTGCTTCTCAACATGGACTGCAACTCAGCCCCCTTACCTCTAATAGCTCTCAACCTCAAGCTTTTTATGTTGCTCGTCCATCTTCTAACAGTCGTGGCAATCGAGGTGGGCGTGGAAATTTTTGTAACAGCAATAACAGAGGTTATGACAGTGGGGGCACTCGTACTAACCGGTTCTCTTGGGCCTCAACTCAAAATACAGTGTTTGGACATTGCAACAGGTGCGGGATAGATCATATCCCTTCACAGTGTCGAAATCAGAAGCCTGCACAAACCAGACATCAGGCCAACTATGCAATATATGCCAATCTTTCAGAAGCTGGCTCATCAACAGGTACAACTTGGTTTGCTGATACAGCGTGTAACAGCCATGTAGCTCTGAACTTAGCAAGCCTTGATCAGTCTGAAGCTTATTATGGTAACGATGCTCTTCATGTTGGCGACGGTAAACCTTTACCTGTTCTTCGTATTGGCTCTTCTAAAATTATCTCACCAAATAAGCCTTTCAATCTTTCTAATATACTTCATGTACCCGAGATCAAAAAGAACCTTTTGTCTGTCCAACGTTTTTGCTTCGATAATGATGTTTTCTTTGAATTTCACACTTTCTTTTTTGTTGTGAAGGACGAACGTACAGGCAACACACTACTCATGGGTCCAAGTGACAATGGACTCTATTCCATTCGTCTTCCACAACTCAAATCTCTCCAAAAGGTTGCATTTACCGCTACCCGAGCATCTTCCAACATCTGGCATCAACGCTTAGGGCACCCGCATCATCGTGTTTTTCGTTCCATTGTTTCCAATTTTTCTTTACCTGTTACTACAAAAATAGTTTCCTCTTTATGTACTTCATGTTAATTGGGAAAATCTTCCAAACTTTCATTGCATGAATCTACTTTTCGCAGTAAATACATTTTGGACTTAATTTATTGTGATGTTTGGGGACCAGCACCGACTTGTTCATTTGACGGTCATCGATTTTTTATGTTATGTGTTGATCATTACTCGCGATAAATGTGGATATATCCCTTAGCTCAAAAATCTGATGTCTACAATACATTTAAAAACTTTGTCACCATGGTAGAACGTCAATTCTCCACAAAAGTAAAGAGTGTCCAAACTGATTGGGGAGGTGAGTTTCGGAACCTAACTCCATTTTTTACTTCTCTTGGAATAATTCATCGTCGATCATGCCCACATACCAGTGAACAAAATGGTGTTGTCGAGCGTCGACATCGTCATGTTGTTGAGACTGGACTTGCCTTACTTGCTCAGTCCAATCTTCCACAACGTTTTTGGTATTTCGCCTTTGAAACGACAGTTTATCTTATCAATCGTTTGCCCTCTTGTGTCTCTTCGAACAAAACACCATTTGAATATGTATTTCAAAGACGTCCTGATTATCAGTTTCTTCGTGTCTTTGGGTGCCAATGTTTCCCCCATCTTCGTCCTTATAATCGACACAAAATGGATTTTCGATCCACTCCATGTGTCTTTCTTGGCTATAGTCCACTTCATCATGGTTATCGTTGTTTGGACTTGGCCAATGAACGAGTCTACATTGCTCGACATGTTAGGTTCAATGAAGAGTTATTTCCGTTCCAGACACCTACTCCAAACCAAACCAGTGCACCAACCGAGCCTTACATTTCCTCTTTCCATCCTCGTTTCCAACATCAGATAATTACACCGATTCTGCTACTTCATTTATTCCTTCCCATAATACTCCGTCACCTGTTCCAATTTCTATTCAATCAACACCCCATCCTTCACTATCATGCCCAACATCTCCAACTTCTGTTCAATTAACACCATCTCCTGCTCAATCAAATACACCTACTAGCCAGTCATATTCTTCATCTCCACCCACCTCCATCACTTCACCGTCTTCCCCGCCACCACCAATTCGCTCTCGGCCAGCCAACTTACGCCCTAATCCCAAAGCTAAAGCTATTTTTGACCCATCAGCTAATCAAGCTTTCGTCTCTCCTACCTCACCAATCGAACCTGTTTCCTTTACCGTCGCTAACAAAATTCCTGAGTGGCGTCAAGCCATGTCAGAGGAGTTCGATGCACTTATTAAGAACAACACCTGGTCATTAGTACCTTATGTTAATGACACTAATATTATTGATTGCAAGTGGGTTTACAGGTTAAAGAAGGATTCCTAGGGGAAGATCATTCGTTATAAAGCCCGTCTTGTTGCCAAAGGGTTTCGACAAAAACAGGGCGTTGACTATCATGAAACTTTTAGCCCGGTTATAAAGTCCACAACCATTCGTGTTGTGTTATCTCTGGCCATCACCAACAAGTGGTCTCTTCGACAACTCGACGTTCAAAATGCCTTTTTGCACGGTAATTTACAAGAAAGAGTTTATCTCCGTCAACCACCGGGATTTGTGGATCACTCTCGGCCAAATCATGTGTGTTTGCTACATAAGTCATTATACGGGCTCAAACAAGCCCCAAGGGTCTGGTTTCATCGTTTATCAACCACTCTTCTTCAGCTCGGTTTTCAAGGATCTAAAACAGATCCATCTCTGTTCATTTTGAAGTCTGGTGGGGTTCTCTTATATGTTCTTGTCTACGTCGATGACATCATAGTCACAGGAAATGACAATAATGCCATCAACAAGATCATATCTCAGCTCAGTTCCACTTTTGCTGTCAAAGATCTCGGTAAGTTGGATTATTTTCTAGGTGTTGAAGTTGTTCCTCATGGTCAAAATATCTTGTTGTCCCAACGCAAATACATTCTGGAACTTCTTCAGAAATTTGGTCTTTCCGAATGTAAACCCGTTAGCTCACCAATGACCACATCTCAGCAGTTAGCTCTTAAGGACATCCCACTTCTTGCTTCTCCTTCACAATACAGACAATTAGTTGGTGCTCTCCAATATGTTACTCTCTCAAGACCTGACATCACATTTGCTGTTAATAAAGTTTGTCAATATATGCATGCCCCAACTGAGAATCATTGGGCTGCTGTGAAACGGATTATGCGCTACTTAAAGGGCACTTCTGACCATGGTCTCCTCATTCGTCACGATTCTGGTGCTACATTGCACGCATTCACCGATGTTCATTGGCAAAATACAATCAAAACCCCACTTGAAGCGTATTCAGATGCTGATTGGGCCGGGTGCCCGGATGATAGGCGTTCCACAGGAGGATTTGCCATATACTTGGGCTCCAATTTGATTTCCTGGACAGCCCGTAAACAACGAACAGTTTCTCGCTCTTCAACCGAATCAGAATATAAAGCCCTTGCTGATACAGTTTCTGAATTAACCTGGCTGGAAGCTCTTCTTCGTGAGCTTGGTGTTACAAGTAAAAATTCACCCACTCTCTGGTGTGATAATCTTGGTGCCACCTGTTTATCCCCCAATCCTGTGTTTCATGCTCGGACCAAACACATTGAGGTCGATTTTCACTTTGTCCGAGAAAAGGTAGCACAAGGAAAGCCGAAGATTCAATTTATTGCCACAAATGATCAAATTGCCGATATCTTCACCAAACCTCTTCCATCACAACGTTTTCTATTTTTGAAGTCCAAGCTTCAGGTCGTTCCTCGCCCTTAGCTTGCGGGGGAATATTAGATCACGAGTTATATATAGCATAACTAGAGGGTAGTCAATTGTAATATCCTAGTATTATATATATGGCTGTAATGTTATGCCTATTCAGTAATATCATTATTATCATCTTATACGTGGTCTTATATTATGTCATGTAATGTGAGCAATTGCTCTATAAATTAGCTAATTTTTTTGTATGATTAAGGTGAGGAATTTTTGTACCAATAATTTTGTAGGAGCATTACGGATATATAGAGGCAACAATAAGAAAACATAAGATAAAAAAAGATCAAGTGTTGGAAGGTACTCAAACCAATTTTGATCACTCCAAACACCTTAATGGATTGTACATACTTTTGAGTAACCTATCTAACAATCTATACTTCTCATATTGTTATTACAATAGGTAATTTTGTTTATACATTTTGGAGTTGGTAGGTAGGGTTCATCTACTATGCATTTATATTTAAAAAAATTTTAACTAGAAAGATATATCAATTCCCTTAATTTATAATAGATTAATAGATATATTAACTAGGTACAAGGGTAACAGCATTGTTTCGCAAGTTATAGAAAACTCAATTTGATTTTTCCCATCAATATATCAATTTATTATTTATATTTATTTACACCTTATAATGAAATGCATTACAATTTTTGTTTTGTTTTTTAAATTTCGCATATTTCCTTTAAGCCCATTCAAACAATTTTTGTATTGTTTTTTAAATTTCGCATATTTCCTTTAAGCCCATTCAAACAATTTTTGTATATTGATTTCGTATATTTTGCAATAATGGCCAATTTAATTAAGAATGAAACTCTTGTGTAATATAATATTATAATGAGTATTTTTCTTACTTAGGATTAATTATACATATCCTTTTCAAGAATTAAGTATAAGGAAGGTCTCAAAAGCTTTAGATATTGGACAAAGAGTGAGATCATTATCAATTTTACAACTAATGTAGCTTTCAATGAAATATTACATTTGTAATTTCTATGATTAATTATTTTAATGATTTTGTTAGGTTTAGTTATTTTTGTTAAATTTATTTATTTAACATTTCTTCATATGAGTTATTATTATGTTAATGTTGTATGGAGTTTTTATATGAAAATATATATTTTCAATTATTATATTTTATTGTTAGCTAACAATTATCATAATTATGATTTTTTTAACTGTACGGGTTTAATCTAGTTTCTATATATAAAGTGAGTATTGCAAAATCATTAGATTGTTAATATTATTAAGACTTTTATATTAAGTGCATTACTTTATTCATTGTTACTATAAATATAGATTTTCTCATTAACGCTATTAAAACGATAACTTATAATTTATGACATATTTTATTGCTAATCTATAATATAACTAAAATAGGAGGTTGGGGGTACACTTGGCACCCCTAATACTCCTTCTTTAGCCTAATTCTTCCTCCTAATTAATTCTCTATTTTTTATATGTTTTTAATTAAAACTTTGCTTGGCCGACCTATTAATTATTAAAAAATAAAAAACAATTTTTTAATCCTTAAAACACTCCCAAAAATTATTATATATATACAACTTAGGAAAAACCCTCACATAAACAAAAGTAACAAATTTCAATAAAAAAGAAGTTGAAAAAAAGGCCGCTGCCATATTTTCTTCGAGGTAAGTACAACAAATTGTATGTATCTACATACATACAAATCTGTTTTACCATATCATTATGTAATCTACCGTTTGGTACCCTTTTAATAAATTTATTTTTATATATTTGCCCATTCTGCTTAATGTTTATATTGTGGCTTATTTCATGTTTTGTTTATTAACTGGTGGGTTAAGCTTTATAGAGCATTCTCCTATTTTTTTATATATTTTTTTAATTGTACTAAAAAGTAAGAAACAAATCTTTTTATCCTTAAAACTCTCTCAAAATTATTATATATATACAACATTGGAAAAAACCTCACGTATTTAAAAAAAAAAAGTTTCACAACCCTCACGCATTCTCAAAAAAACAAAAAAAAGGTTCGACTTACTCAACAAAAAAAGGGTTTTGTTTTTATATTTTTTGTTCATGTTTAAACATTATTTGATATTGAATTCTTATGTTATTATTATTATTGTTCATCTTTTTTAATTTAGTTTGTTGTGCTATTCATATTTTTTAAAAAAATAAAATTTTGTTTATCTAAATTTGAACTATCATCACTAACCATGTATATTTGACATGTATTTTTAGACATTATTATTCATTCAGTTAATATTATTGTGTATGTGGTCTTATATTTTGCTTGCACAACCATCGGGTGCAACGGCAGAAACTATAACCACCCGTCATCATGAAAGGTTTTTATGTAGCTTTTCTTTGATATGAGTTTGTTTATTTTGTAAATTAATTAGGGTTTAATTATGTTTTTAGTTTTCGTTTTTTTTTCTCCAGCAATTTATGTCTTATTGTTGTGTATGAGAAGATGTACGATTCGGGTTTACAGGGAAGAATAGGCTTTCTTATCCCATGAGGCCATCATTATCTACGACAGAATTATTAGGTAATATCTTTAGAAGGTTGTTTTATTTGGCTTATGTTATATCTCTAAAGGGTCAAATAGGGTGACTTAAATGATTTAAACATGCTCATTGACAGAAACCTGGACCAGACCAACGGATCTAAACCCATCAAGTCCTAAACCTCATTGTGAATTTAGATTGGTGTTACATATAACGATGCCCATTAATTTCGTTCAGGTTAGATATTATTATGCTTTCGATTTTTTTTAAACCTTTGATTTATATATCTTGAGACTATCCGTCCAATGGACGGCCTAAGCACTAGTATATATATATAATAATATTTAAATATTTATACAAATTATATACTATAACTTAGATTAGATTTATTTATTCTAATCTATAAGATATCTTAAATTAGTTAGTAGATAATACGGAGTAATATTTTGTATATTTACAGATAATAAAAAGTCATTTATTAAATTATTTATTCATCTATAGTAACTTCACGAAACATGGTTGAAACTGTAAAACAATACGAATTATGTTTTGCCATCATGACTTTAGGAGTGATGCAATTATTGATACCAAAAGTAATACTATAACTTGATAAATACGTTTTTGATATATGTCTTTCACTATTAGGATACTATTGGAGACTAAATGCACGTGACGAGACATGTACAAATGATTTTTATTTTTAAAAAGTAATCTAAACAATATATAGTCAATCTGTAAATCGTACGGATATTAAGTTTAGTTGTAGGTTTATTAAGTGAATATGTTTAAATTAATGAATAAATAAAAAGGTTATATGGTAACTTTAAAGTCTAAATGAAGTAAAATAGAAAAATGTGGTTTGTTTTATAATGAAATCAAGTAAGGAAATAAGGAAAAAGTAGTAAAATAAAGAAAACAGGAGTATATCAGTTAAACTGAAGACTTTTAAACACGTTTACGGTTTACCTTGACATCTCTCTCTCTCTCTCTCACATCGTCGTTTGCTTTTAAGAAAAAAAAACCATATAATAGTTCGAGAAAACACTCATTGTTTTCCGTTTTCATTTTCCAGGAAAACATGGAATACATGAAACGCGTTCAAATCATAGTTTTCCAAAACTGTTTTCCAAGAAAACAGAAAACATGGTTTTCCACTTTTCTATGGGAAATTAGAAAACACCTTTTTATTTTTTTCCACTTTTCATTTTCTATTTTCTAAATTTTGAAAACCTCAAATTATATTAAATCTCACCAACGCCCCCGTCCATGCCCCTCGTCATCCCTCGCCCCCACCCGTCACCCCCTGCCCCCAGGCGACCCAAATCTCCCACTTAACCAAGTATATTATAACATCTTTTTTAATAAGGAAAATGAAAATAATGTTTTCTAGTTTTGAATGCGTTTTCAAAATTTTTATTTGTTTTCAAGAGATGGAAAACTCCTTTTTTCTAGAGAATTAGAAATGGAAAACTAGAAAAATTTTCTACAACTAAACACGCTCATTGTCTACAATTTGTTTAATCTTTTTTTCATCAATTCTGCCATTTTTTTTTTCCTGCCCAAGTCTCAATGACAATTTAGTCGAGATTTTCTTGAGTCGGGTTTGAGTTACTTAAGTTGCTAAACATCTGATCTTTAACTTTCATTGTAAATGGTGTCACAATTTTTTTGCAGAGTGAGATCATAAAATATCCCGTGTTAGACCTCATACTTTGGCAACGTTGAGCTTGATAACATATATCATGCTAGATTAGGACCGTGTTAACATAAGGACACTATAAAATAATCTCAATACAAGTACTTTTCACATATACTGCAAATATTACATTCTAGTTTTAATTTTATCTACCACGCGTAAAGTGCAACAAAGGAACCCATATCCCGACAAAAGCGGGATATGGGGAAGGTATGATATAGACAGCCTTATCCTACCCAAAAGTAAAGAGGCTGCTACCCGAAAGACCTCTGGCCTAGGGCTTTACCATTGAAAAAATAGTCTCAACGCCAAAGCGAATCCAAAGTCAAAAAAGAAGAAACCGGGTCTCAATCTTAGATCTAGAGAGAGGAGAGAAGACTTCTTCTCTTTCTAAAGAGAGAAACACAACAATTCTTTTATCACACATAAATGTCTTTAATTCTATCTACCTCACTTAATGTCTTTGTACCATACACTTTTTAATTGTAGTATAGAGGACATAGATGTTGTTGAATATATCGACTAAAACTGATTTTATTTTAAATGACATATTATACTTCTCTTAATTTTAAATTACATGACATTATGTAGGAATTCTAAAAAACTCTTATTAATCAACCTTAACAAGTATAAGAAGTGATACTTGAACCTCGGTGGATCATTTCAAGGTCAAAGACTTTACCTATAGGATTTAGTGATTATTTTCATCTTTCAACCAACGTTATTCTTTCTTCCATCCATTTCTACTTCTAGTTTGAAAAGGTATGTCAAAATTTTTTATTACCTTTATCGTGTTTGAGAAACATGGAAGATTGAGTGAGTGTCCAAATGTAATCAATGAAATCTTAAATGCATCATTTAAGAATTCAACTACCAAAGGAGATTGAGTAAGTGTGCAAAAGTAGTCAATGAAATCTTAAATGCATAATTTAAGAATTCAACTACCACATGTACTATACGTTGTACATACTTTATATCTTTAATCTAATTTACAATACTAGCCATTACTATATATATCTCTATATATGTACAACTAAATCATAACTTTTTCATCACATTTGTAATTTGTCTATTGCTTCCTATTTATCAAATCTTCAAGATGAAAAAAAAATATATTTTTTTTAAAGTATATTAAATGTTGGATTTTGTTAATGACAATGTAACACCCCAAGCCGGAGCTCGAAATGTCACGGAAATCATACAGCACCCGGTGGAATTACAATAGAATAATCTAAATGCAATTAACGATTCGGTGAATCCAAGACATAGCAAAACAAGTAACCGAATACAACAGGAGCAAATAGCCATCAACGTTAACATAATACATCCAAAGATGGCAAACGATCCTAAGTATAATGCAAAAGGAGGGTCAATGAATCCTTGATCCATGAGGTCCAAGTCCGGGTTAGACAGCAAGCAAGCAACTAAACACCACGTCCGGGGAGAACCTGATTACCTGAAAAGTGTACTAAGCATAGTCAACACAAGGTTGGTGAGTTCGTAGTAATGGTTCGTAACGAACCAGCATCAATAATCACAATATAAGAATAGAGGCTAGACATGACTTACAGCGAGCCTCTAAGCAACACAATATCATCCAACAACAAGATTACACAAAAGAAATGAGAGTGTAATGAGGATGCACAAATGATGTATGTATCAATGCAAGTGCCAAATGTATGAATAAGCAAATATGCCTATCCCAAGCGTGACCTTCAATCACGTATGCAACGATACCCTTCTGCCATCGCCATGGACAAGGCTGTATCTCAAAAACATCGAGATATATATGTCTATATACTCGGGGTCAGGTCTACATCCAAAATGGGTGCATACATCTATGCACCAGGATGCCGGCAATCCCTGCCGAGGGTCCAACAATAATGTATGCAATGCTTACAAACAAATGTAAATGCATACTTCATAAACCAACAACCAATATACGAAAACCTGTGCCAACAATCAATATTTCCTCAAACATAACCCAGAATCGATGTATGATAACCAAAAGCCAACGATCAATAATCAACAAAACATGAGCCACTAATCACAATATAAGAATAGAGGCTAGACATGACTTACAGCGAGCCTCTAAGCAACACAATATCATCCAACAACAAGATTACACAAAAGAAATGAGAGTGTAATGAGGATGCACAAATGATGTATGTATCAATGCAAGTGCCAAATGTATGAATAAGCAAATATGCCTATCCCAAGCGTGACCTTCAATCACGTATGCAACGATACCCTTCTGCCATCGCCATGGACAAGGCTGTATCTCAAAAACATCGAGATATATATGTCTATATACTCGGGGTCAGGTCTACATCCAAAATGGGTGCATACATCTATGCACCAGGATGCCGGCAATCCCCTGCCGAGGGTCCAACAATAATGTATGCAATGCTTACAAACAAATGTAAATGCATACTTCATAAACCAACAACCAATATACGAAAACCTGTGCCAACAATAATGTATGCAATGCTTACAAACAAATGTAAATGCATACTTCATAAACCAACAACCAATATACGAAAACCTGTGCCAACAATCAATATTTCCTCAAACATAACCCAGAATCGATGTATGATAACCAAAAGCCAACGATCAATAATCAACAAAACATGAGCCACTAATCACAATATAAGAATAGAGGCTAGACATGACTTACAGCGAGCCTCTAAGCAACACAATATCATCCAACAACAAGATTACACAAAAGAAATGAGAGTGTAATGAGGATGCACAAATGATGTATGTATCAATGCAAGTGCCAAATGTATGAATAAGCAAATATGCCTATCCCAAGCGTGACCTTCAATCACGTATGCAACGATACCCTTCTGCCATCGCCATGGACAAGGCTGTATCTCAAAAACATCGAGATATATATGTCTATATACTCGGGGTCAGGTCTACATCCAAAATGGGTGCATACATCTATGCACCAGGATGCCGGCAATCCCCTGCCGAGGGTCCAACAATAATGTATGCAATGCTTACAAACAAATGTAAATGCATACTTCATAAACCAACAACCAATATACGAAAACCTGTGCCAACAATCAATATTTCCTCAAACATAACCCAGAATCGATGTATGATAACCAAAAGCCAACGATCAGTAATCAAATATACGAAAACCTGTGCCAACAATCAATATTTCCTCAAACATAACCCAGAATCGATGTATGATAACCAAAAGCCAACGATCAATAATCAACAAAACATGAGCCACTAATCACAATATAAACCAACTATACGTACATATACTTCAGAGGATTCTACTTTCTTCAAGTCCCAGATGCTTATGTATAGGGTCACCCGCAGCCTTCCCACCACATCTAAAACCCAAAGGAAGGCATAACCGACTTCCATGTATGTACGTCTATCCTAATGTATAAGTAATACTTAACGAAAACACAACCCAAGTCAATCAAACGAAAGGATACGCCACATCAATCCAACAATCAAGTCAAACAAACAATACATCAATAAATACAAGTAAACAAGCCAGGTTTACACTTTTCAGCCCGAATCCCAAGCGGGTAGGGAGATACGAAACTCACCTTGATCGGCAAAGAAGTTAGCAAAAGATTACAAACGGTTAAAAGGGTCCACACCACCACAACCTATAATTATACAACAATATACTGGAAAGTCAATTATACAACCTCAACAATATGAAATTCGACATACATAAAATCACAGTGACTATCCACTGCGCCGCAGTGGAGCAGAACTATGCCCACTGCGCCGCAGTGGCTAAAGGCTCATGCGCCGCAGTGAGCAAATACTCACTGCGCCGCAGTGAGCAAAGTACTCACTGCGCCGCAGTGAGCAAAGGGACTCACTGCGCCGCAGTGACAAAACTCACTGCGCCGCAGTGGGCAAGAACTATGCCCACTGCGCCGCAGTGGCCATACTTGCCCAGAACCAGTACAAAATCACTGCGCCGCAGTGAGCAAAGGTGAGCTCACTGCGCCGCAGTGACCACTTTCTGCAGCCAACACCAGCAGCCATCAACCAGCAATACGAACCCAAAACCCCCAATTTCAACCCAAACCACACCAAAACGATTTGTAACCCATTTTGAAGCATAACTAAACATCAATGACCATAAATACACATAACCCAACCCACAATTTCGACCAAAACATCAAAATCACTCATGAATCAATCAAACCCTAACCCTAAACCTAATTTCCATTTTCACCATAAACTTGTCTTGAAAACCCATAAAAACGACTAGAACATTTGAACAAGTATAAATAGAAGTAAATGGGATGAATTTGACTTACCAAAACGTCTCCTTGAGCTAGAACCCGAAAATAGGTCAAATGGATAAAATGGTAAGAACTTGACTTTGATTCTTCGATATGAAGCAAACGAGGTTAAGATGGCTAAGATTCTTGTGTTACAATCGACCCACTACTAGTTTGATGCAAGAAATGGTGAAGAGATTAAATTGGTTCTTTTGCTAGTTTTTGAGAGAAGAGAGAAAGAGAATAAGAGATAGATAGAATGAGAAGAAAGAAGGAAGGAAAGGATAAGGGGGGGGGGAAATGGGTCATTGGGGCTGGTGGGTCATGGACTACCCACGGGCCGACCCGTTTCTCCCACAAGCCATAAAACCATCGATTACACTACTAAACGCCAAACAACAAATTAACGACTCGACTAACATACCACATAGTCATAAAATCATAAATGGGCCCAAATTACTTCATTCAATAAGTTTGTTAGTCAAATTACACAAAAGTCAACGGGTCAAAATTCGCGGATGTTACATTATTCCCCCGTTAAAAGAATTTCGTCCCGAAATTCAACAAAACCCTAATTATTAAATAAAAGTGGATACTTCGACCTCATATGATCCTCTCTCTCCCAAGTGAACTCGGCTCCACGTCTAGCACTCCATCTAACCTTGACAATTGTGTAGCGTTTCTTCTTGAGTTTATTTTCTTGACGGTCCATGATCTCTACCGGTTCTTCAACAAAGTTTAGGCTCGAATCAACCCTAATTTCGTCCATAGGCACATGATGTGTAGGATCCGCCAAACACTTGCGCAAATTACAAATATGAAACACATCATGCACGCCGCTAAGCTCTTGAGGCAATTCTAGCCTATAAGCAACCTTCCCAACCCGTTCAAGAATCTTGAAAGGACCAACATACCTTGGTGCAAGTTTGCCCCGCTTCACGAATCGTACGACGCCTTTCCAAGGCGACACTTTCAATAGTACAAATTCACCAACTTCAAACTCCAACGGTCTTCGTCTCACATCGGCATACTTCTTTTGACGTTCACGGGCCAATTGCAACTTCTCCTTAATTTGAGATATTACCTTGGTAGTTTCAATCACAATTTCCGGCCCGATAAGTTGACTCTCTCCAATTTCCGCCCAAGCTAAAGGAGAACGGCACACTCTACCATACAATGCTTTAAAGGGTGCCATTTGAATAGTAGCATGGTAACTATTGTTGTATGAAAACTCAACTAACGGCAAATGGTCTTCCCAACTTCCACCAAAATCAATTGCACATGCCCTCAACATGTCTTCAAGTGTTTGAATGGTTCTCTCGGTTTGCCCATCCGTTTGAGGGTGAAACGCCGTGCTCATGTCAAGTCGAGTACCCATGGCTTTTTGAAAGGCTTCCCAAAATTTTGATTTAAAACGAGCATCCCTATCCGAAATGATAGAAATCGGCACTCCATGCTTAGATATTACCTCCTTGATGTACAAACGAGCCAAAGTGTCAAATTTATCGGTTTCACGAATGGCTAAAAAGTGAGCCGATTTCGTTAACCGATCTACTATCACCCAAATCGTGTCACGGCCGCTTCTTGTCTTCGGTAGTTTAGTAATGAAGTCCATTGAAATATGCTCCCACTTCCATTCGGGCATCACCGGTTGTACCAATAATCCGGGTGGTTTCTTGTGATCGGCCTTAACTTGTAAGCAAGTAAGGCACTCACTCACATACTTAGCCACATCACGCTTCATGCCCGGCCACCAATACAATTCCTTCAAGTCAAAGTACATCTTATCCGACCCGGGATGGACTGAATAAGGTGATAGGTGGGCTTCATTCATAATAAGCGTTCTTAAATCGCCGAATATAGGAATCCAAAGTCTTTCCACCATGTAAAGCCTGTTATCATTCTTTCGGTCAAAAAGTTGCTCCATGCCATCTAGGTTTTCGTTTCCAAAGTTTTCCGGTAGGGTGGCTTGAATTTGGGCTTCAATGATCCGATCACGAATGTTTGGCCCTACCGTGAGGCTCATAGCTCTAGCCCGTCTTGGTTTCACTCTCTCCTTTCGGCTCAAGGCATCGGCTACTACATTTGCCTTGCCCGGGTGATAACGGATGTCACAATCATAATCACTAAATAGCTCTAACCAACGCCTTTGCCTCATGTTCAATTCACCTTGGTTGAAGATGTGTTGGAGACTTTTGTGGTCGGTATAAATCACACATTTGGTGCCATAGAGGTAATGCCTCCAACACTTCAAAGCAAACACAACCGCCCCCAATTCCAAATCATGTGTCGGGTAGTTCTTCTCATGCACCTTCAATTGACGAGAGGCATAAGCAATGACTTTACCCCTTTGCATAAGAACGCAACCCAACCCTTGCCCCGAAGCATCACAATAAACCACAAAATCTTCTATCCCATCCGGTAATGTCAAAATAGGAGCATCACATAGCATATCCTTAAGGGTTTGGAAGGCGTTCTCTTGTCTTTCGCCCCATTCGAAGTTTCTATCTTTTTGAGTCAAGAGGGTGAGTGGTTGTGCGATACGGGAGAAATTTTCAATAAACCTTCTATAGTAACCCGCCAATCCAAGGAATTGGCGGATTTCGGATGGCGTTTCGGGTCTTCTCCAATTCTTGACCGCTTCAATCTTGCTTGGGTCCACATGAATACCATCCTTGCTCACTACGTGACCAAGGAAGTGGACTTGTTCCAACCAAAACTCACACTTGGAAAATTTCGCGTACAACTTCTCCTTCCTTAGTAATTCAAGCACTTCGCGCAAGTGCTTAACATGCTCCTCCTTTGTCTTCGAGTATACAAGTATGTCATCAATGAACACAATAACGGACTTGTCTAAATATGGTTGACACACCCGGTTCATCAAGTCCATGAACACCGCCGGTGCATTGGTCAACCCAAAAGGCATTACGGTGAATTCAAAATGGCCATACCTTGTGCGAAAAGCCGTTTTGGGGATGTCATCTTCATGTACTCGAAGTTGATGATAACCCGAGCGAAGATCGATTTTTGAGAAGTGCTTAGCTCCTTGAAGTTGGTCAAATAAGTCATCAATTCGAGGGAGAGGATATCGGTTCTTCACGGTGAGCTTGTTTAATTCCCGGTAATCAATACACATTCTGAAGGATCCATCTTTCTTTTTAACGAAGAGAACAGGAGCACCCCAAGGAGATTGACTAGGGCGAATGAAACCCTTCTCCTGGAGTTCCTTGAGTTGAGTTTGTAGCTCCTGCATTTCAGTTAAGGCTAGTCTATAAGGAGCTTTTGCTATAGGCGCGGCTTCGGGAATAAGATTGATACGAAAATCAAGTTCACGGGGCGGAGGTAACCCCGGTAAGTCGTCCGGAAAAACATCGGAAAAATCACAAACGATAGGGACGGTCTTCAATTCTACCTTTGAGATGGTAGCACTAAAGACTTTAGAAGTTGAAGAATCGGAGGTTTCACCTTGAACCCTAAGAATTTTACCGTTAGCCAAAGGTATTTTAACAACTCTTTCACCACAATCAATGGTTGCATTCACCGCCGTCAACCAATCCATACCCACTATAATATCAAAACTACCAATGTCAAGTGGCATAAGGTCAATGAAGAAGTCGACATCTTCCAAAGTCAAGACACATTCTCGAAGTATTTGACTAATTCTAGTTAGTGACCCGTTTACCATTTCAATGTCAAGCACATAGTTTAGAGCACAAGGATGCACATCAATCAAAGGCACAAAGTTAGTAGACACGAGGCTATAATCGGCCCCGGAATCAAATAAGACGGTTGCATAGAGACCATTAAGGAGAAAAGTACCTGCTACAACGTTGGGATCATTGCGGGCTTCATTTACATTGGCCGCAAAGGCTCGGCCGCGTGGTTGCACTTGGTGGCCTTGTTGCCCCCGGTTTTGATTAGGCCCAACCATTTGGAGTTGATTGGGGTGGACGGCTACTTGGACTTGTTGTCCCACCCATCGAGGACAATCATTACGATAGTGGTCACGGCTACCACATTCAAAACACTCGCCCCTTCTTTGGTTACCTTGAGGAGGAACGGCCCGAATAGGAGCCGCATTCATTGGGCCCGTTCTTGGAGCCCTACAGTTCTTGGAGGCGTGCCCAACTTGGTGGCAATTGTAGCATGCACCACATGGAGTGGTGGCGGGATGGTGCCTGTTGCACCTCCCACAGAAAGGATGAGGCCCGGTATAAGGTCTCCTAGCCGGTTCTACCGCCGCCATCACCCTACCCCTATAAGCATTCTTGGGATCAAACCTTCCCGCTTTCTTTACCCCACTTGACTCACCCACTTCTTTCCTCTTGTTTGATGAGGATTTGCTCAAAACACCACTCCTCAATAAATCTTCAGTCACACTCCCGGCTTGGTTGACCGCATTAGCCAAGGAAGTAGGCATGTTTGAGTTAACATAAGATCGGACTTGAGGGTTCAAGCCCAATACAAATTTTTGGATGGCTTGTGGCTCGGTACCCACCAAGTGAGGAATGAGAGTAGACAACTCTTGGAATCGTCTCACATAGCCCTTGTAATCGGCTCCTTCCATGTTGAGGTTTGCAAATTCTATGGTTAAATTCTGTAGCTCGTACGGAGGACAAAACTTGGCTTTCACTTTGTCTTTGAAGTCAATCCACTCCAAATTCTGAGTCCGCCCTAGAGTTATTTCCTGGTTCCACCAACTCAAGGCGTCATGCCTAAACATGCCGGATGCATAGGAAATCCGGTCATCGTAGGTGCAATGGCTCCTTTCTATCACCGCCTCTATTGCCTCGAACCACCTTATACATTCCGTGGGACCACCCTTCCCATCAAACTCCGGTGCCCCACAACTTTTAAAATCCTTAAATATACACCCTTGGCGGTATCCGCCATACTGATTATTCATGGGCATACCGATACCAACTCCCACCGGTCCCTCTTCTTCATGTTCTTCGGCTTGAGGTTGATCATTTTCATTGTTTGCATTTTCTGGGGCTTCGTTGTTTTGAGGCCCATTATTTTGCCCAAGACTTGCCGTGACTTGAGCAATGATGGTTGGCATGATACCGGCAACCGTCTGGGCAATAACCTCAGCCAAGTTTGGCTCAGGAGCTCTACCACGACCCCTACCACGAC
The DNA here is from genome assembly GCA_034093135.1 of Erigeron breviscapus. NCBI lineage: Eukaryota > Viridiplantae > Streptophyta > Magnoliopsida > Asterales > Asteraceae > Erigeron > Erigeron breviscapus. Next base: position 6,669,566 of record CM067172.1, on the reverse strand, counting down.
CTCTACCACGGCCTCTACCACGGCCTCTACCACGGCCCCTACCACGGCCTCTACCACGGCCTCTACCACGGCCTCTACCACCCTGTACTTCCGGTTGAGCTTCCGGTTGAGGCTCTTCTTCTTCAGCCCTATAATTTGTTCGGACCCTTCTTGGTCTTTCCATTTCTATAAAACAAGTGACACGTTGACCCGAGAGTTAGTCTCAAATGCTCGCATGTTAGTCACACAAGTAGTCATGCCCTCATACCGATACCACATACTCATTTCATAACATTATGCTAAGGCAACAGTGTTAAAATCGTAAGGGGTTTACATATCATATCATCACGTTGCATTTATTGCCATATTTTATCATTAAATTAAGTACTCATGTTCATTTCATCATGTAATTAAACAACTAACACGAATGATTCAAAGTATAATCCGAATTCGATATGCTCTCTAGTTATCAACCGGGTATGTATACAAGGTGTACCAACGGCTAACCTTCCACCCAATCAACTTCCATTAAGCATATCGGTTCCTTATTATACTTTAAGCCACACGTGCGCAATCCACGATGTCATGAACTTGCTATAGTATCGGGTAACCATAAAAGAGTTGATCGGGTTCTTTTAGGGTTGCCACAATATTATACTAAGTTAATGGCATCCCTTCATTTTGCCCTAACTCGTCACATTAGCTTCAACAAATAACAACAACAAATCATAGTAACCATATTCATCACGTTGAATTCAAGCTATCACACAAATGGTCTTAACTACGAACTCACACGGGGATTCACAAAATTCATATTGCACACGAATTTCCTAACCATGCATGCTATATGAAGAGTTTTAACTTAAGCCGTAGTCTAGGTCAAACCGCCTAATTCTCTACGACCACGCATGGGCCACCATTCTGTAACACCCCAAGCCGGAGCTCGAAATGTCACGGAAATCATACAGCACCCGGTGGAATTACAATAGAATAATCTAAATGCAATTAACGATTCGGTGAATCCAAGACATAGCAAAACAAGTAACCGAATACAACAGGAGCAAATAGCCATCAACGTTAACATAATACATCCAAAGATGGCAAACGATCCTAAGTATAATGCAAAAGGAGGGTCAATGAATCCTTGATCCATGAGGTCCAAGTCCGGGTTAGACAGCAAGCAAGCAACTAAACACCACGTCCGGGGAGAACCTGATTACCTGAAAAGTGTACTAAGCATAGTCAACACAAGGTTGGTGAGTTCGTAGTAATGGTTCGTAACGAACCAGCATCAATAATCACAATATAAGAATAGAGGCTAGACATGACTTACAGCGAGCCTCTAAGCAACACAATATCATCCAACAACAAGATTACACAAAAGAAATGAGAGTGTAATGAGGATGCACAAATGATGTATGTATCAATGCAAGTGCCAAATGTATGAATAAGCAAATATGCCTATCCCAAGCGTGACCTTCAATCACGTATGCAACGATACCCTTCTGCCATCGCCATGGACAAGGCTGTATCTCAAAAACATCGAGATATATATGTCTATATACTCGGGGTCAGGTCTACATCCAAAATGGGTGCATACATCTATGCACCAGGATGCCGGCAATCCCCTGCCGAGGGTCCAACAATAATGTATGCAATGCTTACAAACAAATGTAAATGCATACTTCATAAACCAACAACCAATATACGAAAACCTGTGCCAACAATCAATATTTCCTCAAACATAACCCAGAATCGATGTATGATAACCAAAAGCCAACGATCAATAATCAACAAAACATGAGCCACTAATCACAATATAAACCAACTATACGTACATATACTTCAGAGGATTCTACTTTCTTCAAGTCCCAGATGCTTATGTATAGGGTCACCCGCAGCCTTCCCACCACATCTAAAACCCAAAGGAAGGCATAACCGACTTCCATGTATGTACGTCTATCCTAATGTATAAGTAATACTTAACGAAAACACAACCCAAGTCAATCAAACGAAAGGATAAGCCACATCAATCCAACAATCAAGTCAAACAAACAATACATCAATAAATACAAGTAAACAAGCCAGGTTTACACTTTTCAGCCCGAATCCCAAGCGGGTAGGGAGATACGAAACTCACCTTGATCGGCAAAGAAGTTAGCAAAAGATTACAAACGGTTAAAAGGGTCCACACCACCACAACCTATAATTATACAACAATATACTGGAAAGTCAATTATACAACCTCAACAATATGAAATTCGACATACATAAAATCACAGTGACTATCCACTGCGCCGCAGTGGAGCAGAACTATGCCCACTGCGCCGCAGTGGCTAAACTGGACCAGGACCAGAAACATTGCACTGCGCCGCAGTGGGCAAGAACTATGCCCACTGCGCCGCAGTGGCCATACTTGCCCAGAACCAGTACAAAATCACTGCGCCGCAGTGAGCAAAGGTGAGCTCACTGCGCCGCAGTGGAGCAAACTATGCACTGCGCCGCAGTGGACAGAACTATGCCCACTGCGCCGCAGTGGAAACTATCCACTGCGCCGCAGTGGAGCAGAACTATGCCCACTGCGCCGCAGTGGAGCAGAACTATGCCCACTGCGCCGCAGTGGCTAAACTGGACCAGGACCAGAAACATTGCACTGCGCCGCAGTGGAGCAAGAACTATGCCCACTGCGCCGCAGTGGCTAACCTATGCCCACTGCGCCGCAGTGGACAGAACTATGCACTGCGCCGCAGTGGAGAACTATGCACTGCGCCGCAGTGGAGCAGAACTATGCACTGCGCCGCAGTGGAGAACTATGCACTGCGCCGCAGTGGAGCAGAACTATGCCCACTGCGCCGCAGTGGGCAAGAACTATGCACTGCGCCGCAGTGGAGCAGAACTATGCCCACTGCGCCGCAGTGGGAGAACTATGCACTGCGCCGCAGTGGAGCAGAACTATGCACTGCGCCGCAGTGGGCAAGAACTATGCACTGCGCCGCAGTGGAGCAGAACTATGCCCACTGCGCCGCAGTGGAGCAGAACTATGCCCACTGCGCCGCAGTGGAGCAGAACTATGCCCACTGCGCCGCAGTGGGAGAACTATGCACTGCGCCGCAGTGGAGCAGAACTATGCACTGCGCCGCAGTGGAGAACTATGCACTGCGCCGCAGTGGAGCAGAACTATGCCCACTGCGCCGCAGTGGGAGAACTATGCACTGCGCCGCAGTGGAGCAGAACTATGCACTGCGCCGCAGTGGGAGAACTATGCACTGCGCCGCAGTGGAGCCAGAACTATGCACTGCGCCGCAGTGGGCAGAACTATGCACTGCGCCGCAGTGGAGCAGAACTATGCCCACTGCGCCGCAGTGGAGCAGAACTATGCCCACTGCGCCGCAGTGGAGCAGAACTATGCCCACTGCGCCGCAGTGGGAGAACTATGCACTGCGCCGCAGTGGAGCAGAACTATGCCACTGCGCCGCAGTGGGAGAACTATGCACTGCGCCGCAGTGGAGCAGAACTATGCACTGCGCCGCAGTGGAGAACTATGCACTGCGCCGCAGTGGAGCAGAACTATGCCACTGCGCCGCAGTGGGCAAGAACTATGCACTGCGCCGCAGTGGAGCAGAACTATGCCACTGCGCCGCAGTGGGAGAACTATGCACTGCGCCGCAGTGGAGCAGAACTATGCCACTGCGCCGCAGTGGGCAAGAACTATGCACTGCGCCGCAGTGGGCAGAACTATGCACTGCGCCGCAGTGGAGCAGAACTATGCCCACTGCGCCGCAGTGGACAAAATCACTGCGCCGCAGTGAGCAAAGGTGAGCTCACTGCGCCGCAGTGACCACTTTCTGCAGCCAACACCAGCAGCCATCAACCAGCAATACGAACCCAAAACCCCCAATTTCAACCCAAACCACACCAAAACGATTTGTAACCCATTTTGAAGCATAACTAAACATCAATGACCATAAATACACATAACCCAACCCACAATTTCGACCAAAACATCAAAATCACTCATGAATCAATCAAACCCTAACCCTAAACCTAATTTCCATTTTCACCATAAACTTGTCTTGAAAACCCATAAAAACGACTAGAACATTTGAACAAGTATAAATAGAAGTAAATGGGATGAATTTGACTTACCAAAACGTCTCCTTGAGCTAGAACCCGAAAATAGGTCAAATGGATAAAATGGTAAGAACTTGACTTTGATTCTTCGATATGAAGCAAACGAGGTTAAGATGGCTAAGATTCTTGTGTTACAATCGACCCACTACTAGTTTGATGCAAGAAATGGTGAAGAGATTAAATTGGTTCTTTTGCTAGTTTTTGAGAGAAGAGAGAAAGAGAATAAGAGATAGATAGAATGAGAAGAAAGAAGGAAGGAAAGGATAAGGGGGGGGGGAAATGGGTCATTGGGGCTGGTGGGTCATGGACTACCCACGGGCCGACCCGTTTCTCCCACAAGCCATAAAACCATCGATTACACTACTAAACGCCAAACAACAAATTAACGACTCGACTAACATACCACATAGTCATAAAATCATAAATGGGCCCAAATTACTTCATTCAATAAGTTTGTTAGTCAAATTACACAAAAGTCAACGGGTCAAAATTCGCGGATGTTACAGACAATCTTATGGGTTGTCATTAACATATGGCCGACTTTTGTATAGAACATATAACTTTTATGCATGTTAATGACAATTCTTAGCAAAATCCATATTTCGTCTCCAAAATCAATATATCATATTTCACCATGATTTCTTTTGGATCTCAGGTATGTTTCATTTTCTTTAAGGTTTCATCATTAATTATTAGTTTATTACTATTGTTGATGTCCTATGTTTCCATTTTGTTCTTTTATGCTGTGTTGTATTTTGTTTTAGTCATGTAATTTTTTCGTTATGGTTGCTGCATCATTAATTTAGAAAACATCTTTTTGACATGTAGATCTCGATCTTATGTTATACATATTTAGTTTAATCAATTAAAAATAATTAAAATCTAATAAAAATGAATATCATTGTCTCCATTATCCTTTATTTTTGAATTCTTAAAAAACAAATAAATCTAAGAATATTTTATCCCCGATGAGTTACACGATGGGTATCGGGTCGGGCTCCGGTAGCTTTTTCCTTATCGGGTTCAGGTATGAATGTATGATACTATCCGTTCCGAACCCGACCCATTGCCATTCCCAGTGAAGTATTATTATCATTTATTATATATAATCCCTGATAAGTTACCCGAGGTAGCTTTTTCCTTATCGGGTTTGGGTTCGGGTATGGTACTACTCTTCTGAACCTGATCCATTTCCATTCCTAGATATTACTTGATCTTTAGATGGAATTATTGCATTTTATTTTATTTTATTCTGAATAAGTATTACATTCTCTGGTTTTGCTGAAATAAATTGATTTTTTTTTCACCTTTTTTTTTTACATTTGCTTTATTAACATGTTGATTTTGTTTATTAAATGTCTTACAATTATTTTCATGCAGTTGCCGCAGGCGTCTCACCAGGTGTAGGACCATGTGGTTTTTGTAACACATTCTGCACATGAGGTTTGTTCTATACTTCAATACTTGGTTTTCAGATATCTTTTCATAATATAATTGATCTTATGTTATGTGCTTGATTCTTGAAGTGATATAACTTCAAGAGCAAAACAAGGATATAATGTTACTATGTTAGTATGGTAATCCTTTCAAATTTATAGTTTTAGAGGAGCGATGTTATTGTAACATCCGTGAATTTTGACCCATTGACTTTACGTGTAATATGACTAACAATTTAAGTTAATAAATTATTTGGGTCGTTTTGTGAAATAAATGACAATGTGTTATATTCGGGTCGATAATATGTTTTGATTGGTGTTTAAATGCCTAACGATTGTAAATTGGCTTGTAAGGGGAAACGGGTCGACCCATGGGTTGTCCATGACCCATGAGCCTACTAGTGACCCATCCCCCCTTTATCCTCTCATTTCTTTTTATCTCCCTTTCTCTTTTATTCTCTCAAGTAAAGAAAGCAAAAGAAAACCATTCCATCTCTTCATCTTTTCTTGCATCGATTTAGTGTTAGAACTGAAATAACATTAGAATCATAGTCACTTTCATCTCATTATCGTCATATTGAAGAATCAAAAGCCAAGTTCTAGCATTTTTACCCATTTTGACCTAATTTCGGGTTCTAGCTCAAGGAGGAGTTTTGGTAAGTCTAATTCACCTCATTTGTACCTACTTATGTTTGTTTATGCATTTCTAGTCATCTTGAGCATTTACAAGTCCTAAATCGGCTTAAATCTTGTTTTAGGTCAAATTAGGGTTAAATTAGGGTTTGGAGGTTTTGGGTGTGATTTTGATGTTTTGGTCGAAATTGTGGATCGGGTTATGTTTATTTATGGTTAATGGTGTTTAGTTATGCTTCAATTTGAGTTACAACCTCCTACTAGTCGTTTTGGATTGGTTTGGGTCGAATTTGGATGTTGTGGGTTGGTTTTCCTGCACTTTGAACTGCAGGTGCAGACTGCAGGGGGTGGCCACTGCGGCGCAGTGAGCTCAACCCTTACTCACTGCGGCGCAGTGCCTTGGTTCTGCCCTTTTGCTTCGTTTGAGCCCACTGCGGCGCAATGAGCATGGCTCTGGCTCACTGCGGCGCAGTGGATAGCTTCTGTGAATGTATGCGCGTCAATTTTCAAACGTTAATAACTTTTGATCCGTAAGTCCAATCAAGTCTTATGACCTATCGTTGGAATCGTGAGAGAGTCTAGTTTCTAGTAGTAACACTCTTTTTGTATGAATCTCTTCTCATTTCTAAAAAGGTCGAGTCGAATGCGTCTTGTTCCTACTCGTTAAAGTTGTAAAGGTGTTTAGGGTTTGTGACTTGACTTAATTGTTCTAAACCAACTTGTTTATGATTGTAGAGTTGAAATTATGGTATTATGATGTATAATTATAGGTTGTGGACGTGTGGATCCTAATACTCGTTTGTAATCTTATACTAGCTTCTTTGCCGGACAAGGTGAGTTTCGTATCTCCCTACTCGCTTGAGATTCGGGCTGAAAAGTGTAAACTTGCGTGCTTACTTACGTTGTTGATTGATTGATGGATTTGGTTTAAATGTTTGATTGATGAGACGGTTTATCACGTTGTTTGAATTAGTTTATGGTGGTTAAGTATTTCATTTATATTAGGATAGACGTACATACATGGAAGTCGGTTATGCCTTCATTGGGTTTTAGATGTGGTGGGAAGGCTGCGGGTGACCCTATATATAAGCATCTGGGACTCGAAGAAAGTAGAATCCTCTTAAGTGTATGTACATATAGTTGGTTTAAATTGTGGTTAGTTGCTTATGTTTGTTGAATATTGATCGTTGGCTTATGTTTGTCGAATATTGATCGTTGGCTTATGTTTGACGAATATTGATTGTTGGCTCAGGTTCATTATATGTTGATTGTTGGTTTATGATTGATGCATTTACAATTGATTGTAAGCATTGCATACATTGCTGATGAGCCCTCGACAGGGGATTGCCGACATCCTGGTGTATAGATGTATGCACCCATTTTGGATGTAGATCTTGACCCCGAGTATATAGACATATATATCTCGATGTTTTTGAGATGCCGCTTTGTTCATGGTGATGACAAGCGAGTATCGTTGCATAGGTGATCGGAGATCACGCATAAGATAGGCATTGTGGCTTACTTATGCATATGGCATTGCATTGATATTCATATCATTTATGCATTTCTTATTACACATTTACTTGTCTGGTGTAATCTTGTTGTTGGATATTATGGTGCTACTTAGAGGCTCGCTGTAAGTCATGCCGAGCCTCTACTCGTATATTGTGATTATTGACGCTGGTTCTTTATGGACCATTACTACGAACTCACCAACCTTGTGTTGACTATGCTTAGTACACTTTTCAGGTAATCAGGTTCTCCCCGGACGTGGAGTTTAGTTGCTTGCTTGCTGTTAACCCGGACTTTGGACTTTATGGATCAAGGATCCATCGACCTCCTCTTGTGCATTATACTTAGGATTGAGTTGCCATCTTATGGATGTTCTTTTGTTAACTTGATGGTTATTTGCTCCTTATGTATTTTGGTACTTGTTTCGTTTTGTTATGGATTCACTGAATCCTTATTTGCATTTAGTTTGTCCTATTGTAATTCCACCTTGCGCTATATGATTTCCGTGATATTCCGAGCCTCGGCTTGGGGTGTTACAGAATGGTGGCCCATGCGTGGTCGTAGAGAATTAGGCGGTTTGACCTAGACTACGGCTTAAGTTAAAACTCTTCATATAGCATGCATGGTTAGGAAATTTGTGTGCAATGTGAATTATGTGAATCCCCGTGTGAGTTCGTAGTTAAGACCACTTGTGTGATAACTTGAATTCAATGTGATGAATGTGGATTATGGTTAACATGGTTTGTTGTTGTTAATTGTTGAGACTAATTTGATGATTTAGGGCAAAATGAAGGGATGCCATTAACTTAGTATAATATTGTGGCAACCCTAAAAGAACCCGATCAACTCTTTTATGGTTACCCGATATTATAGCAAGTTCATGACATCGTGGATTGCGCACGTGTGGCTTAAAGTATAATAAGGAACCGATATGCTTAATGGAAGTTGATTAGGTGGAAGGTTAGTCGTTGGTACACCTTGTATACATACCCGGTCAATAACTAGAGAGCATATCGAATTCGGATTATACTCTGAATCATTCGTGTTAGTTGTTTGATTGCATGATGTAATGAGCATGATTACTTGAATTAATGATGATTTATTGTAATAAATTCAACTTGATGTTATGATATGTAAAAAATCCTTTATCTCAAAAACCGTATATCGATAAATTATAAAAACTATATGGGTGTTCTTGAAATTTCATGTTCTTTCATTAGAGATGTCATTCGATATACTTTCGACGAATTTTTAAATCCGAGGGCGGAGCCCGTACGGCTAAGGCATTTGGTTATCATACTCTATGACTTGACCTATCACCCCCACCATCTCACCGCCGCAACGCGCGGGCACTATCTCTCATTTACTAGAAAAAGTTTTAGTTGTCATACACGGACAGGGACATTCCTGGTAATCGGTATACATTTGCTGCTATTTTTGTTCTAAAAGAGTTTTATAGATATATTTTGAAATCCAAAAATTGAAATTAGTTAATAAACAAAAATGTTCTTTATCCATATATGCTACTGTTACTTTGAAAAGTAACCATTGACATCCACATGTAGGAAATATGACCCATCTATGTGCATGAAAATTTATTGCAACTAAAAACTTGACTTGCAATGCGTTACACTGCAACAATCTCCCACTTGGTGTCTTCGGACCTCGAATTGCACCATCTTCAAATAAGAACCCCTCATGTTCTTTAATGCTCCCTAGTTACCCCTGACTTTCTCTTCAATTTACATGAAGGCCTGTTAAAGCTCCCACTGAGCTTCAACCCATCAGTCACAAACATTGACTCTTTCATTGTTCTTGTCGACTCCAACTGACTCGAATGGCGGATACACGAAACATGTTGAGAACAAACACTCTCCGAATAAAGCAGATAATCAATTGGAGAGACTTTAACCGCCGTAATACAATACTTTAACCTGAATCTGACCTGTAGCTCTGGATTTGCCATCTACAAAGCAAACCTTCTTCTATCCATGAGATTTTGTGAACGGGGTTTTGTTTTTATTTTAAACTGGGATGATCACTCCCTCAGACGGTCAATTGATGATATCTAGCAAATTTCGTTTCTTACCTCGAGGCATGACTAGATTTCCCTTGATAATTCTCTAGTGCCCGTTCTCGAACTTAAACTCATGCCCTGTTCATGCTCCCCTTTTCAAACTTGGAATAATTCGGACATCTTTCATAGTCCATGAACCGTCTGGAGTCTTCAAATCTATGTCACCCATGCCATTCACATCAAAAGTTTCATTGTTCGCTACTCTTACCTTTCCAAAATCCCCAACATTCAGATTTCGCAGTGCTTCAATGTTGTGGGTACCCTAAAATCTATGTAGCACTGGATGGGTACGGTACGGGAACGGAGAACGGAAAAACTCAAAAAACCAAGATATGGGTACGACTAAGGTACGACAATAAAAGATATAAGCTTTTGTTATGGTCATTTGAATTCTGGACCAAATTCTTGGATGGTGCCTCTTCCATTTTTAGAATTCTAAATAATTAGTAATTTAGTATGGTTACAAAAAAAAATAATCCTATTTGAATACAATGATTTATAATTTATCTGAAACATTATCTTTTTTTACCGCATTTGTAGATTAATTGTGTAGAGTCCTAAATTAATACTTTGCAATTGCCATCTGGATCGACTTTGTCCAGTGGTGATAAAGTTATCTCAAAACTTTGTAAAAGCACAATTTTGTCTCAATTTTGGTTTACTTGTTAACCGGTCCCTAAATGTGAGATGTTATTTTTTTCTTGTTGACAAACACCGTAACTCTTTCACAAGCAAAGCATTAACGTGTTACGGTGCCCTTGATTGATTATTGGCACACGTCAACATATTGTAGTTTTCATATTTGAATAGCGGTGTTCATAAAGTGAACCGTAACCTAAAAATTTGAGAATAATAGATATGATAAGCAGACCAATATTAATCAAAACATGTATTCTAATAATCATATTCTTTCGGTTAGCATCTAAGAAAGAAATACTAAAAGAGTAACCAGCAGGGACGCAACTGAAGCCATGATCCACACCAAATGACTGACGACAACCGATGTCCGCCTCCAAGTCTCCCTATGATGGATACATATCATCATGGATAATCCTATAAATGTCAACATAGCAGACATGCGAAGGATAAGCCTAGATATTTCAACTTATTATATTTGGGAATAGCATATTATAGAACCGAAACCTATAATCCCTTTCAAGGCCACATATATCTAGGCTTATTCTCTGCAGCTATCTTGCACATGTATAGGATTATCCACGATGATATGTATTCAACATAGGGAGCTTGGAGGCGGACATCGGTTCTCGTCGGTCATTTGGTGTGGATCATGGGTGTACTTGCGTCCTTGCTGGTTACTTTTTTAGTATATCTTTCTTAGATGTTATGTGAAAAAGAATATGATTATAATTGTATGGATAATGGTTGCAGTTGCGTCCCAGCTAGTTACTCTTTTACTAGTTCTTTCTTAGATGCTACCTAAAAGAATATGATTATAATTGTATGGATAATGGTTGCAGTTGCGTCCCAGCTAGTTACTTTTTTAGTATATCTTTCTTAGATGTTATGTGAAAAAGAATATGATTATAATTGTATGGATAATGGTTGCAGTTGCGTCCCAGCTAGTTACTCTTTTACTAGTTCTTTCTTAGATGTTATGTGAAAAAGAATATGATTATAATTGTATGGATAATGGTTGCAGTTGCGTCCCAGCTAGTTACTCTTTTACTAGTTCTTTCTTAGATGCTACCTAAAAGAATATGATTATAATTGTATGGATAATGGTTGCAGTTGCGTCCCAGCTAGTTACTTTTTTAGTATATCTTTCTTAGATGTTATGTGAAAAAGAATATGATTATAATTGTATGGATAATGGTTGCAGTTGCGTCCCAGCTAGTTACTCTTTTACTAGTTCTTTCTTAGATGTTATGTGAAAAAGAATATGATTATAATTGTATGGATAATGGTTGCAGTTGCGTCCCAGCTAGTTACTCTTTTACTAGTTCTTTCTTAGATGTTATGTGAAAAAGAATATGATTATAATTGTATGGATAATGGTTGCAGTTGCGTCCCAGCTAGTTACTCTTTTACTAGTTCTTTCTTAGATGTTATGTGAAAAAGAATATGATTATAATTGTATGGATAATGGTTGCAGTTGCGTCCCAGCTAGTTACTCTTTTACTAGTTCTTTCTTAGATGCTACCTAAAAGAATATGATTATAATTGTATGGATAATGGTTGCAGTTGCGTCCCAGCTAGTTACTTTTTTAGTATATCTTTCTTAGATGTTATGTGAAAAAGAATATGATTATAATTGTATGGATAATGGTTGCAGTTGCGTCCCAGCTAGTTACTCTTTTACTAGTTCTTTCTTAGATGCTACCTAAAAGAATATGATTATAATTGTATGGATAATGGTTGCAGTTGCGTCCCAGCTAGTTACTCTTTTACTAGTTCTTTCTTAGATGCTACCTAAAAGAATATTATGCTATTGTGACAGCCTAGTTCTTGTACTCTTGCTTAAGTTATTAACTTTTTACAAAAGATTTTGCTCAAGAAATGGACAAGAGTTTTGTGAGTCTACCCAACATTTCCAGTACAGAACCTTGGTGAATTTAGTAGTCCAACAATTCATGGGTTAAGAAATAAATGCAAGGAAAGTTAACAACAAACTTCACAGCAAAGAAATAGGTCATTAGTAAATATCTCTGTTAATACTTAATACTATAAGGTATTACCATATAGAACCGCATCAATTTTAAGTTGCGTATATTGTTGCTAAGAACCTTGTATGTCCATTTCCAAATTGAACGAATCGTGTAAGCAACGGGCTAAATGATAATTAGGGGGGGTTCCTCATTGTTCCACGTCTCCGATGCCAGATGGTGTCACGTCAGCATCGAGCGATTTGTTCAATTTCGTAGATTAATTAAATACAATGAACTTGATGAAAGTTTTGTCCGAACAATAGTAAAAATGTACAAGTTATATACATCACCATATACTTAACCCATATTATTATTGTTGTATGTAGAAATGGGTTATTAATAATTACTTACTGTGCTGGGTTTGAATAAGAGGCTTTAGTAATTTTGATTCCCCATTGATTAGGCTGAAAGCACAATATAATTTCAGAAAATAGAATTAACAATTCTGTAAACAAAATACGGCATCCCAATAAAAACAAAGTAAAGCTAACAACAACATTTCAAAGTAAAAAATTCAACTATACATCATAACGATAAGCCAAACATCGATTCCATTTATAAAACAAACTAAATGGTCCACCAATTCAGACGATATTTGATTCCAGCCTAAATAAATGGTTATCACATATTCATAGAAGTTTTCTATCGTAAAATTTCAACTACTAACATACATTAAGAATCAAATAATACATAAAATTTCAATTAAAACTAAAACAACATTATAAAGTAAAAAATTCAACAAATACTATATATATATATATAGGAAAAAGTGAATATAAGGTTGTCCGACACATAAGCTTAGATGTGGAACCCCTCACATACTAATTTTTTAATATTTTTTGTTTAATGAATAAATGTTTGACCCCATGAATTTTATGGATTAAAAAACAAATATGTGAGTGTTCCACACCTAAGCTTACATGACAACGCTTCAACAACTAGCACGTTCTTAAGCCTAGACTTGTTTTGGGGTTCCAAACCTCCTCCTATTGCCTTTACCCAGCGGCAAGATGCTTAGTTTTGTCGGAAAGGGAATGCTTATTCCCATCTACAGTGCCGCATAATATATATATATGATATATATATATGGGGGATGGTTATATAAGGCTGTTGGGTACCTAAGCTTAGGTGTGAAACACTCACATATTTGTTTTTTAATCCATAAAATTCATGGGGCCAAACATTTATTCATTAAACAAAAAATATTAAAAAATTAGTATGTGAGGGGTTTCACATCTAAGCTTAGATGCCGGACAACCTTATATTCACTTTTCCCTATATATATATATATATATGTAGTATTTGTTGAATTTTTTACTTTATAATGTTGTTTTAGTTTTAATTGAAATTTTATGTATTATTTGATTCTTAATGTATGTTAGTATCCGAAATTTTACGATAGAAAACTTCTATGAATATGTGATAACCATTTATTTGGGCTAGAATCAAATATCGTCTGAATTGGTGGACCATTTAGTTTGTTTTATAAATGGAATCGATGTTTGGCTTATCGTTATGATGTATAGTTGAATTTTTTACTTTGAAATGTTGTTGTTAGCTTTACTTTGTTTTTATTGGGATGCCGTATTTTGTTTACAGAATTGTTAATTCTATTTTCTGAAATTATATTGTGCTTTCAGCCTAATCAATGGGGAATCAAAATTACTAAAGCCTCTTATTCAAACCCAGCACAGTAAGTAATTATTAATAACTCATTTGTACATACAACAATAATAATATGGGTTAAGTATATGGTGATGTATATAACTTGTACATTTTTACTATTGTTCGGACAAAACTTTCATCAAGTTCATTGTATTTAATTAACCTTGAACAAATCGCTCGATGCTGATGTGGCACCATCAGACATCTGAGACGTGAAACAATGAGTACCCCCCAAATTTAAATTTAATTGACTTTGATTATTTAATGATAAATCCTGAGTATTTTTGTCGGAGCTTAGCGTAATTTAAATTCTTGTTTGTTTACGGCTTGGTTTTAGCGTTTGGTTGGATTGCGTTTAGCTATCGGTCGAAATTAGCGGAGCGGAAGCCCTTTTTGGACTCCCCTAGGCCGGCCTCTACCCCCCACCACCCATCCCATCCCATTCTCTTCCTTTTTCTTTTTCTTTCCTTATCCTCTCTCTCTCTCATCTTTACTCTCTTTCTTCTTCCTCATTTACCACCAAAATCAATCATAAATTCCATAATAAGTTCTTGAAATTTGATTGTTAGTGTTTGGTTCCACTAGATCTTGTAACATCTTGCAATAATAATCACCAAGAGTCCAAGAATTTCTTCCATCGAAGTGTTCATCCACTTTTTGAGCCTCAAAACCAGATCTGGAAGTTCGGGTCAAATTGGTAAGTGTCTCTTAGCTCAAATGTCCCTTTTACATTTTAGGTTACTTCCTTGTGGTAGATCTAAACATTTGGTAGTCGATTTTAGCGTAAAATGTGCATTATAGCTCAAAAACGAGTTTTTGATCAAATCTTGTGAAATGGGAAGTGGGTTTGTGTAAATGTATGTTTTTATGACTTGATTATACTAGAAATTGATTATGTAAAAGTTTGGTACCCGGATTTAAAGCGAATGGTCAATTGGTATCCTTGAATTTAGACTTGTAATGGTTTCCAGGAAATGGCCGTGTAGAGGCCGACGTAATTTACACCAAGACTGGCGTACGTTACGCCGCTCTCTAACCTCCTCTTTTTCGTTTACACCAAAAACTCATGTTTTACGTTGTGTCAGACGCCCAAAGTCCCTTTTACAAGCCACCGTACGTTATGCCATGCCCTGGCGCCAAGGAGGGCGTAATTTACGCCCCTCCAGAAAGTCAGTTTTCTCCTTTTTCATTTGTTCGTTTGATTTTCGATCGTGGGTTGTCTTGGTTTGGCCTAGGGTGTCGTGTAACATAATGTAGGATATATACATAGTGATGATAACTTGTTGATGTAGTAGGTTGTGATCGTCATGCTCCCCGCTCGCCCGCTTAAGCTCATTTGATTTACATCTTTCAAAGCAAAGGTGGGTTTCGTAGCCTCTACGTTTGTATGATTTGGGGTGGAAAGTGTACTCGTTGTAAACGTATGTCGGTAGAATGGAATCGTTGTGATATGGAATGAGACATAAACTTTTCATGATAATTTCCCCTAGTATGTCGTTGAGTAATGTGTATGTTTATGCATGTATGTTATGTATGTATATAAGGCCTTGTTTATGGTCTCGTTAAGGCCCGTTGCGGTCTCGTTAAGGCCCGTTGTAGTTTTATTAAGGCCCGTTGTGGTCTCGTTAAGGCCATGTCTATGGTCTCATTGACATTGTAAAGTTGTTACTCGGCTTAAACGTGTTGATAATTTGTTAGGTTACAATA
Source organism: Erigeron breviscapus (assembly GCA_034093135.1). Classification (NCBI taxonomy): domain Eukaryota; kingdom Viridiplantae; phylum Streptophyta; class Magnoliopsida; order Asterales; family Asteraceae; genus Erigeron; species Erigeron breviscapus. The sequence continues at coordinate 6,653,760 of CM067172.1, read as the reverse complement.
TGATGAATGTGTTTATGTGCTCCCTTGGTGAGGGTTTGACGGTTGTAAGTATCCTAATTCTCGTATATCGTTAACGGTTGATATCCTGACACTATGATTTTTATTGTTAAAACCTACAAACTCACTAACATTATGTTGACTCGTTTTAGTACACTTTTCAGGTAATCAAGTGAATCAAAGACGTGATGGATGATTTCTTTGCATTGCAAGGATTTAGGCTTGGACTTTTATGGATCTGTGATTCATTGCTCCCCACTTGACGGGATATGCTTAGGATCATTAGCCATCTTTTTGTATTGTATTTTGTTAAACATTTGTTGATTGTGTGCTCCTTATGCATTTGAGATCCGTTACTTGACTTGTAATTTGAATTTATGTATGGATTGCCCAACCCTAAATTGCATTTAGTGTTGTCTCTACATAATTTCCATGTCATGCCGTTCTTTTCTTATAACCCCGTGACATCCGCGATTTTGACCCGTTTGACTTTATTGTAATTTGACTAACGATTTTATTTAGTAATTAAATTGAACTCATTTATTGAGACTTAATTTCGTGTGATATACAAGACGAGGTTGATAGGCCAACTTATTTAACTTTTCGATGCTTGACGACTAATTAACTAGTTAGAGGTGTGTTTGGATCATCCATGGATAACCCAAGACCCATGACCCATTGATCCAAGACCCAACCTTATTCCTCCTAAATTCTTCCACTCCATCCACCCACACATTCTCTTTATCACTCTTTCTCTCTCTAGAATAAATGCAAGAACAAAATACACACACACACACACTCACTTTCTCTCTAGATTTCTACCTCTTTTGTTGTGTTTCAAGCTAGATTGGGGTTGGATTAATCATCTTTAGCATCATACTTACAACATATCAAAATTTGGCTTCACAAAGTGCAAGAAAACACCTCATTTGGGTCAAACTCGGATTTGACTTTTGGAAGGAGCTTTTGGTAAGTTAAACCTCACTTGAAAACTTCATTTTATGCTAATGAACTTGTTTTTGGTCCATTTACTTGGGTTTTGACCGAATTAGGGTTTCAAGAGCACCTTTAGGTCAAATTAGGGTTTTTATAGTTATTAAATTAGGTTAAATGATTTTTGAACAAGAATTTGTAGTTATGGAGTGAAATTATGAAATGGGTTTTGTTAAATGATGTCTAATTGTGTTTATAAGCTTTCCAAATCGGTTTCCAAGCAAGAATTGTGTTATGGTCCGGTTTTGGGGGTGTTTGGGTCGAGATGAACTTAAGAACAAAGTGCAGGTTTTGCTTGATTCTAGTCCGGCGTCTCATACGCCCTTGGTGCCTCTTACGCTGACCCTAGGTGGCGTCTCATACGGCCTAGCCACCGTATGAGACGGTGGCTTAGTTTCTCAATTCGAGCCTTACGCTAAAAAGCTGTTGTGTTACGCCATTATTCGAGGATCAGACGCCAAAAACAAACATTCCAGGCCACTGTCTGTTACGGTGGCCATCACCGTCTGCTACGCTGCTTGACTGTTGACCACCGTCTTGTACGCCAAAGCTTGCCGTCTCCTACGCCCGTCTATCTCAAAACACCGTCTATTACGGTGGACACCACCGTAAATTACGGTGGTGCCCTTTATGTCTTTTCCTGTTTTGCCTAGCCTTGGTCCAAATGTCCTTGGATCGAGTTGAGCTTCGATCTAGACCCCTTCTTGACTTCTCAAATGACCTTGTCGTGTCCCGAGAGTCACTCAAAGTTTTGAAACACATATTAACCCTAATTAGGGTTTTGGATTCTTTAATTAATGAATATGAATTATATAATTATAGGTTGTGAACGTGTGACAATGTTTGGACGACTTTAACTCGATCTTAACTTGCTATTTCCGATCAAGGTGAGTTCCATAGCTCCCTACTCGCTTGAGATTCGGGCTGGAAAGTGTAGATATACTTGTTTGATTGGTTGATTGACGGTTTGATTGATTGTTTGATTGTTTTGGCATTCACTTGTGATATTATGATTTAATTAGGATAGTTGTATATACATGGAAGACGATGATGCCTTTAAAGAGTTATAGATGTGGTGGGAAGGCTGCGGGTGACCCTATATATAAGCATCTATGATTCCTTAAATGTAAAGTCGTATGAAATGTATGTGCATTGTGATTTGGTTGGATTGTTGGATATTGGACTTGTGATTTGGATGGACATTACACATTGTTACACTTGTCGAGATGACACAACTCAAGTATTGTGATACTTGACGCTTATTGTTGAAACGCTTGTCGCCCCATTGGGTAGCCGAGTACTTCCAAGTACTCCGAGTATTGGCCACACTCGATGATTTGGTGCATGACCCCAAACATATTTTATATGTTTGGCACACTCGAGTGCATGACCACACTCAATCATTTATATGTTTGATGATTTTGAGATGCCACGTTGGTCGGGTCGACAACATCGTGAGTATCGTTGCATTGATGGTGTTATGAGATACATTTGGCACATACCTTGATTTTTACATCACATGTGCATATTTATTACACACATTCGCATCTCATTCGCATTGTTTCGTGTAATCATTGATTTAATTGACGTGTGACACTTAAAGGCTACTTGTAAGGGATTACTTGCCTTTACTTTGGTTATCTTGTGCTTATTGACGATGGTTCCTTGTGAACCATTATTACGAACTCACCAACCTAGTGTTGACTTGTTTAGTACACTTTTCAGGTAATCAGGTGAACCAAGGACGTGATGCATGATTGATTGCTTGCTTTTGAACCCGGGCTTGGACTTACATGGATCAAGGATTCATTTGCCCTACTTTTGCATTATGTTTAGGATCGATCGCCATCTTTTGATATTGTTTTGTAAACGTTTGATGGCTACTTGCTCCTTATGCATTTTGTACTTGAATTTGATTTAACTTATTTGGATTCACCGAATCCCTTATTTTCATATAGTTTATGTTCTACGATAATTCCACTGTGTGCTATATAATTTCCGTAATATTCCGAGCTCTACTTCGGGGTGTTACAGAATGGTGGCCCATGCGTGGTCGTAGAGAATTAGGCGGTTTACACAATACTATATATATATATATATATATATATATTATATATCTATCTATTATATATATATCTATTATTATATATAGGATGGTAATATAAGGCTGTTAGGTACCTAAGCTTAGGTGTGGAACACTCACATATTGTTTTTTAATCCATAAAATTCATGGGGCCCAAGCATTTATTCATTAATCAAAAAATATTAAAAATTTGTATGTGAGGGTTCCACACCTAAGTTAGGTGCCGGACAACCTTATATTCACTTTTCTCATATATATATATATATATATATATAAGAGATAATGGCATACGAATGTAACCACTTATGACAAAATGGTTATGTAATGTAGTGACCTACTCGGGTGGCTATGTGATGTAAGATCCTTCATTTTTCGGGTTATGTGATGTATCGTGTTACCTGTTGTAAAGGTTACCGGTCACCACACTACATTACATAACCATTTTGTCATAGGTGGTTACATTCGTATGCCATTATCCCATAGATATAATCATATAAATCTATATATGTATAATGTAAAGGTTACCGGTCACCACACTCGTTGACCCGCGTTGACTTGTACATGTGGAGGCTGACTGTTTGATTATCTATATAAAAAACCCTCTAGTCCCAACTTGTTAGATGGTACTACTGAAGACACCTCTATGTCGATGGGGGAGTTACTTTGCAATATACTTACTAAACTGGAGACGACCAGTTAGATAAGTATATACCAAGTTCTAGATAGATTACTTATATAAAAGACAATAAGTAAGATTGCACTTGAACATATATTAATTAATCAAAAACTTAGGAAACGTACCCATAGTCAACAGTCAAAATGCACGGTTGTTACACTTGCCAACTTACTTAGTGCATCACTTTTTATTCTGGTTGCGATGGACGTGTTCTATCTTGAAGCTACTCAAGCAATCGATCAGTTCTTTTGTCTTTGCCAGATATCGCTTGATGTTTCCTGCTTGGCTTCGAATAAGATACTTCTTGATGGTCTCTTGCTTGGCTTCGAATTCTCCAGTAATTTGGCATGCTACCAGTTGGGAATCTACGAAGGTGTGAATCCACTTGATTTTTATTTCTTTTGCCAAACGAAGCCCTGCCAAGAGATTCATATTCTGCTTCATTATTTGTCGTGTCGAACTCGAACCTTAGGGCATAGGTGTA
>CM067172.1:6591496-6648527 GCA_034093135.1 Erigeron breviscapus | reverse complement strand
GTTTCGTTGTGAAGCTACTAAGGCAGAAAATTCGGCTACTAGAGCGAATAAAGGAGTAGTTAGAGTAGCTGAACAGATGACTAAGATTGCAGATGTCATGTTAGATTGTGTGATGCAATCAGAGTTAAATGAATTGTTTGAGAAGTTTTTGGTGAAAAAGAAATTGTTGTCAGATCTAGGCTGTAAGGGTGATGAGCTTTCAAAAAAGAAAGATGATGATTCAAATCAAGACCCGGATGCAGCAAAAGATAAAGGCAATAAGCATCAAGAGGATCTGACAAAGGCAATAGAGTCTCTGAATGAGATTGCAACTGGTATGGTAGGGTCTTCTAAGACAACGGATGTTGTGCGGGAAGAAGGTAAGATAATCTATGGTGATGAGAGCTGGATGGATATCGCAGAAGTCGATATGCCAGTTACAGCTTCAAGGCTTGTGGATAAAGATGCTGAGCGCAAAGGGTTTAGTATTGATGACTTCAGAGCTAAGCTTGATAGAATGGACAGGTCTGAACGAGTCCAAGATCCTGAAGCTCCAGTCATGCAAGAACCAATTGCTGAAGATCCTGATGTGCAACATACAGAGCCTGTTGATACTAGACCAGATTGGGTTATTACTTGGAAGAAAAACATGGCTAAGTATGAGGCATCGCCTAAACCTATCAAATATAAAGACAAGATTCAGGGAGAGAAGGTTGAAGCCTACGCCACTACTGCATGCTCAAGAATCGTGAGTTTTCATTGGGATGAAGAGTTGAGACTTCTCATTATCAGGAGAATAGATGGAGTGCAGTATTTGGACTATAACGAAGAAGCCATCAACTCACTTACTGATGTTGATTTTTGGTGCTTAGCTAGGCTAGAACTAATCAATCCTAGTGGATCTGAGTTTGGAAATTATATTGCTAGGTCTATAGCGAAAGATATGAAGATCAAGGATCCATCTCAGAGAAAGTATCATCCACAGGAAGGCAAGATGGTCAAGGATATATCTAAGATAGATCCGAAGACAAAGAAGCCTGTTGTTACTTTGAAGTATGAGCCGACCAAGTTTTGCCAAAGAAGTGCCTTTGAAGAAATTCAAGAAGGACTTATTGGATAATATGATAGGCTGGTACTTTGATAGTAAGACGTATGAAGCTGTGATGTATGGTGATCATTACTATGAGATTGTGGATTTATGAGCCTTTACATCTAGTGAACTTCTGTAGGAAAGATCTGCTGAAGCTGAACAGTGTTAATATTTGGTTTCCACCAGATTTTCAGTGGTCCAGCGTGAGTTTGTGCTTGAAGATCGGCTTACATTCAGACTGTGATTTTTATAAGGCTGCAGATGATTCAGAGGAAGTTCAGAAGAAGAAGAAGGTTGAGAAGAAAAAGCAGAGGAAGTAGATTGATGACAAAGACAAGACAAAGACATAGGTATGTTAACGTCTAGAAGCTATTGCCAAGGGGGAGTCTGTAAGTGCACATCTATGTCAATAGCAGTCTAGATTGTTTGGGCTTATATTGTTATATGTCTTTGTAATGTGATTGTCATTAATGAACTTAGTATTATGCATAGAATACTAGATTAAGTTTAAGTATTGAATGTGTAATAAATCTGCTAAGTGTGAAATGCGACCTCGCATTTAACATAGGGAATACGACTCCGTATTTGCAGGGTCAAATATGAGGCCAATCACAGAATGCGACCTCGCATTAGTGACGGGCTGGGCTGGATTTGCGAGGTCGACTCGCTGAAGCCCATGTCAGGTGTTTCCTATAAATACCGAACCCTAACAGAGTTTAGGGTTGAACATTTGTCAAAATATCAAGCAGGTATTGCAGGTTATAGTCGTCAAAGGTTGTTCCGCTAGCCTGAAGAAGATCTGCGAGGCAGTAGGTAATCTAGGGGCTTATTGTTGATCACCAAGTTATAGTGAGGGATTCCGCACCTCATGATAACTGGAGCAAGCTATTAACGATCCGTACCAGGGGACTTACAGAGTCGAATGAGAATACATTAGTATAAATATTGATGCACATATGTATATTATGATAGGTCGTGATCGGTGGGCGAATAATTGACGTTCTAGCTCATTCTAAATTTGATAATTCAAGGCAAAGGTGAGTTCCGTAGTCTCCCCTCCTCTTTTAAGAGTCGGGCTGAAAAGTGTATGTACGTGCATGATGACATTATTGATTGAATGATTGGATTGATTGAAGTAATTGACGTGTGACTATTTGTTGGTGTTATGATTATTGTGTGTGGCTGTTTGATGTTTATTAGGATAGTTGTGCTTACATGGATGACGTTAATGCCTTTGAGAGGTTGTAGATGTGGTGGGAAGGCTGCGGGTGACCCTATATATAAGCATCTATGATTTATCAAAAGTAGTAACGTAGGAAATGTATGCACATGGTGTTTTAGTAATGTGTGGACATTGTTGGTCATTTATGGACAATTTGTAATGTGTTGAGAACAATGATGGACATGACGACAATATAAACGGGCACTTTAAGTGCTTGATGATATTATGGATGACATGAGGACAATTGAGGGACATTAATGTATATGTGTGAAATCATAGAACATGTTAGGCGCTTATTGATATCAAATGTCTCGTTCTTTATGCTTATTTATGTGTTGGATGACATAGGTATGTGTTCTTGTTCTTTCTTTCCTACGAACTCACCAACCTAGTGTTGACATTGTTTAGTACACTTTTCAGGTAACCAAGAGAACCCAAGAGCTTGATGTGCATTGCTAGAAGTTGGACTATGACCATGGATCCGTGATTCATTACCCGTTGATGGGACTTGCTTAGGATCATTAGCCATCTTTGGATGTTATTTTTTTGTAAACAATTGATGGTTGTATGCACCTTATGCTTTTGTGACTTGGTGTATTAAATGTTGGTTTCTCGGAATCCTTTTAATTTCATATAGTTTCGTTCTACGATAATTCCATCTTGTGTCATGCTTTTCGGTGCATTTCGAGCCTAGCTCGGGTGTTACAGAATGGTGGCCCAATGCATGGTCATAGAGAATTAGGTGGATTGACCTAGACTACGGCTTAAGTAAAACTCTTCATATAGCATGCATGATTAGGAATCTTATATGCAACGTGAACTATATGAGCATTAGAAGTGTACGCTTGGAATTCGTAGGAAGGTTCATTATATGTGATAACATGAGTACAATTGGCTTGGCGTGATCAATGTATTGTTGGTGTAGTGGTCAAGTGCATGAGGTCAATGTGGTTACTTGAGGTCAATGAGGTCATGTGCATATTGTTGGATTGAGATGATTTGAATTGATGTTGTTTGATGATTTAGGGCAAAATGAAGTTATGGCATTAACATGATATAATATTGTGGCAACCCTAAAAGAGCCTGGTCAACTATTTTATGGTCACCCGGTATTATAACAGGTTAATGACATCACGGATTGCACATGTTTGGCTTAGAGTATAATAAGGAACCGATATGCTTAATGTGAGTTGGTTGGGTGGCGGGTTAGCCGCTGGTACACCCTGTATACAAACCCAATAAATAACTAAAGAGTATATCGGATTCGGATTATACTTTAAACCGCTTGTTTAGTTGCTTGGTTGTATGATGTATTGAACATGAGTATGTGGTTGATGATGGACAATTATTGTGAACTTGGTATGACGGCATGATACATAACGATTCCCCTAAAACATTAGTACTTTTGCCTTAGTGTAAAGATATGATTGATGCATGATATGTCGGCATGAAAGCATTAAATACTTGTGTGACTAACATGTGAGCATTTGAGGCTAACTTTTCGAGTCGACGTGTTCCTTGTTTTATAGTAATGGTGAGACCAAGAAGAGCCGGGACTACTTATAGGGAGAATTCTCAAGAACCACAACCGGAAGTTCAAGGAAGAGGTCGTGGTGGTGGTAGAGGTAGAGGTGGTGGTAGAGGTCGAGGTAGAGGTCAAGGGAGAGGTCGAGGGAGAGGCCAAGGGAGAGGTCAAGGTGGTGGTGAAGCACCAACACCCGACTTGGCAACCGCGATCGCTCAAGCGGTCACAAACATCATGCCTACCATAGTTGCCCAAGTCACGGCATCGCTCCAAGCACCCAATAATACGGTGCCAAATGTTGAAGCTCAAGTGAATGTGAACAAGGAAGGTATTCAACCGGTAGTAGTGGAACAAGAAAAGAGGCACCGGTAATGCATGATAACTATGTTCCAATGTTCAATCAACACAGAGTGTACCGTCAAGGGTGCACTTTCAAGGATTTCAAGAGTTGTGGAGCCCCGGAGTTTGATGGGAGTGGGGCCCCACGGCATGTATAAGGTGGCTTGAAGAGGTTGAAGCGGTGATTGCTAGGAGCCATTGTACTTATGATGATCAAGTTACCTACTCAACCGGCATGTTTAGAGGTGATGCATTGAGTTGGTGGAACAAGGAAGTGGGGGCGGGCAATGCTATACCTTGGGATCAATTCAAGATTTTGGTGAAGGAGAGATTTTGTCCACCCTATGAGCTTCAAACTCTAACATTGGAGTTCGTTCAACTCCAAATGAATGGGGCGGATTATAAGGGGTACATTCGGCGATTCCAAGAGTTGTCAACACTTATCCCACACTTGGTGTCTCCCGAGGCTCAAGCTATTGAAAATTTTGTTATGGGCTTGACTCCACAAGTCCGACACTTGGTGAATAATATCATGCCTACCTCCTTGACGGAAGCCATTAATCGAGCCGGTAGTGTTACCGAGGACCTACTTAGAAGCGGTGAGTTGAGCAAAGTATCATCATCAAAAAGGAAGGATGTACCGGAGTCAAGTGGGGTGAAGAACGTGGGTAGGTTTGACCCTAAACGCCTTAATAAAGGAAAAGTGTTTGCGGCAATTGAAACGGCAAAGAAGGCTTATGTGGGTCCTCATCCACTTTGTAATACATGCTCCCGACATCATGCTCCCACCACTCCTTGTGGGACATGTAATAATTGCAATCAAATCGGTCATCTTGCTAGAGATTGTAGGGCCCCGAGAGTGGCTCCTACCCATGCGGTTCCTCTCCGAGCATTCCCTCCTCAAGCTAACAATCAAAGGGCTCAACGGGGAGGTTGTTATGAATGTGGAAGCACCGACCATTACCGTAATACTTTCCCTCAATGGGTGGGACAAAATGTTCAAGTGGCGGTTCATCCAAATCAACTTCAAATCGCCGGTCCTAACCAAAACCGTGGCCAACAAGGCCATCAAGTGCAACCTAGGGGGAGAGCCTTTGCGGTGAATGCAAATGAAGCCCGCAATGATCCAAATGTGGTGGCAGGTACATTTCTTCTTAACGGTCATTATGCCACGGTGTTATTTGATTCCGGAGCCGATTATAGCTTCGTGTCCCATAGTTTTGTTCCTTTGATAGATGTTCATCCTTGTGCCTTAAATTATGTGCTAGATATTGAAATGGTCAACGATGCTCTAACTAGACTTAGTCAAGTGCTTCGTGATTGTATCTTGACTTTAAACGACGCCGAGTTTTTCATTGATCTTATGCCTTTCGACATTGGAAGTTTTGACATCATTGTTGGCATGGATTGGATGAAGGCGGTAAATGCGGTCATTGATTGTGGTGAAAGGGTGGTCAAAATACCGTTGTCTAACGGTAATATTCTTAGAGTCCAAGGTGAAACATCTGATTCCTCTAGTTCTAAGGTTTTTAGTGCTACCGTCACAAAGGTAGAATTGAAAACCGTTCCTATTGTTCGTGACTTTTCCAATGTCTTTCCGGATGATCTACCGGGTCTACCCCCGTCTCGTCAACTTGACTTTCGTATCAATTTGGTCCCCGAAGCCGCGCCCGTGGCTAAAGCTCCATATAGACTTGCCTTGACGGAAATGCAAGAACTAGAATCTCAACTTAAGGAACTTCAAGAGAAAGGGTTCATTCGTCCTAGCCAATCGCCTTGGGGAGCTCCTATTTTGTTTGTGAAGAAGAAAGATGGGTCTTTTAGGATGTGTATCGACTACCGGGAATTGAACAAGCTCACGGTGAAGAACCGGTATCCACTTCCTAGAATCGACGACCTATTTGATCAATTGCAAGGTGCCAAATATTTCTCAAAGATCGATCTCCGTTCGGGTTATCATCAACTTAGATTTCATGAAGATGACATACCAAAGACGGCGTTCCGTACAAGGTATGGTCATTTTGAATTTACCGTTATGCCGTTTGGGTTGACTAATGCACCGGCGGTGTTCATGGATTTGATGAACCGGGTGTGTCGACCATACTTGGATAAGTCGGTCATTGTCTTTATTGATGACATACTTGTTTACTCAAAAACAAAGGAAGATCATGCCGAACATTTGCGCGAAGTGCTAGAATTGCTTAGAAAAGAGAAGTTGTATGCGAAATTTTCTAAGTGTGAGTTTTGGTTGGAAGAAGTTCATTTCCTTGGTCATGTGGTTAGTAAAGAAGGAATTCATGTGGATCCTAGCAAGATTGAAGCGGTCAAGAATTGGAGACGACCCGAGACGCCATCCGAGATTCGTCAATTTCTTGGTTTGGCGGGTTATTATCGGAGGTTTATTGAGAATTTCTCCAAGATTGCACAACCACTTACCCTTTTAACTCAAAAAGAGAAGAAGTTTGAATGGGTCGAGAAGCAAGAAATTACCTTCCAAACTCTCAAAGACATGTTGTGTGATGCTCCTATCTTGAGTCTTCCGGATGGAATTGAAGATTTTGTAGTATATTGTGACGCTTCGGGTCAAGGATTGGGGTATGTGCTCATGCAACGGGGCAACGTCATTGCTTATGCCTCCCGTCAACTTAAAGTGCATGAGAAGAACTACCCCACTCATGATTTGGAATTGGGAGCGGTTGTTTTCGCTTTGAAATGTTGGAGACATTACCTTTATGGCACCAAATGTGTAATCTACACCGATCATAAAAGTCTTCAACATATTTTTAATCAAAGTGAGTTGAATATGAGACAAAGAAGATGGCTCGAACTTTTTAGCGATTATGATTGTGATATTCGCTACCATCCGGGCAAAGCTAATGTTGTAGCCGATGCATTGAGTAGAAAGGAAAGGGTCAAGCCGAGAAGAGTGAGAGCCATGAGCCTCACGGTGGGGCAAAGTATTCATGATCGGATCATAGAAGCACAAGTGCAAGCTACCTTACCGGAAAATTTTGGTAATGAAAGGTTAGATGGCATGGAGCAACAATTCGATAGAAAAGAAGACAATGGGCTATACCTAGTTGAAAGGCTTTGGGTTCCCATTTTTGGCAATTTGAGAACATTTCTTATGAATGAAGCCCATAAGTCGGCTTATTCGGTCCATCCGGGTTCGGATAAGATGTACTTTGATTTGAAGGATTTCTATTGGTGGCCGGGCATGAAACGTGATGTAGCTAAATATGTGAGTGAGTGCCTTACTTGCTTACAAGTGAAAGCCGATCATAAGAAGCCACCCGGTTTATTGGTGCAACCGGTGACGCCGGAATGGAAATGGGAACGAATTGCAATGGACTTCATCACGAAGTTACCGAAGACAAGAAGTGGTCGTGATACCATATGGGTGATCGTGGATCGGTTGACAAAATCGGCTTACTTCTTAGCTATTCGTGAGACCGATAAGTTTGACACCCTAGCTCGTTTGTACATTAAAGAATCTATCATCTCCGATAGAGATACCCGGTTTAAATCAAATTTTTGGGAAGCCTTTCAACAAGCAATGGGTACTCAACTTGACATGAGTACGGCGTTTCATCCTCAAACGGATGGACAAACCGAGAGAACCATCCAAACGCTTGAAGACATGTTGAGGGCTTGTGCAATTGAATTTGGTGGAAGCTGGGAAGATCACTTACCGTTAGTTGAGTTCTCGTATAATAATAGATATCATGCGAGTATTCAAATGGCACCATTTAGAGCACTTTATGGTAGAAAGTGTCGTTCTCCACTCGCTTGGGCGGAGATTGGTGAAAGCCAACTCATTGGGCCGGAAATAGTGGTTGAGACAACAAAAGTGATTTCTCAAATTAAGGAGAGATTACAATTGGCCCGTGAGAGACAAAAGAAATACGCCGATGTGAGGCGTAGACCATTGGAGTTCAATGTTGGTGATCATGTGCTTTTAAAAGTCTCCCCGTGGAAAGGTGTTGTTCGTTTTGTAAAGAGAGGCAAGCTTGGACCAAGGTACATTGGACCCTTTGAGATCATTGAACGAGTGGGCAAACTAGCATACCGATTGAAATTACCTCAAGAACTTAGTGGAGTACATGACGTGTTCCATATTTGTAACTTAAGGAAGTGTTTGGCGGATCCTACACTACATGTGCCTATGAACGAGATTCAAGTGGACAAGAAGCTCAACTTTGTTGAAGAGCCGGTAGAAATAATGGAACGTGAGGTCAAGAAATTGAAGAACAAACGATATACGATAGTCAAAGTCCGATGGCATGCTAGGCGCGGAGCCGAATTCACCTGGGAGCGGGAAGACTTTATGAAGTCTAGATACCCGCATTTGTTTAGTGATTAGGGTTCTATCGAAATTTCGGGACGAAATTCCCTTAACGGGGGAATGATGTAACAATCGTGATTCTTGACTCTATGATCATATGTACAATTTAACTAATTATTAAGTTAACCAATGTAGTTTAAGTGCAATTTGAGGTTCAATTGAGTGCAATGTGTTCATATGGGTCAATTTATTATTTAATTTGAGATTTATGTGCTAGTCGAGGTCATTAGTTAGCGCTAATCGATTTTTCATTTAGTTGACATTTAATTTAACTAGAAAAAATGAATATGGATCCTATCCATGGGTTATACCCAACCCATGACCCATCCAAGATAACCCAACCCTATCCCATCTCCCCAACCATTCATTCAATTCTCTTGCACTTCTCTCTCTATCTCACTAAATGCAAGACTACACTCACAACTCTCTCTCTCTCTAAATTTAATGCACAAAAAGGGTTGTTTCAAGTTAGGTTTGAGTTAAATTCATCATCTTCATCATCATATCTAGCACATATCAAAAATTTGGGTTCCAAGGCACAAGAAATCTTTACATCTAGCTCAAATTCGGATTTCATCAATTGTGGGAGTTTTGGTAAGTCAAATTCAACTCAAGTTTATCAATTCAAGTAATTAAACATGTCTTTCAACTAAATCTAAACACTCTTGGCCCTTTTAGCTTCAAAAACCGAAATTAGGGTTTCAAAGTCTTTAATTTAATTCAAAATCATTTTTTGGGACAAAAGTGATGCCATGAAATGAAATTATTGAGTGGGTTATGTTCAAACAAGTTAGTTATGAATAAAAACGGGTCAATGAACTTCTCAAACTGATTTCTAAGCCAAAAACTAGGTCTTGGGTCGATTTAGGGTTACAAATGGGTCAAGATCGAATTAAGCATGTAAATGGGTTAAAGGGTTGGATTTGAATGATGAAACATGTTTAATTATGCCTAATTATGTCTAACTATGCTTAAAAATGGGTCTTGGAGCTGTGCAAATCGATTTCATGGTCTAGATGTCAAGAATTTAGGGTTTTGGGTGGTGTTTGGCTCGAATGGGGGCTGTTTGGCTGGTGCAGGTCGTGCAGGTCATTTCCACCGTCCAGCACGCCTAGACCACCGTCCCAGATGGTGGCCTAGAATGCCCATTTCGACCAGACGGTAGTGTCTTCTGTTTTACGGCTGCAAGACGCTAAGCAAGACGCTAAAAACCCCGTCTAGGACGGTATTCTCCAGCATCCAAGACGCTATGGCAGGTCTCAACCACCGTCTGGGATGGTGGTGACCACCGTCTGGGACGGTTATCCAGTTCTGGCCGGCGTGTGGGACGCCAAGGAGGGGCGTGTGGGACGATGGTGTACATATGTCATTTTCCTGAAACTTTGTCTAGTTTCACTTCTAGTTTCCTTGGGTCAAATAGAGCATTCGAATGAGTCCTTTCTTTTCTCTTATGGCGACCTACTCGAGTCATAATAAGTGTGCAAAGTCATGGGTTCCAAATCAAAAGTCCATAGGAGTCGAATGAGAATACATTAGTATAAATATTGATGCACATATGTATATTATGATAGGTCGTGATCGGTGGGCGAATAATTGACGTTCTAGCTCATTCTAAATTTGATAATTCAAGGCAAAGGTGAGTTCCGTAGTCTCCCCTCCTCTTTTAAGAGTCGGGCTGAAAAGTGTATGTACGTGCATGATGACATTATTGATTGGATTGATTGAATTAATTGACGTGTGACTATTTGTTCGTGTTATGATTATTGTGTGTGGTTGTTTGCTGTTTATTAGGATAGTTGTGCTTACATGGATGACGTTAATGCCTTTGAGAGGTTGTAGATGTGGTGGGAAGGCTGCGGGTGACCCTATATATAAGCATCTATGATTTATCAAAAGTAGTAACGTAGGAAATGTATGCACATGGTGTTTTGGTAATGTGTGGACATTGTTGGTCATTTATGGACAATTTGTAATGTGTTGAGAACAATGATGGACATGACGACAATATAAACGGGCACTTTAAGTGCTTGATGACATTATACGGGTACTTTAGGTACTTGATGACATTATGTATGACATGAGGACAATTGAGGGACATTATGTATATGTGTGAAATCATAGAACATGTTAGGCACTTATTGATATCAAATGTCTCGTTCTTTATGCTTGTTTATGTGTTGGATGACATAGGTATGTGTTCTTGTTCTTTCTTTCCTACGAACTCACCAACCTAGTGTTGACATTGTTTAGTACACTTTTCAGGTAACCAAGAGAACCCAAGAGCTTGATGTGCATTGCTAGAAGTTGGACTATGACCATGGATCCGTGATTCATTACCCGTTGATGGGACTTGCTTAGGATCATTAGCCATCTTTGGATGTTATTTTTTTGTAAACAATTGATGGTTGTATGGTCCTTATGCTTTTGTGACTTGGTGTATTAAATGTTGGGTTCTCGGAATCCTTTTAATTTCATATAGTTTCGTTCTACGATAATTCCATCTTGTGTCATGCTTTTCGGTGCATTTCGAGCCTAGCTCGGGGTGTTACAAGTGTCGTTGGAAAACTATGAGACCCCAACCACACAGTATTCCAGGGTGGTTCTATGTTAACAAATGGAACTAGGTTAGATTGGGGGAGGGGGGGAATTCAAGCATATAGAAAATTATATGTTTGAACACATTTATCTGAAGATTTGAATCTATGTAAATTATAAAATAAGCATTTGAAGCATTTGAAATGAATGAATTATAATTGGACACACGTGATTTTTATTCCTGGATCCGAATGTCAAAAATGTGGTATGGACTTCTTTTCTTTGCCTAACATGTGAATAAGTGCATGCTTATGATCCTCACAAGAAAGCCAAAGCTAACACAGGATGTCAGTCAATCAAGAATTCTAATAAGGGATTTTTATATGATCAGATTGACTAAGCTAATAAAATGTAGTATTCCTTCAGACGAATAAGAAGCTTAACAAGTTAAAATCATAATCGTGTATTGCTAATTAAAACGCACGATGGGGTAGTCTTGTTACCTTGTTCATTAGAAATGATCTCAACACGATTGTGCTCATGAAACCAGGCTGCTACACACGAGTATGTCGTACCAAGATCAATACCAACTGTTTTACTAGACATCTTGATCAATACCAACAAGTTGTATTAGTGAATTGTTAATGTTAATTTGTTGCATAATTGATTTACAGAGTTATATAAAGTTCCATACATAACAATGTATTATTTGACAAGTGAATTCAACCGAGCAATTTTACTATTTAAAACTGACAACAAAAATTTCACGTTGTAAATTATTGTTATGATGACATCTTGTGCGTTATAAAATCTTGCATCTGCATCGTGCAGGTAATAAAACTAGTATCTATGTATCTATAATGAAAAGTTATTTTAGGAACCCGAAAAAAAAGTTAGGAACCATTTTGAACCATTAGATGATGGTTAAGTATATGGACAACCAACCAGTATTAAAAAAATATGTACAAAGGAGGAATATGAGTGTTCAAAACTTCGGAGCGCAATGTTAACAATGTGGTATGGACTTCTTTTCTTTGCCTCACAACAAAGCCAAAGCTAACACCGAATGTCAGTTAATCATGAATTCTAATAAGGGATTATATATATGAATACATGATCAGATTGACTTAGCTAATAATAATAATGTATTTTTTATTTTATTTTTTTTTTTTTTAGAACGGCGTGTTAGTTTGTTAGTGGTTCGAACCCTAGCAGTGACATCCAAGCGGGCAGTATGCTAGCGGTTGGAACCCGAAGGCACCCCTGGAGACCAATGGTGCGATAACACGGCCCGCACGCGTCCGAAGAGGTAAATGCCCGAGACCATGGGGAATTGAGATTCGATCCCAGGTCTCCCAGCCAATAATAATAATGTAGTAATATTTCTTCAGACGAATAAGAAGTTCAACATGGTAAAATCATATCCCTAAAAGAAATTGTGCATTGCTTGGTTATTTACTATCCGCTGCAATCACATTACCCCGGGTGTACTGATTGCTATTTGCAGCAGAAACCTGTTTAAAGACTAACTCAAATTAACCGCTGTGACCAACCAGCTCAAATATGGACCAAGACACGGACAGAATTAAATTCTCAAGTAAGTAGAAACATAGCATAAAAGATTTGATTTTGTTTCTCAAATTAATTAATGCATAACTAATTACTTTAGTATCAGCTTCTTGATGAGATGCGTCAACCAATCTCGAATGCCATGAATTTCTTCTTCGCTTGATCTTTTATTATAGTTGGCGTCAATAACTGTTTTACTTGTTTTGTTACCTGTGGACATCACCTCGGCTGAGACATTGAGGATACCGTTGGCATCTATGTTAAAGCAAACCTTGACAGCTTGTTTATGTGCAGGGGCGGCTGGGATTCCATCTAGAGTGAATGAGTCGAGGAAGATGTTCTCTTTCACTTTTCTGCTCTCACCCTGATATATTTTGATTTCCCCGGATACTTGGTTGTCGTAATTTGTATCATAGACACACTCCTTGATGGTAGGAATGGGCGTGTTTCTTGGGATCACGACACTCATGTCAATTAGACCACTCATATCACCTTCTTTTGTAGCCCATATGCCAAGAGAAAGAGGAGTTACATCTAATAGTTGAAAAACTTTGTTGCAATATTTACCATCCAAATTTGCAGCCAACACTGCTGCACCATAAGCCACAGCTTCATCCGCATTAATGCTCTTGCAGAGGGGTTTCCCATCAAAGAATTCTATCAACATTTGTTGTATCTTGGGAATCCGTGTTGATCCACCAACAATAACTATATCGTCAACATCCTTCTTGTGCATATTAGCGTCTCTCAAGCAATTCACCACGTGTTCAATACACTTTTTGAAGAAGCCGGCGTTCAAATTCTCAAATCGCGCTCTGGTGATTTTCATTGAAAAATCAATTCCCTGGTACAGGGAATCGACTTCAATTGATGTTTGAGTTGTCGACGACAAATCCCTCTTTGCTTTCTCACATGCAACTTTCAACCTCATCATTGCTTTTGCATTCTGGCTCACATCCTTGTTTTCTTTATTCTTGAATTCTTGGACACAATGTTTCACCATCTCCATGTCAAAATCCTCACCACCTAGATGAGTGTCACCCCCAACGGCTTTGACAATAATGTTACCAGCCGCCTTGTTGTTGATATGGAGAAGAGAAACATCAAATGTTCCCCCTCCCATATCAAAGACAAGAACATTTTTTTCTACTTTCACACTACTCTTATCTAGCCCATACGCAATTGCAGCAGATGTTGGCTCGCTAATCAAACGCATGACGTTAAGGCCAGCAAGCATACCGGCATCCTTGGTTGCTTGTCGTTGCTTGTCGCTAAAATATGCTGGAACAGTTATCACGGCATCTTTAACTGTTGTTCCAAGGTATGCTTCAGCAGCTTCTTTCAGTTTTTTTAGAATCATGGAAGAAATTTCTTCGGGTGAAAATAATTTGTTCTCCTCTTCCAATTCATGATCATGGTCTGCAAATACAACCATTGGCTTTTCCCCATGACCTTCAATTACCTTATAAGGCCATGAGTTAATGTCCTCGTGCACTCTACTGTCACTGAATCTGTTTCCCATTAAACGCTTAACATCTGAAAATTAGAAGAACAAGATAAGAAAGAAACTAACTTCATCAGTTAAAAGAGGAAGTACTATAAACGGAATGTAAAGATGGATAGGGTTTTATCTGTCTAAGATATGTATGAGATTCTAGCTACCTCAAACGAATGTACTTACCAAAAACCGTGTTTTTTGGGTTTATGGTGATTTGATTTTTTGCGGCCTCGCCAACAATGAGCTCAGTGCCATTCCAAGCAACGCAGGATGGGGTAATCTTGTTACCTTGTTCATTAGGAATGATCTCAACACGATTGTGCTCATGAAACCAGGCTGCTACACACGAGTATGTGGTACCAAGATCAATACCAACCGTTCTAGCTGACATCTTGCTGAAATACCTACCTTCCTGTAATAGTACAAAGAATAAATATAAATAGATATAGATATAGGGGGTAAGGTTATGCTAAGACGTTTCTTTTCCCATTTTCAGCTTCTCCCTTCTTCTTCCCCACCACTGGCCTTCTTCTCTGCACCCCCCCCCCCCCCCGGGCCCGCCGCCGCCGTCGCCACCACCACCATTACTGGAAACTGTAGATATTTGAAGCGGGCAACTTTGGTGGGGTGATAGGTCATAGGAGTGATCAGTGATGGGTGATCTACCTACGGACCCTCAGTGCCATGGCTCCGCCATGTTAAATTGTACTACTATACACTTTAACTATCACGTTGAAGATATATCTGGGTGATAGTTAAGGTATATGTAAGTAATTCTTAACTAATACTAAGATACACTAAGGTGTATGTCAGTAAGCTATAACTAAGAAATATATATATTTTTGGGCTTAACATCGCTGCAGCGGACTGCAGTCATTTTTGGCTGCAGCAAGGTGAAAATCAGGGGGGATTTTGTATATGTATAAATCAAAAGGTTTAAATTGGAAAAAAAACTTAAAAATTTGTACATGACTGCAGCCATGATAGCTGCAGTCCGCTGCATATTCGATTTCCCCATTTTAAATATAATATGGAGTTTCATCATTTAAAAACTAAAATGTGTGTGAAAACTAGTCAAACACACTGTGATTTAAAACATAACATGTTTATAGTTGCCCACCAACACCACCACCAGTACCATTGCCGGAAATTGTGATACGGTACGGGCGAAGCCCTTAATCGAACTGTTGGGGGCTTCGCCCTTATCGGTAGCCTACCTCGAGGCATTTATAGAGGGGTTGGTAGCCGGACGCATATGAGAATGGTGTTGATTTGATGAGCAGTAATTCAAGAGATAGTGTTGTGGTTTGATATGGTACGAGCGATGTCATTCCTGTAATGGCTCCGCCATGGCGTCGCCGGAGGAGGAGGAGAGAGACATGATGGTGGTGGGAAACTATAAATACATTGTGGTAAGTTTCAATATTTCACATATATATGTATATATATGTATCTAATCTAATTAAGCCAACAAAAAGTAATTAAAAACACTGGATCACTTTCTAGCTAATGATTAATAGTTTAATTAAGCTTCTTATCTATCATCGTTGGTTTAATAATAATAACCCCTAACATATCTAAATACATACATGATTTCCCCAATATGATATTATCGAATTGATCGAAACCGATTTGCATGCTTAACAATTTAAAATAAATACACGAACTCGTCGTATAAAATTTACAACCACAAACCTTTTTTTTATTATTAGATCAAATCAATCACTTAAATTGAAAAAAGTTGTCGTTAGGTTTTTTAAGGTATATACCTTTGATTTATGAGCTTGATCGGACTTGCAAACACGATTTTTTCTCTTCTTTACGACACAAAGAAACCCGGATTGAACTGGGAACGAGAATGTATTTATTAATATTTGTTGTAGTATCCCGGTCCAACTCTGCTTTCTATCCATTATTTATATACTCGTATATTTATTTAGAACGAATTGCATTTTTGGTCCCTGTGTTATCATACCATTTGCAACTTTGATACAAACATGTGAAAAATGGCGAAACATATCCCTGTGATATCACATTTGTTGCAATTTTGGTCCAAAACTAACGTGTCATTAGAATTCAGCCGTTAATGCCCCCATGTGCGTCTCACGTGCGGGGTAGTTCAGTCATTTACGCCCTCCCACCCATATATATATACTAAAACTAACCCCCAAATTCACTCTAATCTGCTCTTCTTATTTACCCTAATTTATATATGTATATATATCATCATCAATATATATATAATATGATGATATTAATCTATTGATACAAAACCCAGGAAATAATATATATATATATAATATATATATATATATATAATATATACATATATATAATTACAAACAACAACAGACAACACAATCACACCAACATAGACGAATATGACGAATTGCATCTTAAATTCTTGGATCTGTTAGCGGGGTTTTGCAATAAACGAAACAAAAACGAAAGAAGATTTGCTTGTAAATATATATAAAAGGATAAAAACGAAGGAAGATCGATTTGCTTGTATATATATAAAGGATAAAGGATGGTTGGAATGTTCTGGTCTTCTGGAATATTTAGATATATATTCATGTTTGTATTTATAGAACTTTTTTTTAAGGATTAATTTATGCTTAACATTAGACATTAGTGTTTTTGAAGATGTGGATGAATAATGGTTGGTAGGTTGAGTGGAGAGAGAAGCACAATTAAAGAACAAAGAAAAAAAAAGGAAAGAAAAATGGATTTGCAAAAATAGTCCATTTTTGTATGAAAAGTCAGTTTTGCCCATCACATGTGTGGCACATGGCCTCACAAACGGAGAAAATAGACGGCCAGTTAGTTTTAGACCAAAATTGCAACAGGTGTGATATCACAGGGATACGTTTCGCCACTTTTCACATGTTTGTATCAAAGTTGTAAATGGTATGATAACACAAGGACCAAAAATGCAATTCGTTCATTTATTTATTTAGCTACAATGCAGCCCCTACAACTTAGTTTTTATATATCGACCATAATATAATTCAGGATTTTAATACTAATAATGACTGCGTAACAAATAATATATACTCGTGTAAAATCTGAAAGGACATAAACTAAATTTCAGGGGAAAAAAAAGAAAAAAGATATAAAAACGGTTAGAGAAAATTTAAATCGAATATAAAATCATATACTAATATGCGTGTGAATTTGATAAAGTAAATGTATAATTTAACATTGATGTTTTACTACGGTAAAGTAAAATAAGGAAAAATATATTTTACAACATGATCGATAAGTAAAAAATAGATATAATAATTATCACATTCTTTAATTTCCTAATTTGTTAAAAGATAATATTTTTTGTGAACAACGAGTTAGTAGTTAGAAGTTAGCATTCGAGAAACCACAGTGATATCCTACGCGGAGCTCGAACCACTCATGCATGGGATGAAACCTTGGAGTCTCGAAAACCCCCCGTGATAATCCACTCCTACAAATGTAGAATGTGAGATTTGAACCTCCTGAATTTCCCTAAGGTCAAAGACCTTATAATCTTCATACTTAGATAAATATTCAAAATATATCCCTTCTAAACTAAATATTAGTAATAGAAAGTGTAAATTATTGATTGATAACAAAAAAAAGTGTAAATATTAAAAGTTCTATTATTGTATTTATTTAAATAATACAATCTAGTCACATGTTTAATAACTGAATTTAATAAAATTGAGAGTTGTGATTGACCAATTGAGGTTAACTCATTTGTCTTTTAGTATACTTTAGACTAGATTTATGTGAGGTTAAAAAGTATATATTATTGATAGAAAAAATGTATATTAGTGACTTTTTTTACAAATACTAATACTAGCACGGTAGTCATGCAATGCGGCGGTGGTGGTCGTGACTGCAGTTTGTTGGTGTCAACAACGGGGTGGTGATGGCGGTGTTGAGTGGTGTAGGTTGATAAGAATGTAACTATGATGTAAAGTTGGAGGTGGAAATATTTTAGAAGATTGAAGGATACCCGCGCAATGCGGCGCTGATGTTGTGGTGGCGGCTACCGGTGGTGATGGTGGCGACGGCGAGTGGTGGTGCTAATTGATGTAAATGTAATTGATTTAAATGGGTAGTGAAGATATAAAAGATAAGAGATTGATGATGTAATTATTTTATTAAGGGTAGATGGTCATTTCGTATCTATCTTTTTCCTAACTTTTCAACAATGGTGTATAATCTTTATATAGTAGTATATAAGTATATATAATGAGTTACCAAACCCCTAATAATAATACTAATACTTATGTGTATTGCTTGAAGTCCAAATGCTTCTGTAGATGCTTCTGTAGGACTTCAATGCTAATATTAGTGTAATCTTTTAATCGTCTATAAGATATTTAACAAAGTCTTAAAATCATCCCTAAAAGGAAATAGATGCTAAAATGTGTTACTATGTATCCCATGAGTAGAACATGAGATAGAGTTCGAGTGAGACATCAACCATAGATTGGCCCACGGGTCATGAACTTCTTTTCTCGGAAAAGAAGCAATGACAATATCTAGGAATATTCACTCGTGTATTACACTAGACAATAATCTAAGTAAGATAGTATAGAACTACATATATTTATATATATATTACAGAGGATGGTTATATAAGGCTGTTAGGTACATAAGCTTAGGTGTTGAACACTCACATATTTATTTTTTTAATCCATAAAATTCATAGGGGGCCAATCATTTATTCATTAAACAAAAAAATTTAAAAAATTAGTATGTACGGAGTTTCACATCTAAGTTTAGGGGATAATGATAAATCAACCTAATTTGTATGCCTAAAAATCAATCTAATCATAGGATGATGACATGTGAAAAAATCAGGGGCAAGATTAGGAAAGAGAATTAGTGGAATCCATGTAACATCCCAATCCTTTTATTTAACGGTTGACTAGAGTCATTAAGTCAACATAATGTGCCGTTAAGTTTTTGATAGATTTTGATGCTTATATATAGTTAATGTGCTATGCGTGTGGGACTTGAATGTATTATTGATTGATGTAGTAATGTGGTTAAGATGTAGTTAAATGCCTTTTTGAGGTGTTCAAAGTGTTTAATGAGTTGTATATAGTCCATAGAGGTGTTTTGGGCAAGAAATATGACTTTATGAAGCTTAGGGACCAATTTTGACTTGGTGTGAAAGTCAAAAACGGGATTAGGGTCTTTGAGGGAGTCATTAGTTTCTTTTTTCTGGTATTATCACTTTTCTCTCA
Organism: Erigeron breviscapus; assembly: GCA_034093135.1. Lineage (NCBI taxonomy): Eukaryota > Viridiplantae > Streptophyta > Magnoliopsida > Asterales > Asteraceae > Erigeron > Erigeron breviscapus. The sequence continues at coordinate 6,629,188 of CM067172.1, read as the reverse complement.
AGCCCTAGCCACCCCTTTGATCCCCTATCAAAATTCTAAGCCGAAAATCCTTCAAACGTGTGATTTAGGAGTGATTGATCGAGTAGTTTGCATCCCCATTGTGATCTTCAGGTAATAGAGGTATATTGATTTTGATTTTATGTCTTTTTGATCATATGAGTCATTAGAAATCAGATCTAGACCATTGGAGGGTCAATTGATGTCGAAATAACGTTTGTTTTAATAATGCAAATCATGAGTGGTTTAATAAAGGAGTTACTTGCATTATAATGGTTTGAAAATGAAGGATTTTGATGTATGAAAGTCATGTATTTGATTTGGAGTCGTTTGGATCTGGTTTGGGGGTGTAATCGATCGAAGTTGTGCAGGATCGGGGCTAGTTGCGGAGCAACTAGTTTCCAGAAGGATAAGTTGCGGCTCAACGTATTGGTTGCGGCGCAACTGGGGAGGTTTGAATTGCGGCGCAACGAGTGGGTTGCGGCGCAATTGTAAAGCAGAAAGTTAGGTTGCGGCGCAATGGAGTCATTGCGGCGCAACAGGGTCTTTTACTGAACTTTTTGAAATGAACCTCCAATGCGTATGCCGTTGTCGTGAGTCATGTTTGTAGGTGTTTAGGTCTGGGTAATGACCTTATTAACGTGAGTATTAACGTGTCTAATGGACGTTTACTAATTATAGGTAGACGGGACTATTTGCTTTGCACGTTAACGTAGTTATCTACTGTCGTGCGCTTCTTTGAGGCAATATACACTACTTTTGACACGCTGAGGGTTCAACAAACGATGGTTTCATAATTATGACTTCCCAATTGGTAACTTATGATGTTTAAGGGTATGTGGGTTACACGGGAGGTAATATGGGTTATGTATTTGACCTTTGAGACCTGAAATGCAGTCCCTCATGATATGTAATGTAGTGCATGTTATGATATGATGTAGGATGTAGTGCTATGTATGATGTATGTAACACCCCAAGCCAAGGCTCAGAATATCACGGAAATCATATAGCACAAGGTGGGATTAATGTAGAACATGAACTAAATGCAAATAAAGGATTCAGTGAATCCTTACAATAAGATAAACAAGTATCAAAATACATAAAGAGCAAGTCATCATCAAAATTTACAAAACGACATCAAAAGAAGGCTAACAATCCTAAGTACAATGCAACAGAAGGTAAATGGATCCTTGATCCATATAAGTCCAGTCCGGGTTCGACAGCAACCAAACAAATCAAACTCCACGTCCTGGATAACCTGGTTACCTGAAAAGTGTACTAAGCATAGTCAACACAAGGTTGGTGAGTTCGCAGTAATGGTCCATTAGAAACCATCGTCAATAATCATAATATACGAGTAGAGGTGAAACATGACTTACAGTGAGCCTCTATGAAAAACACAACAACATCCACAACAAGATTACACAAAACAAGTAAAACGTGTAATAAACAATATACTCAAGTAATGTACGTAACATCCATTCAAATCAAGTATCATATCCTCTTCAGTGGGATTTATACACGTCACACGTCATATCCTCTTCAGTGGGATTTATACACTACATATGTCATATCCTCTTCAGTGGGATTTACATACGTCATATCCTCTTCAGTGGGATATATACACTACATATGCCATATCCTCTTCAGTGGGATTTATATACGTCATATGCATCAATCAACATCCTCAAATTAAATTAAACTATACGTACATACACTTAGGAGGATTCTACTTTCTTCGAGTCCCAGATGCTTATATATAGGGTCACCCGCAGCCTTCCCACCACATCTAAGGCCCATTGAAGGTAGAACCGACTTCCATGTACGCACGTCTATCCTAGCAGTAATAATAATAATAACAATAACCATAATAATATTACCTAAGTGTACCATGACAACAACAATCATTACAAACACAATATTCTCAAGTCTAACAACTTGGTAGTACATCGTACATTGCGCGATCTCAAGTGTATGACACTTGAAAGTACGTGGAACCATTCATCAAGTAAGTATACTTGGAAGTACATCAACCAAACACCAAGTACGAACCTAACCAATCTCAATCACCACACCATCATAACTCAAATAAATCAAACTACAATGCACATACATTTCATATGACTTTACATTTAAGGAATCATAGATGCTTATATATAGGGTCACCCGCAGCCTTCCCACCACATCTCAATCACCACACCATCATAACTCAAATAAATCAAACTACAATGCACATACATTTCATATGACTTTACATTTAAGGAATCATAGATGTTTATATATAGGGTCACCCGCAGCCTTCCCACCACATCTAAACCCTTTGAAAGTAAAACCGACTTCCATGTATGCACTTCTATCCTAATAAATTACAATATCACAAACACCTTCGTAAACCATCACACGATCAATCAAAACTGTCTACCAAACTACAATCAATCAGAAATTAACTAGACAGGCAATCAAGTCAACCAGACAAACAAACAACACGTATATGTACACTTTTCAGCCCGAATCTCTATTGAGTAGGGAGCTACAAAACTCACCTGATCGGCAAAGAAGTTAAGTTTGATACAAAGTTGAGTTACAGTCGCTCGATGTTCGCTTCGCGTCCAAAACCTAAATATCGATCGTATACATTAACATTAACATACATACACACACATACGAAGTTATCAAGTACTCGGCAAAACCCTAATTAGGTTTCCAAAGTGGTTCTCGACGTTAAGTGACTTCTAAGACTCTTAATCAATGTTAAATAAGTTAAGAAGTGATTTAGATCGAAGCCCGATACGTTATTAGGGTTCTGGAAGTCAACTAGGTCAAACAAGAAAATCAGAAAATTACAACTGGCGTAACCTACGGCCCTAAGGGGCGTAGGTTACGCCCTTGCAAAGTCTAGTAAAAAGGGGGCGTAAACAGAAGAAATTTGGCGTAATGAAAATGGAGAGCACCGTAAGGTACGCCCACATTTGGCGTAAGGTACGCCCAAAGAAAAATCAACTGGCGTAACCTACGGCCCTAAGGGGCGTAGGTTACGCCCTTGCAAAGTCTAGTAAAAAGGGGGCGTAAACAGAAGAAATTTGGCGTAATGAAAATGGAGAGCACCGTAAGGTACGCCCAAAGAAAAATCAACTGGCGTAACCTACGGCCCTAAGGGGCGTAGGTTACGCCCCTTACTGGGCAGCTCTACGACCTGCAGAATTTTATGAAGAAAATCAAGACCCAAAACCCTATTTCATGAACTCAAAACCCTAAATCGATATCTAAGACTTATGGACTCGTTTTGAAGATACATATGACCTTTTAGTACCTAAATACACTTGCCCAAACCCTCGATTCCATCCATAACATCATTAAACGATCCAAACGATTCAAAACCCTACTTAAACCCTAATTGACCCAAATTCCACTTCAAGTCGATTTAGGACATGTAATTACTCGAAATGACCAGAAATGCATAACCAAACATAAATAGGAGTAAATGGGATGAATTAGACTCACCAAAACTTCTTTCACGATCTAGAACCCGATTTATGGCAAAATGGGTAAAATGCTAGAACTTCAACTTTTGATTCTTCGTATAGACGATAATGAGGTATAGATGACTATGATTCTCGAGTTAATCTAAACCCAAAAACACCAAATGATGCTAGAGAAGATGAAGAACTAGAGAGGATGGTCTTGCTTTCTTTACTTGGAGAGAAAAGAGAGAAATGAGATAAGAGATAGAATGTGTGGTGGAAGGGAGAGATAAGGGGAGGGAAATGGGTCAAGAGGGCTGGTGGGTCGTGGATGACCCACGGGCCGACCCGTTTCCTTTCTCAAACCACAATAAAAGTATGCCTGAGTGTGTACCGTATAAGTCAAGTACATCAAGGCATTCATGTCTATCTCAAACGTAATCCCAAAGTCCATCATTTACTCTAAACAACGCGTACATATACTTCAGAGGATTTTACTTTCATCAAGTTCTAGATGCTTATGTATAGGGTCGTCCGCAGCCTTCCCACCACACCTAAAACCCTTTAAAAGTAAAGCCGACTTCCATGTATGCACTTCTATCCTAATAAATTACAATATCACAAACACCTTCGTAAACCATCACACGATCAATCAAAACTGTCTACCAAACTACAATCAATCAGAAATTAACTAGACAGGCAATCAAGTCAACCAGACAAACAAACAACACGTATATGTACACTTTTCAGCCCGAATCTCTATTGAGTAGGGAGCTACAAAACTCACCTGATCGGCAAAGAAGTTAAGTTTGATACAAAGTTGAGTTACAGTCGCTCGATGTTCGCTTCGCGTCCAAAACCTAAATATCGATCGTATACATTAACATTAACATACATACACACACATACGAAGTTATCAAGTACTCGGCAAAACCCTAATTAGGTTTCCAAAGTGGTTCTCGACGTTAAGTGACTTCTAAGACTCTTAATCAATGTTAAATAAGTTAAGAAGTGATTTAGATCGAAGCCCGATACGTTATTAGGGTTCTGGAAGTCAACTAGGTCAAACAAGAAAATCAGAAAATTACAACTGGCGTAACTTACGGCCCTAAGGGGCGTAGGTTACGCCCTTGCAAAGTCTAGTAAAAAGGGGGCGTAAACAGAAGAAATTTGACGTAATGAAAATGGAGAGCATCGTAAGGTACGCCCACATTTGGCGTAAGGTACGCCCAAAGAAAAATCAACTGGCGTAACCTACGGCCCTAAGGGGCGTAGGTTACGCCCCTTACTGGGCAGCTCTACGACCTGCAGAATTTTATGAAGAAAATCAAGACCCAAAACCCTATTTCATGAACTCAAAACCCTAAATCGATATCTAAGACTTATGGACTCGTTTTGAAGATACATATGACCTTTTAGTACCTAAATACACTTGCCCAAACCCTCGATTCCATCCATAACATCATTAAACGATCCAAACGATTCAAAACCCTACTTAAACCCTAATTGACCCAAATTCCACTTCAAGTCGATTTAGGACATGTAATTACTCGAAATGACCAGAAATGCATAACCAAACATAAATAGGAGTAAATGGGATGAATTAGACTCACCAAAACTTCTTTCACGATCTAGAACCCGATTTATGGCAAAATGGGTAAAATGCTAGAACTTCAACTTTTGATTCTTCGTATAGACGATAATGAGGTATAGATGACTATGATTCTCGAGTTAATCTAAACCCAAAAACACCAAATGATGCTAGAGAAGATGAAGAACTAGAGAGGATGGTCTTGCTTTCTTTACTTGGAGAGAAAAGAGAGAAATGAGATAAGAGATAGAATGTGTGGTGGAAGGGAGAGATAAGGGGAGGGAAATGGGTCAAGAGGGCTGGTGGGTCGTGGATGACCCACGGGCCGACCCGTTTCCTTTCTCAAACCAAATACAATTGTTAGGCATTTAAACACCGATTAAAACATATTATCGACCCGACGAACATACCACATTGTCATTTAATCACGAAACGAACCAAATATTTCATTAACTTAAATTGTTAGTCAAATTGCACGTAAAGTCAAACGGTCAAAACTCACGGATGTTACAATGTATAATGTAGTGTTATGATATGTAGTAACTTGTGATGTTATGAGATGCAGTATATGTTGTTATTGATTGATGTTGTGCATGTTTGTATGGCTTGCTCATCTAGTTCACTAGACTTGCTAAGTTGCCATGTCACGTGCACGTTTAAGGGCCCAAAACGTAAAAGCAGTTAACGTAGTAAATGTTTAGGTAATGTAGTCACCTAAACTAAATAATGCAGTTTCGAGCTCGTAAAACTTTGATGCAGGAAAGTGTTAAGCTTAACCCGTACTTGCCCTAGCCCGGCTAAGTGCGTTGACGTAGGTTGCTTGGGTGGCTCCTTGCAACATGGTAATTGAGATGCAGTTGAGTAATTCGAGGGGTCTGACCCGCCCTCATTTGTCTTGTACATACGGATTACTCGGGGATTGGCTTGCCATTCCTTAACGACGTTTGATGTTCAACTGAATGGTTGTTATCTAGTCGGGTGTAACTTATGTTGCACATTGACCCAGTTAATATGTAGTAAAGCAGTTAAAACGTAGTAAAGCAGTTAATGTAGAAAGCAGTTATGTGGTTACGTGTGTAATGAAGTAAAGCAGGATAGGCACATTTAGGGTGGTTCATCCTAATATGAAGTATTGTGTGTTTGATATGTGTTGTGCCTTAATGAAGTGTTTAAATCCATAATGTTTGAAATGGACAATTGTTTTATAACTTGAGTGTTATCTTACTTAGCTAATTCGTTAGCTAACACTTGTCTTTTGAAATGTGTTGCTCCCTCAGGTTTAGCGTAGCTGAGGTAGTTGATGAAGAAGAGCGAGGAATGGGTAGATAGCTGATGAAGTCCTTAGCTACCCATAGATGCCGAACTTTTATAGACATTTGTTTATGTTTGTATTTAATGGAGTTGGATTATTATGTAGTCGGTTGTTTTGTGTTGGGCAGCCGACGGGTTTCTATTAAACTTGTTTTGATGATGCGATTAGTAACACCATTGAATAAGTAAACCAAACAGATTTTTAATTGGTTTGGACTTTTAATGTTTCTTCCGCTTTATTCTAACGCTATTAGGCGAAAATTTTTGGAAACCCATATTTTTAAATGAAGGGTGTTACAATCCATATGTCAAATTCTTAAGGTTTTAGGCTAATTTTTAGGCATATGAGTTAAATTGATTAATCATTTTCCATTTAGGTACAGACAACTAAATTCACTTTTCTCTATATTATATATACATATATTATATTGACGATGATGATTCTGACTTTTTATGACATATATATATATATATATACGAGCATGGTATCGACAATTGGTGTCGAGTGGTGTAAGTTGATGTAAAGATAATAGTGGAAATATTTTATAAGATAAGGACTTAGAATGTAAATTAGCAAGATAAGAGTTTAGAATGTAAATTAAATCGTTAAAGACAAATTTGGTAATCTCTAAGACCATCCCCATAGATGGTTTATTTTGTCAAGTCGGTCGGAGTAAGTGGGAAATTTTTGTGGGGTGCATGCTTCACCCACCCGTTCGTTTAACCTAGGGATGAGAAAAAAGTCTCAAATCCCGATCCCGTCCCGGTACCGTCCCGATCCCGGTACCGGGAAGTGGTACCGAGTCCCAAACGGGACCGGGATCGGTACCTACTTTTCAAAGTTCGCGGGATTGGTACTAGTCGGTGCTGGTACCGAGAAAATCTCGCGAATCCCATTTGGTCCCACTTAGTCCCGACTTCACTTAACACATATTTAAAGCCCAGTCATCTGGCCCAATATTTACTCGAGTAGTCCAAATCCAACACTCCGATCTAGTAAAATCTTATTATACATTTTGTAACAAAGTTTCTGGTTAAAAATGTTAGTACTAGAAACAAACTTCATCTATATGATCATACGCTACCTCCACTAAACTTTTAATATGAAATCAGTTAGTTGTATATGATCAATATAAACTTTTAGTATGGATCAGTTAGTTGTATATGATCAATATAAACTTTTAGTATGATCAGTTAGTTGTATATGATCAATATAAACTTTTAGTATGATCAGTTAGTTGTATATGATCAATATAAACTTTTAGTATGATCAGTTAGTTGTATATGATCAATATAAACTTTTAGTATGATCAGTTAGTTGTATATGATCAATATAAACTTTTAGTATGATCAGTTAGTTGTATATGATCAATATAAACTTTTAGTATGATCAGTTAGTTGTATATGATCAATATAAACTTTTAGTATGATCAGTTAGTTGTATATGATCAATATAAACTTTTAGTATGATCAGTTAGTTGTATATGATCAATATAAACTTTTAGTATGATCAGTTAGTTGTATATGATCAATATAAACTTTTAGTATGATCAGTTAGTTGTATATGATCAATATAAACTTTTAGTATGATCAGTTAGTTGTATATGATCAATATAAACTTTTAGTATGATCAGTTAGTTGTATATGATCAATATAAACTTTTAGTATGATCAGTTAGTTGTATATGATCAATATAAACTTTTAGTATGATCAGTTAGTTGTATATGACAATACCAATCAAATCAAGTTATGTTTTCTCTTTCTTCTTTTTCTCTCTTTGGTGATTGGTCCACATCACATGATACATGTGTTTTATAACCATTTGTTTGTAAATTGTTTGTAGATCTAGTATTTCTCTTAGTTTATTATATTGGTGAAACGTGTAAACTTTCATGGGATTTTTTTTTATTGTTATTTGATTTCTTGTATATACCACTGTAATTTATTTGTAAGGAAAGTCAACATGCAATGCTATAAAAAAATTTTATAACTTTTTTACCTTGTAAATATTATAATTTAATTTTTATATAATGTGAAATGAATTCTTTATTTTGTTAAATCTGTATCATGAATGTGAAATATTTTTATTTATTTTGTTAAATCTGTATCATGAATGTGAAATATTTTTATTCCAATTAATTTAATTTAATTTATAATGAAAAATAAATTATTTTAATTGTTACAATAAATGAATATAGGAAATGTAAATTATGTATTAAAAATATAGATTGGTTGGGTTGTTAATGGGGGTATAAAAATTAGATTTAGTTGGGTTGGATAGATAGAAGTGAGAGAAATTAGTTTTTTAATGAATAATATAGGTTGGTTGGGTTGCGAATGGAGATGGCCTAATAACCCTTTCCATAGGGGGTGTTTATTAAGGGCAATTTTGTACTTTCGTATGTAACTATTGTGTAACACTTTCTATTTTTAGGGGTGGATAATCTTTATAAATTATATTAGATATTTAAGTCATGAAAAAAAGACAAAAAAAAAGTTATAAATAAAATATATATATAAAATAAATAAAACACGAGTATATCAGTTAAACTGAAGACTTTTAAACCCGTTTACTTTCACATCTATGTGTGTGTCTCTCTCTCTCTCTCACACATCATCGTTTGCTTTTAAGAAAGAAAGAAACCCCAAATACGAAACCCTAGTTTTTCTTCTCCAAAATCAGTATCTCATATTTCACCATGATTTCTTTTGGATCTCAGGTATATTTCATTTGCTTCAAGGTATCATCATTATTTATTACTATTGTTGCTGTCCTATGTTTCCAGTTTGTTCTTTTATATATGCTGTGTTGTTCTTTGTTTTAGTCATGTAATTTTTTCGTTATTTTAGAAAACATCGTTTTGACATGTAGAATTCGACCTTATGTTATACATATTTTGTTTAATCAAATTAAAAGTAAGCTATGTATGCTGAAATTTATATAAAAAAATAGATATCATTGTTTCCATTATCCTTATTTTTGTGTTCTTAAAAAACAAATAAATCTAAGAATCATCGGCAATATTTTATCCCCGATAAGTTACCCCATGGGTAGCGGGTCGGGTTGAGGCAGTTCCTTATCGGCGCTACAAATAATATTACAATTATCCACACTTTTAATTAGCGTGAACAAATTAAAAAAAAAAATTGTCACGCTTTTATGTGTGTAAAACTATATCAAACAAGTGTGTAGAAATTTATCCACACTAAAAAGTGTGAACTTTTGATCTGACCTTTACTACCCCGTTAATTTTTTTTAGTTGTAAAACACTTTACAATTACCAACCAAATGAGAAAGATCAAGAACTGAGCCTCCTTAAAACGTGACCTGATTCTGCTTGACAAATCCTTCCCGTCCCCGCTTTTCTGGTTGGAATAACTTATACCTCAACAACAAGCTGTCTTGTTTCCTGGTTTTTATACTAGGCACAAAAGAAAGAATATATTCGACACCTACTTTTAAATAGTCCCGCAAACAACTACTGTTGTATTCAGGCAAGGACTGTTGTCCTAAAAAACAGCCACGAACGGACACATATGTTCATCACCAATCACCCTGTCGTCTCAAACAGTACTCCGCAACAACGGCTGACTCGAACACTCTGAAACAGCTCCTGCTGTTAACAGTCTTCGGTTTTCTGCTCTAAACACACTTCTGAAACAGCCCCTGCTCGTGTTCCCCGCAGCTAAGGCGACCCATTCTGCCACCGACTCTCAAAATAGCCCTCTTTCTTCAAACTTTCTAACCTGGCGATCTGTGTGTAACAAGCTTGGGACCTGGATTTGATACCACTTGTTAGGATCAAAGACGCACACACACTAGTTAACAAGTACTAAACAAGAAAATAGAACAAGAGAGATTTAACTGGTTTCTTCTTATATTGAATGTTAAATAAAATATGTACAAGAGAGCATCTAAGCAGTAAACTGTAAAAGCATTTCATGTTTTACTGTTTCACCTCTTCTTGTTCCTTCTCTCTGTGAAGATAACAATACTTCAGGTTTTGGTAGCAAATCTTTTATTGTCACTACAATAAGACTATATATGCTGCGGAAAATAATCAAGAACTTTGCAATTCTATGCTTTGAGCAGGCTGTGTGTTGGTGTTTCTAGGTTCTGTGCAGTTCTCCTTTAATGAACAGAAACATAAATTTAAAGCAGAACATAGACAAGAATGTATTGTCATATTTGATAAATATTTGGTGATATCGTGTGCATGGAGGGCGGTTTAGTCATAATAAACTTTTTTGCATTGGTAATTTTTACATGGTACTTAAGAGGCGAATTGGCCTGTCAAACAAAAGTATGCCATATTGAGCAAGGGAAAGGGATATTCTGACTTTTTCATACAAGTAAAGGGTTTTCAATTTGCTTAATTGTACTATACATTTGAAATATCTTTGAATAGTATCATTTACAGAGATATCAAGCTCACTTTTTTGCTACAATTATGAAGATGATTCAACAAAAGAACACTTGCATTTTCTTTTGCAGGAAGGTTTGAGCCTTGCTGAGATATTAAAAGTTTACTGCGTTGTAGCATCTCCTTGTGTTGTACTGTTGTTCCTTATAGGTACCACTTACGTGTTTATCATTCATTATATTATCTTACAAATTTGTTACCATTTACTTGGACTACCATCGTACAATGGTTCTCCATAGTGCCTGGTATACTTACCCTGATTAAAGGAGACGTAATCATATTGGTCAAGGTAGTCAGAGTACAAGATACGTAAATTGCATATATAGGATTTTAAGTTTTTATTTTTTTTATTTTCTTACATGAAATCTTTTATATAGGATAAAGCAACATATCACAGTGTTTTTCTTTGGCTTGCATGTGTGTGTTTTTCGTATATCCCCGATACCGTGTTCCTTCATCGTTTGAACAAAAATTTAGTGAAGAGCTTCCTATTTTATATGACATCTTAAGGTAAATCTCAAATTCTTTATATTAATCACATCCTTCTTACTTTTAAATTGAAAATGATTTTCTTCTCTTTTTTCTAGTTTTATTTATTTCTACTTTCAACTTAAAATACCACAAAGTATATATAGTGTTGTGATGAATAATGGGTTACAAGTATATAGAGATTATAATATTATGTTTCACGTGCACCCGCAAGTTTGTTTAATACTACTTGCATCTAGTCTAATATGGTGTTTGCCCATATGCAGTTTTTGCACTATATATAAGTAATGATATTTGGAAGTTGGAACCATTAATGTTAATGAGAAGTTATTTTCTTACACTCTTAGTTTAAAGTTTTCACTATCTTTTATTGGCACGAATTAATCTAGTCAATATAGCACCAACATACCTTTGGACGTGAAGCATACAAGGTGTATTACAAGGAACCCCATCAACTACTAGTGGCCGTGAAATCAAGTCCCAACTAGGACGAAGGTGTAGGTGTACCTATAGGGTGTGAGTGTCGTTCAGGATTTTTTGCTTAATTAATATTTTTTTAACTAAATCATGGATGGCAAACTTTATATTTTTGAACCCGTGTAGTTTATCTCCACTCTGATTGTCTGTCTATTCTAGATTTTTATTTATGGTTGATATAAAATACACAAGTGACAGATTATGGTTTTCTATATTTGTGTCAAATAAGATTGACTACGGGATGTGGCCTCTTTTAACTCAAAAATGGGGAACTTGGAGAGCTACAGAATTGAAGCTAAGTCCTTTCCCTTTCATTGGAAGTCCCCTTTCCATTGATATTCTCACTCACAGAGTTTATTTATTTTAAAAAAGATTCTATATGAGAACCTGAGTTATATATTATTTACAGTAACGCTAATTATAATTTATAAATGATCTATAAAATGATATGATTCATGAATGATCTATAAAATGACCTGCTTAGCTTATAATAATAATCGTATGTAGTTAATGAACGAAATTTATGTGTTTCGGTCAAGGACCGAGAAACTTTTGAAATTTCGGTGGAATTTCGGTGGTATTCGGTAATTTTAATATTAATAAATATAAATATTTATATATTTTATATATAAATTTTTATATTTTATATAGTATATCTATAATTTTTTATTATATATAGAAGTTTGCATGTAGTATTTCATATTTTTTTAATTGTAATATGTAAAAGAAACTATCATATTTATAGAAGGAAGTCAAATTAAAAATGATAATGTATTACTAAATTAATTAAAGTTCCAAAAGAATGTAAAAGGATATCACCGTGCAAGTAAAATACTAAAATACATCAAAGGAAAATAGTTACAGCTGTTTACAGCTGTAAGGTCTATTTACATTTGTTGTCTATTTACATTTGTTCTTGTGTCAGAGATTTGAATAAAAGTCTATATAATATCTTTAACTAGTCTTCATCAATGGACGGGTGGGTTCAAAACATATATCTTGTATATTTCGTTTCAATATGTTTTGGGATTTTTTTGATAAATCATAGAACTTGGTTAACTAAATAAATTGATAAAATATAAACAATTATATAATTGCGTGTACAAAAATATTCAATATCAACATACAATGATGGAAAAAAATATTACCTGTTATTAAAAACATTAAAAAAATAAATCAAACAAAATATAATCAATGAATAATATAAAGAAAAACTTTGGTAAAAGAAAAAAATATATATATAAATTATACGTGTGTAAAAATTTACATTTAATCGAACATCATATGTGTATCTAAAAAAACATCAAGTATAAAGCATAATTTGAACTTCTAGCTAAAAGCAAATGTTAAATCAAAATCACATAAATAACTAAAATATCAGCTTTGTTTATACTACATAAACAAATCCGATAAATAAATTATCATCTTGAAAAAAACTTATACGATTATACATGAAAGAATGTCACTTTTAAACAGATATAATAAAATGAATATCAAAAATTTAAAACACAATCAAAATATATATAAGAATAAACTTTACCTGAATTATAACCATAATCGTTTTTGAGCATGTTTTACTTTTCATGATTTATATTTTTCTGTACGAAAAAAATGATTAGAATATTTAGATATTAGATAATTACTAAAATTTGAAAAAAATTTCATATATTAAAAGAATGAACTTGTTTTAGTAGATTTATACAAAAATAATATTGATAGTGATTTTACGGATATAAAACAAAAAAAAAGCAACTAAGCGATAGAAAAAATAGTTTTAGTGATTACTAGATTTTTGGCCCGTGTGTAATACACGGGCTTACGACGTTATTAATGTTAGATGTTAATTTATTATGGTTCAAATTTTAGTTTATTATTTTTAGTAATAAAAGTATGATCTATATATTAAAACTTTGAGTTTTATATTGAAATAATTTTTAAAAATATATCAATCTTGTTTACTGTGACATGTTAAGGGATAGTTGAATATTACAAAATCATAATATGTCCATCAAAGTTGTAGATTGTGACATAATTAACGATATTTGAATATTAAAAAATCATTATAGGTCTATAGTTATCATTTTATTTGTTTTAATGTTACACATGGTGTACCACATTCTTATTTTACACTACTAGCATGGTACCCGCGCGTTGTAGCGGATACCATTAATGGCTGCAAATGAAAGAAAGAGAGGTAGATATTGAGAGAAGGTTGTGTGTGTAAGTGGCTGTAAATGAAAAGGGAGTTGTTTTTGTGGGGAGGGGTATTTTAGACAATTCCTCCTGTGTAACTTTCAACAGGGGTGTATTTTCTTTATTATGTAATATAGATATAGATTAGAAATAAAATATTATTTTTAGATGAAACATATGTTAATATTTCAATTAGATTATGACAATGTTATATGTGTTTCCTATAAAGATTATATTTCTACATGTTTTGTTTTTCTATGTGTCATCACAATTAATAAAAAATTTCAAATAAGGATAATAGTACAATTACTTTTAAAATCTTAATATATTTACATTAAATTTTATTTATTTTTAACTAATTAGTTTTATATTTATATAATAGAACGTACTATTAAGATATATATTAACTATTATTCTATTGAATATATATTAGCAATTATTCTATTGGATATATGTTAGCTATTATTCTTTATTTATTATATTAGAATTATTATTGGTTAAAAAGTGTAAATTTGTGATGGAAAACTAAAAAGTGTAAATTATTTTATTAGATATATATTAGCTATTATTCTTTATTTATTATATTAGAATTATTATTGGTTAAAAAGTGTAAATTTGTGATGAAAAACAAAAAAGTGTAAATTAAAGTCAAATTAAACAAAAGTCAACTTTTAGAAATCGAGAGTTATGATTGGTTGATAAGTTATTAGATCAACTGTGTTTTAGTATAATAAAAGATAAAATGTAATAAATTGGACTTTAGATAATTTGTTAATAAATAAAGTTTATTTTTTTTTAAAAAAGAAAAAATAGAAAAAAAAAGAAAAAAAAAGAAATTTTTTTAGTTAATTTATTAGGTGCCAAGTGTTATAAGGGAAAATATTATTTTAAGGGTTATAAGGGGTACCAAGTGTACCCCCAACCTCCTTTTTTAGTTATAGGATAGATATCTAAACCACCCTCACCCCACAACCTCTTCATTTCTCTTGTCACACTTTCTTTTCTGGCTTACTTTTCTTTCTGGTCTTATACTTTGAAGAAAAAGAAAATAAAAAACGTTAAAACCACTCATCCCACCGAAATTGGAGTCAAAAACTCAAAACTTCGGCCATTTTTCGGTAAATTTCGCCGAAAATCTCGGAACCGAGATTTGAACCGAAATTTTGGGAAGTTCTGAAATCCGAGATTTCAGTGGTATTACCCGGTGCTCGAAGCTATAC
Organism: Erigeron breviscapus; assembly: GCA_034093135.1. Classification (NCBI taxonomy): domain Eukaryota; kingdom Viridiplantae; phylum Streptophyta; class Magnoliopsida; order Asterales; family Asteraceae; genus Erigeron; species Erigeron breviscapus. The sequence goes on along the minus strand of CM067172.1, from coordinate 6,614,025 downwards.
AACAACAAGAGGTGCTTAAAGCTATCTCAAATCCTTATTGAAAGGAGTTTGAGCCTAGGTATTGAAGTCTCGTTGGGTTATTAATCTGAAGCTTAGCCTAAATCATTTCTTATTCGAGCTCAAGCCATTTTAAATCCTTCGTAAGAAGACGAATTCGAGCATGCATCTTAAATGCTTGTCGAGCTTCTGAGTAGCCTCGCGTTTTTCTTGTTTTGTGTCATCTATGTACTTGTTTGCGGGCGTAACTTAATACAATCATCAATTGAACATGTTTTTGTCAAAAAATCATAATGCACCTTTTTGTTTGTTAGTGTTTTTCACTCCAAGTGTTACTATTCTATTGCAATATGTAATATACATGGGTATAAATTTATGCACACATACTAGGATATAATAAAATGAAATACACAAAATAAATGGCTTATGAGATGTTCTTAGATTGTAAAAAATGAATGAGACCTACGTTTATGTTTGCTTCTACAATTGAACAAATGAGAATTCTTAGTTCATTTTTGTTCGATGCAAACGAATATAAAGGAACTTCACAAATTCGTAATGCACCTTTTTGTTTGTGTTTTTAAGTCCAAGTGTTACTAATTTTTTACAATATGTAATATATAAAAACCCTACCCAATCCTGTCTTCCATGAGGTATGGAGAGGCGAGATGTAGATAACCTTACCCCTGGTAGATGCGCTTCTTTCAGGAGGAGCTCCAACTATTTTGTTGGGAGTGAGATCGAACCCTTGACTTCTGTCTCCTAATCCAAAGGATTTCTACTCGATCCAGCCCTACAAACTCTTCTACTCTTAAATAAACTAGAATGTCTAGGATTAAACTTGAGGACTTCACAAAAATATATATCACTTCTCCCAACACTTGAGTCGTGGTGTGTAGATGTCATCATTATGAGTCATCAACTATATATCAAAACCACTTTATGAATATAATGTAGATAGTTACGATTTTTAGTCATATCTGGCACATCATAATTGGATAGAGGAAGATGACGGATGCAAATCACCATTTCATGAAAGTTAGGATTTCTAAATACATTGAATGTAATGCCATCTGCACATAGCATCTGTGTAAGCTTCAAATACGTTGTGGTCTATTTCATTACACTAGACACTTCAAAAACTTTTTTAAAAAGGTTGATTTTTGGTAAATAAAATTCTTTTAAAGTTTTAAAACTCTTTTTTTTACTCCCTCCGTCCCATATTAAATGTCCAATTTTGACTTGTCAAGTCTTCTGCTTTCAACTTTGACCGTAAATATCTTTGTTTGTATTATATAACACTTCATATAATATATATGGACGGGTTGAGTTTTAAATATACTTTTCATTGATATAACTTTTATCAACTACTATATAACACACAAAAAACAAAATTATGGTCAAAGTTATAATCTGAAGACGTGACAAGTCAAAATTGGACATTTAATTTGGGACGGAGGGAGTAGTATATTTGACCTTGTTTAATAATATCTCGTACTTCTTTTGATCTTGAACTAAAGCTGGGAACCTCTTAATGTCAGCCTTCTTTCTCCTCAGAGCACCAATAAGTGAGTTTGAATTTTTGTGGAAGAACCTGTATGTTTTACTTTTCATTGGTTACAAATCCACACTGTTTGCACCCCTTGCTTTTTTTTTCCGCTGCCCACATTTCTTCGAGCTACATTGGCTTCATATTTTGTGTACGAGTCTGAGTTGCACTTTCGTCATTACTTTTGTTAAAATCAACATAATCTGCATTCTCGCTTAGTTGTTGAATATCATTGGTGATCCTATTTTTTAAAACCCATAATAATAAGTTTTGCTTTAAAATAATATCTTTTAGACTTCAAGTTTTGGATGTTGACTGAATAAGGTTGAATGCATATATCATAACCCAAGAAGACATGTAATATATGTGAAGACATGTAATATATGTGTATATACACAGACACACGCCTATAATTTGAGTGTTATGGACTTAAAATTAGATTAACTTATTTGGATTTAAAACTTTTTACTGTGAAAATTTTGATTTTAAAAAGCGTGCTCTAGGCGCATTTAAGCGCAAAGAGCAAGCTTTCGGAGTTTTTGAAATCAATTATAGATAACACCGTGATTATGCCATAGAATTCGTGATCCTGAGCGTCTTACGCATGGGTGGTGCATGATGTTATTCTTTAGATAATTATTAGGAATGAGGGTTTTATTAAGAAGAGAGAACTTGGGGAACAATTTACATTTTTTACAAGTAGTGAATATTAGGTTATTTCATATATATACATATATCTCGAAGTTTGTATTTTTTAAATGCTTTTTTATGTTAAATAAAGTGATGTTACATGAATGACATTTCGGGGGAATGCAATGACAGTGATTTTGATGATATTCTCGCATAAATGGAGGTGGTGAACATGTTGAAAGAATTTGTCTGCAAACCATTATTTTCATTTCTAATTAATTTTGTTGTTTATTAAGCTCATATTACCTGTTAATGCAGGATAGTTTTCCACTTGCCGGAATTTTTCGACAAAAACCAAGGAACAACCTTTTTCCCAAGCTTGATCTTTCTCAAATGTTCACGTCTTCACATTGCTAAACACAATTGGTATGAAGATTCGTATAAGCTGATTTTATATATGACTGAGTTTGGTTAAATGGGTGGGTTGGGCAAAGGGTTAAAGATGGGTAATTGACTTGAAACACTTTTTTTATAGATTTTTGTTTTCCTCAAGTAACAACTACTTTTTCAATTGTCACAATTGGCAAACGTACAAATTTTTGGTCCTTATAGGGCATTAAAAGTTGACTCTTGTGGATAAGTTCTTTTTCATTTAAAGCTTATATCACAATCTCCTTGTGACTTGCCTCATATTTATAGGGTATTGCTGTTACTTTGTGGAGAAGTATGCGAATTTTGGCTTATGTATTAACCGGAACACTTTATAAAGACACGGTTAACATTTATTTTCTATACATTTGATATATTTAAGCAAAATATGGCATCAACGTTATGCTGTGAATTATCTGGGGTTCTTTTTTTGTTGCCCTAAAAGTGCAAAATTTGGTATCCCATTTGGACCAAATTCTAAGATGGTGCCCCTTTTTAGAATTCTAAATAATTAGTCTGCAAGTATGGCTTCAAAAAGATTTATTTGAATAAAATGATTTATGATTTATCTGAAACATTATCTTTTTAGACCACATTTGTAGCTTAAGTGTGTAGTTTCTTCGCTCACACACACACACACACACACCACACACACACACACACACACACACACACACACACACATATATATATATATATATATTAGTTTATAGAGGTCTTAAAATGGTGGGTAGAATAATGCTTCAGAACTATTTCCAGGGACGAATGATACTAGAGAATGATTGCAGATAATGCTTCAGAACTGTTGCACTTCAGATAAGGGAATCATGTTGTTTGGAACTGGACATACATGGTTCTTAACAAACACTATACGTGGGCATAATTGCAGACCAAAAAATGCAGGTTTTACAACATGCAGCTTAAAATTGATGCAGTTCCATATGGTAATCCCTTATAGTATTACACAGATATTACTAATAATCTATTTCGCTGCATGATCTAATGGAAGTCATATTCTTTTTCAGGCTAACATATTTAAGAAAGAAATAGTAAAATAGTAACTATCACGGTCGCGACGGTAGCCATTATCCATACCAGATGGCTGATGACAACTGCTGTCAGCCTCCAGTTTTCCCGGTGATGGATAAAGATCATCAAGGATAACCCAACTAATGTGCAACAGAGTAACCCTGCAGAGGATAAGCTGAGATATCTGTGGTTCTGAATGGGGTTATGGGTTTCAGTACGGGTTTGCTGCATGTATGCTAGCATAGCCGAACTGTAGCCCATGCCGACCCCAGCAAAGGCAACCAGCTCAGTAAAACTGAAATAAAAACATGAACTGAGACGTTTATTGAATATTAACATGACAGACAAAATATCATGATCATTTCCAACCTAAACTGTATTTAGAACTAAACTATATTCAGACTTGTAGCCCAATATGTTTGGGTAACTTTATTCATCGCCATAAACCATGTGGGGTACATACTAGTGACCGCCCCGGGAAAATAGTGAGTATTTTCACGGGAAGGATGGAAAGGTAAAGTGCACTGGCCACTGTGTATACATATCATAGGTGTTTCAAAATTTGAAATCACTTTACCCGCTAAAAAGTAATGGTTTGAGATGGCAAATGCTCATCAAGTTGCGGGTTTTGTGTTTACATGTACTTTAATCATACCCGGACGCATCTACATTTTACAAATGTGAACCCGAAACCAAAACCAACTACATTAAAAAAAAGTACTTTATCCGTCTCAAAATAACCCATTTTGGGATATTTCAAATTAAGCATTCATTTCCAAAAATAAAATTTTAACCATTTATACAAGTTTGCACCGGCAGGATATGATAAACGTCTATTCCTGCTGTTAAAATGAAACCCATCTACTTTTACCTAAACTATAAACCTGCATCACATGGGTGAGTATTCGGCTTAAACATAGACGGGCTAACCAAGTATCTACCTGACCATTTTTTAATCCTTCTTATGACTTTACCATTTACCAAACGAGGTTGGACATCACTAGATGGGCCACCTTGGTAGTGGTTAGCCTTTTTGGTCCTAGTGGACTGGATTGGAGGCAAGCACTTGCTAATCTTTCTTATAGACCCAACTTTGGAACCTAAAAATATGTACTGCAAACTAAATATATGACCATCCATTAACACCTGTTAATAAGTTGAAAAATACAATACTTATAATCAAAAATTTTCCAACTCATGTTCTGTATAAACCAAAAGATGGACCCACCTTGAAACCTAAAAATATGTATTGCAAACTAAATATATATCCATCCATTAACACAAGTACACAATACTTAAAATCAAAAAAATTATTACAACAATCGCAAGACAAGATATGAAAAGGATATTCAGTAAACAAATCTTAATATGTTCCAGGTATAATAATAGATGACATAACAAATCAGATAACAAATAGAGGTCTAAATGGTAATCCAAGAGGTATTGTATTCACTCACGTTATTGGGAGCGGAGTCAATGCATCTTCAGTTCCAGCAGTCTGTGTCCTGCAGAAAGAAGCAGAGAATATATTTTAAAAAATTATTTATAATTTAAGAGATTTAATCTTAAGTGACAAACACCACTTACCCATGGGGTAACAAGCGCTCATTGAAGGATAGTTGGATTCTGGTAGAAGGGATTCTGTCAAAATATACTTAATGTCTAAAAAATAAATCACAAAAAACATTGCAACTTGTAATGGATGTTATATAATGGTAACTTGTGACAAGCCTATTATGTTACTAACAGTCATTGTTTTATGATTCCCTAGACAAAATTACCCATAGATGTTCAAAATATTATTCTGGTCTGTTCAAAATACTAACAATCTTTGTTTTTTCCTTAACATAAAGTAAATTAAAATACTAACAGTCTTTGTTTTTTCTTTAACATAAAGTAAATCAATAGCATCATTTTATAACTAAGATGCTATTATCTCATCTACTAAAGGACTAAGTTTTCCATATAATTTGTGCAAAAATATGTCCACATGATAGTTGGTATTTGTATTTACTAGTGGCGCACCTTGTTGCAGACGGATCAGTTAAGGTGGTTGAAACACGGGTTCCATTAGTGCCAGAGCTGGAAAATGATTAGAACAACTTAGAGAATAAACATTAAATATGTACTATGATTATACATATATATATATATATACACACACACATATACAGTTACACACTTGGGCACAAAATGCAGGTATGTCGCGTATTGATACGTTCCAGTCGGGCCAGTAGTGGCAGTGGTTGAGCCGCTGCCCAAAGTGAAAAGAATAGAAGATGAATAAAATCTGTTAGATAGCTTATCATCATATTTCTCAAAAAAGCAGCTCAGTTAGTTTACTCACATAGATAAGATCACATTATCTGGTGGGGGCACACTACCAGCTGGTGGGGGCACACTACCAGTGTTATTTGTTTCATTCACATCACTGCAAGGAGATTGTAATTTATTAAAAAACTGTTTAATGGTAAAAAAATCAACTATGTTATTATCTTTATGTACATATAAAGAGTTAATAGGTAATGTTCACGGTATGGTATTTTAACTTTGGATATTATTTCGTTTTACCGTCCTTGTTCAATCGAAGTATAAGTAAGAAAAAACAACAGGAAAAATATAACCGTGTTAGTTCTTACTCTGAATTCTCCATTGATGTTGTCTGCAAAAGAAAATGTAATGTCAGAAAACATAATCAACTATTCTGTAAACAAAATACAACATACTAACACATTAGAACAAAATGACATTTTCAAAACAGTAACATTTTTGCTTTTAGGGCACACACTTCATCCTTGATAATATTACACGCTAACCAGATAATCAACATCTCGAGACATAGTTAAATACATAGATATATCACTTCCTATCAGCATCCCAATCGTCGGAAAAACCAACGTAAAGCTAAAAAACAACATTTTAAAGTATAAATTCAACTATACATCATCAAAATAAGCCTAATATCGATGATATTCAATTCCAGCCAAAATAGAAGTTCTATCCTAATATTTCAGCTACCAACCTACATTAAAAATCGAATAATACCGAAAATTTCAGTTATCTTAATCTTCATTAGAATAAAATGATATTTTCAAAGCAGGATATTTGTGCTTTTATGGAACGCACTTCATCGTTGATAATATTACAGGTTAACCAGATAATCAACAATTCGATACAGAGTTAAAAATATAAAATACATACATATATTACTTCGCTATCAGCATCTTAATCGTGGGATAAACAACGTACAGCTAAAAACAACATTGTAAAGTAACAGATACTACACATATACATATATATATATATATAATATGATCCCAAATTATATATAAAAATGTAGTATGAAAAAGAGATTGTAATACCTTTTTTCTCACGCCGATGAAAAACCCTAAACAGAATCGCCGATTGGATGGTGTATTTTGGGAGAGAAAAGGGTTTTTGATGGAAGTGAGCTGTATTTCTTTTTTCTTACACACAAATGATACAAATATATATGAAACCAAAAATAATAAATGGATGCTCTTTTTTGTTTCAGTTTGGGCTTCAAAACCCACAATAAATAAAGGCCCAAATACATAGGACGTAAAATAATAACGGGCCCAACTCTCGGGTGATTGAAATTAATGGAGAGAAATTTAATATTTTTAAAATAAATATAATATGTCAAAGGAATTGAAATTCGAAAGATTGGAATTTGACGGAATTATTTTTTGTATTTTTTTTGAAAGAAGTGACGGACGGAATGAGATTGCTTCCCCAACCCCAAGACCCAAAGGAGTGGAGATTATATCAAATGAGGGAATGTTCACATTACAACAAAAAGAGATTTTTCCATATTTAAACCACCAAACACACTAAGGAATGAAATTCAGTTCCAATTCCATGAGATTTTATCAAAATTTGTGAACCAAACGTAACTTTATATTCCAAGCTATTTAAGGTACATCAAGTTTAATGTATAACATAACTACTGTAATGAACTATGCCCCAACAGCTTAGGACTTTTTCGTATAAAGTCTTTAGTATTTTTACTTTTCCCTCTTAGATTTCTGTGGTGAACAGTAATGCAGCTGTAGCAAAAGGACAAGATTCCTTTTGCACTTAAGTACAATTATAAGTATTAAGTTACTATTCACCTTTACCCTATCTAAACGAGAAACCGGGTAAAACGGCAATAGTGGTGGCAACGACTGACAATGGTGGAGGCGACAGGGTGGTGACGTGGACAACTGACGGTGACGGCGAGTAGTGTAAGTTATTTATGTAAATGTAATTAATGTAAAAAAAGGAGTGTTATTATTTTAGAAGTTAGAGAAATAAAATTTATAAATTATTTCATTAAGGGTACTTTTACGACATTACTTAAAAGAGATCAATAGAATATTAATAAATTAGGCATAATTTAGAAAAAAAATTTACGAGTTTGGTGTGGTGGATATATAGGAGTAAAGATAATGAAAATGGAGTTATTGAGGAACAACATGAATTCAAAAAAATTATACTTATCCAATAGGGTTGTGACACGTTTGCAACTACCACGTCCATGTATCGAATACATGGTGCCTATCTAAGATGACATCCAAAAGAATTTTAAGGTTAACCTCATTAGTAGATTTAGTAGTTGAACGATTTTTCTTTATTCTCCAACGGGATCACAAGAACGATATTTATACACTTCACATAGTGACAAGACAATCAATCCCATCGACAGTTTTCGTACAAGAAGTGTAGTGATTCGAGTGCGTTAAAACTTTTTACAAACAAAAGAAAGTATTTAAGAGTAGAATAAGTTTAAATCTTTATTTTCATATACTCTTTGTAATTAATCATTGTAAAGTAAACTTCGTATTCAATCTTTATTATAATCTGCTTTGTAAGTGGTAAAGTATTTTCATTAAACGAATCGAGACCAACAATTAGTATTAGAGCTTAGGCTGGTAAAAACACCTAAACTTCAAGAGGAAACAAATAAAGAGGAGTCTAATTAATTACTTCTTAATGCTTCAAGAGAATTATTATAACACAACTCACAAAAATTAAAACTGATTCATCCTACGTACTAATAACATAGGGAGTTACATCTCAAATTACAGACATAAGTAGCAACTAAATCAAAATTGCACAAAAAAAACAATGATCATATAATACCCTGAATTTTTAATAAATAAATAATAATATAGAAATAAAATCTGCTAAATGGAATGAAAATGATACTGTTGATATTTATATATATACGACCGAAGTTTTAGGAATTTTAGTTCATCTAAAACTTTGAAACAATTTTTTTTTTCCCGAACATTCAGTCGGTATACGACATCGGGGAAACCTCACCGTATAATGGTGAAGCCTTGCACGTACTCTAGACAACGAGATGTTGACCATGAGCCGTTACAAGTATTCAGAGGGAAAACCCCAAGGTTTTGCCATCCCTAAGGATCAAACTAAGACCTTGGGTAAAACCGGGAGTGACTCTGACCAGTTGGGCTGACATTTTGAAACAAATTAAAGAGATAAATGTGATGTAAGTTAAGGATAACCGAGAGCTCCTTTTTATTCGGCCAAATCACTAGGTGTCATGCTAAACTCGTTTATAAACGATTGTCACTCCTAGAGATATTCATTCACATCAATATTAAAAATTCTTTCATAGTGTAAACCACGTAGGTACGTCTCATTCCTTAAATTCATTAAGCCCATGTATACATAATTAATGTATACATAATATATATCAATCAAAATATTAGAAACTTGAGATGGTGATTCGGGTAAACAAAGAAAGCATGGAGATTTGTTTAGGACGTCTAAAGGAAGTTCATAACTAGATCAGTTTCGGGTTTAAAGCGTTCGTTGCTGGTTCGCTTCAAGATCTTTTCGAGTTCGTCTCAATTTAGTTACGAAGCTTGCGTTCGTTCTGTGAGGTATATCTTGGGATCAAATTTACGTGTGAATCTTATATTAATTAGTTTATGAGTTCTTATCAATAGTCGTAATATATTTGGCTCAAAATATACTATTAAATTTATCGTTACTTGTAATGAAAACGGTATTTACGAATCTTGGAATTAGTAACGAATTAACAAAAGTAGAACCTATATCTATATATGATCAATATTAATGTTTTTGTAAGCAATTCGGTAAGAGAACCAACTTGTGTAAACCTGTGAGTTATAGAAGACGATGCATGTCTTCATGGGAATATTTACAAACTTCTTTAGTCAATAATCATAACTACTTTAATAATACATACTTATATTTCAAAAATTATTTACTTTTGATCAGGAGATTTTGGTTTCAATATTTTATTAGTAATAAAATTGATTTTATGTGGCTATAAACCTTTTTATAAAACTTTTAGCTAGTACGTAATCTCTTTTGTTACAATTTTGTTCGTGTCTCGATCCGGCTTACTACTAAATCAACTTTATAGAGATAATTAACATGACTAAATATTATTAAGGTGAGGAGGTTATTAGTCAGAGATCAATAGCTAAGGAGATTGTATCATGAGTTTAATTTTAGAGTAACTTTCGATGTAGATTTGTAAGGGTTGTGGTGGATCGATCGGCTTTAGAATTTTAGACAACTGTTCAGGTACGGATTCTTGTTTATTTAAAACATCAAAATTATGATTTGAATTCCTTGTGCGTTCTATAATTGTACGGCTATCTAACCTTATCTTTAAGGTCCCCTTTTGATTCTTGTCATAGCTCATGCCTATAAATATTTCTTGTATGGCCTTATTTGATTATATCCATTATTTGCTTCATTGATATGATATATTTGATATGACATCTTTCTTAGTGCTCTTTGTTATTGTATCCTTAGAATAGCACTATATTTGCTCATTTGCTGCCATGTTATATGTGCCTTTGATATTGTGACAACTTGAATTTTTAGTTCCTTTGTTATGAGCTTCTTTGATAATCTACTCTGGGTATGCGGGTTATTAACCACCTATGGGGGTACCATAGGCACGTCATTGTGGCACCGATGGCGCGACACTTCCGTAGTAGTGTGATCGGTTACGGCGTCTCCTCTTCGTTGGCCGTATATTGGTGTTAGGGGGCGTATGGGTTGACCCTAGTTTGTGTTTGTGTTTTGGATTGTGTTTGGTGTTGTGTGCCAACTCCTCATTCACCTTTGGTACATATGGATCTGCAGTCCTATGTGCACCTTTCGGCCAATACTTGTTGTGTCTAACATACTTGATATGCAAGTGTTGGAATTTCGGCCGGTGTTTGTCATATCTAACACACTTGATATGCAGGCGTCGGAATTTTGGACCCGACTATTCATACCCCTTTGACTTCTTAGTTCATTTCAGCTCTCATTCGTTCATATTCATTTGTAATTCGCATCATATAACTCATTGTTCGCATACACTTTATACATTAGCATTTGTCTTTGTTCTATCCGCGCACTGGGCGTTAGGCTCAGCCGCATTTTCTTTCCATGCGGCAGGTACACTATTAAAAAGGATAAAGAAGATTTGTTGGTGGCTTCCGCGCAAAGAATTTATTGAAGATCAAGGTTCAAGATCGCATTGACTTTATAGTTATTACATGAAAACTCTCTCTTTCATTCTTGTATTTGTATTTAGATTCGATCATGACACTTCATTTTTGGGATTAAAAGTGGGGTGTTACAGATCAATTACGTACCTGAGGTTGTGAAGTTCCATTTGAGTAGCATACATCGGAGGTTATTATGATGATGATGATTATGATGAAAAGTAGTTCTCAAGATGTCGACGGAGGAGAAGCACTGGGAAACATTGTTGGGAAACGACAATGGATCCACGAAGGTTTATATAGATTTATGGAACTAGGTTAATCAGATTGGGAAAAATTTTATCAAGCATATAGAAAATTATATGTTTAAACACATGTTTTTTAAAGATGTTAATCTATGTAAATTATAAAATAAGCTAGCATTTTGAAACATTTGATCGAAATGGATGAATTATAATTGAACACTAAGGGCGCGTTTGGTTCACAGATTCTGATGGAATCTGATGGAATTGGAATTGAATTCCATTCCGTGGTACGTTTGGTTGTCAAAAGATGATGGAATTTCATTCCATTGGAATGTAAACATTCCATCAAATGATGGAATCTCCATTCCTTAGGGTTATTGGATGGAATTTGATTCCTTCATTCTCTTGAATTTTAAGAAAACAAAAAACATTCCATCAAATTCCATTCATTCGGAATCTAATTCCGTTGACAGATTCCATTCCTTCTAAAAACATTATGTGAACCAAACGCGCCCTCAATGTTAAAATGTGTATTGAACACTAAATGTTAAAAATGTGGTATGGACTTCTTTTCTTTGCCTAACATGTGAATAAGTGCATGCTTATGATCCTCACAAGAAAGCCAAAGCTAACACAGGATGTCAGTCAATCAAGAATTCTAATAAGGGATTTTTATATGAATATATGATCAGATTGACTAAGCTAATAAAAAGTTTAACATGTTAAAACTAGTACAATACTCGACTTTGTCCGGAAAAAATTAAAATATATATATTAAAAATAAATAAAAATATAAAAAACAATATAAAACATAAAGTGTTGATAAAAAACATAAATAATTATCATATTATTTTATAAATTGACATTTTTTCTTTTAATATAAAACACTTAATGTTTTACATTTTTTTATAAATAATGAAATGTAATATATTAAAAATAAATATAAATATAAAAATATGTATATATAAAATTAATATTATTATTAATATTTTATATATATATATAGGGGTGGGATAAATTGAGTTCAGCTTAATTTGAGTCCAAAAAGGGTCCATGTAACTTACACATGTGTAAGTTAACTTACACATGTGTAAGTCGTGGTGGCGGTGGTCGCCGTCGCCGGAAAATCATGGTGGTGGTCGGAGATGATGGTGGTGGTGGTAGGAGGTGGTTGGAATTTGAGGAGATGGAAAAAAATCAATGGACTCAAATTGGACTCAAAATAAGCTGGACTCATTTTATCTTTTCCCTATATATATATATATATATCTAATATAATATGACAATAATAAAATAAATATAAATATAAAAATATGTATATATAAATCGGAAAAAAAACAGTATTATATAAAAACTATAACTTATATATAAACCATTCAAATGATTACATTAATAATAATTAATCATTTTGTCACACTAAAATCTGAGGCACGTTCACACTCATATCCTAAACTACCTTGTACTTCTTCTTCATCTTCATCTTCATCTCATCCATCATCATCATCATCATCATCATCATCATCATTGTAACCTGAATATGGATCTACTTCCCAAAATCTAACATGAGCCCTCACCAACTCTTGAAGCCTGGTTCCAAATAATTCATCACCTGTGTTGACAAACTCGATTTCGCTTAGCTCTTTTAAAAAATTAATATCATCCGAGAAAGATATTTCTCTGGGTTAGAAATCCTTAACTTGTCCATCGCTCCATGTAACCCTGACATCAAATGATACACGTAACAGTTCCCATGAGGATACAGTTACAGTATCAATATCATCATGAATCTCTTGACCAAACATCTTGTACAAAGCTCTCATAAGTGCTACAGTCTCAGACGTATCAAATCCTTGAGGGATGCCTAACTCGTATATTCTCTCAAACCATACATCTTGTACAAAGCTCTCGTATGTAAATAGATTTCAGGAGATAAAAAAGAAAAAAAATATAAAAGCAAACAGAAAAAATTTAAATCGAATATAAAATCAGATATTAAAACATGCTGGTGAAGGCAAATGGTTGACTGCCAAAAAAAATTGCTTATGTTGGGTATCAATTGGTAACGTGATTTCGGTTACAGTTATTTCAAATAATGGGTATATATGTATTTTAGGTTTGAAGACAGTGGAAGAGAAAAAAAAAACCACTTATGGTCTTTAGATTTTCATATTTATTATACTCGTATAATATATATAGATACAAGTATAGATTTAGGTATAGATACAGACACAAGATACATGAGTGTATATGTATAAGAATAAATATAGGGAAGATATATTTACACACCGTTTACTGTTCATCTACACACCGCTCATACGCCCGTTTCATGTAGAACTCCCCGTTTTAGTGTCGAAAACGCCCCGTATAAAGTAAAACGGGGAAAAAAACGGTGTGTAAATAACTCTGCATTTTTGCACTGACATGTCAGAGCCTGACACCTCAGTTTCAGATATATTAAAAACGTAATACGGACCGTCACATATTTAAAACGGTGGATATTTTATATTTTTTAACAAAAAAAAGGAGTAGAAAACAAAAAGTGTCCATGTGTTTTCACTATTTATCACTTATGGTCCCTCTTTCTTAATATTTTGCAATATCAATCACTTACCATCCCCACGTTAACCCCATCAATAGGTGTCCCATAATTATCCATATACTATAAAACGGAGAGTATTTTACCTGGCTAATTTAATACGGTCCGTATTAGATAAATGACATAAAAAACAAATCAATAGGTGTCCCATAATTATCCGTATATTATAAAACGGAGAGTATTTATGGCTGCTAGTCCATATTATATAAAACGACATAAAAAGTAACATTTTTTATTAAAAAAAAATCATATAAATTTGATATGCTACGGGTCAATATGCTTCTCAAATGGGCCTATTGGGCCTTATGGGCCAAATTATGTTCATCATTTGTATAAATGGGTCAAATGGGTTGTATATGCACGTCTTTTACTCGAATGGACCTATTGGGCCTAGTGGGCCTTCACACTCGTTTGATATCTCATGAGCCAAATGGGTTGTATGTGCTCGTCTTTCACTCGAATGGGCCTAGTGGGCCTTCACACTCGTTTGATATCTCATGGGCCAAATGGGTTGTATGTGCTCGTCTTTCACTCGAATGGGCCTAGTGGGCCAAATTATGTTCATCATTTGTATAAACGGGTCAAATGGATTATATGTGCTCGTCTTTCAATCGAATGGGCCTATTGGGCCTACATACTTCGTTTCATATCTCATGTGAGTCGTGTGTATGTATATATGGATATATGTATGTAATTTCCAAAAGGTCCATATCGTTTGATATCTCATGGGCCAAATGGGTTGTATGTGCTCGTCTTTCACTCGATAGGGCCTAGTGGGCCAAATTATGTTCATCAATTGTCTAAACGGGTCAAATGGATTATATGTGCTCGTATTTTAATCGAATGGGCCTATTGGGCCTACATATTCGTTTCATATCTCATGTGAGTCGTGTGTATGTATATATAATATATGGATATATGTATGTAAATTCAAAACATCCATATCGTTTGATATCTCATGGGCCAAATGGGTTGTATGTGCTCGTCTTTCACTCGAATGGGCCTAGTGGGCCAAATTATGTTCATCATTTGTATAAACGGGTCAAATGGATTATATGTGCTCGTCATTCAATCGAATGGGCCTATTGGGCCTCAATACTCGTTTCATATCTCATGTGAGTCGTGTGTATGTATATATGGATATATGTATGTAAATTCAAAACATCCATATCGTTTGATATCTCATGGGCCAAATGGGTTGTATGTGCTCGTCTTTCACTTTGGGAAGTTTGTGACAATTGGTTATATGGGAATCAAGGTGATTGAAAATGTCTTGGTTTATGATATGTAAATCCATGCACTAGTATATTCTTCACACAAACTGCACAAATTGTCATTCTTATAATGTAAAAAGAATATTGCCCGTATGTATATTAATATTGCCCGTATGTATAAAACTGCTATCTAAAGATGCATGCATGATTTTGCCAGTATGTATATTAATATTCCCCGTACGTGACAAATTGTATTTATGGTTATATTAAACCATCTCATTATAAACAGGGATCCTTTGTACCGATACATCCACCGTCTGAACTCGAGGTCCATCAACGCACGTAGTGAGGGTGGTGAGTGGGTTTCATACACTGATTTGCTTCTCTTGTACTGTCTTTTGATGAGGGTCCCCTGCCACCTGCCCCACATTCTGGCACAGTACTTGCATGGATTTTATCGCAGGTAATAATTTATCCATTTTAGCAATTTTCTTTCATTATGAGATGTGAAGTTCTATTGTTTAACATATGAATGTATAAATTTACTGCAGGAAGGGTGGTGGTCACATTTTTTGCGGCCACTTCGTCACACGGATCGCCCTTTCTCTAGGCCTCCAAAGGAAGCTTCGCACTTTGAAGATAGCAAGCACCACCCCAATCAAGATCGGCACCAAAGTGATGCATGCGATGAAGATCCTCCGGAAGTCTGGGCCTAAAGACTCCAGGTTGATGTATGAGCAGGGCACACTACCGTGGCAGGGACCGGAGCCGTTGATCATGCCAGCGCCATTTCCAGGAGTACGGATTGAGCAGGTGCCTGTGAGGCTTCAGCACGATAGGGATGCCGACCATCAGGTGGACCCCCCACCACCATATCGCCCGCGACGCTACTATCAGGTTGCCCAGCTCCCTGACGACACCACACGTGAGCTTCAGCATCTAGCATCTCGACTCGGGAGTGTGGAGCACGTGTGGCTAGTCTGGAGCGGATGATGACCACGACGCATGCTCGTATACATTGGATGTGTCGTTTGCTGACCCCGGGGCCAGATGGTCCATACCCGATGACACCACCTCCCAGTCCTCGTGCTACTACTGCTCCATCACATACTGCTGGTCCCACTCCTCCCCCAGATATGCCTGCTTCTGTTGCTCCACCATCGGGTTTTACTCCTCCACCATCGGGTTTTACTCCTACTACTAGTACTCCATTTATTTTTTATCCTGCTTATGATGCTCCACCTGCGACTGCTACTGCTCCACCTCCGAGTCCTGGTCATATTGTTCCACCTCAGTCTTCTACTTGTGTGAGTAGTCCTACTCTTAGTGATCCACCGACTCCCTATGCTCCACCCGGTTTTGAGCCTGTTGCTTCACCTGCGGGTTTTGAGCCTACTGCTCCACTGAGTCCTGATTTTACTACCCCACCAGAGAGCCCTGATGATGGACTGTGATGTATTTGATGTTATGCGTACTTTTTAGGAACTATGACGATGTGTGTATTATGTAATATTTTATGTTTTAATGGCTAGGAACTATGACGATGTGTGTATTATGTAATATTTTATGTTTTAATGGCTAGGAACTATGACGATGTGTGTATTATGTAATATTTTATGTTTTAATGGCTAGGAACTATAATGATGTGTGTATTATGTAATATTTTGTGTTTTAATGGCCCGTCTAATCTGTGTTTGGTTTATTATTATTTATGGTTGTGTTTTTGTGTTTGGAAAATAATTGTGTTAACAAGTTATTTCCCATAGGTGAAAATGTGAAATGCGACAAAATTCATTTAAGGTATACATTCATAATGTCAAACGTATCAGTTAATACAGGGGATTATCAGGAGGTGAATACCTTATACCGTGAGATTAGAAAGAGTTTTTTATGTTAACATATCAAGTACTTTACAATTATTAAATTTTTAAAAAAACTTATAATAAACTTATATAATAAACGTATCAGTTAATACAAAGAGATTTTTATGTTAACATATCAAGTATTTTACAATTATTAAAATTTTTTAAAAAAACTTATAATAAGCTTTGTATCATCTACACGCTCATATCAACGATTTCGTACATTATTAAGAAGATTAGAGGGGAAAAACTAAATTTCACCGTTATAAAAAATTATAATAAGGGTTTCAACTAATTAAAATACCCCGTTTTACAGCATATGGATAATATAAGACACCTATTGATGGAGAATTAAACGGAGTTAAAAGGGGTGACGGTTGTGTTACACTTTTAGTATAGTAAGGATGGATAATACAAAATCTTAACAAAGAGGGGTGGTAAGTGATAATTCCCTGAAAATACAGGGGAACTTTTTGTATTTGACTCATTTATATATAAAAAATTACTTATCTCTTGTTTTTATATAAAACTCCCCGTTTTAAATCATATACACCATTTTGTTGATTATGACGTGTCATTCTCTGACATATCAGTGCAAAAATGCAGAGTTATTTACACACCGTTTTTTACCCCGTTTTACTTCATACGGGCCGTTTTCATCACCAAAACGGGGAGTGCTACATAAAACGGGCCGTATGACCGGTGTGTAAATGAACAGTTGCCGGTGTGTAAGTAGTAGCACCCTAAATATATCTGTTATGATCCTTTAGCATGGAATTGACTTGTTTGCCCTTACGTGCAAGGCACGCGAGAACACTTTACTGCTCCGTTAAAAGCCTGCTAGAATAAAGGATCAACCCTGACCATTATCCTTTTATAAAGGATTGCCACTGTCGAAAGTTAAAGGATGAGACCTGCATACAAGGACGATCCGTGAAATTAACTCAAATATTGAAGTTCTTTTATTGTATTTATTATTTTAAATAATACAATCTAGTCACATGTTTAATAACTGAATTTAATAAAATTGAGAGTTGTGATTGACCAATTGAGGTTAACTCATTTGTCTTTTAGTTTAAGTTAATAACTTAAACAAGAATACAAGAACTAGGTTGTCACAATAGTATAATAATTCTTTAGTGAACGTGCTTTGGAGGTTGTATGCCTGTAAAATGCACGTTAGATAATTTTCGAAGTATTTCTAGAATAGCTATTTTTTAACTTACCCATTAAACATTTAGACCTGACCTAAATTAACTCATTTGTAAATTATAACTTGGAATTGCCATCTTGATTGACTTTGTTCAGTTGTGATAAAGCTATCCCAAAACTTTGTAAGATTAACTAGTCGGGACGTAACTATAGTCATTATCCGTACAATGATTATCATATTCTTTTCTAGGTAACATCTAAGAAACAAACACTAAAAAAATAACCAGGGATGCATCGCAACTGAAGCCATGATGCTCACCAAATGACTGATGACAATCGGTTTCCGCCTCCAAGTCTCCCTATGATGGATACATATCATCATGGATAATTCTATAAACGTGTAACATAGCAGACATGCGAAGGATAAGCCTAGATATTTCCAACTTATTATATTTTGAAATAACATATTATAGGACCGAAACTTATAATCCCTTTCAAAGCCACAAATATCTAGGCTTATCCTCTGTTGGTATGTTATGTTGCACTTTTATAGGATTATCTAGATGATATATATTCATCATAAGGAGACTTGGAGATAGAACGCCGTTGTCGTGAGTCATTCGGTGTGGATCATGGCTTCAGTTGTGTCCGTGCTGGTTACTCTTTTAGTATTTCTTTCTTAGATGTTTACCCGAAAAAGAATATGATTATCATTGTATGGATAATGGTTGCAGTTGCATCCCAACTAGTTACCTTTTTAGTATTTCTTTCATAGATGCTACCTGAATATGATTATCATTAGAACATAGGTTTGGATTAATATTGGTCTGTATCAGTTCTATTATTCTCAAATCTTTAGGTTAACACCGCTATTCAAATCTGAAAACTACAATATGTTGACGTGTGCCAATAATCAGTCAAAGGGCACCCTAACACGTCAATGCTTGCTTGTGAAAGAGTTACGGTGCTTGTTAACAAGAAAAACAACGTCTAACATTTAGGGGTTTGTTAAAAAGTAAAACCAAAATTGATCAAACATGTACTTTTAGAAAGTTTTGGGGTAGCTTTATCACCACCGAACAAAGTCGATCACAATTCCAAGTTATTAATTTACAAATGGGTTAATTTGGGTCGGGTCTAAATGTCTAATGGGTAAGTTAAAAAATAGCTTTTCTAGAAATACTTGAAAAATTGCCTAACGTGCATTTTACAGGCGTATAACCTCTAAAGCATGTTTACCAGCGGCTAACCCACCACCTCAATAAACATTGATGGCAAACCACTCACAATATATGCATTACCAAGTATATTACAGCGACAACATAATCTTACTCAACATTTAATTCACACCGACATGATTCGTACAACCGTCTTAGCAACTTAGCATTGATTCACAAATGACCGACTACGATCCAAGTTGACCTAGATGGCATTTTCGTAGCCAAATATACATGTATAAGTGTGGTGCATAAATAAAGGTATGGTCACAACACG
This sequence comes from Erigeron breviscapus, assembly GCA_034093135.1. Taxonomy (NCBI): domain Eukaryota; kingdom Viridiplantae; phylum Streptophyta; class Magnoliopsida; order Asterales; family Asteraceae; genus Erigeron; species Erigeron breviscapus. The sequence goes on along the minus strand of CM067172.1, from coordinate 6,594,317 downwards.
TAGTGGTAGCAATTAGTGAGTATCTTTCCACCCCAAAGTGAAACGACTCGACTCGACCATTTTTTTTTATATACAAGTTTTGTTTGACCAATCCATACTTAGAAAAATTTTAGACAAAATAAAGTGAAAAACTCGAAATGTTCAAATTCAAAATCTAACAATTTAGAACACCTTAATATGTTATAATAAACATATCCTGTAAGTTTCAGACCTTGAAAACATCGGATGAAGCTCGTAAATTTTTTTGCTCGAAGTCAGAACTGCGGCTGCAAGCACGGTCGATCGTGCTCTGCGTCCGTGTTCCCAGAAACTGAACACCAAGAGAAAATACTGCAGACGCTGAGCACGGTCAGCCGTGCCTGCGTCTGTACTCTTACTGCACACACCAAACATCAAATTTGACTATTAACTCAATTTGCAACCTTTCCCAAACTCAAACACAAGTTATATAACACATCAAAGCTGATTTCAAACCAACACATGACATAATTTACAACATAATTCAAGTGACCATTTGACCATACAATCATTTACACAACCAAATGGGTCGCTTACCCATTTTGACGCTTTTAAGCCAAACTACACAAGTTCATAAATCAAAAGAACCTCACATGAAGCAACTTGCAGAAATATACCATAACAAAACGTTACCAAGATGACCAAATGTACCAAAGACAACTTTACCAACAAAACCAAACGGATCAAGAGCCATGAACGAGGTGGGATTACTAAGTATATACCAAAATACCATCTTCCGCAAATGGTCATAATACCTTCAACCTACTAGAAACTTCAAGTCCAATACTTCAATCAACTAATCACTAGTTCCTTCTTCCGAAACCACCTATAAAATGGTAAACAACTAAAAAGTAAGTGAATGCTTAGTGAATAAACTTGCATACAAATATATATACGAAGGAGAGCAAAAACACAAAAGACTATCGCATGTAGCCAATGGTACCGTCATACCATCACTTGCATACTCACTTTTGCGCTAACAAACACATACATGGATCCATATACGCTAAACAATAATAAAAGAGGTTCTTAGGCCTCATCTCAATACAATCATGGGATTCTTAGGTCCCGTCTAAATACAACTATGGGGTTCTTAGACCCCGGCCTCAAAATTAGGCCCTAACGCCAAATCGATTACCATACACGGAACCCACCATCATATGGTAATCGACCCAACGCACATATAAGAGTATGCAAATTTACTCACCTCCTCCGCGACAAACAACAATCAAGATAGCCACAACACAAATTGACAAAGCTTCAACCTAGCAAATCAACACAATGTACATATAAGACTTTATTCACAATCTTGGCTAACTCACTTAGCCATACTATCAATTCACTAGCATTCCTACCCACCCAAACTCACTCTCTTTGAGTAGGCTTACTTCCATGTCTAATTTAACAAAGTTCAATCTTTCAAAATCATCAATCTCAACTAACTATCATTTTGCTAAAATCTCATTTGTCATCACCATATGGCCCTTTCATATCATAGTTACCAAATTCTCATTTTGGCCATAATGGTCACTAACAAACTCAAATCAACAATTTCATGCAACACTATAATCATATAACAAGATGTAATTAGAATTTGGGGAAATAATAACAAAATTATCTTCCAACCCAAAAATTCTCAAATTGGATAACCCATGAACCCTAATTCTTAATAGAAATCAAAACTAAGTTAGGAAACATTTACCTTAAGGAAATGGAAGAATAAATTAAGGATTCAAGTCACAATTTCTTCCCCTTCTTCTTCCTAATTTTCAGCCACCACCACCACAATCAAACCCTCACTTTTCAATCTCTTAGATGATAGAAAGGTTATTGTTATTATTAATCTTTGAAGAATTTCTTGAATTGTTTGAGGAAATTAAAATTTGGTTGGGATTAGAGTGAAAGAAGCTTCAAGAAGAGATATTAGGTGGGAATGGAATTGTGACTCACAACCAAGAGGATGGCTGGCACTCCATTGAGTTTCCACGCCCCTAACAAAAATTGGTGGGTATTTTAACCGTTATCTGCTAAAGTTCCAAATATATTAACCCCATATCCAAAAATAAAATGCTAGAAAATTATTTTAATGTCAAAACTACAAAAAAGGGTTAATTTATTTATCTTAAAAATCTTGGGGTGTTACACAAAGCATACAACATATAATAGGGGTTACGAACTCACCTGTGACGAGCAAATATAACCTCCATAGGTAAGTGAGCACAACAACAAAGCTCAACGATCACTACCGACTACAACGTCAATTCATTACAAAGTATCACAAGCGATAAGGTCTAACTACTTAACTATCACCCATAAATGCCCACAAGAATGCTTGTGATGATTTTGCATAGACATATATGGTTAACTCACCTGTGACGAGCAAATATAACCTCCATAGGTAAGTGAGCACAACAACAAAGCTCAACGATCACTACCGACTACAACGTCAATTCATTACAAAGTATCACAAGCGATAAGGTCTAACTACTTAACTATCACCCATAAATGCCCACAAGAATGCTTGTGATGATTTTGCATATGAGTTTTCTGAGATTTGCATATGAGTTTTTTGAGATTTGCATATGAAATTAAAATTTGCATATAATGAAGAAATATGCATATGGGGCTAAAAATATGCATATGGGGCTCCTTGACACGAAATTGGCACCAAATCCAAACCCGATTCTTTTTACACAACTTAATACTAGTATATTTAAGTAAAATATCAAATTATTTCACAAACCCACTTTCAAAATCGCATAACCTTTTTTTCAAACCCTAAATTCCACTTGACTCCAACAAA
>CM067172.1:6531496-6586496 GCA_034093135.1 Erigeron breviscapus | reverse complement strand
GTAAGAAAAGACAATATATTTATTTTAGGAGTTAAAGAATAAATTTTGTAAATTATTTCACTAAGAATATTTTTGAAACATTACTTAAATAAATCGATAGAATGGTTGTGACACGTTTGCAACTACCACGTCCATGTATTGAATGCATGGTGCCTATCTATGTATCTATGATGACATCCAAAAGGATTTTAAGGTTAACCTCATTAATAGTTGAACGATTTTTCTATTCTCCAACGGGATCACAAAAACAATATTTATACACTTCACATAGTGACAAGACAATCGATCCCATCGACAGTTTTCGTACAAGTGTAGTGCAGTGATTCCAGTGTGTTAAAAACTGTTATACAAACAAAGGAAAGTATTTAGGAGTAGAATAAGTTTTAATCTTTAATTTATTTTCCATCTCTTTGTAATTATATACATTAATAGATAATTAATCATTGAAAAGTAAATCTTTATTATAATCTGCTTTGTTATTGGTAAAGTGTTCTAATTAATCATTAAACGAATCCAGGCCAACAATTGGTATTAGAGGAAACAAATAAAGAGGAGTCTAATTAATTACTTCTTAGTTAGTTCTAACTTCTAACTATATATAGCTTTAGGAGGATTATTAAAACACAAAACTTACTCACAAAAATTAAAACTGATTCATCCTACGTACTAATAACATAGGGGGTTACATCTCAAATTACACAACATAAGTATCAATTAAATGAAAGTAGCACAAAAGAAATGATCAATTACGTACCTGAGGTTGTTAAGTTCCATTTGAGTAGCATGCATCGGAGGTTATTATTATGATGATGATGATGAAAAGTACATGTCAAGATGTCGACGGAAGAGGAGCAGCCGAAAACAGTGTTTGGAAACGGCAATGGATCCACGAACAGTTTAATGCGTACATATAATCTGGTTATATATTATTAAGTAATAACCAACCGGCCAGTACTATAAAAATATGTACAAATTAAAGGAATATAAAACTTCGAAACCCCATCCACGCAATATTCCAGGGTGGCTCTATGTTAACCCAACATAGGTCTATGAAAATAGGTTATAGATTGGAAAAAAATTTTTATCAAACATATCGAAGTTATGTTTGAAAACATGTTATCTAAAGATTTGGATCTATGTAAATTATAAAATAAACATATTGAAGCATTTAAAGTCAATAAATTATAATTGGACATAAGTGATTTTTATTTCTAGATTTTGCCGCGCAATGAATTTTAACAATAATACGGTATATATGGACTTCTTTTCTTTGCCTAACATGTAAAGTGCATGCTTATGCGATCCTCACAACAAAACCAAAGCTAACACCGAATGTCAGTCAATCATGAATTCTAATGGATTTTTTTATATCCAATTACTACTAGGGGCAAGGGGTTCTCAAGACCCCTTCCCCTTGCACTTTTTGTGCCATGTGGGATGCCACCTCACACCAAACCTTGGAGTAAGGGGTTCTAGAGAACTCCACATTTCTATTTTTTTTTTTTTTTTTGACTTGTTTTTTTATTTATCATTTGTGTATTATTCTTGTTATATTTTTAAATTTGTAGAAATATATGTTTATGCATATAATGTAAGCTTAAAAACAACTTATATTAAATTAAAAATGAATTCAACAAACTAAATAAAATAAAAATAAATACTAATCTTAATCTTAATATATACTAAAAGGCAACTGACCTAACCTCAATTAACCAATCACAACTCTCAATTTCTCTAATTTAATTAAATCAACACATGTCATAATATAATTTACACTTTTTGGTTTTTCATCATCAATTTACACTTTTACACATTTTTCTTAAAATAATAGTTTTATTGGAATAAAATTATAAAATATAATAAAATATAAAACTCATGTTTATCCGATATCCAACTAATTAAATAATTTAAAAATATATTTTTAATAGTACAAAAAACCAACTTGGCTTACAATTAGTTTTCATCCAACTATAATAATAACTATTTAACATATTTTTAACTATAACTTATCAAATTATCAATGATTGTATATAAACAAATAATATATCTAACTGATAACAACTATATAATCTAAAACTTTTATGAAAAACAAATACCACAACAAAAACTACAAGAAGTTTCTTTAATTGTATGGTTAAGAAAAAAGTTACAACAACAAGCTTTAACATGATATTGATAGACGAATAAGTTAAACATTTTCGTCAATGTTCCAATATTACATTATGTTACATTGAACAAGTTAGTAGTTAGCATTCGAGACACCATAGTAACATCCAATTGGACAGTATGTGGAGCTTGAACCACGCATGCATGGGATGAAACCCAAGACTCTCGAAACCCCCCTAATAATCCACTCCTACAAATGTAGGAAGTGAGATTCGAACCCTGGTGGATTTCCCCAAAGTCAAAGACCTTTAATTTATATTTGAATTTACCGGTTTATTATTTCATAACTTTATTACATTCTTTATATTTGAATTCAATGGTTTGTTCTTTTACAACTTTTCTTGGATTACACATATTTTGTTTTATCTTTAATTTGTCAAAAATAATCCGTGTATTTGACACGGGTCTAAATCTAGTACTAACCTATTACATAACTTAATAAACTAAAAAAAACTACAATTTAAGTTATTTAGTTTACCTTTTTCTTAAAAAAAGCAACATGATAATTTAAGTTAAACATAGTTATTATTAAAAAGGAAATAAGTTATAAGAATAATAAACCCATTTGTAATAAATAAAACTTGAGGGGTTTTAAAGTAAATAAGTTATTAAAGTAAGGGATAATGTTAGAGCATAAAAGGTATTCTATCTCTTTCTTCTGGTTGTCTTCTCCGATCTCCATACCCACCTGCAACCAAAAAAAAAAAAGTTTGATACACACTATTACAATGCATGTAAAGTTATTTGCATTTTGAGATACTAATCCCAAAAGAAAACAAGTCTAAAACGGTCACTTTTCTTGAAATTAGCAATGCAACACCCCGTCGGATTTTAGCCGGGGTGAGCCCCTTTTTCATCGAGAACGCCACCCAGTGCGGTGTGTGTGACGTCTCCGTGGCGTTCTCGTGCGTTTTTTGGCCGAGTAACGCCTTGCTCATAGTCTAATAATGTAGTATATATTTCTTTAGACGAATAATTAAGAAGTTTAGTAGGGGAAAATCATATATATAAATTAAGGAAATTGTGTATTAATTGCTAGTTAATTGGTTATTTACGAGATGGGGGAATCTTGTTACCTTGTTCATTAAGAATGATCTCAACACGATTGTGCTCATGAAACCAGGCTGCTACACACGAGTATGTGGTACCAAGATCAATACCAACTGTTTTACTAGACATCTTGCTGATCGAAAATAACTACCGGCCTTCAAATCTGTATATAAAAAAAAAGGTACGTACAAAAGATCGAATATATTGATGAACGTGCTCCAAATATAATACACAAATATCTATAATCTATAAATCTATAATAAACAACTTCTATTTTAAAATATCAATTAAGTCAGTACCTAAAATATCTCTTCTTTATTCATTAATTTAAACATCCCTACCTAATATAACTATAATACCCTTAATAAAATAATTTAGAACATAAATTCTCAATCCTTAAAATAACCACAATACTCTTTAACATCAATCACTTTTACATTCACCACCATTTCCGCCTCCACCACCCGTCGCTGCCACCACCACCCCGCACCCCTACCACCATCGCCGCCGCATTACACGGGCAAATAACTCGTAAAAGAAAAAAAAAACTAAAATCCCTCCTAAATAAGCTACAATCGTTGGATGAATTTTCTTCAATTCATATACGCCATTGATCATTTGATCAAAATAGATAAAAAGAAAAGATGATATCACGAATAAAATATTAATCAAATTAATTTTTTTATTTTAATCAATCAACAAATATGCATTTATTGAGAGTATTTTAGCTAGGAAAACTATTTTTCACTTTTATTCTTTCTTTTCATAATATATCAATATAAAATATTCATCTTATTTGCCTTAGTCACCTGCCATGATAAAAGATTACATTGTTGTAACAGACGTATGATAATCTCTTGAAGTGTACTAATTATTTTTTAGACGTTATACACTTGAAAAGTTTATTTTGCATGACTCGTGGAGTTGTCCTTGGAAAAAGTTTGGAAACCTAGGGACGAAAATGTAATTTAAAAGAGCACATTTATATGAATGAAAAATTCATATAGTCTATGGGCTAAAGTGAAAAATAACAATAATAAGATAATGGAAGTAAGTTTGACTAGCATTCATATTTTTCAATATGGTAGTTTTTGTTCTTTCCGTAACTATTCAGATTTAAAGAAATAGAGTAAATTACACTTTTCGTCCCTAAAGTTGGCACGTTTTTCACTTTTCGTCCCTTAAGTGAAAAAATTACAATTTTGACCTTAAAGTTGGCAGATTTTTTCAATAATCGTCCCTCGCCAAACGTCGTTAAGTTTCAGCCGTTAAGTCGGACACGTGCAACACACGTGAGGGACTGAAACTGCAAAAAATGACAAGTTCAGGGACGAAAACTGAAATTTACTTTCCTGTTGTCATCATCTTCATCTTCTCCGGCTGACTTTCGTCGGAAAATTCGCCGGAAAACTTAAAATGCCGATATCTCACTCGTTTCTTCGAATTAGACCACGAAACCACCACCAAACTTCTCAAAATTAATTTTCGCACGAATCCTAACCAACGGCCCTCCCTTTATTCTTTGTCTTATGGAAACCAACGGCCCTCCCTTTGTTTCTTCAAACTAGTCGATCCCCCACCATACCTGCTCTCTTGGTTTTTCCTGAACGCAAACCCCCTCCTTATTTCTCCACCGACGGTTTTTTTTTTGAATATTGATAACCCCTAGCTCACTTTCTCATATTATATATATAGATATAGTTGTGAAATATAAGAACAGATATAATAACACATATCTCTCATTCTCACGACCACCTTCTACAAACATAAGGTCACACCTCAATAGCTCTCCTCCCTCTTATTTTTCTCTCGGCCAGAACCCACATACAACACCAATCATCATCACGCTTAATTTCTGTACAGTGTGTTCCAGCATGCACCATGTTCTTGATCACATTCATGTACTGGTTTCTTCCAAAATATTATTACTTAAGCCACCCCACATGTTTTCTTTGATTTCTTAAAGTCAAAGGCTTACCTTACAGACTTGCTAAAGTTGATAAAACATCAATGTCCTCATCACCCCCTTAAAATCCTCTCGACTCTCTCATATCTCCCTCTCCAAAAGCACCATCAACCCAACAAAACCCCACGGCACCACAAACCACCACCTTAAAACCACGACCAACCATCATCAAACCAACCTCTCATGCATCACCATGCATCTCTCTCGGCTCTCATATTAAAAACCGAATGCCCTACTCTCTGTCTCGTACATACATATATATAGGGATCCTTGCAATCCCAGGAAGCACGTCTAAATTGTCGGTCTAAAGAAAAAGGTGAAAAGATTGAAGAGCAAGCACTACAGGTTGTGCAAAACACTGGTCCAGGGTTCCGATCTGCCTCTTATAGAGGCAAAGGTCGTGGCTCATCAAGGGGTAGAGGTCGCGGTAGAACCTTTGATCGTAGCAAAGTTCCACAGTGCGATGTGTGTAAAAGATATGGCCACTTGAAACGTGATTGTTGGTACAATGAAGACAACCAAGCTCAGGTTGTTACTGAAGAAACCCCTACTCAAACACTCACTCCTGAACCTGAAGAAGAAGCACCTAACTTGTTCATGATGTTCACTGAAAGTGTGGATGAGCATTCAACTCGCCTCTGGGTCTTGGACTCGGGATGTTCGAATCACATGACCGGAGTCAAAGAAAGTTTCACATACCTTGATGAGTCGTTCCAAGTGAAGGTCAACTTAGGTGACAAGAAGAAGCTTCAAGTAACTGGCAAGGGAACTGTTCGCATCAACCTATCGAATGGGAGCCTTAGATTGCTTGAAGACGTGTATTATATTCCAAAGCTGGAGTATAATCTACTGAGCGTTGGCCAACTTATGCGAAAAGGATATGCCATCCTTTTTGATGACGGGAAGTGTGTGATGACGAACAAGCAAACTGGGGTAGATCTCATGACTATCAAGGTGGCTAAAAACAATATGTTTGTTTTGGATGCTTCAAAGGTCAAGAACTCTCAGTCACCTCCTCATAACGACAGAGCTGCTGAAACCCAGTTGTGGCATTTAAGGTATGGACACTTTCATTCTCAAGGTTTGAAAACTCTTTCTGAGAAAAGTATGGTTTATGGTATCCCAAGTATAAACCTTGTCAATTCCTGTGAGGGGTGTATACTTGGTAAAATGAATCAGAAACCTTACTCTTCTCACTCGTGGAGAGCAACCAAACCCCTTGAATTAATACATGCAGATTTATGTGGGGAAATGCAAGTAGAAAGTTTGGGTGGCAGCCTTTATTATTTTCTTCTCATTGACGATTTTACACGAATGAGTTGGGTTTATTTTTTGAAAAACAAGTCACAAGCCTTTGAAAGGTTTAAAATTTTTAAAACTCTCGTTGAAAAGGAAAGTGAGCATCACATCAAGGTTTTAAGAACCGATCGAGGTGGTGAGTTTTGCTCACGTGATTTTAATCTATTTTGTGAAAAGAATGGGATTAAAAGGGAGCTTACGGTCTCTTACACACCTCAACACAATGGTGTGGTTGAACGAAAAAATAGAACGATTATGGGAATGACACGAAGCATGTTAAAAGAAAGAGAGTTGCCTAATTGTTTTTGGGCTGAGGGAGTTGCCACTGCTATCTACCTGCTCAATAGAGCCACAACAAAAGTTGTCCCAGAAAAAACCCCATATGAAGCCTGGTGTGGTCGAAAACCATCTGTGCACCATCTCAAAGTCTTTGGATGTATTGCTTATGGTCACATTCCTATTCATCTGAGAAGAAAGCTAGATGATAGGGCAGAAAAATATATTTTCATTGGGTATTCCCAAGAAAGTAAAGGGTATAGGCTTTATAATCCCATCACTAAAAAGTTACACATTAAAAGAAATGTTGTATTTCTTGAATATAATAGGTGGGAATGGGTGGATGACAACCACTCCACTACTGCATCTTCCAATATAGCAGATCCTTTTCCCATGTGCATAAATGAAGACTCTCATGTGACTGACAATGACACTTCACCCAATGGTGAGTCCAACACATCTGAGAACCCAACCGAAAGCTTACAAGAGCCAATTACCCCTTTTACCCATCAGACATCCTCTACCTATTCAACCTCCCAATCTGATGTGAACTCACCTATCCACCCATTTACTAATGTCACTTCACCTAATCCTCATATGGTAGTTTTTGTTCTTTCCGTAACTATGTCAGATGTTCAAAAAAGAAAAAAAAAAAAAAAAAAAAAAAAAAAAAAAAAAAAAAAAAAAAAAAAAAAAAAAAAAAAAAAAAAAAAAAAAAAAAAAAAAAAAAAAAAAAAAAAAAAAAAAAAAAAAAAAAAAAAAAAAAAAAAAAAAAAAAAAAAAAAAAAAAAAAAAAAAAAAAAAAAAAAAAAAAAAAAAAAAAAAAAAAAAAAAAAAAAAAAAAAAAAAAAAAAAAAAAAAAAAAAAAAAAAAAAAAAAAAAAAAAAAAAAAAAAAAAAAAAAAAAAAAAAAAAAAAAAAAAAAAAAAAAAAAAAAAAAAAAAAAAAAAAAAAAAAAAAAAAAAAAAAAAAAAAAAAAAAAAAAAAAAAAAAAAAAAAAAAAAAAAAAAAAAAAAAAAAAAAAAAAAAAAAAAAAAAAAAAAAAAAAAAAAAAAAAAAAAAAAAAAAAAAAAAAAAAAAAAAAAAAAAAAAAAAAAAAAAAAAAAAAAAAAAAAAAAAAAAAAAAAAAAAAAAAAAAAAAAAAAAAAAAAAAAAAAAAAAAAAAAAAAAAAAAAAAAAAAAAAAAAAAAAAAAAAAAAAAAAAAAAAAAAAAAAAAAAAAAAAAAAAAAAAAAAAAAAAAAAAAAAAAAAAAAAAAAAAAAAAAAAAAAAAAAAAAAAAAAAAAAAAAAAAAAAAAAAAAAAAAAAAAAAAAAAAAAAAAAAAAAAAAAAAAAAAAAAAAAAAAAAAAAAAAAAAAAAAAAAAAAAAAAAAAAAAAAAAAAAAAAAAAAAAAAAAAAAAAAAAAAAAAAAAAAAAAAAAAAAAAAAAAAAAAAAAAAAAAAAAAAAAAAAAAAAAAAAAAAAAAAAAAAAAAAAAAAAAAAAAAAAAAAAAAAAAAAAAAAAAAAAAAAAAAAAAAAAAAAAAAAAAAAAAAAAAAAAAAAAAAAAAAAAAAAAAAAAAAAAAAAAAAAAAAAAAAAAAAAAAAAAAAAAAAAAAAAAAAAAAAAAAAAAAAAAAAAAAAAAAAAAAAAAAAAAAAAAAAAAAAAAAAAAAAAAAAAAAAAAAAAAAAAAAAAAAAAAAAAAAAAAAAAAAAAAAAAAAAAAAAAAAAAAAAAAAAAAAAAAAAAAAAAAAAAAAAAAAAAAAAAAAAAAAAAAAAAAAAAAAAAAAAAAAAAAAAAAAAAAAAAAAAAAAAAAAAAAAAAAAAAAAAAAAAAAAAAAAAAAAAAAAAAAAAAAAAAAAAAAAAAAAAAAAAAAAAAAAAAAAAAAAAAAAAAAAAAAAAAAAAAAAAAAAAAAAAAAAAAAAAAAAAAAAAAAAAAAAAAAAAAAAAAAAAAAAAAAAAAAGAAAATAAGAAAGAAAAAAAAAAGATGGTAACGCATAGGGCTTCCTATTGACACCTTTTTTCATCTATTGGCACTCTTAAGAAGGGGCACATTTTAAGAGCAGAAGGGACAAATTTCGCCCCTTTTGGGTTGGTCCTACATGAACAGCCTTTTCTCTTTCCATTAAACACATTAGTCGCATCAAATTCTTTTTTTTGGTTTTTGACTTATCTTTTCTTTATTTTGCATTTTTACCCCTTATTATTAACAATATTTTTTAAATGGATATAAACTTTCATCATATTCTAACATTAGATGAAATATCAAATAAAAGTTTAATCTAATGAGAAAAAGATTACAAAACTAGTTAAAAGCTAAAAAAAAGTGTTGATTATACTTATATTAAGTATATTTAGTAAGGTTTATTATTTTATAAAAAGCTAAAAGGTGTGAATTAGTTATGAAAAACAAAAAAATATAAATTAATGAGACCTTTTGTATCGCTAGAATTTATTCTCTTTCTTTTTTCTTTGTTTGTTTGTTGGATTGTGTCTTGTACTTTTTAGTTTCTTATTAGCAATTTTTAATAAATTTTTAAATATTGTTCATAAAGAAAAATGATTGGCCTTTCTTTTATTAGTTACTAAATATTGTTTTCTTTCACTTTATTTTATAAACTAAATTAGTTATAATTTCAAATTATACAAGGTACACGATGTTGACAATTTTTTTCAATATTTGATAAACTATGCAACTTACAATTTACAATAGGTCATGACACCATATATTTATTTAATTATTTCTTTTTGTAACGTGAGTATCAGACGTGTTGGAGACAATTTTAACCAGAAATTTCTGGACCCCTAACTCCTCATGTAAAATACCTTTAAGATGAGAACACCATATATTTAATTAATTTCAACCTTTTATTTAATCTCATCAACTAATGTATGTTTGATATTATCAATTCAGGAATGAAAATATGTGGTTGTTATGCATTTTGACTTTTGTATAAAACTTCTCACATTTTAATATTTTAATTCATAAAAAACATGGGACCGATCATAATAGTATGTAATGGTTTATATATCTAAGTTTAAGTACATACCAGTCACATATTCACTTTGCTCTTATCAGTTATCTACCAATAAACTAAAACATAATTGTATACACCTTTAATCAACATGTGGCAGTATATTAAAACGACAAGGGTCTTTTTATACATATTTTTTAAAAACTAGATTATGCCCCATGCGATGCATGGTAATATACACATTACATTAAATTGATTACAAATATAATATTTTAAGTAATATTACTTGAAAACAATGATTAACATATATACGTCAAAAGTATTAATAAATGTTATATAATAATAATAACTAAAAGGATTTTTAATAATATTATATTTTTATTATGCATGTAAAATCTGAAAGGAACATATATAAAGTAGAATAAAGAAAGAAAAAAAGGAGGAAAAATAAAATATAAAGGCGAAGATAAGAGATTAAGTCAAATATAAAAACAAATATCAAAAATATGTGTGTGAAATTGATAAAGTAAATATCTAATTTAACATTGATATTATAATCGGATAGTAAAATATTAGATAAAATTATCAATATAATCTAGTTTTATATTATATTAAAGTAAATTCTATTCCATGTACACAGATAATTAAATACAAAAGGAAAATAGAAAGTGATAAGTTACAAAGATTGATAATTATATTATCAATGTCTTTTAATTAGTTTTAATATTCACTAAATATCTACCGTATATTGCAAAAAATAAACAAATATCAAGTTAGATCAAGTGGTTTGTGCATAATATTAAAAGTTAGAGGTCATGAGTTCTAAATTGTATTTCGCTTTTTTGTTTGCTTTTTAAAATTAATTAAAAAAAACAAATGTCCACGTAGACAAATGATGGCGTGGCAAATGAAGTGCTACATAAGAACTAAAAAATATAGATTTAAATGTCAATGTATCTAAAAAAAACATTAAAATTACCATAAAATGTCACCTAAGCAAAAAGCTTAGTTGGCACGAAGCTTTTTAAGGATATTGTAAAAAGTGCTTAAAGTCTTAAATCCAATTCTCTTAGTTGGCACGAAGCTTTTAGTGATGGTACATTCATCGAGCTCATCAAACCAAACACGTGCCTCTCCCGTGAGAGACGACGAAAATAAGCTAAGCTTCACATCGTCATCGGTGACGTCTCCTCCGTATTTGAACATTTTGCACAAACTGGTGAACTTGCTTACATGCTTATGGGGGTCGGATTTGGCTCGGCCGTCATATTGGTTGTCTTGGATTAACTTAAGGTGGTGTCCTTTGACTGAAAACGAATCTCCTAGGTTTGGTAGGACAATAGCCGATCCCGGTGTCGGTGCAACGGCTCTCGTCCTTTCCATCATGGGTCGGTCGAATTCGTCCATATCGGATCTGGGTGAATTTGGTTCTGAACTAGTGTCGGATGATCCTAAAGGGGCTTCTTGATCGAAAAGGTTTGCTAAGTTAACTAAGTTGATGAAATTGAGTTGTTGAGTCTCCTCCTACGTCTGAGTTTACTTAGGCTTGTAGAAAAACGTCTTACAACCGTTCCCGATCTTAAACGCATCAACTACCTAAATAATCTTCAAAACTCAAGAAAAAGATCAACGCACCAATATAAAAATGAAATGAAAAACTAAATTAAACTAAAAATGAAAAAGAAAATGTTTTTGGATTTTTGAAATTTTAAGAAAATGAAAATACTAGCTAATTTAAACTATACCCTAATTTGACCTAAAAACCTAATTACTGAAAAGTAACTTTCTCGTGCCGAAACACAAGAAAGGATCGAACTACACTACTAAACTAAGAATGCGTCGCGTCCCCGGCAGCGGCGCCAAAAAGTACTTGATGTGGTTTTATTTTGTGACTTTTAAATTTATAAATTGTAATACAAGTAATTATCTGAAAACACACACACTTACGAGCAGAGCACCCGGTCAGTGTAGTATGGTCAAGTGATAAGTTACAGGATCGTTCGCAGGGACGCGTTGCTTTACCTAATCTAGTAATATGTGTAATTCTAGCGGTTGTGGGGTTGTCACGATTTCTTATTAAACTAATTAAAATACTGAAAAGTAAATAGAAGCCGCAACCGCTTATTCAGCGAGAGGCTCAGTCTGAAAATAGTTTGAAAAAGCAAATAACAGTAATTAAATTAAAATACTTTTTTGGCATCTCCGATCTCATGGTACGACCAAATACTATTCTACCTACTTGCTAGACTGTTGGAAACTTAATCACGGCTCAGATTCTCGTCAGATTCACTTTGCCTAATTAACTAGTGCTGTCGCTAGACTCACACTACCCTATAAACAAATTCTCGTTAGATTCATTGTTTAAGCTTTAATGACCTAAAGTTCGTGTTACTAATTCATCTTTTAATTACCCGGCTCTTAAGCCATGGCCAGATAGTAATTATCTCCGGTGACCACAGTACTCGTTTCCACGTCAAAGGAGCGCGTCTGACATTGTTAAGCATCATGTTCTATTCATCCTAATTACTACGGTTCTGGATCCCTCGGTTACAAGTGAATCACCTTTTACAACTAGTTAAAGACCGACTAGTGTTTTCCATCCTTATGTATTAATCCTAGTGTATGATTATAGACCGATCATCAGAATTAAATCAATACATGCAGATATAGAACCGATAATAATATAAAGAACTAGTAAAACATGGATCTACGATAAACAGTAAAACACACTCCAACAGATTCTAACAAATAAAGTAAAACAATAAATGTCTACATGATCACATTGATCCAAACAAGTATTCAGCCTACTAGCCTGGCATTATTAAAGGAATAACAAAGTCTGAAAAGATGAAAGACATTGTTTACCAACTGAAAGTAAAATAAAAGTAGATCTAGGCTTGAGGATGAAGAGGAAGGTGTTAGAAGCTCCAAAACCTTCTGGAAATCTGCAACTACGACCTAGGGTTGAATGTAGGCGGCTAGGGCTGCTGAATCGGCTCTCTCTTAGGGTTTTGAGGGTTAGTTCGACTTAAATAGTGTTGATCTGGGCCGCCCAGCGGCGCTGGCTGGGGCTCCAGCGGCGCTGGGACTGGGCCAGCGGCGCTGGCGTGAGAGCGGCTATTGACTTCTTCGTTCGGCTCCCGAATCACCTCCTTGTGTCTTGTAACTTCATAGGCCTTCATCTTGAGTTACTTGATGCCATTTACCCTCTCTCGCATCTTCCGTGAACCTGCATAAACATACGACTCATTAAGTACCAATAGTTCCGGAATATTAACTCATTTAGACATTGAAATGAAGCCTTTTGATAAGGGGTTTTTATCACAAAATGGAGCTCATCAATAACATAAAATCTTATAAAGTTAAAGGCTATTTGTGAAAATTAGTAATAATATTTCAATTGCCTTCAACCATGTCTTTATCTGCAGTCAGTACACGATTGTCATTGCTTTCAAAAGTCAAATCACTAGTTTGTTTGCAGAAGGGGCGATTTTTGCATTGGAGAAGGGGCGAATTTCGTCCCTTTTGAGGTCAGGTGTCAATAGCCAAATTCCATGGTGTCAATAGCATGCCCAATTTCTTCGCATTTTTTCTTTTCCGAACGCATCTAACATAGTTCGTATGAAATCTTAGGTATTTTTTTGAAATAAATCATATATTTTTTTAAACCATATTGAAATCTACGATAGGTTCTTAAGACATATCTACTAGTTAATTAGGCCTTCGTCGCCCCTATGACAACTGTGCTAAAGAGAAACCTTGCTTGCTCCTCCCACGACAACTTTTAAGTAAAAAAAGATAAACAAAGTTGTTTAATTATCATGTAACATTAAAATCACAAATGCATGTTGGTGACCCCATTGATAATTTTTAACGTTGCGAGGATTAACTTGCATTGTGAGTCCCACTCGCCACATTTGTGGAGTAGTAATAGGGTTTTTTTCGAGATCATTCTAGGACACGTGTTAATTTTGGAGTAGGAGTACGGCCTAATGTCGTTCTGAAAAAAAAATATGTGCGATCCATCTAGTACGTGTTTAAATACTGATACGTACCGGCTGGTATTACCAGTAAATATCTGGATTTGATCAGTCGTCTGCAGTAAACTAGGCTGGTGTTTTTTTCCAGTATTTTCACTATTCATTACCGTCGTATTTTCCGATATGTTTCCGGTATTGTAAAACGGTTTTTTTTTTATTTTTATTGTTTTTTCATTTTTAAAAAAATTTGTTTTTGGTGATATTTTAATGTTATTTTTTGTTGTTTGTGAACTTTAAAACTTATATTTTGTTATGAAATACCTATTTGGTATTATTTCTGAGTACATTGTAATTCTTTCGTTGAATTGTAACAAGTTTGTATTTTTATAAAAAAAAATTAAAATTGTACCGACCGGTATTTCCATAACCACCAATACGGCAGATATACCAGTATTCGGTTCCATATTGATACGACTAAAACATCGATATTTAAGACATTGCATTTAGTTTTCAAACAAGGAGCCCTCTTTTGAAAGTTTGGACACGCATTAAACATTAAACATGGCTAGACTTGGAAATTTAACAAGCACGAGAAATGTTGAAACTTGGGTGGAATAAACTTTTTAGTGGCGTAGGAAAAAAATAACGATTAGAATTTACATTAGAGGATGCGCGCATCGATAAACTTTTTTTTTTGCATTTTTTTTTCTCGATATATTTTTCATATTTTATAAAAATATATCTACCAATAAACTAAAACAGAAGTGAGATATTCTTGAAACGACACGTGGCATAATCCTTGATCGACACGTGTCCTTTTAATTTATTTATTTTATTAAATTAGCTTTTTTAGTTGTATATAAATTCAATTTTCCTTATTAGACTTATAATTAAACTCTAACTATTGGCTTATTAATACAAAAGACATTATAACCTTATTTGATTGATCGTTTTCTTAAAACGACACGTGGCGTAATCCTTGATCGACACGTGTCCTTTTAATTTATTTATTTTATTAAATTAGCTTTTTTAGTTGTATATAGATTCAATTTTCTTATTAGACTTAGAATTAAACTCTAACTATTGGCTTATTAATACAAAAGACATTATAACCTTATTTGACCATGTTCTTAAAAAGACACGTGACGTAATCCTTGATCGACACGTGTCCTTTTAATTTATTTATTTTATTAAATTAGCTTTTTTAGTTGTATATAGATTTTTTCCTTATTAGACTTAGAATTAAACTCTAACTCTTGGCTTATTAATACAAAAGACATTATAACCTTATTTGATTGATCGTTTTCTTATTAATAAATTGTCTCTTTTTCTTTCTCAATTCTTCAACTCCTATTATTTATATTAACTATAATAAGTTATTAACATGAAGACTTCAAAAATTTGAGTTTACGATTCCGAAATCACAAGGCTATTTGCCGTCATCCATTATGCTTACAAGTTCGATTTTGATGTGATTCTAAAAATTTAAGGTAAATCCAAAACTCTAACTAAACATATATTATATTTATCATTACTGTTTATTATAATTTAGCTTCGATCATCAATTTACTTTAACCTGAATTTATTTCATACTCACGAATCATGTATGAGGCATATTCGAATTTCTTTATGATACAATCTATATAGCTACCGTACATCGTACGGGTATTAGGACTAAGTTATATATAATAGGACGTTAAGGGAAATGATCATCTTACCCTTACACTTGTTGCACGTGCCTCCATTAACGGCCAAAAACTCACGCCGTGTGAGGGGAGGACCACGATTGCGAAATTTTGTCAGCTTTAAAGTAAAATTTTATTTAATTAAAAGATATAACTATTTTAACTTAACAACTAATATTAATTTATAAACTATTTTGTATTATAATTTATAAATATACAAAAAAAAGTATTTATGCTGGAAATATACTATTAACTTAACATTAATATTAATTAATACTCTATTGTTGTAATAATACTAGACTTATGCCCGCGCAATGCGGCGGAGGTGGTGGTGGTGACGGTGATGGGGGCGACGATGGTGGTGAATGTAAAAGTAATTGATGTTAAAGGTGGTATTGTAGTTATTTTAGTATTTATGTTGTAAATTATTTCATTAAAGTATTATAGGTATATTAGATGAGAGATGTTTAAATTAGTGAATAAAGGAGAAGATTATTTTGTTTTCAAAGGTAAGAAATTATAAAATAAAATAAGGGTGATACTAGGGATACACCGTCCACTGTTCATATAAACACATCCCAAACGCCCCGTTTTACGTAAAACGCCGCGTTTTCACCACGTTTTATATAAAACGCCGCGGCACCGGTTAGGCGGAATCGTAGGATATGACGAAAAGATATAGCATAGCACATGGAATTTATAATAGAGTCATACTAAATGAAATCCAAATAAAAGTAATTCCCACAAGCGGGATAGATCTAGGCAACACGCCTCAAATAGCAAAAGATGTAGCAAATAGCAAATAAAGTTCAATTGTTCAAATGCAAAGCTAGGAGTCCATGAAGGATCTCTTTATTGGTCTTCCTAAGGTCCATATGCTCACTCTCCTTAAGCATTGTTATTACCTGAAAATGAATGCTCGAAAATGTCAACATAACGTTGGTGAATTCGTAGGTTTAATGTAATACAAATGAATTTGCTGTGCATGATATAAGAAGTTTGGACAATAGTGTAAATATAAACATGTAGTAGCATGTATGCATACCAAAAACTCAATGCCATCATAGTATTCCAACAACACAAACTCATCACTGCTTTCCAACAACTCAATCACATCACTGCTTGCCAACAACTCAATCACACATTGTAATACCAACAAACTACCAGCTGGAGTATAAAGTTGGCTAATTGTTATCACTGTTATCCATTGCCACAAATTGTCTTCAATAGATATCGACCGACATCTATTGCATCATTGTAATCACACAAGCCAAGCTAACATACACATTTCATAATTACACATATATGTCCAATAAAACAAACTAGTTTTGGCACAGCTAGTAAAAGAAATGAAAAGTGTTTTGAGCATCATTTTCCCCCAAAGAAATAATATAAAAAGGGGCCACGAAACTCACCTCAACAAGCAAGTAGTTGTGCAAAGTCCAAAATGATCACTAGAATCTACACAACATATATAAGAACAAGTTACAATTATGGACATGGTCAATAACCGTCCATTGTAACCCGTATTTGATGAAATACACATATGGCTACTTTCAAAATATTCCCAACCTGATTTGTCATGTATAATTAAGTTACAAGTCATATAACTTAATATAGAGTATTTGTTTTAATAATGTATCATTGGTTTCTACAAGTTCATATTCGCTAAAATTTTTGGTAACTTTATCTATTTTTAATCTGGATCAAACAGACTAACCAAGACCTTAAATTTTTACCACTGTAACTTTTATGTGTTAGATACTTACATGAATTTTTACGGAATTTATTTTGTACTTTAACTATTTTTAAAAATTCGATAATTACAGACTAGTCAGAAAATTCACTGTTTGCGCACAGAAAAGTTTTATAAAAGTTAAGGACCTTCGGAGCTTCAAAATCCAATTTTTTTACTATCAACTCTTAACATCTTAAAAATGTTTCTGGAAAAAAATAAACTTCCAGTTCTTAAAATTGACCAAGATATGACTATTTGAAGTCGACCGAAATCTGTTCGGAAAACTCAGATTTGCGCAGTTTTCTCATAAAATTCTTTTAGACTTCCTGAACTTAATTTTAGACACCAAAAACGTGACTTAACCATCTTCCATGACCAAGATACGACCTTTCAAAGTTAACAAACTGAATCTGTCCAGATTCTGAAATAACTCAAACTTACTATTTTAAAGACTACTACAACTAAATATTTTTATATAAACTTTTAAATCTTTCCAACACCAATTTAAATCTGTTATTATGATTTCCATGTCTTCATAATTAGATTTCTTAAATTACATTAATTATTACGCTTCAATTAATACGTAACTTTTAACATTAATATGATTTATACTTTAAGCTCTTGATTTAACCTTAAAAAGTCTTTTATTAGTTCTTGTAAATTTTGCCATAATATATTTTCATCAAATAGGTTACTTAAAATAAAAGATTCAATAAATATAAAGATAATTTATATATGAAAAGAAAAGATAAGTAATTTACCCCAAGATTGATGATCTCTCCTTAGATACCTTGACAAAATAACATAAAATATAATCTATAAGGATTTTATTATTAATTGTAATTTAAATCAAAAGTTCATAAGAATTATAATTAATCTTACCAAATATTTGCTTGACAATGATGATTAAAAAATTGATTTGTGATGTGGGTTTGGTTCGACGGCAGGAGAAGGCAAGCACAAGTTTTGTTGTAGATTCTTGATAATTAATATTGCTTATATCTTATATATGTATATAGCTAAGTGTTTGAATTAAGTTACAATTAGGATTAATAAATTATTGTATACAAGAGTTCTAAATGGGATGGGATTGTAAATCCCTTTAGCCGTAATCCATGCCAGGAGTTTAAAAAAAATTGTGTATTGTTATTTGATATAAGCTAATTTAATTGCATTTGATCTTTTTAATTGTTTTATTTATTTATCTATTTAACCTATAAGTAAAATGTTATTATTTCTACTACATACTATCATTTACTTTGATGATTATAGACTTTAACACACTAAGTAGTGTATAGAGATTTATCAATGTCTAGAAATGAAGATGACATATAACTATATGTCTAGATATCAACGGAAATAACTATAACTGTCTAAGTTTAGGAAGATAGAATGACTAAATCCTAAACTATTGGAATCCAAGAAATAAGCCACATATTGGAATGATCACCACATTTCTATGCTTGTTATACTATATAGGCACATTGACTAGTCAAGAAATTTGAAATGTAAGTTAGAGACTATAATAAATTACCAGTTTTGGCCGGTGTTGGATAGTAAAAGCTATAAGGAGAATTACACGTGGTCTGACACACATCCCCCGTTTTAGGTACCGTTTTACATAAAACGCTACGTATTAGGTTAAAATCCAAAACTGCCCATTTTACGTCATACGTGTATATCCCAGTACCGTTTTGTAAACAGAAACGGAGCGTTTTAGACAAAACGGTCAGTATTTGCTCAAGTACCATACTTAGCATCACATTTTACCACGTTTTATATAAAACGCCGCGTTTGGCCGGTGTTGGATAGTAAAAGCTATAAGGAGAATTACACGTGGTCTGACACACATGTTACCGTTTTACATAAAACGCTACGTATTAGGTTAAAATCCAAACTGCCCATTTTACGTCATACGTGTATATTCCAGTACCGTTTTGTAAACAGAAACGGAGCGTTTTAGACAAAACGGTCAGTATTTGCTCAAGTACCATACTTAGCATCATATTTTAAAGGCCACGTTTTATATAAAACGCCGCGTTTGGCCGGTGTTGGATAGTAAAAGCTATAAGGAGAATTACACGTGGTCTGACACACATGTTACCGTTTTACATAAAACGCTACGTATTATGTTAAAATCCAAAACTGCCCATTTTACGTCATACGTGTATATCCAGTACCGTTTTGTAAACAGAAACGGAGCGTTTTAGACAAAACGGTCAGTATTTGCTCAAGTACCATACTTCGCATCACATTTTAAACGGCACAAATTACTGTATATGTTGGACCGTTTTGTACAAAACGGAGTCGTTTTCTTATGGTTAATGCAAATTTTTTGAAATTTGTATAAAGTTTGCAATTACAATATAGACAGTGAGTTATTAGTTTTTAATCAAGTGAGCATTTTCTAAATGTATAGGTTTGGACTAACTTTTTATTCGAAAATGTATAGGTTTGGAAAATAGACAAAGTTATTTGAACCGCAAATACTTGGGGTTTTTAGTTTATGAAATCAACTAACAATTGTTTGTATTTTATGGAATTATGTTACTAGGTTTATGAAAGCTGAAATTTTGTGTAATCCACTTCGGAGGGTTTTACTTTCATCAAGTTCTAGATGCTTATGTATAGGGTCATCCGCAGCCTTCCCACCACACCTAAAACCCTTTGAAAGTAAAGCCGACCTCTATGTATGTACTTCTATCCTAAGAGTTACAATATCACAAACACAGTCGTAAACCATCACACGATCAATCCAAAACTGTCTACCAAACTACAATCAATCAGAAATTAACTAGACAGTCAAGTCAAATCAACCAAACAATCCAACAACACGTATATGTACACTTTTCAGCCCGAATCTCTATTGAGTAGGGAGCTACGAAACTCACCTGATCGGAAAAGAAGTTAAATTTGATACAAAGTTGAGTTACAGTCGCTCGATGTTCGCTTCGCGTCCAAAACCTAAATATCGATCATGTACATTCACATCAACACACATAAACACATATACGTAGTTATCAAATACTCGGCAAAACCCTAATTAGGTTTCCAAAGTGGTTCTCGACGTTAAGTGACTTCTAAGACTCTTAATCATTGTTATATAAGTTAAGAAGTGATTTAGATCGAAGCCCAATACGTTATTAGGGTTCTGGAAGTCAACTAGGTCAAACAAGAAAATCAGAAAATTACAACTGGCGTAACTTACGGCCCTAAGGGGCGTAGGTTACGCCCTTGCAAAGTCTAGTGAAAAGGGGGCGTAAACAGAAGAAATTTGGCGTAATGAAAATGGAGAGCACCGTAAGGTACGCCCACACTTGGCGTAAGGTACGCCCAAAGAAAAATCAACTGGCGTAACCTACGGCCCTAAGGGGCGTAGGTTACGCCCCTTACTGGGCAGCTCTACGACCTACTGCAGAATTTTATGCAGAAAATCAAGACCCAAAACCCTATTTCATGAACTCAAAACCCTAAATCGATATCTAAGGCTTATGGACTCGTTTTAAAGTTACCCTTGACCTTCTAACACCTAAATACACTTGCCCAAACCCGTATTTCCATCCATAACATCATCAAATCTTCCAAAACAATCAAACCCTAGTTAAACCCTAATTTGACCCGAAATCCATTTTGAATCGTTTTAGGACATGTAAATGTACGAGATGACTAGAAACGAGTATACTAACATAAATAGAAGCAAAATGAATGAATTAGACTTACCAAAACTTCTTTCTCGAGCTAGAACCCGAATTGGGTCAAAATGGGTAAAACCTTGCACTATGACTTTTGATCCTTCGATATGGTGACAAGAAGATGAAGACGATGATGATTCTCGAGTTAAACTAGTTCCAAAACGCCAAATGATGCTAGAGAAGTGAAGAAATGAGATGGATGGTCTTGCTTTTTACTTGGAAAGAAAAGAGAATAGAGAAAAGAGAAAAGAGATAGAATGTGTGGTGGAAGGGAGAGATAAGGGGAGGGAAATGGGTCAAGAGGGCTGGTGGGTCGTGGATAACCCACGGGTCGACCCGTTTCTCTTCCTAAGTCAAAATACACATCGTTAGGCATTTAAACACCGATCAAAACACATTATTGACCCGAATACAACACGTAGCATTTTGGTGTTCTCCCAACATAGTGTGGGTGAAACAGTGATTGGATAGATGTTCTGTCAGAGAATATCTACAAGTGTTGGCCCCAGATTTGTCGTTTACCAGTGACGTTTTACCTTAAACGTCGCTTACTCGAGTCCTCCCAATAAAGTGACCAGGATAGTGGGTGTCCTCACAAAAATGAATACATTTTATAAAATCCAAATACAAAAATTAGTTTTAAAGTTAGTAGCGTGTTACATAAAACAGGATGTTTTATGTACATAAGTTAGTGGGTGACAAACTGACATTCACACAGTTGCATGCATGGATAGACTGTGTCAGATTAGATCTGCATGATTGTCATCTCATTTGTCGTTTACCAGCTACGTTTTATCTAAAACGTAGCATTTTGGTGTCCTCCCAACATAGTGGGTGAAACAGTGATTGGATAGATGTTCTGTCAGAGAATATCCACAAGTGTTGGCCCAGATTTGTCGTTTACCAGTGACGTTTTACCTTAAACGTCGCTTACTCGAGTCCTCCCAATAAAGTGACCAGGATAGTGGGTGTCCTCACAAAAATGAATACATTTTATAAAATCCAAATACAAAAATAGTTTTAAAGTTGGTAGCGTATTACATAAAACGGGATGTTTTATGTACATAAGTTAGTGAGTAACAGACTGACATTCACACAGTTGCATGCATGGATAGACTGTGTCAGATAAGATCTGCATGATTGTCATCTCATTTGTCGTTTACCAGCTACATTTTGACAATCCACGATTTGCTTAACTTATATTAATTATCTAGACAAGAAAGTAAATAATAGAAAGTAAAGAACAAGAACAAGAGTAAAGTTCAAATACAAAAATCTAAGCAAGTCTAATCATATGTATCATTGATTAAACAGTGAATACATGGTCGATATTACAACTTGACTTACAAGAAAATAAATGAACATACAATTGTTAAGTTTAGACTAACTAAAAACTTAAACAATTACAAGAGAGAAAATAAGTGACAAACACTTGTGGTGACAAACACAAAGTGTTTATGGTGCGGCTGTGTTGCCTTATATAGGGGAGGAATTAGGGCAACATAGCCTTACTTTGATAGTGATGGATGGTGGTTGTCGAGATCTCATTGGCTTGAAGTACTTGCGACAGACGCCCTTTGTCTTCTTTACCAAATCGGGTATGAGAGAGAAACCCTTCTCTTTTGATCCAACTGCATCTTTGCCATACAAGGTACATGACAGTTGGAACAACCACCATGTGACTCTTGTCTTTTTTATGTTCAAATTCTTCCCGTCTTGACAAACAACTTGGATACGAATTTCTTGCTGATTGGAGTCACTTGACTTGCTGAATGATGTCGCTGATGAATTATCATCAGCGACCAAGTCTGGTCAGCGAATCCTTGACTCAACACGTTTTATCTAAAACGTAGCATTTTGGTGTCCTCCCAACATAGTGGGTGAAACATTGATTGGATAGATGTTCTGTCTGTTGGCCCTTAATTTGTCGTTTACCAGTGACGTTTTACCTTAAACGTCGCTTACTCGAGTCCTCCCAATAAAGTGACCAGGATAGTGGGTGTCCTCACAAAAATGAATACATTTTATAAAATCCAAATACAAAAATTAGTTTTAAAGTTAGTAGCGTATTACATAAAACAGGATGTTTTATGTACATAAGTTAGTGGGTGACAGACTGACATTCACACAGTTGCATGCATGGATAGACTGTGTCAGATAAGATCTGCATGATTGTCATCTCATTTGTCGTTTACCAGCTACGTTTTATCTAAAACGTAGCATTTTGGTGTCCTCCCAACATAGTGGGTGAAACAGTGATTGGATAGATGTTCTGTCAGAGAATATCTACAAGTGTTGGCCCCTAAATTTGTCGTTTACCGGTGACGTTTTACCTTAAAAGTAGCTTACTCGAGTCCTCCCAATAAAGTGACCAAGATAGTGGGTGTCATCACAAAAATGAATACATTTTATAAAATCCAAATACAAAAATTAGTTTTAAAGTTAGTAGCGTATTACATAAAACAGGATGTTTTATGTACATAAGTTAGTGGGTGACAGACTGACATTCACACAGTTGCATGCATGGATAGACTGTGTCAGATAAGATCTGCATGATTGTCATCTCATTTGTCGTTTACCAGCTACGTTTTATCTAAAACGTAGCATTTTGGTGTCCTCCCAACATAGTGGGTGAAACATTGATTGGATAGATGTTCTGTCAGAGAATATCCACAAGTGTTGGCCCTAAATTTGTCGTTTACCAGTGACGTTTTACCTTAAACGTAGCTTACTCGAGTCCTCCCAATAAAGTGACCAAGATAGTGGGTGTCATCACAAAAATGAATACATTTTATAAAATCCAAATACAAAAATTAGTTTTAAAGTTAGTAGCGTATTACATAAAACAGGATGTTTTATGTACATAAGTTAGTGGGTGACAGACTGACATTCACACAGTTGCATGCATGGATAGATTGTGTCAGATAAGATATGCATGATCGTCATCGCATTTGTCGTTTACCAGCTACGTTTTATTTAAAACGTAGCATTTTGGTGTCCTCCCAACATAGTGGGTGAAACAGTGATTGGATAGATGTTCTGTTAGAGAATATCTACAAGTGTTGGCCCTAGATTATCCGAGTTTTATGTAAAACGGACTTTATATGATGACTATAAGTACATACCTTCTATTTATAAAATTTCCAGTGCCAAAAGTTGTACCCACCCAAAATGGCAGACAGCTTGTGGAGGGCCCTTTGTGGATTGAAAACTTCCATCTTACATAAAACGTTGGTACTCAAAATGTGGTATAAATAAGTTTCATTGTACATTCCTTTTCTGAAACAACTCAAACACTCGACTTGTCTGCCAGCTTTGCTATCCCATTTTGTAAAATGATAATAAGGCATATGTTTGCACCTGCATTTCAATACATGAAACTACCGTATAATCAGATAACGTGACTCAACATCATTTGTAAATGGTACTCGTCGTACAATAGCGGCCGACAATGAGTCAGCATGGCGCCACTTTTAGTAAGTAGATGTCACGGCTGCTACTCCATACCGTGCCAATCTCGGCGACACCTTTTTTATTTATATTTTTTTTTACTCTGTAGATTTTGGCGTGTATCGTTTACCCTGATCGTGTGACGATGTTCGGGCTGAATCACATGTCCTTTTTCCATTATATGTATTGTGGTTTTTATATGTACACACTTTCTTATCAACGACCGTTACAAGGTGGTACATGATATAGTTAAATGTGTCAATCAAAGAGATAGTTAAATGTGTTTGTGTGTGTAGTTTCATGGTGTATATTTAGCCTATATTTATGTAGATTTTGATATTTCGTGATTTTTTAGATAATATATAAGAAAAGTCTTTTTGGATGTAAATGTAACAAATCATTTATAATCACTTTGATATATGTCCCGTATTAGTTAGTTAATAGTTTGAGTAAACATTATTTGTCATATATGTACGAGAAATATAGCGTGAAAGTTGGAAAATTTTTATGTAACTCATAAAATTAGATGAACTAAACAGGAAAATATAGTAAATAGTTTTAAACAAATGTTCTGTTTAACTTAAAATGGAGAGTCTTAGAGAAAATTTGTCATTTTATATAAAACGTTGCCTTACCAGCACATGCAAATGGACAGAGTGACTATAAATAGATGAGTTTGATTGTTTACTTTAGCATGTAAAATACTTCTAGACTTAAAATGAAGGAGAATTTCACTAAACATATACATCACGCAATAGTTACAGTTCTACACTCGAATGGTGGTAGAATTTTCAAAATATCGGATAGGGTGACTCAACATCAAGAGGAGAATACAAAAGTGGAAAAAGAAAACCCAAATTGTGGATTTCTATTTCCGTCCTTTGTATAAGTTGATTGATTTATACTATGTAGGATTTGGATAGTATAGTTGTTTTTTTACAATTGGTTGAACGATTTTAAAGATTATTTGGTATAATATTCTTGATGTTTAGTATAATAATGTAAATTGAAAGTTTTAGTTATAATAATATTGGAAATCCGATATTTGGTATGAATGAAATTGTATATCCTCAAATTCATGTTTTATTCAATAAAGATGGTTGGCGGAAAATCATTTTAGTATATGTTAAAAGCTTTCAAATCTATGAAAATGGCGCTCTAATGCCATAGATATCAATGAATAATCTGAATTTCACCTAAAATGGGGCGTTTTGTTGTCGAAGTTTTCTAGGTGGCACAAATGATGTTGTAGATTTCAATGTGTTACACTGGTCTCTGGGTGGCGCAGGGAATCTGATACCATATGTAGATCAATAAATGTGACGTTTTATTTAAAATGGAGAGTTTTAGGGAAAATTAGGTGGTTTATATAAAGCGCTGCTTTACCAGCACATGCACATGGACAGAGTGACTATAAATAGATGAGTATGATGGTTTACTTTGCCATGGAAATACCTTCTACCACAAAAATGGAAGGGAAATTCACTACACATAATCATCCCGCAATAGTTACAATTATACACTCACCTCAACTGGGTGCAAAATTTTAAAATATCGGATAGCATGACTCAACATCAAGAGGAGATTACGAAAGTAGAATTATCTTTAAAGCACCCCACATATACAGAACTTGTAGACAATGTGGGTGCTCTTATCTAGGTGGTGCGGAAAATCTTTAAAGATTAGTCGGACAATAAAACCGACGTCTTATATAAAACGGCAAGTCTTTGTGAGGGAGAAGTTGAAAGTGGCCGAAAACATACAGCTTTGAGAGAGCTCCACGACAATAAGTATGTAAATTATTGACAACCACATAAATATTTGACAACCACATATTGTTTTACATAAAACGGATGTACGCATTCTCCCTATAAATAGATTGTTTATTATGTTGTCGAACAATCACACATATGCACATTACCACACCACTATCTCTGAAGGTGGTTGTATCCCCACAAAGTGAATTTTTTGCATTTGATCTCACAAAGTCGTGGTGCCATTTTGAAGGTATAGATAGTAGTAATAAAAGAACTTCCAAAATACATTCAGACAACGTGACTCAACATCATTCTCATTTAACAATACATTTATAAATACATATATGTTAACAACACCAAATTAAATAGATCAAATATTGTTGATAAAAAAGATGAAGCGGTACAAGCCATAATCCATATAAGAGGAAAAAACCAAATGACTCAGCCCATACATTGTCACGAAACCGAAATGAACCCATACAGGTCATAATCCATATGGTCAAAGAAAAATTACACAAAAAGAATCTAACATAAGCATGAGGGCAAATGATATGATCAGTGGGGTGATTTTGAACATGATAGTACGTCCTGAATTCTCATTTAAACAGCGTTATAGGCCACGTGTAATTCTCATTATAGCTTTTACTATCTACACACCGGCCAAACGCGGCGTTTTATGTAAAACGTGGCGTTTAAAATGTGATGCTAAGTATGGTACTTGAGCAAATACTGACCGTTTTGTCTAAAACACTCCGTTTCTATTTATAAAACGGTACTGGGATATACACGTATGACGTAAAATGGGCAGTTTTGGATTTTAACCTAATACGTAGCGTTTTATGTAAAACGGTACCTAAAACGGGGGAATGACACATGTCATTCCCTGACATGTGTGTCAGACCACGTGTAATTCTCCTTATAAGTTTTACTATCTACACACCGGCCAAACGCGACGTTTTATATAAAACGGCAAGTCTTTGTGAGGGAGAAGTTGAAAGTGGCCGAAAACATACAGCTTTGAGAGAGCTCCACGACAATAAGTATGTAAATTATTGACAACCACATAAATATTTGACAACCACATATTGTTTTACATAAAACGGATGTACGCATTCTCCCTATAAATAGATTGTTTATTCTGTTGTCGAACAATCACACATATGCACATTACCACACCACTATCTCTGAAGGTGGTTGTATCCCCACAAAGTGAATTTTTTGCATTTGATCTCACAAAGTCGTGGTGCCATTTTGAAGGTATAGATAGTAGTAATAAAAGAACTTCCAAAATACATTCAGACAACGTGACTCAACATCATTCTCATTTAACAATACATTTATAAATACATATATGTTAACAACACCAAATTAAATAGATCAAATATTGTTGATAAAAAAGATGAAGCGTTAGAAACCATAATCCATATAAGAGGAAAAAACCAAATGACTCAGCCCATACATTGTCACGAAACCGAAATGAACCCATACAGGTCATAATCCATATGGTCAAAGAAAAATTACACAAAAAGAATCTAACATAAGCATGAGGGCAAATGATATGATCAGTGGGGTGATTTTGAACATGATAGTACGTCCTGAATTCTCATTTAAACAGCGTTATAGGCCACGTGTAATTCTCATTATAGCTTTTACTATCTACACACCGGCCAAACGCGGCGTTTTATGTAAACCGTGGCGTTTAAAATGTGATGCTAAGTATGGTACTTGAGCAAATACTGACCGTTTTGTCTAAAACACTCCGTTTCTATTTATAAAACGGTACTGGGATATACACGTATGACGTAAAATGGGCAGTTTTGGATTTTAACCTAATACGTAGCGTTTTATGTAAAACGGTACCTAAAACGGGGGAATGACACATGTCATTCCCTGACATGTGTGTCAGACCACGTGTAATTCTCCTTATAAGTTTTACTATCTACACACCGGCCAAACGCGGCGTTTTATATAAAACGTGGCATTTTACATAAAACGGGACGTTTCGGATGTGTTTCTGGGAACAGTTGATGTGTGTAGATAGCCGCTTCCTTTATTATTAATAGTATATAGATAAGCATACAAGAAATAAGTGTTACCTAGATTGAGTGTACCAATCATCTATTACCCATCACGTCCGTCTTGCCACCTCCAACGAACTTAAAAAGTGTAATAATGTAACACCGGTATATGATAAAATGAACAGAATGTCAACAAATCATTCAATTAAAAAATAATCAATGGTAATTTAATATTTTGTAATTTTATTAGTATTTTATAACATTATACTTGGTATTCCATCTTGAATGGTCAACACCAAGTTGGGCATCTTCCTCATTCCCCTTCTTGAGAAGATTATGTATTGTTCTACTTAATTTGATAACATCCTTTAAAATGATTTGTTTCCTCATTTATATCATTCAAAGCTTTATTAATTTTGACTTTTTATGTTAATGAAAAACTTTGGTGTATAGGGGGCCAATTTTTGATATCGTGTAGGGCTTTAAGATCCACAAGATGGACATGCTATCTAGTCAAGGACCTACGTAGTTTTGAATCCTAGATTCGTCACTGGTTGCTCAACCCGTTATAGTGTTATCCGGTTTGGATAACCAACTATCCGATTTTAAGTTCAGAGATTACTAATTAAATGTCATTAAATAAATCTCAAGCGATATATCAAACTTATTATAATTGAAATTTTCCTAAATTTTTCTCATAAATTTCATGTTAGGTACCAAATTACCAAAAGAACTATTTTTACCAAAAGTCGTAGATTTTAACATAAATGTTCAGTGTATATTATCTACTTATAAAAAGTCATCATTTATAAAGGTTGCGTATAGAAAATTGAATGAATATCCTTTAGTGATACGATATGGGTACCGCGCAATGTAGCGTCAGTAGCGGTGACGGGTGACGGTGTGGTTATTAAGATGTAAAAGTAATTGATGTAAAGGATAGTGTAGTTATTTTATGCGTTAAGTTATATATGTTGTAAATAACTTCATTAAAAGTTTTATAAGTATATTTGATGAAAATATTTAAATTAGTGAATAAATAAGATAGTTGTTAAAATTTGGATAGATATGGTTGAATATATTTTGAGGATAGTTTTGGGTAAATGTACTGTGTAGGTTGATAATGTATTAAAAATTAAGAGTATTTAAAGTTTTTTAAAAATAGAATGTTAAAAGAATGAGGGACAATTTGTTTTATAAAGAGTAAAGTTAAAGGAGGATAATAAAGTTAAATATTTTTTTTTAGTTGCCCTTACAGAAGACACAAAATAAATATTAAATTGTTATTTTAAATAACACAATGGTAAATATGATATAATCTAGACAAAATTCGGATATATATATAATTATAAATATATATTAAACGAGGGTTGGTGCCCGCGCGTTGCGGCGGTTAAACGGTGATGATAATACAAAACAATGGGGGAGGAATTGATATGCGTGTGTGTAAATAGGAAGGAGAGAAAGAAGTGACTGTGTGTTAGATCTTGGTAGGGTGTTTGTCTAATTGTGTTTAGAGATATAAAATTAGAGGTAATGTGTGAATTAGGAGCAATATGAAGATATTGAAAAAAGTGCTTAAATTACTTAAAATAGAGTTTCAATATATTTTATAAGGGTTTATAGATTTATAGATATGTAATTAGGGTGTTAATATGGAACATATATAAAATTTTCCCTAAATAATAGCAAACAAAAGTGTTATACTCCGTAACTTTCTACATGTTGAAACCTGTATGAAATGGGGATATTTCTTAATATTTTTAGAAAGAAATCTGGCAGAATAATAATGATAGTAAGATAAAAGTCAAATGATGCAGAAGAATTAAAGAGGCTAAATAAATCATAATGGGTTGGTGTTGGTGGTAGTTCGATTTTTTTTTTTATAAACTTTCCATTTCCAATTTAGTGATGCCGAACTGCCGAAGAATTGTTTTCAAATATTTTAGGCGGTAAATGGGTCGAATGAATTGATTTGGTGATCTTTCAACAGAGTACTCCGTATATTGTTTGACTGAGAAAAAAAGTATATTTCAACATCTTCAAATCTTTTCACACACGTTCGTAGATCGATGCTAACAGACTATTTAGGGAGAGTCGAATATGTCTTTGTGCAAATAGAGGTTGTAAAACTCCCCCGAGTCGGCCGAGTACCCAAAATAAACTTCTGACTCCCCACCTCTCCGAGTCGAGTCCGAGTCACGAGTTCTCTAACTTCGATACGGACAAAATGATGATAAAGTGTGAATCTATCAACTAATCTTACGTTTAATTTTCAACTTTTGAATTGTTATGTTACTGTTTTTAAATAATTATGTTTAAATTTGAAGTTTGGAATATATTTTTAAAGTTTTATTACATATAATCTCCAAAATACTTATGTTTGTATATAAAAATCTAATCCGAGTTCTCCCCGAGTCAAGTCCGAGTCTTCAAAAACTCCTGACTCCTCCCCACACCGAGTCGAGTCCGAGTCACGAGTTCTCCAACCTTGACAAATACACGATCTAACTTGTAAACGTATCCGTACTCTTTTCAGGCTATCTCAAGATATGTACTTAAATAATAGAAAAAGAATAAATAACATCTAACACCGTCATCCAAAATAAAGATGCTAATTACTTGATTCAACATTAGTGGTATATATACTAAAGAATCTAACACATAAACGCATGTAAAAAAGATGGGTGTTATTAGCGTAAATAAATAAAAAATGTGTTTTTCATATTAAACTCTTACATCTGAATTTTATGATAAAAATACAATCATTTAAGCACGATAAGGCCTGTCATTTATCAAAATCTTTGTATAAATAAATTAATTAGTATAATCTCTTAAATCATTCTCGGAAAATGATTGTGGATACATTTTCAATTTAGGTTCTGGTATATATATATATTCATTATTATTATATATATACATATATTATTATTGTTATTACTATCATTTATTTATTTACACTTGTGTGTATATATATATATATATATATATATATATATATATATATATATATATGTATCATTTTGTTATTAGATGAAGTTTTAAATGCATTAATTTATATATATATATATATATATATATATATATATATATATATATATATATATATATATATATATATATATATATATATATATATATATATATATATATATATATATATATATATATATATATATATATATATATATATATATATATATATATATATATATATATATATATATATATATATATATATATATATATATATATATATATATATATATATATATATATATATATATATATATATATATATATATATATATATATATATATATATATATATATATATATATATATATATATATATATATATATATATATATATATATATATATATATATATATATATATATATATATATATATATATATATATATATATATATATATATATATATATATATATATATATATATATATATATATATATATATATATATATATATATATATATATATATATATATATATATATATATATATATATATATATATATATATATATATATATATATATATATATATATATATATATATATATATATATATATATATATATATATATATATATATATATATATATATATATATATATATATATATATATATATATATATATATATATATATATATATATATATATATATATATATATATATATATATATATATATATATATATATATATATATATATATATATATATATATATATATATATATATATATATATATATATATATATATATATATATATATATATATATATATATATATATATATATATATATATATATATATATATATATATATATATATATATATATATATATATATATATATATATATATATATATATATATATATATATATATATATATATATATATATATATATATATATATATATATATATATATATATATATATATATATATATATATATATATATATATATATATATATATATATATATATATATATATATATATATATATATATATATATATATATATATATATATATATATATATATATATATATATATATATATATATATATATATATATATATATATATATATATATATATATATATATATATATATATATATATATATATATATATATATATATATATATATATATATATATATATATATATATATATATATATATATATATATATATATATATATATATATATATATATATATATATATATATATATATATATATATATACATATATATATATATATATATATATATATATATATATATATATATATACATACTTTGATTTATATAGTTATTTATATATATATATATATACCACATATATATATATATATATTTATAAAATAAAATGTAATAGATTTTTGTATTGGTTAGGGAAATGACTCATAAACGGTCATAATGATATTCTGATAAAGTGTTAGGTTAGACTTTTCTATCTTATACAGAAACTAGAAACATACTTTTTACACCATCGTAATAGGGATAAAACTGTCTACATCTTAACCTCACCATATACCGTGAAGGTATTGGGACTCAAAACCCGTAAAAAACAGCATTGAGTGTTTACTTACTCGTTCTCCCAAATTTATTAACATGAAATGAAAACATCCATTTTAAACTTATAATTACATATATCAATTTTTTTAAACCGGTCTGTCTAGGATTTTCCCTTTTACCAGTTTAGTGAAGGCATCTAGGCTTGGAGTGAACCTGGTTAAACTGGATGAACCTGACCAGGTCTAAATCGGGTTGGCTAACTTTTTCTGAATTTTTCTTTTTGGTTGTTTCGATTAAACTCTTAAATTTATGTTGTTCTTAAGTTAAATTTCTTTAGATAACACTATGCTAAATGTATATTTCTTTATGTTTCCAATTTAGTCGGACCGATAAAATATAGTGTGGCAGATTCAATGCCCATTCCAGTTTTAAAATTGATCACAAAAAAAAAAGAATTTTGACTAAAAAGGTGTATTTCAAAAATGGTCAAAGACAAAAAAATATGGTATTGTAAGAACTTCTAAAAATAGTAAATGCTGTCTTTTTCTTAAATATTCAAAATAATTTGAATCTTTGAAAAATGAAAATAGTTAAAACTTTCTTTTGCTATAAATAGGTTTGTATATCCACACAAACAAGTCATACAAATAATATATATCACCAAACTAACTCACTCTTGTATCACTTAATTCTTAGACTGTACCAA
Organism: Erigeron breviscapus; assembly: GCA_034093135.1. Classification (NCBI taxonomy): domain Eukaryota; kingdom Viridiplantae; phylum Streptophyta; class Magnoliopsida; order Asterales; family Asteraceae; genus Erigeron; species Erigeron breviscapus. The sequence continues at coordinate 6,553,200 of CM067172.1, read as the reverse complement.
ATGGCTAATCAGGGAAGAGGCAGTGCAGTAATGGTAGCGGTCGTGTTGTGTCTGCTAGCGGTAGCCTTTCAGTTCGAGGTAGCTCAGGCAGCTACTTATGTAGTCGGTGGCAAAAGTGGCTGGACCTTTGGTCTCACTGGCTGGCCAAGAGGCAAGAAGTTTAAGGCTGGCGATGTTCTTGGTAAATATATTCTCTTCAACTTTGTGTGTTCATAATGGTTTAATTCTTCAAGTTTTTACTTTTGGTCGTAGTAACTATGTAAATTTTATTTTTTTTCCTGTGATTTCATCCTCTAAGTTTGTGCTAACGTATTATTTAAATTTTTTAAGAATCAATTGTATTGTGCAAAACATTTAGTGGTGTACCATTTTTAAAAAATGGTTTACGAATTATCCACCAACTTGAATTTTTTTTTTTAACGATAATCTTGGGCCCAATTGTAACTTCAAATGTTTAAACTCATTTTACATCAAAAACTTTAACACTATGTTCTCAAGTTTAGTTTATAAAAGAAGAGAAAAGAATGGAGATGAAAGTTTCTTCCTTCCAAATCACCCCAAATATGGGAAGAAAATATTTTAAACAAAATCAACTAAATTATCCTTTCAAATCATCTCATTTCATTTCTTTTCCATCACTAAAATAAACTCAAAAACACAACTTTTACAATCATTTATATTCTTCTCTTTTCCTTCTTTAAAAAAACTCAAAAATATATCATAAGAGTGTTTTCCTACTCAAAACCAGTTTCAAGTTGTTCAAAACACTAATTCATCTATTGATGGTTGATAACTTGATACCAACTTGAAACCTTTAAAGTTGAAAATTTGGCTACATATTTCCAAATACAAAACCTTTACAAAAGATAAAGTTTATAGGATCAAAACCTTAAATGTTAATTCAATAGATTAAAACGTCAAAAAGTTGAAATTTTAATTATCAATCATGATTAACTCATATTAAAGCAGGTCGAACTCATGAGGATTTAAATGCTTTCTTAAATCGTATCATAGTACTGAAAAATTACTATTTTTTTCCTATTGTAACTAGTATGAAGCATATTTTTCTCATTCATGTTTTATAGTTTGATAAAAAGCATTTATGGATAAACTTGACCCAACCGACTCATTTTGACCGATATTACAATCAACCCGGTACCGAAGGTCCTATAGCCTAGTGGTACTTTATAGGTGTCCCGTGTCCGTAGTAATTATGAGGTTGCGAGTTCAAACTTCATATTCATAATAAACAAATGTTTGAATAATTACGTAATGCGTGAATTTTTGTCTTACAGAGAAAACTCAACTTTTAAATCTAATTTTATTTTATTTTATGGGTCCATGTTACAAAATCAAATTATATAGACAATATGATTATGGATCTAATGTAGGCATGATAATGATATAGACAATATCATTTAACTCATAATTTGAATTCTTTTTTAATCATGTGATCAGTGTTTAACTACATGAAAGGACTACACAATGTGGTGGTGGTGAACAAGGCAGGTTATGATGGGTGTAGCACTAGCCCAAGAAATGCAAAAGTGTTCACAAGTGGAAAAGACAGAATTACCCTTGTCAAGGGTCTCAACAACTTTATTTGCACTATCCCTGGTCATTGTGCTTCTGGCATGAAGATTCAAGTCTTGGCTTCTTAAACAACAAAATATTATGAGATATAATGCCAATAAACTTGAATCATAGATTCACTATCTATTGTATGTTTGGTTGTATCTGTATTATCTTGACTTTCTCTTGGTTGTTAAAAATGTTATATGTATAAGTAAAGATTCACCAGAAATATAACTATATTTGGCTTAAAGTTAATGCTTTTTCATGTGATTTTTTGTTTTTTTTGTTTTTGTGGTATGTTGGCTTATATCTATTTTAACAAGCTTTTGTTCAATTTGTTAGATTATTGAATATGGGCTTGACTTGGTTTTTTCCTAATTTATAAGTATATTTTTATTTTATTATCATATTCCAAGTTTGTATCGGGTTGTCTAATATTTAAATACTCGATAGATAAAACTAAATGATCAAAAACACAATTTGATATTCTAAAAGGTGTAACTTTTTTAACAAACTGACCAACTAAATTGCAACGCTAGTGTTGTGATTTGGACATAATCACAGAATTACGTTGTGATCTGTAAATATCAAATCACATTTTTCGCCATTTAAGTTTTAACTCTTAACTAATGGACTTATTCATTTTTTTTCTTCATTAAATTCAATATATTTATACAATATTAAACATTTAAGTTTATAAAGATGGTACGAAAATACAAAATGCAATAAAAACATGATGCTAATTGCTAACGTCTATATTGCATCTTACAAAATGAATATCATATATTGTGAGATTGTTTGACTTGCTCATTAGAAAGAGACATTTATTTTTTCACGTGCAGGTGTTGTGACTTTGATGAGTGCTTGGATAGTTGGATGATAATATTGTGAGATTGTTTGACTTGCTCATTATACTGGCTGCAACTTTTATATTCTTACAAAATGACATATTTTTGTTTTGAAGATATCAACAAGCATCCATTGTCGTCCAGCGGTTAGGATATCTGGCTTTCACCCAGGAGACCCGGGTTCGATTCCCGGCAATGGAACTTTTTTGCTATTTTTTTAGATTCCTTAAATTATTACAGTAGTATATACACTTTGTTATCTAAATAAACAACCACAATCATTTTCATATACATTCATTCAATTAACACCAATCACACTGAAATCACCAAAAGATACCAACTACAGTATAATTTAAGGAGTATTGCATGAAAGTGTACTATAATACTGTGTATCCAACTTGCAATATTTATTGCATGTAGTAAATTGCTTTGATTGTTTAAATTTTGCGATTGTATGTATTAAACTTTGATCATATTGTTATTGTATGTATAATTGTATAGACTTAAATAATTTTTGCAATTATGTGTATCCAATTTTACTTTTTTTTGCCTAGATTACTTAATACATCAATTATATAAAAAAAAAGCAAGAATGATACGTAATAACAAAATAGGTAAAGTTTATAGTAGTTTATTATACTTTCATGTATTAATCATGAATTTAAAGCTGACTAGTGTACTCCATTTGTTAAACTGTAAAAAATAAATCATTTTTAAGTAATAGAAATGGTGCTAAAATCTTGAATGGATGGTGCTATACTGCTATTGTCATTTGTCAAATGGAGAATTTTCTCTTCAAAGGTCACAAATCATAATAAGATGCAGAAAAGTATGTACACAAAACTAACTATCTCTTTTTGATAAATAATAAACTAAGGTCATGTACAATATATTTCGGCATGCTAAGATTATGATTAGTAAAATTATTTTTGTTACTCTCATGTTTTATTTATAAATATCTATACTCCTTTATTTAATTTTGAAAAATTAAATACAACGAAAAATACTATTTTGCTTTCTATCATAGCATATCTATATTTATATTATTTTTCAAATTAACCACCTAGCTTCTGGCGCAGTGGCCAGCCGGGGTACCTTCTGGGTATCTTGGCGAGAGAGGGTATGTTGGCTTGGAGGTCATGGGATCGAATCTTGTATTCCCCATTGACCTCGGACATTTACCTCTTTAGCGTAAAATGGGCTCCCTTTGGGGTACCAGCGGTGTAAGGCGCCTCGAACCCTGAGCATACTGCCCGTTTGGATGTCACTGCTCAGCTCGATGGAACGACCTTCCCACCCGCCGTTCAAAAAAAAAAAAATTTATTTTCAAATTTATATATTTACATAACTTTTTTATATTGAAGCACTCCACCAATAGATAACAAGTACAATTTTTATATCCATGTGTTTAGATAATTCAAATCCGACGATCAACGACCTAACCGAAGTTTAGGAAACAAATTTCAGTAGACAAAATCATTCACCGCATATCATACATGTACGATTCTAGTAATTTTAAAGTCTAACAAGCAATTTGTAACATTATCTCAATGGATTTGATTTTATTCGTTAAGTCCACTTATAACAACTACCACTTAAAAAGATATAGTGCCTAAAACAATACATAATCATAGACTACTAATGAAGTTTACACTATGTAGAAAAAAAAACGGTTCAATAATACCATCCTTTTCTTCTTTTCATAATTGTCTCCATTAGATAAGCCTATTAATTCAAATCACCGACTAATTAAACCACCAAAAACAAGAAGTGTTTTTTGTTTTCCATTTTGCCTTTCACTCAACCAATTGAAGGAAGGTCAACTGATCTTAGGAAGGTCCTCATGATACAAGTAACGAGATGTATTTGATGCTTTTTATGTTTGGCTATTAAAATTAGACTGATATAAAACATATTTAGAAATTAAAATATACATAAAACAAATATTATTTGTTTGTTGCGAAACAAGCATATCGATCTATTAAAACACTCCAAAAACAAGTTACAAAAAATGACATTAAATCATTATTATAATTTCCAACAATAAAAACGATAGATATAGATATTCTACATTTCTACCTATACTTTTGTTTCAAGAAAACTTGAATAGAAAAACTTTATTTGAACTATATAAAACTTAATTAAAACTTCTCATAATATATCTCGAAACATAAATAAAAGGTCGTAATTATTTATAATATACGAGAGATAGTGCCCGCGCGTTGCGGCGGTGAGATGGTGGGGGTGATAGGTCAAGTCATAGAGTATGATAGTCAAATGCCTTAGCCGTACGGGCTCTGCCCTCGAATTTAAAAATTCGTCGAAAGTATATCGAATGACATCTTTAATGAAAGAGCATGAAATTTTAAGAACACCCATACAATTTTTATAATTTATCGATATATGGTTTTTGAGATAAAAGATTTTGAATGAATTAGAGGAATAAAATGATTTATGGAGGATAGAGAAAAAAATGAGTGGTTGAGATTTGAGGAGAGAGAGAAAAATGAATGGTTGAGATTTAAGGGTATTATAGGTATATTAGGTAGAGATGTTTAAATTAGTGAATAAAAAAGAGAGATAATTTGGATAGTTAGATTTTAAAAAATGGCAAAATGTTTTATAAGATAGTATTAGATATAAGTTAACAACTTAACTTAGATTTAATTTAATCACCATATATAAATAGAATCACCAAACATTTTTGTCTTATTCATTAATTTCATTATAATAATACTTAAAAAGAAAAAAATCAAAAAATGTATACATATGCATACGAAAAAATTTCCGTCCAATTTCATAAACTAATTCATAACTACCTCCACCACTGTCAACCACCGTCGTTTTCTTTTCCGATGACATCTTCACTATCCAATTCCGCCGTTTTCCACCACCCATTTCTCACCTCAAAAAACCCATTTTCCCACCGTCAAAATTCTCTCAATTTCGCCACAAAATCAACCCCAAACGACCCACTTAAACTTTCCGACGACCCACCACCGCCGGCGCCGGAAAAACGGTCAATTGGTGTTGCTACCGGCGAACTTTTTCTGGGTATTGCTTCAAGGTTGATAAAAAGAAGTAATTTGAGGGAAAACGGTGCGGAAATTAAGGAAAATGATAATGTTGTGTTTTTTGAAGAATTGAATAGTAATAATAATGGGAATAAGAAAAAGAAGGAAAATTTATTTGGGTTTTGGAATAAGAAGAAAGAGGAGGAGATTGCGGCGGTGGTTGACGACGGAGATGTGGTGTGGGAACAAAGGTTGAAAGATGTGGAAGCTGAGAGGGAGAGAGCGGTTATTACGAGCCCCGGGTTTAGTTTTTCGGCTGCCGGGTTGTTGTTTCCTTATCATCTTGGTGTTGCCAAGTGTTTAATTGAAAAAGGTTATATCAAGGTATAACATATATACATGTATTTGTGTATATATATGTCACAAATACATGTATAGGTATGTGTATATGTATATATGCTCATAGTAATAGGATATTGGATTGGATTGCCTTTTTTCTAGGAAGGTTGTTTAATTTGTTGATATAAGATATTGTTTTGGATGTATGAAGTAGGTTTTGTTGTTGGTGAAGTACTTTAGACTTGTTTTCGTTAGAATGATTTAGAATATGGATAAGTGCGCCAAAATGTATGCAGCTTGGCATCTTTTGCTACAGTGTGTATCTAACTTTATGACGGTCTATAGTTCGTTCATTCTTCATTGCTATAGTATGTATTTGGTTAAATCTTCATTTGGTAACTGGTACTTTTGCTAACATGACAACTATATGTGTTGCCATGTCATACATAGAATCACGATAAGCCGATAACTTGAAACTTTGATACACACAATAGACGCTTAATTAGCGGATACAAAAATAGTAAAATGTTACAAGTTTGATACATGTTGGTGGACCCTTTGAAGTATGTATGAACTTGATTGTCCCTATGATGGCAAGTTAGCACTTAGCAGTCTACGTCATGCAAACATATCTTGTTTGCGGTAAGTGTGATTTGATTTCTCCATGCTGTTTAAGGGACATGCTAGTTGGTAATGGTTAGAGGTTATTTCACATTGGTATGCTGTTGAATCATGGTTATGCTATTAAAGTGGATGAATGTTGAACATCATGTGACATATCAGTGGTTGTTATTATGTCATTGGTAGTAACTAGTAAGCTTCCAACTACTCCCCACCATGGTATTCGAATTTAGATCATTGGAAGTTTGTAAAGGTCGTCCCAAACATCGTATATATTACAATGTTCCTTTCCACCTATCTGTTTGATGCAAGTTGGAGCCTTCATTTAAGGAGCTGAGTTGCCCCCATCTATGACATGAACATAGTTATCGTGGATTTTTATTTTGAAATCTTAAGGCATTTGGGTGCAAAGTTCAAAATGAATGTGGTTTTCTTAGTTTCATTTCATTTTATATTGTAGATCCCTTTCAAAAGAAAATGATTTTTATACCGCTTAATTTCACTATACATGGTCACAAAAATATTGAGCATGAATCACCAAATGATATAGCATTATAGTTACGGTCTGTGTAGGCTTGTGCCTCGTGGTTTTCTTTTTTGATATACCTTTCTTATATTCATTTGGTATATTTTCCTATCTTGATGACCTCCTATGATTATGAAAGTTCTACAATCTTTTTTTTTTTTTTGTAATTTATGATGACAATTGGTTGAATCAGGATACGACGCCCTTAGCTGGTTCATCAGCCGGTGCCATCGTATGTGCAGTGGTTGCATCGGGTGCAAGTATGGAGGAGGCCTTAGAAGCTACAAAAGTTTTAGCAGAAGATTGTCGAAGTAGAGGGACTGCATTTCGTCTTGGGGTATTTTTCTTAACTTTTATATATTATGATTATTGGAATAGCCAAATACCGAAAACATCAAAATATGATATTTTATTCATTTATACTACTTTTTTTGTTCGCCAATTCTTCATTTTTTGGTCTCATCATCATTTTTCCTCATATTTACATATTTGTTTCATCCGACACTAGATAGATGGAATCTGTCTTCCTTTATCAAACTGATGAAATCTTTAGTTTTGACATGCTAATTGATTCCTTGACCAGGCAGTTCTCAGAGAGGTTCTTGAACAGTTTCTACCGGAAGACGCCCATATAAGGTCTAATGGGAGGGTCCGAGGTGAGCATAGTGCTTTTCTCCTAAAGATTATAAAACTATCAAGTATTAACGTGCTCTTAGAAATGGAAACTTTGACCTATTCACTCACGAATGGGTCAATGTGGGATATGCGTTTTCTCTATCAGGTGAAATGAGCTAATTAAAAAATTAGTCTAGAAGAAAAACTATTATGGGTTAAACCGGGTTGAAAGCCATCCAAAATGTGTATATAATCCATAAAACCTCTTTAGATCATTGTTTCCAGAAATTAAGACAAATATTGGAATAACATATATTGTTTCATTGTTCGATTCCAACTCAATTCATCTTGAGATCAAACCACCAACTAAATGCAAAAACCGATGAATTTTTATAGTTATGACGGCATTTTGTATGCAGCTTTCTCATAAATGTTTTTTGAATATAGTTGCTGTAACACAAATTCTTTGGAGACCTAGAGGTTTACTTGTTGATCAGTTTGATTCTAGGGAGGATCTCATCAATGCAGTAATTACATCTTCATTTATTCCAGGGTAACCTTCTCCGCATACAAAATTACTGGTCCTTTTTATGACATTGCATAGGAACTAAAATCATATCTTGTGCAGTTATCTTGCGCCAAGACCAGCAATCCTATTCCGAAACCGACTTTGTGTAGACGGTGGTCTGACTTTGTTTATGCCACCAACATCCGCTGCTAAAACGGTAACCTTGATCTCCTTTCCTATGTTATTACTCAAAATATCAAAAGGCAAGTAAATGAATAGTAAAATATTGTCTTTCTAAAAGCTGGTGTTTATAATAATAGAAAAAGGAGTTTGCTATGTTATTACTCAAATTGAGCGATTATTTCATTAGATTGGTTGGTTGTTAGGAGTTTGCTAAAACACCTTGCATGGGTTAGAAGATCAAGGGTTAACTCTTTGGATCTTCATTATATTAAGTTGTCTCTTCTTTTGATTAAGTTTTTCAAATTTATGTAATAGCCCCTCTATTTTAAGTTTTAGCTGCCAAACATCCTTGAAGTTACAAACATGCATTTTTAAGCATTATTGGTTGAATTTTTTTTATTCATTATAACCTACCATTTATTTATATTTTTTTTTATATATAAGTAACAAGTTTTATAAAACTATTAAAGTGATTATTACTGTGGGCATAGTATTTATTATTATTAACTCGATAATATTAATCGCATTTATTATGACGATATTCAAGCCAAACTATCAAAATTATGATATGATTATAATTACCCTCGCAAATGACTGAAGCGAAAAACTCATGAACAAGTTTGACTTCTTGAAATACTCAAAGTTGTTGAAGATAAGTTGGACAAGATAATAATTTCACGAGTTTCTTGTGGTAGTAACCATTTATCTCAAATGATTTAGGAGGTTGCATTCAATGATAGATGATAGACTTTGGACCATTCGACCTGTCTGACCCATTTGGCCCCGCTTACAAGTTAAAGGGTTGAGACTTTCTAGAGTCTATGTGAATCAAGAATGATTGGTACATAATTTTGGAAGTTGCTTAAATGCTGTACAGTTCTTGCGGAGTACAACTTGCTACACAAGTAGTTAGAAAACACTGTTTGGCTTTTCATTATTTAATGTGATATTTTTGCATTACAGATTCGTGTATGTGCTTTTCCTGCCAGTCGTTTGGGATTGGAAGACATTGGGATCAGCCCCGACTGTAATCCAGAAAATAGGGCGAGCCCAAGAGAGGTACAATTTTATTAGTAATTTTTTTAATATTGTAACTGCAGGTGGAAAAATGGGTGGGTTGAGTAGCGTCAAATAGGCAAATTTTTAATTGAAATGGTCCTGTAATCATATTAGCGGGTCAAATGGGGCAAATACACAAGTCCAGGCTGACATGCAAGCACTTTCATCAGTTACTTGGACAAATCTTATAAATAATTTACACGCTAATATGATGCCAGAAACTATGTTACTAAAATTTAATCTGGCAACTTTAGGAGATTGTATGCATTAAATATGCGTTTTCGACAACTTTCAATCTGATTTCTTTTTAGCTACCGCTATCTTATATGTGGTCTATTTTGAAAACTATGCTGAATCGACTCAATCACTAGTCCCAAATTTTCCATCGCTAAAGCAATATTGTCGTTTCTATCATGAAGGAATATAAATCTTAATCTATTCACTACAGCTTTTTAATTGGGCATTGGAGCCAGCTGCCGATTCAGTGCTTGATAACCTATTTGAGCTTGGGTACATGGATGCAGCTGTCTGGGCTGCACTAAACCCAGTTGACGATTTGGTTCAGGAAGGCAGCCCATTGGTTACATCATGATTTGGACTTTTGGGTCTTGTAAGCCAGCACCATCCTTTTGCTTAAGTACCAGATCAAGGTTATAGATCGATATGTCTACACATCATATTAGATGTCCCAACTTCAATGCTTTCCTCGTATAGTAAAACATAGTTTTCGACATCTTGAATTATTGTACTTGACACTTCATATGACATGATATACTTACAAAAATGCAGAAACAAACATTCGATGAATGGAAATTGGCAAACTCAGCATCCCAGTTTCAAATGTTTTTGTCTGCATTTTTGCAAGGATGTCGGATTTGTAGAAGTCACGTGTCAAATACAATGGTTTGAAATACCATTACTGACTAGAAATATGATTAAACAGAATTGCTAGATATTGATTGCTTCCATTTTGTTGTATGTAATAGTGATAAAGTGTAAATAAGGAAGTAGGATCACGATTAAGTGACGAATGTTACAATTAAGTGAGAGTCAATTTTGATAGTTATAACTTGTACTTATTTCTATAATTCAACTTCTTGAAATTTTCGAATGATGGTTTGAAACCAGCTCATTGTAGCCATGTATAGATGTTGAAAATTGTGATGGTTTTGTTCTTGGCTGCTTCCGAGGTTTTTGTCCAATTTTTAGGTTGGTCCGTAAATATTGATAAAAATACAATGTAATCCGATTATAGTAGCATCATCAGTTAAATCCGGATTTAGGCTTTGCCGTTGAATCCAAAGATTGATATTAATCATCTGCTGGTTTGTACTTGGATCCTAAGTATCAAATTTATATAAAAAAAATCAGCATATTTGATTCAATGTGAGTTTTGTTTGCAAAACAAAAGAAATAAGAAAGACCAACCATGACTTGCTCACACATGCCTAACTTTGCAATGTCAGATGCCATACATATAAGCAAAAGAAAACCATCACAAGTCAAGAATCTCTGGCCTTTTGCATCTTGCCAAAGGCATCCTTTTTTGTTGTTCAGTATTCTTAAAACATCAATTATATATGAACTTCCATCATATTTCTCTCTGTTTCACATCTTGAAACACACACTTCTTTCGATTAGATACATTGTCCATATAAACCATGTCATTGCTACCTCGTCGTCGCGTTATTGTCAATGGGAACCAAAGGATGAGAACCCACCATTACTATTGGTGTCGACGTTGTCAAAGAACATTTAGAACCAACTCAAATCACCTACCGGAAACTGTTTGCCCACGATGTTTAGGTATTATCCCCGATGAGCTTGATATGCAACGACCTAGGCTGATATCCAACGTTGCAAATATAGAACCATCTTTGGCCACACAACTAATAGAGAACTTGGCTCTTTTACTTGACCCGCCTGAGCCACAACAATTCCTTAGACCACATGGTTATGATGCTGAAACTGATCAAAGTCTAGACCCAAATTTTATCTTCCAAATTACAGGCTCTCAGCCGAGATTTGTGGGTGATGGATCTCTTGATGCTCAAAATGCGGCTTTTGAGGAAGCTGGTGACGTTTTCAATGAAGAAGAGACCCAAAGACGGTCTCAAACGACATCAATTATTGAAGCCCTGCCACTTGTGACTCTAACTCCATCTCATTTGGCTAACGATTTGCATTGCCCTGTCTGCAAAGATGAGTTTGAGGTTGGAGGAGAAGCAAGGGAACTCCCTTGTAAACATTTTTATCATTCTGAATGCATCTTTCCATGGTTAAGCATCCATGATACCTGCCCAGTATGCCGATATGTGATAGAAGGCCTCTCAAACGACAATCATCAAACACATCATGAAGATGCTTTTCCAAGACAAGATTTTGGAAACAATTTCGACATGAATAGGGGTCTAGAACAACTAATCACGTTATGGCCTTTTAGAGCATTCTCAAACTCGACATTTCAACACGATTATTATCATCACAACAGGAATCCTACATCTCTCTTAGGTCCGTAATCATATATATCTCTTTCCCATATGAATTCTATTTAACAAACGCAATCCACTGTCTAATGTTCTTATGTATCTTTGCAGATAGAATTGGTGACACGCTTGGTTCGGTGTATGAGTTCTTATTTAACTTGGTGTCGCCTTTTCGAAATAATTTGTATTAAGGCACTTTAAACACAATGTGATTGTTAAACAAACAATAAGTTAAATCTCACAATGTAATTCATTGGATGATTTCATATATAACAATGTTATATGCAATTCCATTATCATTTATTGTTGGTTATTGCAAGTACAAAATTTAAGTTATGATACTCAAATTGGGAAACCAGGAGTTTCAAAAGCTTGTTTAACTAATAGTTTGTGAAACCATTGATGGGAAGTTCGTGTATGTCCATTTATTAAATAAACGAACGAACATGAATAACATATCTTACCATATGCTCGTCCATTTGTTTTCGCTAGTGAACTTGGATAAAGTGTTCGTTAAGATCCATTTGTGGCTTCATTTATTTATATTCTATTATTCATGTATGTATATACATATATAATTACAAGAATAGTCATACTTAAGCCAACATTATGTATTTATGTATGTTTCAAGGGTGATGATCCGTACATCACTTAATTTTAACCGTATACCACCAAATGTGTTTTAAGGTGTTATATTGTACAATACTGTGAAGCATGTTTGATAATGTATGAGTAAAACATGGCATGTGTATGTACATTTGTTTGTATCACCATACTTTTTAAGCCAAGGAACATGAAAAGGTTTATTTTTTAAAAAGTTATATTCATGTTCGTTAGTTTGTGGAATTTTTTGTACGGATACGAACTTTTTGGAGGCAATTGGTGCAAATACGAACTTTGTGTTTGAAATTTGTAAAACTACGAAGACCGGTGTCTTAGACACCGGTTTTAAGTTTTTAGATGCAAAGCCGGTGTCTTAGACACCGGTCTTAGGGACGTGGCAAGCTTTCCGACCAAAACCGGTGTCTTAGACACCGGTCCTCTCTTTTTACAACTAAAGCCGGTATTTAAGAGTACGCCTTTCTGATTTTGCTGTGCTTACTGCCAAAACCGGTGTCTTAGACACCGGTCTTACCACGTGTAGAGTTCCCAGTATCTTTCTTATAAATGGAATGAGGTGTGTTTAATTAAGAGGCAAATAATTCCACCAGCATCCATATAAAAAGCACGATATAACACTTCATAGCTGTACAAACTCATCAGTTTCTTTTAGATACCGTGTAAAGATGGAGGACCGGTGTCTAAGACACCGGCTTTGCCAGAAAGTTTGAAGGACCGGTGTCTAAGACACCGGCTTTGTCAGAAACCATGCCACGTACCCTAAGACCGGTGTCTAAGACACCGGCTTTGCACCTAAAAGCTTAAAACCGGTGTCTAAGACACCGGTCTTCGTAGTTTTACAAATTCTAAACCCAAAGTTCGTAGTTGCACCAAATGCCTCCAAAAAGTTCGCATCCGTACAAAAAATTCTAGTTTGTGCAGTTAAATCTAAAGAAATGATACGAACACGAAAGTCTATTTGCCTAAGTGTTCAAGTTCGTTTGTTTTATTTAGTTAAGCATATATGAATGAACATGAACAAGACCCATTGGTGTTCATTCGGTTTGTTGACAACCTTAGGTCCAACTAGTATAAATGCAAAAGTAATATGTCACAAGGCATATTAAGATTCATATAATATGTAGGCATCTCACTTTTCCACATTGGTTTTTTAACAAGAGTTATAATCTTGTTTCTTTAGCTCAAAAACAACCAACATAAGTTACAACTTTTGTTGTGACCCGCTAGCACGGCATGGAGACGTTAGACTTCTCAATTAGCCGCTATCTGAAAGAAGGATTCCCTTTGGGAAACATTCCCCACAACGTGGAACAGAAAGAGGCCTGCCACTGTTTGGCTTTGACCTGCTACTTTTTTCTGGTTCATGTACAGTTTGTGTATGTATCGATATGTGTTTGTATCGATGTGTGTTTGTGTGTGTAAGTCAGTGCGTATGGCTGAGTTATAAAGTTTGGAGTATCATGAGTGTAAAGATGAACAGAGGCCCGGCTATGTGATTGAAAGAACCCGTTGCTGAAGCTGCAAATACACATATGAAAAGGATATTAGATAACTAGAATCTATCAAATGATAAATATAACAAAATTTGCATCACATGCATAGAGAGTTAGAGGTAGAAGTTTTTACTCACTCAACTAAAATGGTTAATTTGGGTAGTATTTAATATCCAGCAATTCAAACGAGTAAAGTTTAAAAACTTATTTAAAAAAGAAACGGGTCAAAACTCGCCCATGTATTCAAGTGCTAACATCCTCCTAAATTTGGTTTTTAGGCAGATACGTTTGATGTATTGATTGGAAAAAAATTGTATATGAAATGACAGAATTGTGGGAGAGGCAAATAGACAGTAAACTCTGATTTGACCCGTATAACAGAAATAATGAAATTAAACCAATAGAAACCATAGATGAAAGAATCACCCCCAATGGTACATACTAGTATAAGAATAATGTTTGACTACTTGTCAAATACTTAAAATACCCTTCACTAAAATACATGGAGAAATTTTTCAGATACCAACTGCCACACTTTCGTATCTAACAACTAAACATTTTGGAACCTAAGCAATATACATGTGGATTAATCTGCATTTCAAAGTGTGTAAGTGTGTAACATTATCTCAGAAAAGAAGGCAAATAAAGAAACTTAAAGTCATACCATTGACTAGGACAGGTTAAAAGGTTTGGTTTCTCAGCCATGAATGGTGGAACCTTTTTTTTTTATCACTAGTTGACTTTGAATCACATGATCATGATGTAAAAACAAAGATTACATATTCTCGCCATGTGTCACTCTTGTGGAAACTCGAAAGCACATTCCACCACTAATAGCTAATATTCTAAGTTGAAATAACCAGACTACTTAAGCATAAAGGTCAACGGCTGTGACATTTTTGCCCATGGACAAAATTGAAGTATCTTAAATTTCCAAGTGGTATGCATTATCATTTTATCAGAACACATTTTTTCCTGGGTAGTATTTAATATCCAGCAATTTTATGTTTATTTTTTAATTTTAAAAACTCCTTTTCCATTTGCAAAGCACTAGAAAATAAACTCAGGGTATGCACGAAGACCACTTATACACACCCGGCAGAGTTTATGCATTTGGATTTTGGCAGGTCGCACGTTTAATATATATCAACTCCCACTTACACAATCTTAGGGATATTCAAAAGGTTAAATGATATTTAAGTAAACATGTAGGAGATCTCCAAGTGGAATCATACTATCCTGCCATTTGACGGGTCAAAGCTCCTTCTTTGTTAACGTAAAGGGAGTTTTTATGGTGAACGTCCACAATGTTGGAGTCCATGAGAAATATAAACTTGATAAAGTCATACATCTGAGCTTCTCTTACTTCTCTTAAATATCTAAGGAATGATTTAGAGCTTTATGCTTCAAAGGCCATAATGATTAGAAGTTAGTTCTGAAATATGAATATTTGATTAGTGTTCTAAATGTACCATCCTAATCATCCAATTACCATAACATCTTAGCTAATAAGTTCCAAAACAAGACATAATAAACACCCCACAGTATGTTACTTAAAAAGAGAGAGAGAGTGAGATATATCAAGTAACTTACAAGCCATGTATGGCGAGACCGAAACTGGTGGAGGAGCTGAATCTTTCAGATCCACTTTTACTTGATCTACACGCGAGGCATAGGATACAACTGGTAGCGGAGAAAGACTAGGAGGTATTTCTAACTTTTGATACAAGGGTGGTGGACCCTTAGAATGATGATGTGATACATACATTGGTGATGGGGTTGGCAAATTTCGAAACCCACCACAAGAACGGCCCAATGAAGGTGGTGGGGCATTTGGAAGAGGTGGTGAAGATGGTTCATGCCCATTTTCAGGGCCTGGTGAAGAAAACACACAATTCGAACAAGGAGATGAATGTGGTGAGGGCTGAGATGGCGAAATAGGTGGAGATGGGGGAGTAGTGGGTTGGGCATGATCGTTTAATTCTGGAGCTGGTGTAGGAGAAGGGGTAGGTGCATCAAGGGTATGATATAGATAAGACGATAACCTGATTTCTTTTACATTACCAAAAACAGAGTGATCTAGGCCAAGATTTCTAGCTGGAGGTGATCCTGTGATTGTTTGGGCCAATTGTTTCAATCTTAGAGGCACAAGGTTGCCTAAATCTGACACAATCGATGCCTGGACTGTAACTGGGGGATCTTTTGTTGAACCGGCTTTGTTGATTACTTGTATATATACACTCTGGGAAAAACAAATAAGAAAACAGTTATTACAATAGTTTTGGAACAGCGAATTTGTCCACACCTATGCTACAAAGTAAAGGTGGCAATTCTGACCAATTACTTGCGAATTGGTTGATCCGGGTATGCTTTATCTCAAATGGGGCAAACAGGTTAAATATACTCAACAAGTAACGATTACTTGTTTTGAGCTGACCGACCAGCCCATTTTGTCATCTTATAATTGCAACGGTTTTGATTGAAATATTTGCATTACCCATTGATATTAGGATCTGAAAATTTAAAAGTTTTATGATATGGGTGTTTATATATATTAGTCTAGAAACAAACAGTGAAGCATAAGTCATTTCATAATTGACGCATTACATAAATAAGATAAACACACATGATACCATATGGGCATTTGATGTTACTTAATGTGCCATAGGGCATGCCCATATATAAATTAATGCATACAGGTACCCATACTAGTCAAAACTAGTTGTCTCCCATATTCAATAAAACATTGACCAAATTTATAAGTCTCATCTCCCAAAGTTATGAATCCATTTATGTGTAGTAATGTGGTCAATGCCACCCTATTGCACCCCTGGGAACTTCATTCCTAGCAGACCCATTATGAGGATCTGGCCATTTGGGCAAGCTTAGAAGCACCCTCTATTTCCCCAGTTCAAACTAAATTATGTTTGTGTCTTGTGATATGTATATAGTACCATTAACAAAAAGACAGTACAAACTAGCATAATCTGAGTAATTGATTTAATTATATAACCAAGAAACATGTTAAACATGATTACACAAGCTATAGTATTACAATTTCCCATTAGTGATAAAACATAACAAGTAATAATCACATATAAATGATTAAATGTAAACGGAATGAACTTGCCACATTTTATAAATCTCAAGTTACCAACAAACACACCAACTAATATCCCCAAGCATATTGCAATTGATAATTGAGTTAAAACTGTACCTCATAAGGCTTTAGGTGCAATCCTGACTTTAGTTGTTCCTTCAACTCACCAAAGTTTTCTTCGATTTCTCGCACAGAATTGGGAAGGGTGAAATTGAAAAAGGCTTGCCTTGGCATCCATATGGATGGAGATTGCTTAGGAATAACTGTGATTCCACCAGGAAACTTGATAATATCAAGCAAAGACGGTTCACCGAAAATGGATGTGGTCAAAGTCAAGTTTGGCCGTTGATTGAACAGATCAAGTAAAGATGATCTCAACATACTTAAAGACACAGGATTTATTGTGGAATTCATGGAATCAGGACGAACGCCAAACACCACATGGGTCCAGTTAGATTTACTTGTTTTGTGCAAAGATAAGATGGAAACCTGTAAAACATAATGAAAATTTAGAATGATCTTCCTTGATGTATAATTTTTATACATACCTGATTTTAGATGCATTTTTGGAAGAGAAAGATTAGAGGTAAACAACGGAAATGGGTTAACTTTTTTGTAAATAGCGGAATAACGGTTCAAACGGAAAGCATGTGAGGAACAGGCCAGATGGGTCGAAACTCGAAAGTCACCCAGGAGAAATTTTAATGCCCCTAAATCAAATTTTTCTTAACATTAGATTTTTATTGAAGTTATAATTTGTGTAGTTTTGTAATCATATTTGATGCTGATTATTTATAAGAATTTAATAAAGTTAGACAACACATATTTCAAGCCAACAAATTAGGACCCGATTTGACCCAAACCGCATACTACCTATTTTGACTTGTTACCTGACCCACCCATTTTGCCACCTCTAGGAAATATGGATAATGGGATTTTGGGAATAACTTCTATTAGCAGACCTGTGTGTAAGGAACTCCTATTTCCGCGTAAATATCATACTCTAGTCTCCTGATTTGTGGAAGAAGATATGAAACAGGCTTTTGTAATCTGAAGTATGCTTGTATCGTGGCTGAAATAACAAATATGGAGTATCAGTTATTGTTTAACAGAAAATTTACACAATTCTCAACATTTTTATGAACTTACCAATTATCATCACAAGTATCAACATCTAAAACATGTTTTATATCAAAATTTACATTAAACTAAAAAATTTCTATAAAATACTTTAAAAGACAATCTTTTTAAGATGCCCGGGAATAAAACTTTCATTTCCGTTGGGACTTCTAATTTTTATGAGTAAAACCTACGAAGATCTTATGTATCAATAACTTTGAACTATGTGAGAACATAGAAGTAAAAAAATAAATTACAATAAACATGTTTTTCAAAATCCTAATCATAAGAGACCTAAGTTAGAACCTCACTAGTTAAACTGGGCCAGGTAAAAAGTCTAAGAATCGACCACGGGAATACTGGTTAGGCCACGTACATAACGCCAAAGACTCTCCCCAGGTTAGCCCAAACAAGGATCCCTCTCCGTTTACCCGTTTTTAAATAATCCTAATTATACAAAGACACTTCAAAAATTTGCATATACTTCCAATTAAATCACTTGCTTTAAATATCATAATAGACAGTTCCAGATCATCACCTAACCATCAAATCATAAATTTAAAACTTACTTTAAAACAAAACAAACCCATCTACCAATTCCTGCTAATTAAACTATTCCAACATAATATTGTTTTAAATCAACATCAAGTCATCTAATCACTATTTAATTTCAAAAATCTTGGATGAGCTAGATCTAACCTCCAAAGGGTAAAATCCTATAAATTTACTGTTTCAAGTTAGTAACTTTTTAAAATGAAAAGTTGCATATATTACTTTTCTCTTCTCCAAGTTTATTACTTTCTGTTGCCCATCACTTTTAAACATAATTCTTGAAATCAAACATCAAGTTATATCATAAAATACAAATTAACAAAATTTAACCAAACTAAAAAGACTAAGATATAACATATACAAATATAGATATATACAATTATACATACATGATACATACCACTATTCTTGACAGAAGCTTTGGCATCAAACCCAAGTTGTATATGATGCAAATGCAAGATTGAAAAAACAGCAGTAAGAAGAACAGAAACACTTAACAACAACACAAAAACACACTTGAAACTAAACAAATGAGTGAATCTTGAAAAACCAATGTCAAAAAAACAACACCCATGTTGATTTTGATCATCATTTTGATGTTGTTGTTGTTGTATTGGCAATTGGGTTTGTTGTGATTTTCCCATTTGCAAAGCATCTGTACACACTTTCTTTTTTTGTTTGTTTGTTTAAAATAAAGATGTGAAATTTTGATTGAATTTGAAGGTGATGATGAGAGTAACTATACAACTATTGATGATGATAGATAGATACATGATACATACATACACATTCTCTTTCTTTGTGTGTGTGTGTTTTTTTAATGTTAAAATGTATATGTTTGGCACAACTGTAACTAAGCACTGAGAAGGAAGCATATGATTTGTACCACTTACTACTATTTTGGGGGTTTTTTAATTTGTTTTTTAAATAGTTTTTTTTCAAAAATTTTTTTGTCCAATGTTAGATTTTGTAAGCGGTGAAATAAAAGTGAAATATGGTGAAGTTATATATGCTACCCTTAGTTTTAGTTATAGTTGAAGTCCTTGGCCTCCACCTTTTTAATATGATGAATAATATCATTTAAAAAAGTAGAACTCATTTAAAATCAAACATCGTAACTCTTATAGGAAAAATCGAGCCAGAGATGAAGCTTTTAAGGGGCTCGGGCTCCCATTTTTTGCTCGTAAGATATTTTTATCGATAGCTAGTCTGAAATGTTATATTTCTTAGTGCTATTTTTAAGTTTTGAGACTTATCGGTCTCTGGTTATTTTTTTAAGAACGAATTGCATTTTTGGTCCCTGTGTTATCACACATTTTGCAAGTTTGATACAAACATGTGCAAAGTCGCGAAACGCATCCCTGTCATATCACACCTGTTGCAATTTTGGTCCAACGGTAATGTTCCGTCTATATTCTACCGTTAAAGGCATCATGTGCCCCTCACGTAAGGGGCAATATTGTCTTTTTATATAAACAAGGACTATTCTTGCAACTCACCCAAATACATATATCATCATCCTCATCAAAAATATATGAAAGCCAAGATCCATCAGTATCTTATATCATTTTCTTATATATCACACTCTCCTCTTAGGAAATCCGGCTAACCACCACTGCCACCGCCTGACCACCACCGTCTTGCCACCGGAAAAATGATCAAACACCCCCATACTATGTTGACATGGACCGTTGAAAAGAGGAAGAAAATGGTCGGCCATCGATGACAAATCCCTAACCATTTCCTAATGATTCAAACCCCAATCAAGACTTCCGATCCAATCGCATATATGTCCCAAGATCTAATCCATCTTTGCTGGATCTTCATAGTGATGATTTCCCTATCCCACGACCGATCACAAACCCTAAAACCCATAACACTAGTTTGACGTTGCACGCAACCGGAAAAACGGGGTGGGCCACCATCAGTGATTCATCCAATTTGGCTACTGATAAATTTCAAGGATAGGTTCCAATTTCTTTTATTTGTAGTTGAGATGTGTATGCAAATGGAAAAGACTTACCTTGGTTTTGGAGATGAAGTTTAGTTCAACCATGGGAAAAATATCAATATATATGTGTATTGATGTGATGAATATGAATGATTTGGGGAAACTTATGGAAACCTTGAGACCGGCATATCTTTGCTAAGATTATCCCATTTGCAATGGTGTACAACTTTTTTGATCGAATGATAATAGATACTGATGGATCTTGTCTTTCATATACTTTTTTTTTTTACTTCTATAATAGAATCGAATTGCATTTTTCTTATATATATATACATATATCATTTTCTTATATATGGTGAGGATGATGATATATGTATTTGGGTGAGTTGCAAGAATAGTCCTCGTTTATATAAAAAGACAATATTGCCCCTCACGTGAGGGGCACATGATGCCCTTAACGGTAGAAAATAGACGGAACGTTACTGTTGGACCAAAATTGCAACAGGTGTGATATGACAGGGATGCGTTTCGCGACTTTGCACATGTTTGTATCAAACTTGCAAAATGTGTGATAACACAGGGACCAAAAATGCAATTCGTTCTTTTTTTAATGTTATTTATTGTTTTCATGAATTTCAGTCCCGTCATCTATTTCTTCAAGCTTTTCCACTCATCAACTCTATTACAACTTGACTACCACCAAGCAATGGATTGGAATTGTTTATTGTAGTTTTTTGGGATTAGTAATGTAGTGTTTGATTATGTTTATTAAGATTTTATTTGAAAAAATATTGTAAATACAAGCTAGAGCTACTAGTAATAAGCAACAATTAATTCTAGAGGAATAAGAATTTTGAATGAAATATTACATCTAAAAAGATCAAAATGGTAACTTGTTGATCAATGGAGCACCACATAATTTATTTATTTTTTTTGAAAGGGGTAAATACTTATACACCCCCAATGAATAAGCTAATATTTGTTAGCGATATTATTTAGAGTGGAACTTGTACTCACGAACGTATGTTTAATAAGTCAATGTAAGCTAATATAAGTTATATATTAAAAAAATCACATGTTTTGTACTTCTTCAA
>CM067172.1:6476496-6523996 GCA_034093135.1 Erigeron breviscapus | reverse complement strand
CCGGCGGTGGCGCAGAGACACAACGGTCGAAGAGAGAGAAGCCGACGAGATCGTTCTCCTTATTCGTATAGCAGGTGATTGATATCCGATTTCGCCTAGGCTTTTTTTTGGGCATTTTGTTATTAAATTGTTTTTATTTTGAACTAATTCACCAGATGTATATATGATGTTATAGTTATATTCCTTTTTGTGTGTATATTAGATGAAGTTAGTGTTTGTGTATATTAGTTGGCTAAGTTGAAGCTGTGTAGTCTTAACTTTTTCATCCTTGTGTAAATCTTTGTTGAGCGTAAAGTTGGGAAGAATTCTTGAATTGGATTATTTTGATGAATTTTTGAACTTTTTAATAGTAGCATATCCTTGATCATGTTTTTGAAGCTTTATAGAGCTTGTGGGTATGACAAACATTGGGGAAAACCTCCTCTATTTATCACGTATTGCTTTTCTGAGCATCATACTTTCATACGTTTTATTCAAGTGTAACGAACTTTAATTTTTGCTGTTGTATGTATCTGATGTCTTATAATGACTATGGCTTATATAGTTGACATGTTTGGCTAAAAAAATCTTACGAATATTAAAAATTACCGCTTACTTGATGACGAGGTCGAATATTGAAGTCTGACACACATGAAAGAAGATTTGAAAGTATGATGCGCATGGAAGCAATATGTGATTAAGTTAGAGGTTTTTATGCACTTAACATATATCTTAATGAGATAATATAATTATTAGAAACACTAACTTCTTGCTCAGACCGAGTATATTGCTACTTTAAGAGAGTCTAGCTAAAAAAATTGTCTTTGTGAATTGTGATCTATTGATGTTTGGATTGGTGACCCGAATTCTACATTAGACACATACCTTGGTATTGAAACGGGACCTGGCAGAAACTGATTTGGGTCAAATAACTTTCCGGTGATGCATGGTTCAACTCATGTTCTGATACGTGTATTATTGGTAACTTCTTGGAAGGACAGAAACAGAAATCTAGAATTCAGAATTCTGTTGTTGTCAAAGCATACTTTTCTTGTTAAGGGTTAATTAATTCCTGGAAAGGAGATATAAGTTTCAAGTGTTTGAGCTACTTGCTTTTTCCAGAACAAGACATCAAGGCTTTCATGGGCACATAATTCTTAACAGAAACTATAGTATTGCTGTATGTAGAATTGGCATCATATGGCTATTTGCCATTAGATATTTTAGCAGATGTCTCGAGAATCAAGTTGTGTATTTCTCATATGATATGTTGCTGGCCTGAGGGGGCCACTTTCTTTCGTGTGACTACCCTTATATCTGCATTTGATGACCCTCAAGCTTTGTTGAAGTGTTGTTATGTCATGAGAGGATAATGTCGGGCTGTGTTGATCTGGCTTCAAAAGAAATTTAAAAATAAAAATGCTATGTAGAAGAATAATTGGAAAAGCATGCCAAATGTAAATAAAATAATTGAAAAGTTCTTCTGTTTGAACTTAAAACTTAAAAAAGCAGTTTCCTGTGAGAAGTGAGCTGGTGATTGGTGCTGATTCGTATTATATACATGCTGGGTTACGTTTAGCGGTTTCTTGTGATAAAAGATGGAGCTCTCAGTTTATACTAGCAATATATAAGAGGTAACTGTAAATGCTTTCGTATTATGGTGCTAGATGGTGGGATGCTATGATGCTTTATGATCTTATCTGTTGCTTGAAACATTAAGGCATGCTCATATATCGTTGTTTTACAGGAGAAAAAGCCGCTCCATATCTCCACGTCGCCGTCGTCGAAGCCGTTCACCAGCTTCTAGACGACACAGAAGTCGCTCTGCAACACCAAGGCGTCATAAGCGGGCAAAAAGCAGAAGCTCTTCATTGTCTCTTATAGCCAAATCTTCCAGTATTGGGCCTATAGAGGGCAAAATTGTGGTTGACAAATTGAAAATAGAAGATGAAGATGAAAAGAAAAGGTATCTCATTTTCAAAAAAATCTTATTGCATAATTGCATTCCTCAATTTTTAATTTTTTCACTTTTCTGAATATCTTAATTTCTTTACTGCTGACTACTATTGGCATTTACACCTTTAGCATATCACCATGTAGTATGTACACTATTTTTACTTTTGAGCCTTCAAATGGCACATAAAAACTTGGAAATTTTGCTAATGTATGTCTGAATTTGAATTGTGATTATACTCTTACTGTTGCATATCTGCATTCTACTCTTCTATTAAAAAGAATATGTAAACGTATTGCTGTCACCTTGATGCTGTCATGGAACAAATGAAAGTATCTGAAATTAGCCTGCTGTCATGTAATAATGCTTGTTCCGGGTGCTAATTGGCCTACTTGCACTCATAATTGAACAGATTACTCTGTACAAGATAAGAAAACTGTATACGTTGTGTTAATACCCTCCCTTAGCTAAGCTTATTGTAAAATGATGACACATGATTTTCGAGAATACTAAAATTGAGTATCCCACTATCCCCCGTAACATACTTTTTCCAGACTTATATGTGCAGACATATTTATAAGTCTGTTTATATCTTGAGTGGCTTTCAAGTGCTTCAAACACCTGGCTTAGTGTATAATTTTGATTCATGAGTCAAGTATCCTCTGAAGGTCATACGTTTACAACTGTTTTATGGGTGATCGATACACAACTACACAAGTCTGCCCATCACTTTCTATGTGCTTGTATTAATGGCAAACACATTTTAACTAACAATAAAGTTCATTACTTGTTTGGAATTCATTCATATAGTGAACTTTTGGTTAAATTTTACGATTTGAAGATAATAATATTATAATAATTTTTGTTCTTTCATTATGAATATTTTTTATGGTTAGACATTCAACACTAGAATCAGTACTATAATAACATTAAGTATCTAAAATTATTCCAAGATAGCAACCAAATGAGACATTACTTTTCCAGGTGTGGGGTAGTCCTACTTTTACAGAACTTTACCTTTACCGCCAACAAATGTGTATGGCAAAATGGGTAATCTTATTTTTAACATGCTATTCTATTTGCTGGTAGAAAGTCATCTTTTATCAATCTTCACAAATTTGTTTATAACTAAATTTCTAATTTATCCTCTATCCCTTTCCCCTGGTTCTACTCAAAGTTTTGAAACCTTTTTAATGTTGTACATGATTTCCAAATTTCCCTTTCAATTGTCTTTTGGCATCTTTATTTCCCCCCTTAAGAGTTCTTGAACCGGCACATGTAATCTGAGACCACATTATGTTTTTTAGTTTTCATTTTTTCAGGTGTTCTTCGTTTAAATTTTCACATCTAGGTTGTCTTTTTTGGTTCAAGGTGTCTTTTCCTTGATAGGTTGTCTTAAAGGTGGCAATGTGGATGGGTCAGGCTGGTTACTTTTTGTAGCATAAGAAATGGACCCGGTTGACCGTAAACATAGTTATTCCAAAATTTAATTGTTTTTTAGATTGCTTTTATATAGTACAGCAATATCGCAAGTTGGATTACTAAAATCTCTATTATTTTTAGGGTAATGATCAATCCTCCTAAGTTATTAGCCTAAAAATCCTCCTAATTAATAGGATGGTGACATGTGGAAAATCAGGGGGTGAGATTAGGAAAGAGAATTAATGGAATACACATGTCATATGTATATAGTTTTAGGAGGATTTTTAGGCTAATGTTTAGGAGGATTAATCATTTTCCTTATTTTTAATATTAGTCTAATTTATTTTGATAAAATCGTTCTGGACATTGTATGCGTTCAAAATACATGTTTTGGTGACTTTCAAGTTTCAACCTTATTTACCCATTTAACTAGTTTTTCTTTCATCCATTTTTTTGTTTGACCCCAAAAAATACCCTTGTAAGTAAATAGGGGTAAAATTGGCATCTCTAATATTTGAAGGATGGGATTTATAAACCTATATTGCCTATATTATGTTATTTCAAGCTTGCATTTTATAGAACCGGCTGTTTCCTGTGGATTTAGAGTCTTACTTCCTCATTTGAGATAATTGAAATTGTTTTTCAATTAGGTGCAGAATTGAGATAAGAGGCCCTTCCGTTTAGTTTTCAGTGGGAAGGGTTAGATTAGAATAACACCAACACAACCTTGTGTCATGTGTTGCCGGAAAGTGTAAAATTTTGGTTTGCAGATATGACTCTGAATTTAAACATAAACTTATTTAGTAATGAGCTTTAGAACTGTGAAAGGTTACTTGACGTTTTTCTCCACAGGCTATTGTGAAGGAAGATACTGCTATAGTTCAACTTGTTATATTTGATGATCAATTGGATGCCTCGTTTTTCTACTATTCACCAGTTTTGAAACTGATTTGTTTGGATCAGGAACTCGTTAGAGGTATGCTTTATAAGCATATATAGTCCTCTTGTCTACATGAAGGTCAGTTTGTCACCTGTAAGAAGTAAAAAAGGGCGGCAAATGTGAAAGTATTTTGTTATGGAAAAACCATTCGTTTTTAAATGCTCCAAGGCATCTTGGTTTGTGCTCAATGATCACCTCCCATTTAACTTCTTATGTTAATTTTTTAGGCGTCAGCAGGAAGCAGAGTTTAAGTTGGTGGAGGAAGAAACTGCAAAAAGAGTGGAGGAGGCGATAAGGAAGAAAGTGGAAGAAAGATTAGGGTCAGAGGAGATCAGGATGGAAATCCAGAGGCAGCTGGAGGAGGGTCGGAAGAAAGTTCTTAGCGATGTTGTAGCTCAACTCGAGAAAGAGAAGGAAGCCGCAATTATCGAAGCTAGACGAAAAGAGGCAAGCTAATTCTACCTTATTTTCAATATGCATTAATTACTTTTTGGTTGTCGACATGTGTTACATGCTAGGTATCGGCATATTACCAAACTTATTGTTTCCCTGGGTTTGACAAAAGCGGTTGATTGGGTTGGCTACGTCTGTCCAAGTTTCCTTTTTGGTTATTTTTATTAAATAGTATCCATTTGTCTGGGCTGCTTGTCTTGCTTACAAGATTTATCACTCTATTTTAGATATTTGACCAAGGGTCAATTTCTTGACTCCATACCTAACCAGCCCGTCACTTTCAATTAACAAACATATATACCTCCATCTATAATCAGCGTCATTCTCAATAAACAAATATATATCTATTTCCTACTAAGTATTATAACCTTAGTCTATGTATACATACAGGAAGAAGCTCAAAAAGAGAAAGAAGAGCTAGAGAGGTTGGTCGAAGAAAACCGAAAGAGGATTGAAGAAGCTCAAAGGAGAGAAGCATTGGAGCAGCAAAAACGTGAGGAAGAACGATACAAGGAACTAGAAGAGCTCCAACGTCAAAAAGAAGAAGCTCTACGGAGGAAAAAGCAACAAGAGGAAGAAGAGCGTGCAAACCAGCAGAAATTGCTTGGCAAGAACAAATCTCGACCTAAATTATCTTTCGCATTAGGTTCAAAATGATGATATACCAATCTTATATCCCGTTTCTATTCAGTATCAATATTTACAAGCAGTTGTATCATGAATGCCCTTTTACATACCTTGTGTATTTCAGACATGTTTGTGAGAGAAAAAAAACTAGATTTTGATTCTTTCGTTCTGCCGTGCTTTGTGCTTTTTTTTTTATCGACAATTTGGATGCCTCATCCATTTCTTGTTTTGTTGACTTTTTGCTCTGCTAAAATGATCATCTAGTTCATTCAGGTGCCAAAACGTGGTATTCTACACATTAAATTTGTGTATCAAATTTGGTTCTCTCTCTAATATTCACACTGAGTATTTATTCCAAATTTGATTTTACTAAAGCATTTTACATAAATTGATTTTCAAATTTTATTTTTAACCATTCAATTTATAGAAATGATTCAGTAAATACTTTAGGTAGATTTATTTTAAATCATTATATAAAGGGCAAATTCTATAAAAAGATTACCTTTTTACCTATATTTTCTAAAAGAGAGAAACCTATTTAGACCATACAAACGTGGCTTTGACGCATAAAAATTTTCAGTTGGACTCTTGAATTGGATCCGAAAACCCATCTACGAGTCTACGACCTAAGAAATGTCATTATAAAACATTTACTGTGTTCTAAAGAAGGGAAAAGAATCTGTGTATGTATGTTACTTGTCTTCAGATACTATTGTATGGAAGAAACTTTGTTTTGGTTCATTGTATGTAAGTTCGTATGAAAACTGAATGTTTTGTGTAACAAGTAACCGGTTGGAAGGTTAGCCGGTAATTTAATGAGCAAAAGTGATGACGTGGCATATTTTAATATTAAAAAAAAAACGCGTGTGGCTGCACACACACAACCTTAATCTGGGTTTACATACATCATATGAACAAAACCAGATTGTATCTCCATCGATCCATAATCATACATCAATACCGATCCATATATACATACATACAACATATTATATACAACAAATCATATGAACACCACCAGATTATATAATTTCCATATATACATCGATCATATGAACACCACCAGATCCCGACATCAACATCGATCCATATATACATACATACAACAGATTATATAATTTCCAAAGCACATTTGTATCTCCATCCCCACTTTCTCTCTATATTTTCTAGGGTTCTTTGTTGAAAAGATTTCGACATTTGTATCTCCATCCCCATAGCCGCTACCTTTACAAAGGTCACCGGAAAACCACCTGACGTGGTTATCTCAACAAATACGACCACCTACAAGGTTCAGTTTACAATGTAAGTACTACCAATAGCTTCCTTAGGATATTCCGACCAAAACCTAAAAAGTCCCACCTCCACAGCCTCCCATGCGCCGCCTTAAACATCGCCGGAATCTACAAATTCCGGCCAGATATGCGTTTTCCCGGCGAGTCTGACATTACCACCGCCGCCGCCATTTTCTAATTCAGTAAGTTCCGAACAAACTCATCTTATCAATTTCAATTTTGCTTCCTCCGCCGCCGTCTGCCGCCGCCGAACGCCGTTTTATATGGTTTGTGGGCTGTTAACCTACTTCCGACGGTGGCCTGATATGCAAGCGAAACCTAAGTTATGAAGGGATTTGATATGGGAATTTCATAAAGATACGAGATATAGATGTCAGTAGGAATTTTAGGAATTGTTACTATTGAAATTGAAATTGTTGAACGTAACTCACTGCAACAGATCGAGAAATGAATAATTATGTTTTCATTTACTGTGAAAGGCTGAAAGCCATGCTAACTCTTTGACTTGTAAGTTGTAACTCGATAGGAGAAACCAAAAATGTTAGCATACCTGCTCTTTGGTTACTGGGAATTTGATAAAAGAATGACAAGGTTGGGAATATTTTATTTTTGGGAAATATATATATATATTATATATATATATATATAAAAGTTAAATATATATGTGGTTTTTTGGAACCACGTGGCGGGCCAGCTGGCTAGTTACCGGCAAACATAATTTTCCAGCCGGTGACTTACATTATTCATTCAGTTTACCGGGTTGCTTACATACAATGAACCAAAACAAAGTTTCTTCCATACAATAGTATCTGAAGACAAGTAACATACATACACAGATTCTTTTCCCCATGACATGTATATTGATGGGATTTCATAACTGAGCAGTGCGCGAGAATTTTTTCATTTTTTTTATTGATTTTTGATAGTGTAATCTTTGAAATAAACGAAGTCTAAATAAATACGCTTCTAATGGAACTTATATAGGTGAAATTAGAGAAAAGTGAGCGTGTTTGTTAGACACTTAAGCTTGGGTGTAAAACCCCTCACATATTAATTTTAATATTTATTGTATAATATATAAATGATTGGCCCCATGTTTTTTATGGATTAAAAAATCAAAATGTGAGAAGTTCTACCCCAAGCTAGGTGTCTAACAGCCACATATTCTTATTCCTCGTGAAAATATTATCTCTATATGAAATTTTTCTTAATATAAAAAAGGGCTAAAATGAATTGAAGCTTATAAAATTTGATGTAATTTTTGATATTTAATCAACTATGTAACCATGACTACAAGGACAGTTATTTTCTTCACAGTTGTGTAGTTCATAATTACAAAAGCACAAAATAGAATTCAAGTCATTTGTCGAATGACTGATACTCTACTGATGACCCTCCAATCCCAATGCTACCTTCATCAACTGCATGTCGTCAAAAATGCCCCGACATGTATCTTTTTCGTCAAAAAGAAGCCACGCAAAGGTAGCCAACGTGAGCCCGCCCTTGAGTCTTGAGAGATGACAACATATATATGTATATATATATATATATTTTATATATATATAATATATATATATATATACTAGTCCTAATACCCGTACGATATACGGTAGCTATATAGATTGTATCATAAAGAAATTCAAATATGCCTTATACATGATTCGTGAATATGAAATAAATTGTGGTTAAAGTAAACCGATGATCGAAGCTAAGTTATAATAAACAGTAATGAGTAATGATAAATATAATATATGTTTAGTTAAAGTTTTGAATTTACCTTAAATTTTTACAATCACATCAAAATCGGAACTTGTAAGCATAGTGGATGACGGCAAATAGCCTTGTGATTTTGGATCGTAAACTCAAATTTTGGAGTCTTCATGTTAATAACTTATTATTATACGTAACATAAGTAATAGGAGTTGAAAAATTGAGAAAGGAAAAGAGACAATTTTATTTTTGAGAAAAGATCAATCAAATAAGGTTATAATGTGTTTTGTATATATAAGCCAAAAATTAGAGTTTAATTCCAAGTCTAATAAGAAAATTGAATCTATATACAATTAAAAAAGCTAATTTAATAAAATAAATAAATTAAAAGGACACATGTCGATCAAGGATTACGCCACGTGTCGTTTCAAGAACATCTCAATCCTGTTTTAGTTTATTGGTAGATATAGAAACGATTTATCGATCATGTGAATTCGCCAACAACATCTATCCTCCGTTTTAAATTGTAGAATATTATATTATACACTCCGATTTTGTACGTCTTCGAACAGAAGTCGGGTGAATCTCTGTTATCTGACCATTTGCCATAACAAGCCTGTCAAACAAATTAAATATACAATAACAATAAGAACCAATCTCTACAAGCGGGGTATAGGGGAGGTGAACAATCTTACATCTACCCAAAGATAGAGAGATTACTTCCATAAAGACCTCCGACCAAACGAGGGAATAGCAGGAGAGTGTAAAGAGTTTAACATACATTAAGAGTAGAGAATAATAACAAACATATAACTAGATTAAATATCTTACAGCTAATTAAGTATTTAAAACCTATAGCGTTACATATATAATCCATATGAGTATATGCGATGCTTTTTTCTTTTGGCAAACTTGAAAGCTCAAGTTACCGTATGTACCAACTAAAGTTTATAAAATTTTGAAACGTTTAATTTAAATATCTTACACTAGGATTTAATATCTTTAGAAAATCATGCACTACCACATCATCATGCTATGTAAAGTTCTAATTCTAATAATAATATATGCCACTTCAATTCTTAGTTTACATGGTCTTTAAAATAATAAGGATACGATAAACCCTTGAAATAGTTATAATGTTATATAAACATTAAAGTTTACGTTTTCTTTATTCAAAACACGAGTAGAGTTTAATTTTTATAATAATCCAAACGGAATCAAAGTAATATATTTTTGACTCAACATGTTTTTTTCATATACCCAACTCTAATTTCAATGAAAACTCACCATTATCTCTGTTTTTCTTGGTAACATTTCACTCACACAAAGATTTGAACACCTCATTAATGTCCCAAGTTCCTCAATATATCATTTCATCTATATACGATATTCTTGGGAGCATTTTAAACTTTTTCCTAGTACATGATGTATATCCTAATATCATTATGCATGTGTAACAATACCATTTTTATTTTGCCCCTCTTATATATTTATATGATATGTATATATTTTCAATCAAATATGTTTTGGTTCGCATAAAATAAAGGCCTAGCTAGCTAGCTAGTTAATTGTGTCATGTCATACTGTCGACCAGATTGCTTGTAGGACTATACAATGTACATAATGCAAGACAAGTATTGGGAAACATACGTAGTAATGTAAGACCACTTAAGTATATATAATTAAACTAAAGTTATCACTTCCAACCAAATAATTAAGATGATACCCATTCATCAAATATACTGTAACAACCCTACTTTTTAAATATCATATATGAGCTAGTTATGTTGTCTATGATCTCGCAAGCCATAGTTATACTTAAAGCTAGTAGATAATGCCCCTAAGCTAGCAATCTAAAGCTATTGTTCAATACTAAATATGAATTATAAAGTACCATCGAACAAAAATTTATTTATGATCAATCGGATTATCTAAATAATAATGTAAGTCTCACAAGTTGAGATAACTATCAAAAAAATCCTTACGAAGGTCCAACAACTTAATCATTTAGCTAATTAAAGTAAATTCGGTCACAAAAATAAAATCTCTACTTCAAAATATGTTATAAGTTCGTATGCGCATAAAAGCGTTTAAATCATAATAAGTATATATATATATATGCTTAAAATAAATACAAGTTTATAATCAAAGGCTCATGTAACAAATTAAAAACACAAAAATGTATACATACAAGCATATATACATGACATATATACATATGCACATATTAGAACAAACACTAACTTATAACTACAAACTAATACAATTAACCTTACAATACATACACAAATACATATACATACACCTAACAAATATATACACCTTATATACATATTTTTATAAAAAAAAAAATACAAAGAAAACCCTTCCCATGCCCTAATGAGGCCGGCCCCTCCCCCCATCACACCAACACACCATTTCAAATTACATACACTTCATTTCACTCTTGGAACTCACACACACACTTACACTCTTCACACTCTTCTTCCACTTTTATTTTCTCTCAAGAAAAACTTCTTCTCTTCTCTCTTTTTCTTATTGATTTCGGCTAAGAACAACAACAACCAAACACCAACAAAAATCAAGTTAAACACTTAATAATAATAAGGATTAAGTTAGATTACTAAAGGGTTATATCAAGCAAGGTTCAAGGGTTATTTGAGGCTTAGATTAAGGGTTATTTGAGGCTTAGATTAAGGGTTATTTGAGGGTTCAAGGGCCACGAAAATCTGCCCTATTTCATCATCCAAAATCAAGTTCAAGAGGGTATAATCTTCATCCTTTTTACTAGATCTAATCTCGTTTTTGTTTATATTCAAAGGTTTTATCAAAAACTCATACTTTCTTCTTGTTTTCTTTGTAATATACACTTAATGAGGGCAAAGTTGATAGGATCTTTCTTTCCATGCTCATGCATGTCGAATCTAATAAGAAAGATCCAAGGATTCAACAAGTTTAAGACCCAAAAGTGTGGTTATAGATTCGTAGCTTTTAAAGTGACTTTCTTGTTGATAGATCTATATGTTTTTGTATATTTTTGAAGAGTATATTCTGAGATTTTTCATATAAAAGATGTTTTTGTATTGTTGAAAGTTAGATCTATAAAAGTTGATAGTAAAAAGTGTTGATTCGAATGCATATATGCTAGATTTAAGAAAGTTGGATCTTTTGTTGGATTATGAGATGGATATGGACTTGTTATAAGTGAAAAATATGTTAATATTAGTGTTAATATTCTGGAAAAATTGATAAAATATCAAGGGTATAAAGCTTGAATCAAAACATGTTAAAATAAGCTAGAAATCACAAACCGAAAACACGCAAAAATGCATTTTGAGCACACACATGCACCATAATCTTATGACCAAGAAAATATGATAAACCTACTGGAAAAATGTTGAAATAAAAGCACCAAACTCAGATCTATTAGTTCATGACAACAACAAGCTCAAAAACCACCTTTTCGGGTCAAATAATCACTAACCGAAAGCACTAAATTGCACATATCACACCACCACCACTCTCACGATTTTGGACACCAAAATATGATGAACTTTCTGGAAATAAAGAAACAAGAATGAAAATCCATTTTGAAGCACTTTAATTGCTTAAGAAATGAGGCTAAAATCACTATTTCGGTAAACGATTTTAATCATAAAACCCTCAAAATGAGCAAGACACAAGAGAGGTTGAATTGATATGATTTTGTATGGATAAAAGTTGCCTAAAAGGCCTGAGATTTTTGGCCAAAATGTTTAGTGGTGATTTCTATGAATTTCCATGAATTATTGAATTTAAATGGTAATTAAAAGACATAAAAATCCATAAATAAATTATGTACATCAAGAATGAAGTTAAATCAACTTAACCATTGATAAAAATAACTAAAAACTACTGGAGAAAAATAGCTAAAAGGCAAGAGACATGTGTTACATAATTTAAAGATAAATAATTAAGTAAAAACAATTATAATTAAATATTATTATTAAAATAAATGGAAAATACACAAATAAAAGTATAAATCATGAAATTATAAATTAAGAAGCTTATATATCAGAAGATAATTCAAATGAAATCATTCATAATTTATAAAGACAATTATGACACTTAAAAGTATTTTTAAGGATTTATTTAGCAAATAAATCAATAAAGTGAATAAATAAATAATTAAATATTATTAAATTAAATATATATTTACAAACCAGAAAATATACTTAAAATATTTATATTATAAGACCACTAATGTCAAATATTATTACTAAGCAAAGTGTGCAATGGAAATCATATAAATCCAAGCCAAACTACCGAAATTCCAATAAACGTACAAAAACGTATAATGAGAAAACGACTCTTACCACCAAATCTCTTATACCCAAACAATGAGAACATCATAATGCACTTAAATTCCATAATCTAATGACAACCAAATATGGGCAAGTCTACTAGTATACATCTCATGATCTAGCTCACTAGTTCATGTCACGCGAACTTACACCGCGAATATATACGTTATGGTTTAGGCTTGCTTGAGGCACAACAAATCTAAGCGAAGGAATCACGTTTGATCAGCCCCTATTCACTCTCTAATCAAGTGAGTCATAGCCCCCTTTCAAACTCTTTTACGTGTTTACTTTCGGGGTGAAAAGCATGATTAATTAAAATGACTTTCTCTTATGAATTGATTCATTGAAATAATGATAATGATATGGGAATTATATTGTATGTTCAACGTGTTATATGTTATATGATGAGCTTGAGTACTGTCAAACGGTGGTCCCCTGTACACTACTATTAACTCATTTGAGGCCTGTAGTTAGAGGGTTGCGCAACTAGGACTTGTCCCCTCATCCACTATTATAGGTAACGGTGGGATGTTTGGTCTGCCTTGGTGGCCACCTTCATCGCCAGTCTGGCCTCGCGGTGCTCTAACTACTATATATTTATGGGCGTCTCCATGGCACGACCGTTGGTTATCTTTATGCACGTGATTGACAGCATGTGTTTATCATTATCTTATCATTTGGGACATTATATATTGATTATTGGGACATAACCGGTCTTAGTAGTGGCTCAAGAACAATCTCATCAAATTATGTCATGGTAGTCTTACCATTGACCCAGAGATATTGATATTTTATTATGGATGGCAATTATTGTTTGAACATACGGTTTGGGTATGGACAGTATGATGGAATTCTTGGAAATTTTATGACATATTCTTTCTTGAATTGGATTAAATACATGTGTGTTGTTAGTATAATCCTATGAACTCACTCAACTCTCGTAGTTGACACTTTTTTTTCATGCTTTTCAGGTCTAGGGCAGTAAGTTAGCTTTTGGACCGCTCCTTGGACGATGTGTTTATTTGTTGCATGTTGGACCAGTAACGCAAACATTTGAACTTTTGATTATGAATTTGGTTATGTAATGTTTATTAAACGTCCACTTGAACTTGTTACCTTTTTAATTCGAATGGCTTTTGAAACTTTATGTTGATGTTTGTTGCTTAAATCTTTTGTACCATGTCGTTCTGTGGCATCTCGTGTTTCCGCTATAGTCGGGGTGTTACATATACCCCTTCCGTCCCATATTAAGTGTCATAATTTGACTTTTTAAGTCTTTTTCTTTCAACTTTTACCGTAAATATTTTTGTTTGTCTTATATAGCACTTGATATAACATATATGAATTGATTGAGTTTTCAGTGCACTTTTCATTGATATAACTTTCATCAACTAATATATAACACAAACAAAAATATTTATGGTCAAAGTCGGAAGAAAAAGACTTGACCAGTCAAAATAGGACAATTAAAATGGGACGGAGGGAGTAATATATTTCATGCTAATTTTGCAAAATTTCAAAGGTGAAATATTAAAAGGAAAGGGAAACATATATAGTGTAGTAGTTAGTAGGCGGTTTGAAGATACAAGTTGGATGATAAATTAATAAATTAAATAAATGTGGATGTACATGTGTGTGTCGTCAAACAAATGATGTGTCTACGTGATTCAAGACATCAACAATTATTTATCTTCCTTCCCCCAACCACTCTTCCATTCCTTGGCTCTCTCTCTATATAGCTTCTATGTGGCCTTAGGGTTTGCCATCTCCTAATTTCTCTCCTCTCACTCTCTATAACTATATCAATATCTATATCTATATCTATATATATCCTTGTGTAACACAAGATGATAGCAAGACCAATAGTGGTTTTTGGGGGATGTTGGCTGGCTCGCTGCATTCACTTAAATGAGAAAAACATGAGTTGTAGCTAACTCTCTCAAATTTTCTCACAAATGGTGACGGCATCGGACCAGGCTTCATTCCTCTCAAACCCCTTTGCTAATATATTCATACATATATCTATCTAATGTCTTATATAATAATGCATTTATGTTTGTGTTTAATTTTGAGATAGATATATTTAGATTGTGAGAGAGATATTAGTTAATGCTTTTACTAATTGATTCAATATTTCTTGTTGTTCATAATTTAATTACACACGTATTTATAACAATTACATCGTGTAACTAGAGGTTTAGATGATAGATAATGGATCTTTATTCTCATACCATCAGGTCAAAGTTTTTCTTTTCAATCCGTGTGTTATATTTTTTTTTTTTAGAACAGCATAGATATGTTTTGGTTTTTAACCGTCATTGTTTGTTAATGTGAGGTTAGTCTATTTAGTAAAGGTACTTGCCTCTTAAGTAAATTCAGGATTCAATCCGTGATATGAGGTATTTTAAGATTATTTGATATAATTAAAATTAATTAGGTGTAGAGTTAAAAAAAAGTTGTTGGTTTTTTGATGTATATTATTTTGGGTTTCATCTACTAGAAGTATATATCCAGTGATAGTCAAAGGCTAAAATAACTAAGAGTACAGTTTCATGATGAGTTCTTGAAACCCATAAATTCTAAGTTAGATACACCATCATTTTCTAATCATTGATATCCAAGTCATTATCTTTAGTTATTGGGTGGGGTTTTTCATATTAAAAACATACATCCATGTTTCTCTTCAATTTAACTTTTAAAAGATCATACATCATATCATACATTCTTTAAAAGCACTCTAAATCCCTAATAATACCTAGCTTGTTGTTAGATTTAATTCAGAATGTTCAGGTTGATCTTCGTTAATCACTTTAATTAATTGCTTAGATGAAAAGAAGTCCCGTGACAACACTTAT
Source organism: Erigeron breviscapus (assembly GCA_034093135.1). Lineage (NCBI taxonomy): Eukaryota > Viridiplantae > Streptophyta > Magnoliopsida > Asterales > Asteraceae > Erigeron > Erigeron breviscapus. Next base: position 6,508,421 of record CM067172.1, on the reverse strand, counting down.
GATTTAATATTGCGGGACTGTGGGTAACAAGAGAAAACAGTAGTATACACTTTGCATAGCAATTACATATTTTATACCCGTATTGTCACTACAAATAATATTGCATTTGTCCACACTTTTAGTTAGCGTGAACAAATTAAAAAATTTGTAATGCTTTTATGTGTGTAAAGATATAAAAAACTAAAATTGTGTAGAAATTAATACACACTTAAATATGTGGTATTCTAAAAGTTCATACTTTTAGTGTGGACTTTCATATTTAATTTGTAACACCACATTTGTCCACGCCACATATTTAGTTAGTGTGGACAAATGTGGTGTGACAATATGAAAGTTCACGCTAAAAAGTGTGAACTTTTATAATACCACAATTTTAATTGTGGATTAATTTCTATACACTTTTATTTCTCCATATATTTACACACATAAAAACGTGATTTTTTTTTAATTTGTTCACACTAACTAAAAGTGTGAACTTTTAAAATGCAACAATTTTAATTGTGGATTAATTTCTATACACTTTTATTTCTCCATATATTTACACACATAAAAACGTGATTTTTTTTAAATTTGTTCACACTAAAAAGTGTGAACTTTTATAATACCACAATTTTAATTGTGGATTAATTTCTATACACTTTTATTTCTCCATATATTTACACACATAAAAACGTGATTTTTTTTTAATTTGTTCACACTAAAAAGTGTGAACTTTTATAATACCACAATTTTAATTGTGGATTAATTTCTATACACTTTTATTTCTCCATATATTTACACACATAAAAACGTGATTTTTTTTTAATTTGTTCACACTAAAAAGTGTGAACTTTTATAATACCACAATTTTAATTGTGGATTAATTTCTATACACTTTTATTTCTCCATATATTTACACACATAAAAACGTGATTTTTTTTAAATTTGTTCACACTAACTAAAAGTGTGAACAAATGCAACATTATTTGTAGTGTGTATAATACTATAATAGTATTATAGTCTTAAGATCATCACTAATGATTCTTCTTAACATCTCTTTCAAACATATTGGTTCCTAAACCAAATTTTCTTTTTATCAAATATATATTACTCCTTCCGTTCCATTAAAAGTGTACTAGTTTGATTTTCCAAAGTCTTTATTTAAAAACTTTGACCTTAAATATATTTTATTTTGTTTTATAAAACTTGATTAAATTATATACCACTAAAAACACGTCTAAAACACAATCAATTCATATAACTTTCATCAAGTATTATCTAACACAAACAAAATTATTTAAGGTCAAAGTTGAAAAATATAGACTTTGAAAATTCAAAATATAACATGGACGGATAGAGTAATAATTTATAATCCATTATATATAAAGGGTGGAACATACGTTGAAAAACTTAATGTAATGATCACCATTATACAACTAGAGTTTGACTTTCAGTAAAATCTTACTATGATACATTAAAATTTACAAATATAAGTGTTAAAAAAAATACAATGTAAGTTTATAAAAAAGGTTAGATACCTAAGTTAAATTAGAAAAAGAAAAAAGTTGGGTCATAATTAATGTTTCTTACCCTTGGGCTTGGTTCGCATGATATAATGACAAACGAATTATAAACAGACAGATGCGGTAAAAAAAATAAATTAGAGAGGGGGCAAATTTAAAAAATTCATAAAAAAACAAATCAAAAAAGGGCAAAATATTAAAAATTTATAAAAAAAAGTTAAAAAACTTAAAAATACATGACAAAATTTAAATTTTGAGGGAGGCATTGACCCCTTTACCACCCCTTTGGTACCACCCTAGCAAACAAACATTAACAAATTTACTGATGAACCAATTAAATTAATATCAGATTTTTCATTCATGTTTCTCTCTATTTCTATTGGAGAGAGTAAAACATGTTTTGCCGATGTTTTACACTCTTTACATTAAGTTTGATCGAAGTACACGAGGGTAATTTGAGTGTTACAAGAATATATCGGCAAAACATGCTTTCTGAAAGAAGTCAAACACAATAAATGAAGAACAAAATCGAGGGAATCAAGAAAGAAAATAGCCCCCAAATTACAAAAGTTGTAGGCCTTTTATGCATTTCAAAAATCAAGATGGTCAATGGGCTTTTGGAATTTGTTGGGGGTAAATGAATAGTAGATAAACAAATAGGCGGTCAGTCAGAGTGGAAAACAGTCAAGTGATAACCATAGCTAGGTACATTGTTAACAAGTTCTCATCCATACATACATTTTTACAAGATTTAGACATTTAATATGTTAAATGTTGTTATGTTCAATTTAATAGGAGTCTTATTTCACATCCCAAAAGATGTAAGCTATGAATCTACCACCATAGATAGCAAAGCTAATACTGACAGGTGTTTATTTTTTTTATTTAAGGTATGATTTACTCATGAATATCGGGAGCTTTAGCTTATATTATCTTAATTGGGTCCGTACTAGAAAACCTTCTCGCGGAATAGGTCTCCAATTTAAACCCCTCGATGAGAAACTTTATCACCCAAAGATCTGGAAGAGAAAAACTCACTCATGACCGCCACAAATGAAAATTAAATACATGTGCCGGCATCAAATAAGCTTAAGATAAGACCCAAACTTAAACCTCTTCTCCTTACCAAAAGAAAAAAAAAAAGAAATCCATGTACCTGTTAGAATATGAGCATATAAACATATAACAATTCACGAGTACGCAGCGGAAAGAAACGTATATGTAATCAAATTAATTAACAAAGAGAGAATCGAAACGTGTACCTTTGCGCAAAGTTTCCAATAATATTATTAATAAGATTATTATTATTATTTAGGGTTTAAAGTAAAACCCCTCTACGATCGCACACTAGACACCCCTTATACCGTATGCTAGTACTCCGATCACGAACTTCACAACCCTTTGTGTAACTCCATTCATTCAAAATCTTATTAATCGAAACCAATAGAAGTAGTCGACTAATACCAAAACCCTCATAATTAATTCATGCATTAATTACATGTGTATATGAACTATATGGGTTTTTGAACGGCACAAAGCCAAAACCCTTTAAAGGGTGTTCGGCCGAAATAATAAAGGAGGAAAAGAGAAGATTTTCTTGTGTGAATGAAATGTCTAAAACCCTTAAACCTATGTCTCTATTTATAGGCTTAATTAGGAGGGTTTTCTAATTAGAGTGGGATTAGGAAATCCCCCATTAGGAATTAGAGTCCAACACTAATTTCCTAATTTCACATTTAATCCTCCTCTTTAATTAATTAAATACAATTAACCCTTTAATTTATTTAAATTAATCATTTCGTGATCAAATTAATTAATATATTACTTTAATATACTAATTAATATGTATAGAGTTACCGTGTCATTTCGTGTGACCCCGTAGGCTTAAATTATTTCCGGACATGCGATTTATTAAAACATGATCACACTCCAACAGCTCCCACTTGAGCATGTTATCATAAAGGCAATAACATTGGTTAGCGTCTAGCAACACGCCAATGCTCCCGGAAATATTTAAGAATAGTTTCTTAAATTACCTATTTGAAATGATTTAATCTTTAATATCCCTTTGTTCAGATACCCTTGTTAATTATGAATATGGATCAATGTCATTTCATAAATTAACGATTATGTTTCTCATTTCTACAATTAATCAAGATTACCAAATTAGTCAAGACCACCTCTTGAGTTCATTTGGGTATGGCCATACAAACATCTTAATTAGTTAATGAGGGCGCCAAATGGTATCATACTTCAGTTGCAAATTGAAGGAACAAATCTTGTATTGACTACAAGTGTCTGGCCATGTCGTTTCTTAACATTTCTGAAAATAGCCCTTTATTACTACCTTGTTCAGGATAGTTAGAACTACAATCTAGAAATGCAATCCACACAAGCATAACTCACTTGTATCTCAAGTCTAAGGATAAATAAAGTAACCATTTCACGAATTTCATTTAATGACGCCGATCCATAAAATGAAAATTCGTTAAGTGGGGTAAGTCCAATATTCATCCTTTGAATATCATGTGAGTTTGGTACGATCCACCATCTTCAAAATATTCCCTTAAATATTTTCACCAATCTCTCACAATTGTCTTACTTTAATTATATTCCCATATAATTAATCGACAATGGACGTTTAGAATATTTTCCAAATATTCATGGATCTAAACATGCAAATATAGGACACAATCATTATAAAATGAAACCACTTATACCGCGTATAAAAATTCATTTATTAAAATAACAATTGTTTAACATCCCATTATCCAAATACCAATCACAGATTTACATGATATAACTAGCAATAACCTATGCCCACGACATACTTATTGAGCTTTCCTTTTGACAATGCCTTTGTAAAAGGATCCGCTAAGTTATAATCTGTGTGAACTTTGAGTAATTTGATTTCACGTGATTCGATTTGCTCACGAACGTAGTGATATCTTCTTTGGTAATGTCTGACACCTTTTTGAACCCCAGGTTCATTGGCAATGACAATTGCTCCCGAATTATCACAGTACAGATCCATAGGTGTGTTATTTGAGGATTATCATGTTAAAATCCAAAAATAAACTTTCTAATCCAGACAACCTTCATGTCGTCTTCTCTGAGACGGCAATATACTCAGACTCTGTCACATACATAGCAACTGTGGTTTGCTTTTAGCTCAAAGCATTCCACCGTGTCTTCATTTAAAATGAAGACATATCTCGACTGATATTTTGAAACATCTTTATCAGTCCTGAAATCCAACATCACAATTTCTATTCACTTTGAATTTTGAATTGGGATTTCAAACATACTCCAAGAATAATTCCTTAGTAGCCCGCATGTACTTAAGAATGTTCTTTACAACAGTCCAATGATCCTCTCCAGGATTCTGCTGATAACGGCTAACAATATTTTGCGCGAACGCAATATCAGGTCTAGTGCATCTTACCGCATACATGATTGATCCCACCGCCGAAGCATAAAGGATTCTTTTCATACGCTCCACCTCTTCAGGTGTAGAAGCACCATTCTTGCTAGATAAATTTAGTCCTTCTTGCATCGGCAAATTTCCGCACTTAGAATTTTTCCATCTTGAATTTTGTTCAGAAATAGCTTGAAGTTTAGTGAAGACGTTTTATCAGAATTCTGAGATGTCTCAGAATTCCTTCACTGAAGCTTCACTTCAGTTCAGATCAAGACAAATCTGAAGCATTCATTCTGAAGTCAAAGACTGAAGTATGAAGAAGAGAATCACCTCAGAAGCGAGCATCAGAGTGATTCTACCAGATCGAAGACTGAAGTCATGAAGAAGAGAATCACCTCAGAAGCGAGCATCAGAGTGATTCTACCAGATCGAAGACTGAAGCATCTCAGTGTAAAGTACTTACAACACTTTACACTGATTACGAGGAAGACTTTTACTTTACACCTTTATCCGGTTAATAGATTTATCTATTAACAAAAGGTACAAAGTATAGGCTTGGAACCTAGTACTATAAGTCACATCAAGTGACTTATATACTCTTCCAAGTGCAGCATGTAAGGAATTATGGTTTAATTCCTTAAATGCTCACAACCACATTTGTACGATCTTGTCCATGTCATCATGGACTTGGTCTATAAATACAAAGTCTTCTCACAACTTGCAAGAAGCTTGAAACTTTGCATTGCAACTTGTGAGATATACTCTAAGTAAACTTACGAGTATTTCCAAGTCAATTAGATCACTTGTATTTCGGGATTGTTTAGATACTTACACTTTGGTGTTTATCTTTGTTCCGCAACAATCCTTGTATTTGTTTATACATCAATAAATCAAATACATTAGAAAACAACGTGTCTCAATGCTACATACTTGATTATATTTATATATATATCTTTATATAGTTTCTGCCATTTGTTCTTGCATTATTCATATTGTCAATTGTTTCTTGTTATCCATATCTGGATCGTAAACTAAACTTGTCCATCAAGATTAGTTGTACTTGCCAGTCGGGTTTGTTATTCATCTATATATTTGGGACTGACAATTGGTATCAGAGCAGCAAGGTAGTGGTGTGCCTATTGGTTTGCTAGCAAGTACTCAAGAATTAATTCAAGCAACCAAGAAGCAAGCTGAGGTACCTTCTGGTAGTGCCTCAGTTCAGGGGGAACAACTTCAGAAGGACAAAGGAAAAGGCAAGGCCAAAGTGGGAGAAGAACCAAAGAAAGTTGTTAAGGGTTCTGGTATGGTTATTGGAGAAGATGTTGATGAACAAGGCTATCCACTCCATGATCAAAATGCTGATAGCAAGAAGTTAGAGACTCTGCAGAAGCAAGTCTCTAACCAATTTATCATGTGGAATGAGAATAAAGAAAGGGAAAGGGTTCAACACCAGAGTATGGGAACCCTTGACCACATTGATGCTGCATCTCTTGGTCTCTCACTGGAAAGATTTCAGAAAATCAAACATGATCCAAGAGTGCAGAAGGCAGTTAAAGAAATGCTCGATTATGAATATGGGGTGAACTACTCGCCTTTGGAACAAAAGCTGGACCATCTCACCTTCAAGATGTCCATTGATGACTTAGTGAAGAATAGAGAAATGGAAATGGCCAAAAAGAAGAAAGAGGTTCTGGCTGGAGTTCTGCAGGTTGAGAAAGAGTTGTTCAGACCACCAACGAAGCCCAGAACTGGAACAAGGACTGCAAAGAAAGATTCTCGTGATGTTGTCCATACTTCAATCAAACCAATTTCTGATGATGCTGCTGAACTCCAAAGAAACCATGAAAAGGTTCAGTATGATCACTATATGAACCATCGATCGCATCCAGCCAAAATCATTGATATGGTAGTTGCAAAGGCTGATGGATTGAAGCTGTTTGATTTGGTTGTGAAAAGAGAAGGAAGGGCTACTGAAGAATATAGTCAGGTTTCAGTGCATGAATTTGGGATTTCAGAGCATAGGGAGATGATCCAGATTCTGAAAGGAAAGCCAAAGTCTGCCTTGACTAGTGCATGGTTAGCAAGAATTCAACAAAAGATGCAAGCCAAGGTAGAAATTAAAAGCAGGCTGTTTGGCAAAAAGGATCACTCTCCACTGAAGAGAAAACCTACTGAGGCACCTTCTGGTTCAAGGCCTGCCAAGAAGTAGTTTTCTTCTTCAGATTTATCATTTACTTGTAATATATTTACATTTGTAACATTCATTTCAGTTTGTATATATATGTTGCAACTTGTAACCAATAAGTAGATGATAAGTTTAAGTTAGAAAACCACAAGTAAAATTCTGAGACATCAATGATCTATAAGATGTACTTAGAAAATTTTTACAACTTAAACAAAACTTGCATTTCAGACTTACAAACATGTATAGATAGAAGTCTGAGATGCATGCACTATTTCAGAACAAATAGGGGGAATTGTTAGGTCGAAAATCGACCAAGTATAATTTGTTCAGAAATAGCTTGAAGTTTAGTGAAGACGTTTTATCAGAATTCTGAGATGTCTCAGAATTCCTTCACTGAAGCTTCACTTCAGTTCAGATCAAGACAAATCTGAAGCATTCATTCTGAAGTCAAAGACTGAAGTATGAAGAAGAGAATCACCTCAGAAGCGAGCATCAGAGTGATTCTACCAGATCGAAGACTGAAGCATCTCAGTGTAAAGTACTTACAACACTTTACACTGATTACGAGGAAGACTTTTACTTTACACCTTTATCCGGTTAATAGATTTATCTATTAACAAAAGGTACAAAGTATAGGCTTGGAACCTAGTACTATAAGTCACATCAAGTGACTTATATACTCTTCCAAGTGCAGCATGTAAGGAATTATGGTTTAATTCCTTAAATGCTCACAACCACATTTGTACGATCTTGTCCATGTCATCATGGACTTGGTCTATAAATACAAAGTCTTCTCACAACTTGCAAAAGCTTGAAACTTTGCATTGCAACTTGTGAGATATACTCTAAGTAAACTTACGAGTATTTCCAAGTCAATTAGATCACTTGTATTTCGGGATTGTTTAGATACTTACACTTTGGTGTTTATCTTTGTTCCGCAACAATCCTTGTATTTGTTTATACATCAATAAATCAAATACATTAGAAAACAACGTGTCTCAATGCTACATACTTGATTATATTTATATATATATCTTTATATAGTTTTTGCCATTTGTTCTTGCATTATTCATATTGTCAATTGTTTCTTGTTATCCATATCTGGATCGTAAACTAAACTTGTCCATCAAGATTAGTTGTACTTGCCAGTCGGGTTTGTTATTCATCTATATATTTGGGACTCACAATTGGTATCAGAGCAGCAAGGTTGAATTTCATATCAATTCATTAACCTTTGATCTGCATAGATGGCTGACTTTGAACAAGAACGACCTGACCCTAATAATGCCACCCCACCGCCTATCATCAACAACAATATACCCTCACACAATGTTCACGTACACTTTCCAAATAATCCTGTTCCCAAGTTTGATGGGAACAGTGAAAACTTTCAAACATGGAAAGCGTGCATGCTTAAGTATATTGCTGGTGTTGAGAGACATTTACCAGATATCCTAAGAGAAGGACCCTTTGTCCCTATGAATGCTTCTACTGTTGTCAGAAATGCCGATGGGACTCCTAGGCAGTCACCTAAGGAGAAGGATCATTGGTCTGAGGAAGATCATAGACTTGTAGACCTGGATACCAAGTTACAAAATATGATTTTATACGCAGTTCCAGAAACCCTAATGCCCACTCTTGTTTTACTTGATAATTCTAAATTAATGTGGGAGGAACTAATGACACAGTTTGAAGGCACTAATGAGACAATTGTCACAAGAAAAGTTGCTTTAAACAAAAGATATGAGTCTTTCTTTGCTATCCCTGGGGAGTCTTTAACGCAAACTTACATCAGATTTACAAATCTGGTCAACCAACTGAAAGCCCTGGGTGTAACCAAAGACAAAGAAATTTTGTTAGAAAAATTTTGTGACATTTTACCTTCAAAATGGGAAAACCTTATCTTGGTCTTGAGACAAGGCAAAACATTGCACAGTCATACTCTTGCTTCCCTTTATGGAGCATTTAGGTATACTGAAGAGAACAAAGCTGAAAGAGCTTTGGCTGAGCAGGATGCCAAGAACCATGTGTCTACCAGTTCTGGTACGGTTCAGTATTCTGAACCACATAATACTGCTCTACTATCTTCTGAGAGTGATATTTATGACTCAATGAAGAAGATGGTTTCTCAAATGTTAAAAACTGGTGTCTCTGCTAATGTCACTCATGATTGTGATGAGAATGACAATGATGATCTGGTTGCCATGCTGGCTAAAACGTTCAATCGTTTTAAGGCCAAATCAAATCGATCTGGCAAACCTTTTGCTTTCAGTGCTTCTATTGACAAGTCCAATCTTGAATGCTTTAAATGCGGCAAGAAAGGACATTTCACGAAGGAATGCAGATCTAGTCAACCTTCATCATCACAATCTGCTCCTAACCATTCTATCTTTCAGAAGTCCGATGACAGCTATAAGGCCAAGTACAAGAAGTTGAAGGCACATATGGCTCTTTTGGCACAAGACAACTCAAGCAACAGTTGTATGATTGCCAAAACTGAAAAGTGGGAAGATTCTGATGAATCATCTGATGATGAGGAAGAAGTTAGGGACATGTGTTTCATGGCACAAGAAGACCAAGGTCATTTGGTCAAAACCGATGTCGAATCTGGTCGCTGGGTGGATATAGTGATGAAAAAGGTCAGTAATATTGTCTATGAAGAAGATGAGGAACACAAACTGGACCTTTTGGTTCTTTTAGAGGCTGACATCTCATTTGTTGAGACAGTGCGTTCAGAAAGCCTAAAAATGTTTGAAAACAATACTTCTGAACTGAACGCCAGTCAGACCAGACTAAAGGAACTGAAAGATGTTCATCTGGCCCTAAAAAGTTATCAATCTATGGTTGCCACTTTAGAGTTGGAAAAAGAAGAGCTAAAAACCATCCTTGAAAAGGAACAAAAAATAATCAAATCTTGGATGAGTGCTCCAAAACCAGATGCTGCAATCAAAAACACTTTTGCTAATCAAAAAACAGCATATGAATCTGGTGATCTTCACATGGCATCTATAATCACTGATTTAGATGCACTTCCAAAAGAAATGAAACCGGAAATTATTTTTCCTAAAGTTGGCAAACAAAAAATTGTGACTAATGAGGTCAAGGAACATTCTGAGGGAAAATCTGAAACAGCTCAGACAACTGTTTCAGAAAAGAAGGCTAAATCCAAAAAGCCATCCCCCCAGACTTCTTCTAAGGTTCCAAAAGGACAAAAGAAGAAGAAAACCATCTCCCCACTGAGCCTTCTACCTCAGATTCTGGTAAGGCTCAGGTGTCTAATGAAGAATCTATTTTGTTAAGGTTAGAAAGTCAATTTCAACTATTGGCTAGACAAGTGCAGAGTTGTAATGCACGTTTAAAAAATGTTGAATCCACTCCTCTTCAACCAAAACAAAATGCAAAACCTTTTTCTAAGCAATTCAAGCAGAAATCTGAGCAGAAAAAGGTTGAGCACCCCATCAAACCAACAATTTTTTTGTCATCCGAAATTATGACTGAAATCCCCTTTGACCCATCAATTCCCCATAAACCAAAGAAATCTGAGACTGCTAAGGGAGAGTCAAGTGAACCCATCCATAGATGGGTTCCCAAAAAGAACTAACTTTTGTTTATGTACAGGGAGACCGAAAGAAGAACATATGGTTTCTGGACAGTGCTGCTGGCCGAACCATGACTGGTTATCAGACCCTGCTAGAGGAATATAGGGTGCAAGAGGGGCCCTCAATTGTTTTTGGAAATGATGGTAATGGAAAAACTGAGGGATATGGTGTTGTGAATAATGGTCAAGTCAAATTCACACGAGTTGCATATGTGAACGGTTTGAAATATAACCTGATCAGTGTCAGTCAACTATGTGATGATGGCTTCAAGGTTTTATTTGATATTTCACAAGGCACCATATTCAATAGAGATGGAAAGGTGGTACTGGTTGCACCAAGGAAGGGAAACATTTATGTCATTGATATGAATCCATCTATCTCTGAACAATGTTTCTACACAAAGGCTGATGAAGACACAAATTGGTTGTGGCATAAGAGACTATCCCATCTGAACTTCAAGAACATTAATAAGTTGTCAAGAAAACAACTTGTTGATGGGATACCCTCTATGTCTTTCAATAAAGACAAGCCATGTCCAGGTTGTGAAATGGGTAAGCAGAAAAGAGCTTCATTCAAAACTAAGCAAAGCTTTAGTATAACTGAACCTCTTCACATGCTTCACATGGACCTTTTTGGACCAATGAATGTTCAGACCAGAGCAGGAAAGAAATACACCCTTGTTATCGTAGATGAATATTCAAGATATTGCTGGGTGATTTTCCTCAAGTCTAAAAGTGAAGCTGCTGCTGAAATCATTGCTCTCATCAAACAAATTGAACTCAAGTACAAGCGAAAAGTTTGTCAGCTCAGAAGTGACAACGGCACTGAATTCAGAAATGCCACTCTGGAGTCCTTCTGCACTGAAACTGGCATATCTCAGAACTTCTCCTCAGCACACACACCAGAGCAGAATGGTGTTGTAGAACGAAAGAATCGAACGCTGATTGAAGCTGCTAGAAGTATGTTGAATGAATCTGGTCTTTCCCAAGAATTTCTGGGCTGAAGCTGTTGCAACTGCTTGCTACACTCAGAACAGATCTATTTATGTTAAGAGACATAAGAAGACCTCCTATGTTATAACTCATATAATTCGTGTTCTAATGCGGAAGTAAGATGTTCATTAATGGTGGATAGTGTGTGTTTTAGTGTGTGTTCTTGAGAGAGAAAGGTGTGTGTGTGGAAAGTCTGATTTGATTGATAATCAGAAGTGGGAAAAAGGTTACAAGGATTAAAGGTTTGAGGGGTATTTATACTCTAAGTATATTACAAAAGCTCCCCCTCAACCTAACAATATTTACACAAAATACAATATTTTCAAATACAACTAAGCACTATTTTATATTTCTAACATTCTCCCCCTTAGTGCTTTTGTTGTCCATCATCTTTTCCATTGTTGTCTCCTTCTCTTATTTGCACGTCTTTGTTTGTTCTTCCTTTTCTTATATCTTTGTGCAGCAGAGGAAGTTGATGGCTTATCAATCTTTGAACTCCAGAAAGCTCTTTTCTTATAACTATTCCATGAGTCATTCCAAAACTTCTTAGGAATGAAGTGCCAGTTATCACCAACAGGACGTTCATCAGGTAATTTGATATTGTCTTGGAAGTTTACAGGAGGTATGTTATGAGGACCACGTTCATGGCTAGGATTCCAATGAACCCATGAACCTGTCTTTGTATGAATAATTCCTTCCTGTGACTTGGGAGTTCTGGTAATAATAAGATCTCTAATCCTCTGTCTCATATCAAGAGTATCTTTGATACGTCTTATATGATCTTCTCTTTGAGACTTTATTTGCCCATCTTCTTCATTGTCAGAGTCTTCATCTATTGCATTCAGAATTGATTGACAATATTTCAAGGTACCATCTGAATATTTGGCAAAATCAGAGGCACGAATGAAAATCTTTCTCTTGAGTCTATTGATGAAGACAAATCCATCCAGGCTTTCAATTAGATCTCCAATCTGAAATGAATCTAGCTCATAACCTTCGGCTCTTTGATTTGGTCTTGTAAGGTTAATCCTGCTAGTTCTTCTTTCCAAACCAATCTGGAAGTCATTGAATTCATAGAATCTAATCAAGGCTTGAATATGACTTTTCAATACTTCATAAGCTAGAAGTTGATCTTGATTCTTGATTATCAGATAAGCATATTGATTGTAGAGGAATAGAATGTCTGAGATCGTCATATGTTGAAGAGATTCTTCTTGAACAACATAGACATTGCCATCAGTTCGACGAACTCTGAATCGAACAAGTCTGAGATTGTGACTCTTGAGAGGAGTAAACAACTGAAGGACTTTTGTGATTGGAATCTTAAATTGTTGGTACCACCATTCAGCTCTTACAGAACTTTCAGCATTCATCAGTTCCATGTATGCATCTCTTTGACCTTGATGTCTGAACAGGAAGAATGCTCTCAATCGGTTCAATGTCATGTTAAGTCTTTCACTTGGTGAGCAATAAATTTGAAAGGCTCTTTCTTCAAGGTATCTTGCTCTACACACAATTTCTTCAGGTCTTTTGCTCAAATCCAAAATCTGTTCATAATTCTCAGCAAAGTACCCCTCATTAATCTGCCATATCTTATCTCTTGAGATCCTTGGATGTCTAACTCCTCGTCCAAGTTCATTTGGAGTCTCAAGATTTTCAGTGTTTGTGAAATGATGAACTATCTCTTCAAAGATATCTTCTCCATATTCTTCTTGAGTAGAATGCTGAGATTGAGAATCAGCATCAGTCTCATAATCAATATCACTTTCTGGTTGAAATGGATCAGGATCAATTGACTCATCAGAACTTGAAGTGGAAGAATAATAATGAGAGATATTTCTGATGAGTGGAGGTAAATCATCTGAATCTTCTTGAATTTGAGTTCCTCCTTGATCTCCTTGACTTTGAGTTTCTTTTTCAACTTCTTGAGCAACACTTTCTTGATCAACTTGAGTAGTTTGTGTTTCATGACCTTCTCTAATATCTCTAATGTTCTCCCCCTCGGGTTGATCATCAGGATCTTGATCATCCCGATGCCTTGAGATATTAGCCAGTCTACATTGTTGATCAAGCTCTTGAACTCGCTTTTGAAGAGCTTCAATTTCAGCCTGTTGTGCAAGTTGAGTACTTTTGGCTGACAAATATGCAAGAAGTGAGTGAAAAATAGATCTTTTATGCGACGACAGATTTGGTTCTTCAGATCTTAACCGATTCATAAGAGCGACAATTAGAGTATCGGTAGATAAACCACTGGTAGCAATTCGGTTTGGTGAACAATCACTTAAATATTCGGAAGAATCAGATGATTCAGAAGAAGAACTGGAAGAATGATGTGGTGAATTAGGATCAGGAAATGATTGGGTTCTTGATGTTGGTGGTATTGTTGTTGTTGTTGTGGTGGTTGTTGTTGTTGTTGTTGTGGTGGTTGTTGTTGTTGTTGTTGTTGTTGTTGTTGTTGTTGTTGTTGTTGTTGTTGTGGTGGTTGTTGTTGTTGTTGTTGTTGTTGTTGTTGTTGTGGTGGTTGTTGTTGTTGTTGCTGTTGTTGTTGTTGTTGTTGTTGTTGTTGTTGTTGTTGTTGTTGTTGTTGTTGTTGTTGTTGTGGTGGTTGTTGTTGTTGTTGTTGTTGTTGTTGTTGTTGTTGTTGTTGTTGTTGGTTGTTGTTGTTGTTGGTTGTTGTTGTTGTTGTTGTTGTTGTTGTGGTGTTGTTGTTGTTGTTGTTGATTGTTGTTGTGGTGGTTGTTGTTGTTGTTTTGGTTGTTGTTGTTGTGGTGGTTGTTGTTGTTGTTGTTGTTGTTGTTGTTGTTGTTGTTGTTGTTGTGTGGTTGTTGTTGTTGTTGTTGTTGTTGTTGTGGTTGTTGTTGTTGTTGTGGTGGTTGTTGTTGTTGTTGTTGTTGTTGTTGTTGTTGTTGTTGTTGTTGTTGTTGTTGTTGTTGTTGTTGGTTGTTGTTGTTGTTGTTGTTGTTGTTGTGGTGGTTGTTGTTGTTGTTGTTGTTGTTGTTGTTGTTGTTGTTGTTGTTGTTGTTGTTGTTGTTGTTGTTGTTGTTGTTGTTGTTGTTGTTGTTGTTGTTGTTGTTGTTGTTGTTGTTGTGGTGGTTGTTGTTGTTGTTGTTGTTGTTGTTGTTGTTGTTGTTGTTGTTGTTGTTGTTGTTGTGGTGGTTGTTGTTGTTGTTGTTGTTGTTGTTGTTGTTGTTGTTGTTGTTGTGGTTGTTGTTGTTGTTGTGGTGGTTGTTGTTGTTGTTGTTGTTGTTGTTGTTGTTGTTGTTGTTGTTGTTGGTGGTTGTTGTTGTTGTTGTTGTTGTTGTTGTTGTTGTTGTTGTTGTTGTTGTTGGTTGTTGTTGTTGTGTGTTGTTGTTGTTATGTGGTTGTTGTTGTTGTTGTTGTTGTTGTTGTTGTTGTTGTTGTTGTTGTTGTTGTTGTTGTTGTTGTTGTTGTTGTTGTTGTTGTTGTTGTTGTTGTAGTTGTTGTTGGTTGTTGTTGTTGTTGTTGTTGTTGTTGTTGTTGTGGTTGTTGTTGTTGTTGTGGTGGTTGTTGTTGTTGTTGTTGTTGTTGTTGTTGTTGTTGTTGTTGTTGTTGTTGTTGTTGTTGTTGTTGTTGTTGTTGTTGTTGTTGTTGTTGTTGTTGTTGTTGTTGTGGTGGTTGTTGTTGTTGTTCCTGTTGTTGTTGTTGTTGTTGTTGTTGTTGTTGTTGGTTGTTGTTGTTGTTGTTGTTGTTGTTGTTGTTGTTGTTGTTGTTGTTGTGGTTGTTGTTGTTGTGGTGGTTGTTGTTGTTGTTCCTGTTGTTGTTGTTGTTGTTGTTGTTGTTGTTGTTGTTGTTGTTGTTGTTGTTGTTGTTGTTGTTGTTGTTGTTGATTGTTGTTGTGGTGGTTGTTGTTGTTGTTGTTGTTGGTTGTTGTTGTTGTGTGTTGTTGTTGTTGTGTGGTTGTTGTTGTTGTTGTTGTTGTTGTTGTTGTGGTGTTGTTGTTGTTGTGGCAGAATGGCTGGGAGAGTTTGGTGCATACGAGAATGGGTAGTTCCCGATTTCTACTCTAGGGTAAACCCGGCGTTGATATTGATTTAAGACTAATTGGAGGCCAACGTTTTCTTTTTGCCTTTCACCTATCCCGGACCTCTCAACCTCTCTGGTATTTTCAACCCCTCCCTCAGTCCTTCCTTGTTCCTCCGGGATGTCCATAACATCATCAGCAAACTGATTGGCTTCATCATCGGATGCATCACTATCAGTAGAAATCATTTCTTCTGGTTCGGGTTCTTGAAATCGGTCATACTCAAAGCGAGATCTTTTAAAAGTTTTGCGAATATTTACAGGAATTGATTTCTTTCGGCCTTGAGTATATGTCGGTGGAGGAGATCGGACAAAAGATGATGAAGGTATGTTTGAGGTAGATTGAGGTATGATAGGTGGTTCAGGTGTAGTAATTTCCGGAAGTGGTGAAGATTGATGAATTGGTGATAAGGATGATTGAGGTAATTTAGGTGAAGATGGAGATGATGGTGTTTGAGGTGTTTGTGTTCTGGGGGTGGTGATCGGATTGGTTTTGGAGAACCAGAAGCAGATATTGTCTCTTCAGAAGAAGGTTCAGCTTGAGCTTTGCTTTTGAGTTTCTTTGAAGAACTCTTTTTCTTCTTCTTTTGGTGCACTTGTTTACTCAGCCTTAACACAAACATTTCGCCTCTTTGTTTCTTTCTCTTTGGCTTACTGGAACTGGATTCACCCTCACGCTCTTTTCTTTTAACACTTGACCCCTCACCAGGTGTCCTATGTACAGCTTGGGAAGAAACCGGGAGGCTTTCCGGTCTCATTGCTGTTCTAATCCAGTCCAGATAAGCAATCTTATCTTCATCAGAATCTGAAACCATGTCTAACAGGAATGATGGAATCAGAAAATTATAATTAACAGCTCCTGAATCTCTGACATATTTGTAAAAATGTATTGTCACTTGGCTGCTGTTTAGAAGCCTTGGAATGCTTCTTTCCTGTCTGACGGCACTGTAGACAATTGCTGTTAGAAATCTAATGAATGGAATATACTTCTTGGGAGCAGAGATTTTGCCATTTACTAATACTATCAACTGATCCCACAGAAGTTGAGCAATGTCATAATGTCTGTTGAAAACAACACCATAAAATATGTGCAGCATCGGCTGTGTCAGATTGTCCATCCCTCTTGTGTAAGGGGTTAAGCAGTTGCTTAGGATGGAGTACACATAATACCAGATTTTTGGTAGATTTTTCAACTTGAAATCTCTGGTCCTAGATAAAGGACCTTCATAGCCAATTGAAATCAAGGCAGCAAACATTTCTTCATTGGACTCAAATTCATCATAATCAACATGTCCATTGAAGTCTGCTTCAGGTAGTCTTAAAATCCTTCTGAAGTCATCAATATTAAACTCAAACTCATATGTTGTTTCTCCTGAAGTCAACTGATACTGAAAGTAGCCTTGACGACGAAGTTCAGGAGATTTTGATTTGGCTTTGGCTCTTGGATTTGTTGGATCATAAGGTTGAACAAAAGTAATGGATCTCCACATTTCAAAAAGATAGACTTCAGCTAAGTCTTGTTCAACAGTAAGTACATATGTGAGAGGATGATTATGAAGAATTCTCGGAACTATTTGAAAACCGGGAGCAATGAATGGATCATATAATGCTCTGTTATTTCTCATATTTCTTGTGTTTCCGGCAATGAGAATTTCTTCAATTGATTCATTTAGAGCAATCTCTTCATCATATTCAATAACTTCTTGATGATCCATTTTTGTTTTTATTTTTCTGTTTTAAGACAAAAAAGAAAATTTAACGCACACATAAAATAATGTTTGAAAAGCAAATAACAAGTTTCACTCAAATGATTTATATAAAATACAAAGAGGTTCACAAAGGCGATCAACTCAGTGTATTCTTTATAAGTCATTTGAAATGAGAAGATAAACTCAGAAATTAAAGTATAATCATATAAGTACAATATATTTAAAAATAGCAAGGAAGTACACAAAGGCGTTCAATTCCTCGTATTTCAAATATATTGTGATTATATGATAATACAAAGCACTTTGTCACACCACACAAAATTTAAGAAAAAAAATTTTAAAATTTTTCTAAGTATGGAAACTAGGACGATCTTGACAAGATCGTCCTGAGGTTGAACTCAGGTAAGATCGTCTTAAGAATGTCTTTTGAAAGAATGAGACGATCTTAAAATTTGATGAAAATGGGACGATCTTGTTCAAGATCGTCTTAGCCTTAATTATTGAAAAAAAAATGTTAAGTATGGAAAATTATGAACATGGGACGATCTTGTTCAAGATCGTCTTGGAAAATAGATGGGAAAAAAAATGATACGATCTTGGTCAAGATCGTCTTGGAAATTAATGAAAAACAATTTTCCTTTTGAAACATTTCTAACACTTAGAAATATAAATTGAAATCAACTCAATGATTTCCCTTTATATTTATAAGTATTAGTTTTGAGCAAACCGATCTCTTGCGAGTTCAGTTACCCATCCATTTGTTTTTCAAAAAAAATCCATCATCCACACAGCGAACAGACCCTAGAACGATCCTGACAAGATCGTCCTGGTCTTGGTCTCAAGGGTTACATGGCAAATTTATACAAGGAAGTGGAACTAAGACGGTCTTGGCAAGATCGTCTTATTTCCATGTAGTTTTGGAACCAAGACGATCTTGGGCAAGATCGTCTTAGAACCACTCGAAACACATGAAACTAAGGAATTTCTAAAAAAAAATGGGGGGCGAACAAACAACAAGGGGGTAAAAGGGAATCTAATAAGTATTTGTCCCATAGATAACATTGGGGAACCAAAAACGTCTACTTCTTAAGAACTGCGGCTGCGCTAGAATCCAATAAAGTTGGAGGGGGGGCAAACCGACAACACGTTACCATCAAAACAGATCACGAGCTAAAATAACGAGTATTACAAGAATATCTTATTACAAGGGGAAGGGGGAAATCGGACAATCACACAGATTACAAAAAGGCGACTGTCCAAGGCAAAGGGGAAAGGGGGACTCGGTATCGACACATAAAAGATACAAAAGGGGACTCCCCCGAAATTCCAACTCAAAATGGGAAGGGGGGGGGGGGGTAGGAAAACGGGGTGCGAAGATAAACGTCACCACTTCGCCATCAAAAGTGAGGGCCGGGTCTAAGCGAAACGTGGACTCTAAAAAAAGTGAAAACATGAACGGGCACGCCGGTGTGGACGCCCAAACCCTTACCAGAAAGGCACGATGCAAAGTGCGCTTAAGGTGCTTGTGGAGGTAAAAAATCTTAACCAAGGGGGTACCACTCAGATTGAGCCTCTAACTCAAAAGCCCCATCGGTTGACGAACATCGACGCCTATGGTTGTCAGGGTAGAAAGTGGAAGGAAGTTGAATGGGGGGATCGTGTGGATTGGGCAAGATCGTCTTAGAAACAAAACACACTTGAAACTAAGAGAATTTTGCCAGAATCGTCTTATCTATTTCAGTTAATCTCTTAGTACAAAATGAGTTTTCTTCACAACAAAACATGGTAAAAACATTTATATGAATCATAGAAAGCAATACTGAACAACTCACATCACTTAAATCAAACAACATAACCTAGATCGTCTTAGGTCATCTTCTTCACAAAAGATTTCAGGTTTTTGAATTTTCGAAATCACAATACTAAGCATAAAAACATGTAATAATCATACACATATAACCTAAACATGCATCTAAATCATTCCAACATCACATATGCATTACCAGTCGATCAAAATTCAAGAAATGAAAAAAATAAGTTCATTATTTAAGATCAGTTTCTTACTTGAATAAGTGATCTGAAGACAATGTGATTATGGAATAAAATGCTTAGAATGAGATTACCAACAAAACCCTTATCCTTTTTCAATGATCAGCCAACAATTAAATTTGAAGTGATTTGAGAGAGTTTATGGGAAACTGGAATAGAATAAAGAAATGAAAAGAAAGAAACTAATAGTTTTCCCTCTTCCTTAAGGAAGAGGAAACCCGATTAGTAGGGTCGGGTGGGTTTTGACCCGAATAGAGAGTTATGGGTTTTTTGAAATTGGGCTTATGGTTTTTAAAAAAAATTGGTTTTGGTCTTGTTTAATCATACCAACAACAAAACAAAAATTTATTTAATCTGATCAAAATAAAACAATTAAAAAAAATTTTATTTTTGGTTTTTCTAAATGGAAAAAAAATCCTTTTTGGTTTTTCTAAAAGAAAAAAAAATTATTTTTGGTTTTTTTTTATAATAAACAATGAGTTTCTCTTCAAATAGTGCAAATACACAAACTCCCCCTAGATTCATGAATTATCCTTTTTCTCCCCCTCAAACATTGCATGATATTTAAGCACATTGCACATAAGCATAGCATTAATGTTTGACAGATAATGAATGAAAGAGAAAGAGATGAAGGATTTGTACAGAACATGCAGAGGCAAGTAAGCGCATTGGTAACGAGCACTTATTTGAGATTGTTTCTTGAAAGAAACTCATTCCAGGATCATGTGTTAAACAGTATCCGAGATTGAAATACTAAACACAGACCTTTATTACCTGCAAAACAAAATTAGGTTTTTCTAGGTACCCACCTTTGAATGGGTCCTTTGGGGTTAGTGGAATCATTCAAAGTATATAAATGAGGTTTTCGAATAAGAGGTTTATTCTTTAGATTCACCACAATCCCATTAGAATCAACAATCAAAGGTTAGAAATCACAGTAGAAGGTTTAGAATTTCTTACTGACCATGGTTTAGCTAGATTACTCACATTTGAATTAATTTTCCTATCAGGAACTTCCTTCTTGTAATCATTAGCCATCCAATTTCTTCTAACTGATGATTTAGAAATCCACTTATGGGTACTAGTAGCTAATGTCTTCTCTCCTGTATCAGATAAATTCTTGGAATTAGTTCGAGGAGATAAAAACATATTCTGATTTTGTGTTTTCTTGGTGGAAGATTTGTTATGCTGTTTCTTTTGATTTGTAACAGTGAACCAACCATACTGATCTCTATAACTAGTTATACCATTGGATGTATCTTTTATTAGCAAATCTTGGCTAGTTTTAGATATCTTAGGTAAAGAACTAGATTGAGAGATAGCCTTAGAAGCAGAGGTTCTAGAAACAGATGAAGTATCAACTTTGAGCTTTGAGTTAGCAGAAATAGTTTTCTTACCTTTGACAGTTGTTGCATACTGACCTTTGGGTAAATAAAATGAAGTTGGAGCAAACTTAGATTTAGATTCCTTCTTTGGTTTAGGTTTTGGGTGAGAGTTTTTCAAGCTCTTTTTCAACTTCTGGTGCAAAAACATGATCAGTTTTCAAAAACTTATCAAATTCTTCAACAGAAAAATCTGGATAAGTAAATTGTAATCCTTTGGTTTGAACTTCTGATTTGAAAACATTTTTGTTTGTCAATTTTTCAATTAATGCTTTTGCTTCAGCCTTAAGATCAGTAGGAATCTCAATCTTTTGCTCTAAGTTCACTTTATTTTGGTCAACAGAGGTGATCACAGGTGTACCAAAAGAAAGTATTTTCTTGACAGAAGCACGATGTTTAGCTTTCAAAGCTTGAACTTTCTCTTCAATTTGGAAGAATGATGATAGCATGGAAGTGGACATATCATGAATCTCTTCAGGAGAGATGCTATCAACCTGCATATCTTTAAAATTCTCACTCCCTTTGACTGGAGTGGAGCAATCAACAGAAGTTAGATCATGCATCATTTGAATCTTGGTTGTCTCACTTACCTTTGGAGTATGATTTTGAGTTTTCAGATGTTCAATGACTTGTTGTTGAGACTCAATCTTTTGTTTTAAACCTTCAATTTCTTTTTCCAATATGGTAGTTGGAATGTAAAATCTTTCAGAAATTTGTTTTGAACAATCATTTTGAGACTCATTTTCAGGAATTGAAATGCTGTCTATTTCTTCTAACTCATAGATGGATCTTTTATGAGTTTTCTTGTATGTGTCATTAATGGCAACATAATCAATCTGAAATTTGTTTGGTTTTTGTCGTTCAACATCATCTGACTCAAAATCATTCTCAGATGGTCTAATGAATTCTTGAATCATGCCAAGTCTAAGACATTTTCCATCATAAAGTGGACCAATTTCTCCTTTTTGGACTTTTTCTAAATGTGCTGGATTCTCATAACCCAAACCAAGAAGAAGTTCTGATCTATCAATCTTCGACTTATTGTAATAAGCAGTGAAATTCAGAAGAGGATTTTGTTCAATTTTATAGATTTTTTCTTGATAGAACAAAATGTTTGTTTTCAAATCCTCAACTTGTTTTTGAAGAGTTTCAATTTCAACTCCTTTGAGAAAACAAGTACTGTTTAGATCAGAAATCTGTCTTTCATGTTTTTCACAGTTGGGTCTAAAATCTTTCATTTTATTTGTGAGAAACTCAACATCAGCTTGTCTTGCATTTGCTCTTAACCATTCATTGGTTTTCTCAAGCTTTAAAGTCTCAATGGTTTGCTTGAGTAAATGGACAGTCTTTTCAAAGTCTTGACATTTGTTGGTTAATTTAGCATTGGGTGAAACAACTTGAGAACTGTTACTTGACAAATGCATTTCTTTTAAAGAATCATAGTTCACTTTGAGAGCTTCATGAGCTATTGAGAGTTCTGAAAAATTTTCATTGATTTTATCAAACTCTTGTTTAGCCATTTTCAAATTATTTTTCAAAGTAAGATTTTGCTTTGTCAAAGTATCAGCAGTTGTTTGGACAGACAAGTAATCATATGTGGAGATGAATTGTTCCTCACTTGTTGTTGTTTGTGAAGTATTTTGTGAAAGATTGGTTGTTGAAATGACAGATGTCATTAAGCATGTGAGATCTTCAGAATCAGCATCAATATCTCCGAATAGCCATGGTTTCATATTTTGTTGTTTGGCTAAGAACTTCTTTCTGATTTCAAGCTCTGAATTCTTCATTGTTGTCCCTGAAATGAATAAACAAAGATTTGTAATTATTTTTGATTAAAAAAATTTTGGAATTAAAACGATCTTGAAGAAGATCGTCTTAGGATTTGGAACTTAGAACGATCTTGAGGGAGATCGTCTTAGAAACTGGTTGAAAATTTTCTAAGTATTAATGATGAAAAATAAGACGGTCTTGAATGAAGATCGTCTTAAGTATTGGTTAAGAAAATGTAGGACGGTCTTGGATGAAGATCGTCTTAAAAATTGGTTAAGAAAATGTAGGACGGTCTTGGATGAAGATCGTCTTAAAATTGGTTGAATGAAAATTTTTCTAAGTATAGAAAAAATTCTGGAAATTTGGTCAGAAAGAGGTTATGATTTCAGAATTTGTTGAGCAAAACCAATCTCAATGAGTATGTAACACCCGTTTCGTAAAAATATGGATTTCCAAAAATTTTGCCTAACGGCGTTAAATCATGCGGAAACGATTTAGGAAAATACTCAACTAAGGAAAACAGTTGAGAAAACATAAGTGGTGTTACTAATAGCATCAAATCAGTAATAAAAGAAATCCATAAGATTGCCCAACATAAAGCAATCATAACATAGTCTTTACATAAGTTCCATAAAGGAAATCAACAACATAAGGTCTATGCGAAGCTATTGGGTAAACTAAAGCCAGCTTGATCATCTACCCATCTCTCGCCACAGCTTCACACGTCATCTTACTGCCTAACCTGAGGGGTGTCAACACATTAAAAGAAACAAGTGTTAGCTATAAAGCTAAGTAAGATAACACCAGGTTTAAGCAAACATCTCATCCATTTTAAATCGTCACTTTAAAGCATTACATCATTTTAATTAGGCATTCATACCACCGTATAAACATATCCACATCACATATAAGCATAGAGTCCATGACCCTAAGTGTGCCTAATCAATTTCACCATTTCATCTCATTAGGTTGTGACTAGGTCACCGTTAAGTTGTAACCGAAGTTACCATTAAGGAAAGACAATGTCGATCCATGAGTAGCACGTTATGTTCAAGACATTAGGTGGGTCATCAGGCCACCCGAAACTACTCGCCACATATGACTTGTTGCAAGGAACCACCCGAGCAACCATTTTAACATACCTATAACCACCGTAAGGCATGACGTACCTATTACCACCGTCAGGCACCATCTATACGTACCTATTACCACCGTAAGGCACGATGTACCTATTACCACCGTCAGGCACCATCTATACGTACCTATTACCACCGTCAGGCACCATCTATACGTACCTATTACCACCGTAAGGCACGATGTACCTATTACCACCGTAAGGCACAGGTTATGCATAACACTTAACATCTAATTAGCTCGAGCATTTATCATAATTAGTTTAGATTTCCACCTTTAACCTAAACTAATCCATACTATCATCTTTTCACGTTAGGGCCCTTAAAACGTGCACGTGTCATGGCAACCTAAAAAGGTCTAGTGTTCTAGATGAACAAGCCACATATACATGCACAAATCAACATCACATCATATCATTAACCACCGTTCATCATAGCATAAAATATCGTTAAACATATCATCGCATATCATATCATAAACCACCGTTCATCATATCATATCATAAACCACCGTTCATCATATCATATCATAAACATAACTACGGGGAAGCATTTTAGGCATAGGCATCGTCATCATTATTCCCCGAGTACCTCCCATGTCAACCCAACCACATTATAGGTTATACATTACCGTTATGGAGGTTATAGTTTATGAAACCATTTTTGTTGCACCCTCAGCGTGACAAAAGTAGTGTATCTTACCTGGTAGTAGTGTATGCGCGTAAACAACAGCTAGTAGTGCTTAATAGTAATCCCCCGACACCTATCGTTCATTAACATATGAAATATAAGTCATTAGGGACCTTAAAACGACTCTCGTATGACCTTAGGACTGACTACGTAAAAGTCCAGCATTAAACCTTACGAATTTAGCCTAAACGAATTTAGACTTCAAACGAAGTTCATCTTCGTTTGATCAAACGAACATAGATTTCAGAAAACGAATTTGAGCATCAAACGAACTTAGCCTTCGTTTTTAGCTTCGAACGAAGATGATCTTCGTTTTGTCAAACGAAGATAGTTTCCAGAAAACGAATTTATGCTTTACGAAGATGGCTCAAACGAACTTAAGCTTAACTTCGTCCAGAAAACGAATTTAGCATCAGAAACGAACTTAAGCTTAACTTCGTCCAGAAAACGAATTTAAACCCAGAAAACGAACTTAAACTTAACTTCGTCCAGAATTCAGAAAAACGACTATGTTCTTCATTTTTCCAGAAATCGATCGACTATGGCTTCTTCCAAAACATGTTTTTGACATATATGAACATCACTTGATCATAAGGATCGATTATAAACTCGTTTGACATCGTTTTTGAACATTAATTGGCTTAACATAATATAAACCTTAATTAACCAAAACCCTTTTTAAAATCAGATTTGGAACATCAATTAGGACCTTTAAATCTGTAAATACATCGATGAATCGTTAGTTACCTGATTGCTTTGATAGCCAATTGAAAATAACCCAAAATACACAATCAATTCAACCAAAACTTGAACAATTGCTTTTAGAAATCGATTAAGGGATTGAAAAGGCTGTGAATGTTCTTAATTATGTTTAGAGACTGCCAAATTAACCTAGATTAGGCTAATCCTTTTCTTAACCCGTTTTTAACTTTTCACCATTGGCAAAACTAGTCCCTGGACTTCATATTAACTTTATTTCACATTAAAACACCTATTGGGGATACATACAACACACTAAAGCACTTTCGCACACTACATAGGCCTTTTACACATCATTTAATCCACTTTATTGTCACTCATTAAAGATAATTAAATCTCACATATAGGGCACATAAACATATAAACACATAATTCCACACAAACGTATCACGGACTTATAACTTGACCTAACGACGTTAGTCAACATATACGTTTAAGTTTTGGGATGTTACAGATTAGTTACCCAAGGAATCCACAACACACAGTTCACACAGAACCAAAAATATTAGGACGATCTTGGGAAGATCGTCTTAATATCAAAACAAAGTAAACACTAGGACGATCTTGAAGAAGATCGTCTTAGAGTCATGAAGATCGTCTTAATGAAAAACTGTAAGAACACCAGAAAAGACAAAATAGTCGATTATTTCACTAATTTGCTTATAATTCACTCAATTTTGAGTGTTATAACTCGATTCAAGCCCAGAAATGCTCAGAATATGATCGCGCACAACCCTAGAAACAAATCCATTGCATAAATCAACTCAAATTGAAAATTCAAAATCTCATCAACTTTCCAGAAAATTTGGATTTTGATCAATTCTGTGAATTGGATTCTGAAACTTGACAGGATGTTTTTAGAGGTGATTTAGAATGTATTTGTAAACAAAAACAGGAAAATTGAGTGAAAATTGATTGTGAATTGATGAAAAACCAGTAACAGTTTCAAAACGGTTATGGTGAATAACACGAATTCAATTTTGAACAAAATTAGCATCAATCTGCATGAAATTTGTTCTGGATCGTCAACAGATTGTTGTTTTGCTCTGATACCACTTGTTATAACTCATATAATTCGTGTTCTAATGCGGAAGTAAGATGTTCATTAATGGTGGATAGTGTGTGTTTTAGTGTGTGTTCTTGAGAGAGAAAGGTGTGTGTGTGGAAAGTCTGATTTGATTGATAATCAGAAGTGGGAAAAAGGTTACAAGGATTAAAGGTTTGAGGGGTATTTATACTCTAAGTATATTACAAAAGCTCCCCCTCAACCTAACAATATTTACACAAAATACAATATTTTCAAATACAACTAAGCACTATTTTATATTTCTAACACCTATGAAGTACTCAGAAATAGAAAGCCTAATATTGGATACTTCCATGTATTTGGGTGTCCAGTATACATTCTGAATAACTCTAATCAGCTTGGAAAATTTGATGCAAAAGCTGATGAAGGGTACTTCTTAGGATATTCATCAAATCGCAAGGCCTTTAGAGTCTTTAATAAGAGACTTGAAAAGGTTGATGAGTCAATTCATGTTACCTTTGATGAATCAAATTCTGCAATCTTTAAAAATTCCATCCCTATACCACCCTCAGAAAGTCCAATTAGTTTTGGTGATTCTGATCCCATTGCTGAAACTGATCAGTCACCTGAACATGCTTCTGAACATCTCCGTTCAGAACCAGAAATAAATAAGCCAAGCAACATTCCATTTTATCCTCCAGTTAGTTTCAAACTACCCTCTGAACTAACTATTGGATCAGATGTATATGCTGCTTCTCCAATGATATCAGACTCCACTGAGCAACCTCAATCTGAAGAATTTCATGATGCAAGTCATGATCTGCAGGAAGAAGAAGAAGCTGAAAATGTATTTTCTGAAGCTCCTCCTGAAGTTACTCAGAGAAGTTCTTGCACTGATATCATTTCTCATCCTGGTCAATACTCTAAATGGACAAAGGCACATCCAATCGAGCAAATTATTGGAGAGTCCAGTAGAGGGGTTCAGACCAGAAGAGCCACAAGCGATCAATGCTTATACGTCAGCTTCTTATCTCTAATTGAACCCAAGAAGATTGACGAGGCTATGCAAGACCCAAGCTGGGTTGAAGCCATGCAAGATGAGCTCAACCAGTTTAAAAGAAACGATGTATGGGAACTCGTTCCTTGTCCCAGTAACCTGAAGAAGGAACCAATTGGGACAAGATGGGTCTTCAGAAACAAGATAGATGAAGATGGTCACATCATAAGAAACAAAGCAAGACTTGTTGCAAAGGGATATGCACAAGAAGAAGGAATAGATTTTGATGAAACTTTTGCACCAGTTGCTAGACTTGAAGCTATCAGAATATTCTTAGCTTTTGCAGCTCATCATCAATTTAAAGTCTATCAAATGGATGTCAAAAGTGCCTTTTTGAATGGCGAACTAGAAGAAGTAGTGTATGTGCATCAACCACCAGGGTTCATCAATGAAGAAAAACCACATTGGGTGTACAGACTGAACAAAGCCTTATATGGTCTGAGACAAGCACCCAGAGCCTGGTATGATACTCTCACTAAACATCTTCTTAAAAATTCCATCCCTATACCACCCTCAGAAAGTCCAATTAGTTTTGGTGATTCTGATCCCATTGCTGAAACTGATCAGTCACCTGAACATGCTTCTGAACATCTCCGTTCAGAACCAGAAATAAATAAGCCAAGCAACATTCCATTTTATCCTCCAGTTAGTTTCAAACTACCCTCTGAACTAACTATTGGATCAGATGTATATGCTGCTTCTCCAATGATATCAGACTCCACTGAGCAACCTCAATCTGAAGAATTTCATGATGCAAGTCATGATCTGCAGGAAGAAGAAGAAGCTGAAAATGTATTTTCTGAAGCTCCTCCTGAAGTTACTCAGAGAAGTTCTTGCACTGATATCATTTCTCATCCTGGTCAATACTCTAAATGGACAAAGGCACATCCAATCGAGCAAATTATTGGAGAGTCCAGTAGAGGGGTTCAGACCAGAAGAGCCACAAGCGATCAATGCTTATACGTCAGCTTCTTATCTCTAATTGAACCCAAGAAGATTGACGAGGCTATGCAAGACCCAAGCTGGGTTGAAGCCATGCAAGATGAGCTCAACCAGTTTAAAAGAAACGATGTATGGGAACTCGTTCCTTGTCCCAGTAACCTGAAGAAGGAACCAATTGGGACAAGATGGGTCTTCAGAAACAAGATAGATGAAGATGGTCACATCATAAGAAACAAAGCAAGACTTGTTGCAAAGGGATATGCACAAGAAGAAGGAATAGATTTTGATGAAACTTTTGCACCAGTTGCTAGACTTGAAGCTATCAGAATATTCTTAGCTTTTGCAGCTCATCATCAATTTAAAGTCTATCAAATGGATGTCAAAAGTGCCTTTTTGAATGGCGAACTAGAAGAAGTAGTGTATGTGCATCAACCACCAGGGTTCATCAATGAAGAAAAACCACATTGGGTGTACAGACTGAACAAAGCCTTATATGGTCTGAGACAAGCACCCAGAGCCTGGTATGATACTCTCACTAAACATCTTCTTAAAAATGGTTTTAAACGTGGTGCAATTGATAAAACTTTATTCATATTGCATGATAAAAGTGATATCCTTTTAGTACAAGTTTATGTTGATGACATTGTGTTTGGTTCTACTAATGAGAAGATGTGTGAAAAATTTTCAAAAATCATGTCTTCTGAGTATGAAATGAGTATGATGGGAGAACTGACATATTTTCTGGGACTTCAAGTAAAACAAAATGAAGATGGCATTTTCATTAACCAAGAAAAATATGTCAGAGATTTATTAAAGAAATATCAATTTGATTCAGTCTCATCAAAAGATACTCCTATTTCTGCTCCATTAACTTTGGATTCTGATCCACATGGAAAACCAGTGGACCATACAAAATATCGTGGTATGGTTGGTTCACTGATGTATTTAACTGCAAGTAGACCAGACATAATGTTTGCAACATGCCTTTGTGCTAGATTTCAATCTGATCCCAGAGAAGCACATGCAAATGCTGTTAAAAGGATCTTCAGATACCTTAAGGGTGTCCCCAGATTGGGTCTTTGGTATCCCAAAGGCTCCAGTCTAGATCTAATGGGTTATTCAGATTCTGATCATGCAGGTTGCAAGATAGACAGGAAAAGTACCACTGGTGGGTGTCATTTCCTTGGTGGCAAATTAGTAAGCTGGACTAGTAAGAAACAGACTGCAGTATCACTATCCACTGCAGAAGCTGAGTACATTTCTGCAGCAAGTTGTTGTGCTCAGATTCTATGGATGAAGAACCAGCTGACTGATTATGGTGTTACTTACACAAAGACTCCAATCTTTTGTGATAACACTAGTGCCATTGCCATATCTCACAATCCTGTGATGCACTCGAAAACCAAGCACATCGATCTCAGGTATCATTTCATTCGTGATCATATTCTGAAAGGAGATATTGAATTGCACTTTATTCCCACTGATAAGCAACTCGCTGATATTTTTACAAAACCTTTAGATGTCAAAACTTTTAAACATCTAGTCAGTGAGTTGGGTATGTTAAATCCTTAGACTGGTAATCTTGTTATGAACGCCTCAGTGACACTGATCTGGTTCACCAGTCTGAGCGATCCATGCAATTTTTGCTCGCCTAGCTATCGAACGCCTTAGTGATACTATCTTGGCACTTATTAATTCATGGATCATCACTTCAGGGGGAATGTTAAACATTTTTCAAATTATAAAATAAACCTTCATTTTTTTGAGGGGGAACCTTTTTGCTCAGAAAAATGTATTTAACTGAAGCACTTCAGAATATCAAAATATTTCAGTTGAATTTTAATGACTGAGATGGTTCAGATCTCCTTGGAACTGACCATGCTCAGAATCTGTTGAGTCATCTCTGAAATACAAAAATCTTTTCAAAATATCTTTGATACTTGGTCGATTGTGTGTACACGTGGCATACTGCATACTAGGTTTTGAACTTAGGATTGGTCATGCTTATGTGTTACACAAGTGGCGCCGTAAAAAGAGAAGAAAATGAGTACTTTTACTGAAAAAGTGTACAGGGTGGGGTCCCTCAAACGTCTCTGCATTAAATGCAGACGTGACCCCAGAAATTGTTTTTAATTGGAAAAATCCTTTTTGTTCCATCCTAAATACAAATCCCTTATTCATTCTTTCATTTACTCTCTAATCATCAATCTCTCTCATCTTTACTTTCAAATTCATTAACTCCTCATATTCCTTTTCATTTTCACTCTCAATCTTTTCAAAATATCTTTGATACTTGGTCGATTGTGTGTACACGTGGCATACTGCATACTAGGTTTTGAACTTAGGATTGGTCATGCTTATGTGTTACACAAGTGGCGCCGTAAAAAGAGAAGAAAATGAGTACTTTTACTGAAAAAGTGTACAGGGTGGGGTCCCTCAAACGTCTCTGCATTAAATGCGAACGTGACCCCAGAAATTGTTTTTAATTGGAAAAATCCTTTTTGTTCCATCCTAAATACAAATCCCTTATTCATTCTTTCATTTACTTCGTTTTTCATTTACTCTCTAATCATCAATCTCTCTCATCTTTACTTTCAAATTCATTAACTCCTCATATTCCTTTTCATTTTCACTCTCAATTCAAAATCTAAAATGTCTCATAAGTCGCTTATAAACTTTGAATACACTCCTTCCAATGATGTGAAAACTGTTGGAATTCGTCTGCCCAAGACACATATTAAATTGACGTGGCTAGTACGTGATGATCCAAGTCGGGTCATACCCAATAACAAGCTAGACAAACACTTATGGTATTTATTTATATGATTTGATCTTTAAATAAATATCAATACTTGAAACATTTAGAAAGTGGTTTTCTGAATAATTGTACTTGAGATATGTAAATAAATTATATGGATAATTTATTTTGAGAGAAATGTAAGTATGTTTATTTGGCGAAATAAACATTTATATGTGTTGTGTATAATATATAACATGTTACATAAGGTATGTAACAAGTTACAAGACTTTATATAAAATGTTTTATATAAAATACATGTTATAAAAAAGTTAGTGGAACCCCATGTGGTCTCTAGGTTGAGGGCCCCCCCCCCCATGTGATGGAAGATTTTTGATCCACTTACTTAACATGCATTTGGTTCTTGTTGATAACAACACACAAGACATACATAGAGTATATCACCACACTCAAGACTCATCTCTCTCAACTTTCTCAAGAGCAAAAACCTCTTCTTTCTCTCTTGGTAATTTCGGCCACAAGGAAAGAAAAGAGAAGGGTTTTCAAGGTCAAATCCTAGCATATTTGGGTGTTTGTTGGAAGCTTGGGGTATACTTGCTTGAGGTTCTTCTAGGTTGGAGACTAGCCACTTCAAGATCATCAACTCCTTCATATCAACCTTCTCATTAGCTTGGAAGAAGGTAGTCTTCTAAAACACCCTATGGTTGTTGTTTTGTATGTATGTTATTCATATACATGGATCCTTATTGTTTGGGTTTTCTTTTAAAAGGTTAAACTTTGGTTTTAACCACATATAACACATTGAAATGGTTCAATTTTCCGCTGCGTTTTAATATTATAAGGATAATATTACTTTGATAAAAACCCAAAAATCCCAACAAGATAAGTTGATATATTTTACTCTGAAGA
>CM067172.1:6348518-6475496 GCA_034093135.1 Erigeron breviscapus | reverse complement strand
TCTTTCTTTTCATCCAATCTTCCCTTTACCAACTCTCCATCTCGTCACAACCGGCCATGGCAAAAGGTATATATATATATATTATAGAAAAACAAAGAATGCTAGTAAGAAACTAGCCAATATATACAGGAGAACACATTCAGTACGTCTGATCCGCCAGAACAGATTCCTCTCATTTCATCTTACTACATTACTTATTCTTAATATATATATATATATATATAGATATATATATATACTTATCTGCCTTTGTCGGTTTTTTTTCCTTTTTTTTATATAATTTATCGGTGTTTTCAGATGTGTTTAGTCGATTTCCATCGTCGATCAGTAGGAGAACATTGTGCAGTGCAAAAAACGCAGAAACAGACTATGAGGAGGTCTCATTCATTAAGGAGGCGATAACTCCACGGTCGTTCAAGAGAGAAGACTGAACATGTCATTAGATGATTGCCCAGAACTTCTTTTGGCAAATTAATACCGGTTCTGATACTCTTTGTTGAT
The DNA here is from genome assembly GCA_034093135.1 of Erigeron breviscapus. NCBI lineage: Eukaryota > Viridiplantae > Streptophyta > Magnoliopsida > Asterales > Asteraceae > Erigeron > Erigeron breviscapus. Next base: position 6,474,995 of record CM067172.1, on the reverse strand, counting down.
TTTCCAGGACATGTGGAGTAACCTCCCAAAGAAACTTCGGTGCAAGATCCCTTATTCTTGATATAGTGGATTCATCATCTCTAATAATGATAAAACCCTGTGTAGAAGTACAAAAGTGTAAACAATCAGAGAGGCATACAAAGGTAATTTTAAGATTAAAATGACAGCAGAAATAAAATTTACCTGGGGTCGTACAAGACGGTCCATCTCTAGCATGATATCCTCCAATGAGCAACCAACATCGTGGTGGTTTCTGTAGTGAGTGAAGAGATAACTTGCATGCAGCAAATCATATGTGCGTGGATAGGATGAAAATGGCTCACACCTACATATGGCAAGGTAAACTCGTCTCACAGCTATTAATTATACAGAGCAATTTGGAGGTGGCAATTTCACCTGTTCTATGGCTAAATGGGTCTATTCAGAATTAATTTGCCTTAGCAGGTCAAATGGGTACTTTTTTATTTATGTAAAATAGCTACAATAAAAATGGGTTGAAACTTACCCAAAAGTATAAATCAGAATACAGAAAACCTCCAAAACCACTTTATTTCAAGGTGTATCTTAGGTGTTCTCTACCAAGTGTGTGGGTTCAGGTCACAAATTTGGAAAAAAGGTGTAAAGCAGGTATAAGGTGTGTGAGTTTGCTGATTAAAACAAAATATCATGGAAAAGAAAAGAAAAAAAGTATTTGTGACCATACCCATTTTGACCCACACTAAATTTTTTCATCTTACCCAACACAACGCGACCATTTGGCCACCTCTAGGCTCTAGCTATCACTATAAACATATCTGGTGACCTTACTTGAATCCTATTTTGACTCACCAATCATGAAAAGCACCAATTAGACCCCGGGCATAAATAGAAGACAAAGTCTCATTCGATGTTGCAGGGACTACATTCATCACCCAAACAGGCCAAGTACTAAATGCAACTGCAAATCCACCATTAAGGGCGTTCATGTCCATAACATTTCGAACTGACGTCTCATCAGCGTCCATCAACCTCCAATAATGACGAACTTGATCTTGCCAGTAGAGCGTATCGGCAAGAAACATTTCCTGAGTGATACCTGCAACCAACATAATATGATTAACCAACTAAGCTAGCATAAGGAGTGTTTAGGTGTGCTTTGGAAGTGATTATAAGAACTGAACAATCACAATCAAATATTTAGCTGTACTAAAAAGGGCTACAGAAGTCATAATGATCAAATAACCTGAAGTTTGAGTGTGTTTCGACTATACGAGTAATTAAAAGGTTAATGATCAATAGGGACATATTTGCAAAAACAAATTTGTGATGTTTCATGAGAAGATGTAAAAACTAAATCGAGTGTTTGATAGTCTATCGACGGTCTAATAACCAGGTTAAGTGAAAGGTAAACAAAATTCTATTCTAATCTTAAATAATCAGTTTTCTTGCAGCTGTTATGAAACTCATTCCTCAAAACTGATCATTTGACCCATAATCAATTAGTTAATGATAAGCCATTAAAAGTCAGAATTGTGGACGAACCTATGTCATTGAGACTTTCTAAATATACTGAATGACGTTGTGGGATAGGAGGGAGTTTCTGAGACTCGGAGCCCGTAGTAATAGGTGTAACACAGTCCCTCAATGGTGTTTTCCATGACGGTTTATTATTATCCACTGAATCACAAATCTTCACAAGTGTCTGCTCTGCATTGCTTTGAAGACAAGATTGACTGGCATCCTTTATCCATATTGCTGTTTGAACTTTCCTGGCAATAAGCTTCCAGCACATTGCAGAAGTTATGTTCACCAATTTATCCCAAATCAACGGAAAATCTTTGTCCTTTCTATAAGCCGGAGGGGCTGAATATACAAAATAACCATTTGGCCGAAGAAGTCGGTTAATTTCTTTTAAAAGAATGCCATCTGTACATTTAATTCAAAAATCATAATTAAAAAGACTTCAACTTGCTCACATTTTGTTTATAAGAACGGATATAATGCAACAATTACCATTTTCATGCCAATCAACACGACACCTTGAACAGTGAACCATTTCAAATGAGTTACTGGGATATGGTAACTGTTTTGTAGCTAGAGCGGATATCATAGCACCAATTCCCCGCTCCAATGCAAACTGAATTTGATTTTCATGACCATCTTTTGGAGCAAATGACATTGTTTGTATATTAAACGGAAGAAGATAAGCAGAGAAACTAGCAACCCCGCAACCAACATCAAGAACTTGATAAACCCCGGATGAACGAAGATCGCCAGTCTCATTGGTCGTCATATTCCCTAATCTGCACAGAACTGTAACTTATAATTTTGCACATATAGAATAAAAGTAACTTTCAGTCTTGACGTAATTCAGTAAATTTAGCCTTATTATAAGAACCTTGGCTGATTAATCAGCGCCCTACACATTTCTGCCCTGAGTCTCATTAAGAAAAATGCAAGATCACGTCATAGTGTTTGATAGACATGTTCTTTATACGTATTCGATATGTTTGAGCTCTTTCCATTGAATAGATAAGGGGGGTTTAGATTTACTAATGAATGAGTCAATTTGGTTCATTTTATATCTCAAACAGGCCTAATCAATGACATTTAGCAAAAATGTGTGTGTCAAACAGGTTGAAAGCAGCCCAAAGTCTCTTTCTAATGCATAGAATCTCCTATATTATTTATTTCAAAGATTTATTGTTTAACTTACAATCATACTTGACGTATTAAATATTTTCTGGAACAGTCTCTCTACCCGCAGGTAGGGGTACTACTGTCTACATCTCATCTCCCCTATACCCTGCTCATGCCAGAATCAGGTATCGTTGACATTGACAGTTTAACACTTAATGTATTAACTAGTTATGGAAAGAAATGGATAAAGGTGCTCACATGTCAAGCCTACGTTACCCGTTTTAATCCATACTGTAAATGACAAGTTTCAACCTGAATCCACCAGCCCACCCATCTTGCCACCTCTAGTTTAAGCTGATTATTGTGATGGAACGTCACAATAAGTCAAGAATCGGTAAAAGTGACCAAGATTATAACTTTCTCGTTATTAAGGGACAAAGCACTCTTTCAAACTACTTTAGGGTCAAAGCAATTGGCTACGGCGAAACAAGTACTCTATAAGTCACGGTAACCAATTTATAAGCACGCCTTCTAACACATCCCTCGTTAACATATGCAAAACAAACGTCAAGATAGATTTATACATAACACAACCTAAAAAAAGGAAGCGGGTAGGCTATACCTCTCAATGTATTCAGTAGCTCCATGTTTAAAATGGGTACCACCTCCCGGAAACCACCACAATTGATCCTTCTCGTGCACCCAATTTTGCCCTCCTTTAACTTCAGAAAGACGTGTATGATTAACGTTACTCCTCCATACATAGTCTCGACTAGTTGGCCATCTCACTGGTATCTTGTAATCATTTGGTGGCGGTATCAAACAAAACAATCGTCTTTCCAATGGAGGGCAATGTCGTTCTAAATCTTCTCGTTTTGAAAGATCCAAACTTGGAAGTAATTCTTTGATATATGAAGGATCATGACAAGGAATATACTCATTATATTCTATAGGGCATATGTTCATCCCAGTTTCTAGAACTACTAGTGGTGAACGTCGATGAGTAAGAATAACTCTATTACTAAATGTAGAATCACCTGCAAGCGATAAATTCAATTAATGCATATAAAGTTTCGATCTTTGAAAACAAATCAAAAAATTTGAAATACCTTACTTCTAATTTGTTATTTTTAACAATGTGTAGCTTCACTTAGTTATTACTAATATATGATTCAACAAATTTTCACAATCTATTGCAAAACGTAAGATTATCTACAAGCATAAAACGTTATCCAATGCAAGTAAAGTTACTAAGGTAGAATCTTTGAGCACTAATCAAGAATCTTGATTCTCAATTTTCTTCTTTAGTCTTACAATGTGTAGCATATAACAAGTTAACAGATGAGGTTTCCTATTCAAACTACCCGGAAATGGCGAGTATTTTGACTCTACATAAGTAACTGCAGTATTTCTGTGGTGAACCACTTCCTAGAGTTGCCGGCTCAAAAAAAACATTAATCTTAGGTGTGCATTTTCCTGGCCACCCTCATGATGCTAGCTAATGAGATTTGAAACTGGGACCAATTTATAGAACATCAGGTTTCCTGACCACTAGTCTCACAATGTGTAGCATAACTCAATTTATTTACTAAATCATATATCAAGTAATAATCTTTTTACACTAATTAGCCCAAAAATGGGATCTCCACACACACCCATCTCATACTCTAACTAAACTCACAAAAAAAAAAAAAAAACATGACCTATTGCCCATTATCCTCAAGAAACTACAAAAATCCAAATAATATCATAGATTTTGACACTAATTTACTTAAAAATAAATTTTAAATTTTAAGAAAAGGGTACCTGGTGAATTGGGTGATAAAGATGCAGAATTGTTGAAAGCAAATTGATGATCATCAACATAAAGTGAAGATTTATGGCCAAAAAAAGTGCCAGTGTAGAAACAAGCAATCATAACAAGAAGAACCAACAGCCCTGACTTCAAATCAAAAGATGATGCAATAATCCCACCACCCATTTTGATGTCAGTGAATGTGTTTATCAGTTGTTATTATTGGGATGTGATTTCATGAGATGGTTGTCGGCTGAAGAGATCTTGGTGTGAGTGAGTCTGTCACTTGGAAGTTGGAGGCCTTGTTAGCTCACCTTTGAGAAGAACAATCCTAATATTTTATTGGGGTCGAAATATAGATACAGATCTGGTATAAACATAAATTTTGTGTTTTTCTTTTTCTTTTTCGTTTATATTTTTTCTTTTAAGATTGGAGTTAAAATATTTTATAGGGAAAAATCTATAAAAAGATGAGAATATTTTTACTTAAAATTCTTAATCGATGAAACCTATTTAGTTTTTGACTTTTAAAAGGATTTAATTTTTAAAAAGTTTTTAATAAAGGTAATATTGTTAGCTTTTAACGTCAAATTTACGTTAATTGTCAACTTGACGTGTCACGTCATAAAAATGTCCATGTGGACTATTGACATGGCTTTACATGTCATCATCTTCTTCAACGATATTTATCCCATGAAAATCCAGTAAATATTCTGACAAAGTTCTATTAAAAAATCATGAAGTAATAATACCACTAAACATTTTGAGTGGTAAATATTTAGTTTTATGCACGTCATACCAATAACAATTTAACTTTCATTGTTCTCTCCTCCCAACTACTATTGAAGGTTACTTGTTAAATGAGTTTTTCTTTGAGTGTGTATGTATAAAAGCTTATAAGATAGGAAAAAATCAAAAAAATTTCATTATTAAGAAACATCAACAAAAGAAAACGTCTCTCTCTAATCTGTGAGTTCTCATCTAATGTGTGTACATATAATGTCAACTCTATATTAACTTGTAAAAAAAATTGGAAAACTAGTTTAAAAAAGATTTTTATTCAAAGTTAAACTTAAGAGGTCCTGACCAAATTGATAATAATTATTCCATAATAATTTTTGTTAACCACACTTAAAAAAAAAAACAATGGAGAACTCTAGCCTCGATATCTACTCATCTCATCTGAGTCATATGATGCCAGTACAATACCTCTATCATAATCCCCGCATGATAGAATTGTTTTTTTTAGTTAACCACACTGGCATAAGTATCAACTGAATCAAGGAACACCGGTTTAAGATAAGATATTGAATTTTTGTGTTTAATTATGTTGACCAAATTAATTCGATGACATCAAACATTGAATTGAACCTAACCAGCCAGTTTTTAATATCGACATCGTTTATGTTCTTCATCATTACTAATGGAACAAAATCCATAACAACTAACTATCATTCAAAGGCTCGCTCAACTACAAAAACACGTACAAACATATACAAACAAAAAAGAAAAAAACAGAACAAATACAGAATGTCAAAAACCCGAGCCTACTAATTATGCTCTAAAGAGGGATTTTAAAGATCGACTTTCTTCTTCTTTCGTTTCTGGACCGGAACCATTCTTCTCGGCAAAGAATCACTAGATATTTTTACCTTGTTGTAATTATCATTCAACTTCTCGACAGAACTTCGTACACTCAAAATCGTTTCAAGAGGTTTACCGTCGTCTTCTTCCTTAGCATTCACGGGAAGAGATGGATGGTCTTTAATTGTGTCGAGGAAATCTGTAGGGAAGAAGTAAAATTGTTGAAGGCCTGCCATAAATTGTTGGTTGGAATATTATTGGTCGAAAAAAATAAGGTTTAGAATGTGAATAGTTTAAATAGGGTCATAAGTTTGTATAGAGATGAAGAAAAAGATTTGAGATGGATATAAGTAGACATTATTGGGAGGTAATGTGTTTTTTTGCCTTGTGCTTAACGTAAAAGTCAGAGACTTCGAATCTTCTTCTCTTGTTGTGGTCCTTGTTGGCTTCGTGTTGACCGCCTTTTAATTTGTGTTTCCATAATAAAATTCATAAAAGTCCATACCCATGTAATAAAAACTACTCCCTCCGTCCCATTTTAATTGTCCTATTTTGACTGGTCAAGTCTTTTTCTCCCGACTTTGACTGTAAATATCTTTGTTTGTGCTACATATTAGTTGATGAAAGTTATATCAATGAAAAGTTCATTTAAAACTCTATCAATTCGTATATGTTATATCAAGTGTTATATAACACAAATAAAAATATTTACAGTCAAAATTGAAAGAAAAAGACTCAAAAAGTCAAACTAGGACACTTAATATGGGACGGATGGAGTATAAGGTTATTAAAAACTTAAGCTAAGTGATATAAATAACAAAACCCTAAAATCAATTTTAGTTCGGTTTTAATTAACTTGGAATAAAACCACTAACCAAATTGATGAGAAGTATATACGGTTTGATTCGGTACATGTTTTGTAAGATGAAAGTTGGGTCATATTCGGCTTCACGGGTACGTTAAATAGGTTGATGAGTTACATATTTGAACCCGACCCATTCAATAATTGTGTCGAAGAGTTAAACCCAAACCCAACCTACTAAATAAACAGCGTGTGTCTACTTGTTAAACCCATTTTAAATCAAAATCTATTTGATACAAGTTAAAAATACTTTAAGTTAGTCACCAAGAAATGTCTATTTTCTTAAATTTAAAATCAACTTTTATCATCTGAATTGTATTGTAATTATTTTAACTAACGTGATTTTTCACAAATATGAGAAATGATGAGTTTAATGAGTGACAAAAAGTTATAATTGTATATAATCATAACTTTTAAAAACTACGATCTGAAATGCATTTAAGTTTAACTTTAAACATGCATGCAACTTCAACTAAATGAATGAACACAATTGGTGCTCTTGTGTCTTGTCTTATGAATGGTTGAGTCGTCTTAAACAGGGCAATACATAAAAGACTTTGTAACCGAAACCTACTTATTTTTTATTTTTCCTTTTCCTATCGTAGCATACATTTTCGCCATTTCAAACGGGCGTTTCGAATGACCGGTAGACTAACATCGTCATACAATCTCATCAAATACAAAGCTAAAAGATTACTAGGTTCTTCTCTTACTTAATACTCTGTTGATATAACATGATACGAGTAGAAAAGTAATTAAACTAATACCATCCTCATTCAACATATTGTCGATAAACGCGACAAATGATTTACAAAGTAGAAAATTAGTAAGTTCTTCTTCTAGAATTTGCAATATTCATTTCGCCAATTGTGTTCCTTGTTTCTAGAATTATACACAATAGTCGAAATCAAAGTCAACTTTGTCATATATAATTGGTCAATATCGCTCTTTAATGAAGACCAAATGGACCGTCTTTATTCATGTGGACATAAATATTTCTTGATCTCTTGGTCGAGTGATGGTAAATAAGTTTTAGACATAAAAATAAATTTAAAGACTTAATCATTTAGTTTGTGTAATGTATCTTTTCTCTCCTTTCATGCTTCATCATTGATTTTATCACATGTACTTATCATTGTTTTATCATTGATTTTACCAATTACCATATGTATTTATCTTAATATTAGGTCTATATATAAGATTATATATATTAAGCTTATTTTTAGTGTCCTTGTTATCTACTTATTATTTATTCATTATTGTTTTAATAATGAGTCAACATTATTGGCTCATTATAAACCATTCATTATTATGTAAACTAACTAAGGCCTTGTTTCTTTATTACTTAATAAACTTAATAGTTAAGAACTTAATCATTCAGTCAAATTTCATGTTTCTTTTTTGACTTAATAAACAAAAATAACCGTCAATTACTTATATTTTACTTAATACATACATACATTCTTAATGTATTCAGCCACTTAATACACTCAGCACTTAATGACTAAAAAAGGAAACGGGTCCTAAAAGGTCAAAAACTTTTTTGACATTTTTTAGTAGGTTAAATGGTAGCTTAGCTATGAATTACAGATGTTGTAAGGACTTAGTTACTGATTAATGGTAAGCGGTATTTTTTAATGTGATGATGTCATGGACTAGTTACTGGTTAATGTTTCTAATGTGATGATGTCATGGACTAGTTATTGGTCACTCATGAATGGGGCATTGTGACAGATTTAGGTTGTGTTTGATAGCCACTGAATGGCATGGTTCAGTGTCCAATGATGAATCGGTCAGTGTTCATGGTGTTTGTTTAGGAGATTAAATAGAATATGAACTGAACGAATGATGACAAAGTCTTCTGAATCATTCCGGCTCAAAAGTGAAGCCAAACCATTCAGCATGTACACTTTACCTATATACCCTCTATATATGTAGAACTTTTTTTCGATCAGAGTTCTTTTTTCCTTTTTTTTAACACGTAACAAAAAATCTAGTCAAACTACAATCATTTGTTTTTCTTTAAATCTTTAATATTTCAAAAGTACGTTGTAAGCAAATTATTATCTATAATATTATATTATACATATATATAATATTTCTTTGTGTGTAGTATATATGTAAAAAAAACTAGAACACCTTTAACAAAATTATCCGAGTCAGCACGTATACAAAAGGTTAGAATGGTCATTTTCTATCATTCAGATTATCCATTTAGAACCGATATCAAACATACTTTTATCATTCAGAATTAAATTCATTCAGAACTTTGAACCATTCAGGCTTTAGAATCATTCAGCACTAAATCATTCTGTGTTATCAAACACAGCCTTAGTCTTTTCATTTATTTCATTGGTAATATCATATCAATATCACATCGGAAACTGACACAACATTATTAATAGTTTTCATTTCATTCTTTTGTTTCCAAAGTTTAAGAGGATGATTAGAAAAAAAAATCTATAAAATTATATAATATTAGATTTAATATTACAATAAAATTTACATTAATAAAAACATTACATTGTAATAAAAATATCGTCTTCGTTTTCTTATAATTTTTCAAGCCTTTTTTCTTTATCTCTTCTACTTAAATCCTCAAAATTTCGTTTATTGAACAATTCCAATCATGTACAATTCACAAACTTTTTCATTTCTAATATCATGAAGAAAAAAAAAGTATGTAATAAAGAGTATGTTTGTTATAATGTGTAAAGCTTTTTGAAATAAATTCTAGCATAAAACTTATATGTATGATCGACTAAGTACTTGATTTACGATCTTAGATCCGTTTCTCTACTGTTGAAAGTTTTACTGGATATCTCTCGACTACTATATAATAGCCATATAAAAAAGGCTATCAGAATGCGCTCTGGCATGTTTAGCGCATCCTGAACACGCCATGTCAGCTTTTGCGGAGTGGCGTACCATAGGCGATTCGAATGCGGCACGTCAGCAGCCACATCAGCATTTTACGTGCTGATGTGTAGGGTCCACATAAGTATGCAAGGCATAAATATACCCTTTATTAAAAAAAAGGGGTTGCAATGTTTCGAACCCAGGACCTTATGTTCAATAGCTCAGCACGTTTACCACTTCAACCATGGAGGTTTTTGTTTAGAATTCAAACTCACTACTAATAAGGATTCATTCACACGACTTTTTTGGAAAAAAACATCCATAAACATCCACATCCCTTTAGCAGCCTCCCTATTTTCATTTTTTCTTCTGCTTTCAAATGTAATCTCCGAAAATCCTTTCCTATTTTCTCTCCAAATCAATTCCTAATTTTCATCGTTACAGATTACCTCAAATCCCTAATCTTTAGGGATTTAGGGTTTTAAAATAATGGCTAAATCCCCATATATCTCATATATATATATATATATATATATATCAGCACATCACGAAACACATATATTTTGTTATTCCGACTAATAGCATCACGAAAACAATTTTCAAGGTAACAATTTTCGATCCTTGGTTCTGTATTTTTGTTTAATCAGTTTTTATTTTAATGTATGTGAATAGAAATCGTGATAAAATGTTTATATGTATCTAGGGTTTTGTAATGTGCTTTGAAAATGTAAATCAGATTTGATTAAATTGGTTTTTTCGACATATAAATCATGAATACTTATCCGATGGTCTTTTGAATGTTTGTATCATTTATATATAAATTGATGATGTTTTTGTGTGATTTATATCTATATATTTTTGAACTGCAATATATATATATATATCTGTTTTTGTGTGAATATTTATTATTGTATGAACTGAATACATATATATAGATATCGATATATATATAGAGAGAGAGAGATTTTTGAACTGCATATATATATCGGTTTTGTCATGTTTTGACATCGGATATACAATGGTTTTATGTGCTTGGACTAAATAAAACTTCCGGGTTTTTGCATTTGAGTTTTGACAATACGTTGCTGGTGTTAAGGTAATGTTCAATGCTAGCTTTTGGTGGCTAAAAGTTGGGGATTTCATTGTTACTTTTTGTCTTGGTTTCTGATGCATTTCCATCTAATTTGTACATATATATACAATTGTTTCAAGGTTATTTAGGCGGATGCATTTCCATCTAATTTGTACATATATATACAATTGTTTCAAGGTTAAATAGTGTTAGGCCATTTCAAAAGACCATAAAAACATTTAACTCTCTGTCAAACAGTCGAATTTTAATCTTACTCACTACCATGAGCTAGCTACATTATGAAACTTTATGTCCAGGTTCTCGATCAGTAGTCTTAGTTTAGTTAATTATTATTCTACGTTTTTCGAATTGTGATTGTAAGAACTGTACAAAATTCGTTTTGTTGAAAAACTGTGGCTTACGGAAGCGTTTGTCACTTTTAATTGAATCTCTGTATACATTCAAAATTTTCATGTGGTTTGCAACTTCGTCATGTTTTGAATCTTACAATGGCCTATTTAGGTTGGCTCTTACAATGGCCTTTATATAGTTATTCATTAGCATCTTAGAAAACAACCAGCAACGGTATATGTGTTACAGATTTTTACAAAAAAGCAGCGCTATGTGTATTCTGTTTTTAATTTGTGTTAGTTTTTCACATTTATGTCTTTTGTTATTCATTTTATAGCTCATATCAAAGAATTTATATTAACTGTATCAAATTTGAGGGCTTAAGTTGTTTAAATTTGTAGGTTTTTTGTGTTTTGCAGCCATTTGGTACAACTGCTGTTGTGCTACCAGTTCATTAGTTGTTGATGAGTTTTTTGTGTTTTGCAGCCATTTGGTCCCGGGACTTTTGGCACCCTCTACTAAATGGGTCAAGCTCCGCCATTGATAGGGATTGATGTGTCTCAATATATACATATTTCCCACATCTTATTTGGACATTTTAGGCACGGTTGATAGCCGTTTATACATATTTTGTGGTGCTTTATGGTATTTGCTAGTGATTTCAGGTCTAAGGCAGGTACTTCACTCACAAATGGTAGAAAGCGACTTAGGAATGGTCCAAAGGCACTAACGGATGAAGCATGGTCGAAAATGAAGCTGAAATGACAAATCCAGGTGAAACTCGCGGCGCGAGTCTCTCAAGAAAACTCGCGGCGCGAGTATAATATCTCGCGGCGCGAGCTCTCAACAAAACTCGCGGCGCGAGTGAATAAATCGTGGCGCGAGAAATTGCTGGTCTGACGGATTTTCTCTCTCCTGGGTATAAATACAAACACCCACTCAACCCTAAATATCTTGGACACTCCAGCCTCCACTTTTTCTCTCTAGCAGTTTTTGAAGGCTTTCCAAGGGTTTTTACTTCCAAAATATCATTTGAAGATTTGAAGACCAATTTTGGCTATAGTTACTTATTGTGGCTCGGTTGTAACTTCGATTTGGAATTCTCCTAAATATTTGGTACATTATGTTCTTTTATTTAATTGAATCTTTGTTCTTTTTCATTATGAGTAGCTAAACCTCCTTACATCTATGAAGATGAAGTGAAACAATTAGTCATGGTTGCATAATATTTTGAATTCAAGTTGGTTTTACTTAACATTTTGTCAAGATCTTAATGAAGTGATTTCTCCTACTTAAACTTGTGTTCTTGGTGATATTTGTGTTCTTCGATAGTGGTACTAGTTGAATGCAAGTATTATTTTAGTTGTTTGTCTATGAGCAACTCTTGCTAGGTCATTGTATGATAGTAAAGGATACAAATTAATAGAAATTACTTTGGTAAGTGGATTTAACGGATGGTGGTACCACGTTTCTTTCACAAAGATGAAATTGTTATTTAAATAATCAAACAAACTAGTTAGTTCAAGGAATTGTAATAAGGATGGTGGTACCACTTGTTGCGAGAAATTGAATTGATTAGGTGATTGAGTCGATTTTACAAACTAGGTGCACCCGTTTGTGTTTTTGTCTTGTCACGATTATTATCACCAACATTAAAGAAGTTGAGCTTAACCCATATGCCACCTAGACTTCTGTGTAGGCGGATTCGATCATAATATGGCTTTTTTACGTAGAAATTACTTTGGTAAGTGGATTTAACGGATGGTGGTACCACGTTTCTTTCACAAAGATGAAATTGTTATTTAAATAATCAAACAAACTAGTTAGTTCAAGGAATTGTAATAAGGATGGTGGTACCACTTGTTGCAAGAAATTGAGTTGATTAGGTGATTGAGTCGATTTTACAAACGGAGTGCACGCCGAATGTGTTTTGTCTTGTCACAATTATTATCACCAACATATAAAGAATTTTGAGCTTAACCATATGCAACCTAGACTTCTTGTGTAGCGGATTCGACATAGATGTTAAGCCTTACAAAGTTAAATCAATAGAGAATGACCACTCTGTGTCTCTAGGATTTAACATGACATCACAGAGAAGAATTTAAACGCCTCCACCTATCTACATTAGCCCGATCTTTGTTTCTAGCTCTGACTTGTCCCCATTCCCGAATCTGTGGCCCCCCGGATCACTGCCCTTGCTTCCCCTCCCTTCCTTTCCCGTCTGGGCCCTTTCCTCGTCTGCTGTTCATTTACTATTCCCCTCAAGGTCGGCTAACGGAACTGCCAGGACGGAGAAGTGAGCGTGTGAAAAGTGGTAAGAAGGGACTTGAAGTAAGGGACTTGAAGAGGATGATGTTATTGAATGGCACTTCGTCATACGTATTTGGGGTAGCAAACCGTTGTTAGGCGGTATTTGCTGCTTGCGTCAATCTTCTATGAATCTTGTGCAAGTGGGAGATTGTTGGATTTCGTCTGCCCAAGACACATATTAAGTTGACGTGGCTAGTACGTGATGATCCAAGTCGGGTCATACCCAATAACAAGCTAGACAAACACTTATGGTATTTATTTATATGATTTGATCTTTAAATAAATATCAATACTTGAAACATTTAGAAAGTGGTTTTCTAAATAATTGCACTTGAGATATGTAAATAAATTATATGGATGATTTATTTTGAGAGAAATGTGAATATGTTTATTTGACAAAATAAACACTTATGTGTGTTGTGTATAATATGTAATATGTTACATAAGATATGTAACAAGTTATGTTGCAATTATATATACAAAATGTACAAATAAATGGTTTATAAATTTTGGCCACAAAATTGTTTGTGACTACCTCTTGGGGCCGGCCCCCCCCCCCCCATGTGCATTTTGGTGTGTTGTTGATTCTACTAAACACTTGTCTTTCATACAACAATACACAACATAGAACATCAATTCTTACATGCAAGTAAGACCATCTCTCTCATTCTCAAGCAATTCTCTTCTTCTTTTTCTTCTCTTGAATTTCGGCCAAAGGGATAAAAGGGAAGGGTTTACAAGTTCAAATCCTAGCATAGTTTGGGTGTTTGTTGGAAGCTTGGGGTATACTAGCTTGAGGTTCTTCTAGGTTGAAGACTTGCACTTCAAGATCATCATCTCCTTCATATCAACCTTCTCATAAGCTTGGAAGAAGGTAGTCTTCTAAAACACCCTATGGTTGTTACTTTTGTATGTATGTTATTCATATACATGGATCCTTATTGTTTGGGTTTTCTTTTAAAAGGTTAAACTTTGGTTTTAACCACATATAACACATTGAAATGGTTCAATTTTCCGCTGCGTTTTAATATTATAAGGATAATATTACTTTGATAAAAACCCAAAAATCCCAACACTCCATTCATTCAAAACCTTATTAATCGAAACCAATAGAAGTAGTCGACTAATACCAAAACCCTCATAATTAATTCATGCATTAATTACATGTGTATATGAACTATATGGGTTTTTGAACGGCACAAAGCCAAAACCCTTTAAAGGGTGTTCGGCCGAAATAATAAAGGAGGAAAAGAGAAGATTTTCTTGTGTGAATGAAATGTCTAAAACCCTTAAACCTATGTCTCTATTTATAGGCTTAATTAGGAGGGTTTTCTAATTAGAGTGGGATTAGGAAATCCCCCATTAGGAATTAGAGTCCAACACTAATTTCCTAATTTCACATTTAATCTTCCTCTTTAATTAATTAAATACAATTAACCCTTTAATTTATTTAAATTAATCATTTCGTGATCAAATTAATTAATATATTACTTTAATATACTAATTAATATGTATAGAGTTACCGTGTCATTTCGTGTGACCCCGTAGGCTTAAATTATTTCCGGACATGCGATTTATTAAAACATGATCACACTCCAACAGTACCAGCATCAAATTAATCACATATATCAGTTTACGGGAAAAAATTAATTGAAACCAAATTGATCCATTGTTTAAAAGGTTTTGGTACTCAAGAATGAATCTAGATTTGTAAATTAAGACAAATTGTCTTCTTGCTGGGTGTCTATACATGTTTAGAAGTTTGCGTTAAGTTTGAATTTAAAACTAGTTACATGGCAATGTGGCATGTATATTCAACTTTATTTGTGTTCTCAACTTTATTATACATTTTTTTACGTTAAACTAATTCTGCCCTAGCCTGTACATGCAATATATATATATATGGAAAATTTTATAATACATAGCTAAATATCTGGTGTATCATAGAATAGCAAACAAACCGCGAGGTGTCTTTAAAGTATAGATGCAACTTATTTTTGGCACCATATATGTCTGGCTTTTCTTACAGCAACCATTTAAAAATATTTATCCAAGACCTATATGGCCCCTAAATGTTTAATCTCTTCTCGGACTGTATTAAAATGGTTAATGGGCTCCCCTCTATTGTTTGGGCTTTGAATAGGAACCTGAGAAGCATTTCGAAGACTTTCTACGTCACAACTCTCCTGTAATCCGGGATTGAGTACTGTTGTTGTTGTTGTTTTTGTTTCCGTGATGATCATGTATGTTTTCGAATCCCCTTTCTTTCTCTGTTAAAAACATTGCCTTATGATCGTTTCTTTGCTTCCTGTAGCTGCTGATCTACCCATTCTTCGTTGGAATCGATTCACCCTTATTTATTCAATTGCCTTACTATTTTTGTGATTATTTGCTATTCTGTGAAAAATGGATAACCCTCCTTCTTCGTATCATGATTCCGAGTGTGAACATTCTGATTTCGAAAATTATAATTTGGCCCTGATAGCAATTTCCACATCCTTTTCCTTGCAAATAAAACTTTGCATAAGTAGTTGCAGATCATTTGTATTTGCGTGCTAATGACACCTTACATACACCCTTAATTTGGTTTCAAGTTATTATGACAACTAGGTAATTACAAAGTGTGGGCTTGTTCGGAAATGGCTTTGGGAACAAAAAATAAAATGAGGTTAATAGATGGTGTTTGTGTTAAATCTGTGGATAATGTGCTACTTGTTAGACAATGAAAAAAATGTAATTCTCTTGTTTTAACTTGGATTCTTGGTTGCATTTATGAATAGTTGTATGTTTTTTTTAACAACGAGTCAGTAGTTAGCATTCATGACACCACAATGACATCCAATTGAACAGTATGTGGAGCTCATCTTTTAGATTATAGTTATATACATACTATAGACATTCTTGTATAGTTTATTACACTTCGATGTCATAAGCCCTATTTTAATCAGGGATCCTTTGCGTTATGTGAAAACTGTTTTTTCTCTTGTTTCAAGAGGAGAATCACATAGATGGGGAATTGATGATAAAACTTCTATCACTACACAAACTACTGGTGTCTATTTTTGTCGGAGTGTCCCGAGTCCTAAACAAACTAGTTAAGTAACTATGTATAAACAAACTGTAAAAGCTACAAAAATCACTCCCTGTTATTTATTTTCGCAACAGAAGAACAAATACAATGATAAAATTGTTATTCGAAGTCCTTTAATGCCATTTTGCATTTAAAGGAAAAGGTAACTAAAAATACAAGCGCAATTCTTCTTGCTCTTGCATTGGAATAAACTTGATTCATTTCTTTCCTATATGAATCATTTGCTAGACTAACCTTGGTAACTATTAACCTTGAAAATCATGGAAAGCTAAATAGGAAGACGGCTAATCCATCCCTGGGAAAATTGGTTTCCCGGATGATATCAATCGGTACTCAATGATGTACATGTTGGAACCACGTTAGTGTGACCGTCACTGATCATCTATCCTTCCTGATATGATAATTGACGATAACTGAAATCCCTATGTCTAGTAAATATTCGATGGACGTATTTACTCTTAGAGACGTATTATAGGGTTTCCCATTAGGTGATTGGACTTCAGAGGACTGATGAGTTACGAATTAAACACCAGAGGGACTAAATGTGAAAATACTCTCCTTATATAAATAGAGAGTAATTAACCTAATTTTAGGTTAATCAAAAATAATCACAGCCTCCCCTAAACATCAAATTCGTTCTCCTTCCTCTGTTGAATTCATCAAAACCGAATTCATCATTCCATCCTTATTCAATCATCTTATTTTGGGAACCCGAATCAATGGCATCAATGTTTAATGCCATCACAGGTTCCACAGGATCAACCGGTACGTTATTATATGAATTGAATCATGTTATATTCCAACATGTGGTATCAGAGCCTGGTTAAATCGATTCCCCATTGATTTGATTCGTTTTCGTACCCTAATTCGCGAACTGAAGAATGCAGAAGCTTAAGTTCGTATGCTTCTTACGAACTTAAAGTTCGTTTGAACTCTAAATTCGTTTGAACACTAAGTTCGTAAGACCACTCTAAGTTCGTAAGGCTTATTTGTGTACGAAACTTCTGCTCATCTTCGCATTTACTGTTTCACGAACTTAAACCTAACTTCGTAAAGCCATCTTCGTAAGCTATCTTCGTAAGTTACTTACGAAGATAGTTAACTACTTACGAAGTTACTTTTATTACGAAGTTAATCACTACTTACGAAGTTAATCCTTATTACGAACTTAACTATCTTCGTACCATGCTTATTTTTTCATGGATTACTGATTAACTTAGTTGATTATCAAGTTCGTGCTTATGTTTTACCTTAAAGTTTAAATGGAAAAAATGACCCTTATTTAGAAAATAATTTTTTCTGAGGCGTTTTTACCACAGCACTTTAAGGGAAATAAAAAATTTCCAAGCTGACCTGGCAGCTCGACCCCAGCCAGGGGCTCTGCCCCTTGGACCCCGCCAGGGGCTGCCGCCCCTTGGACCCCGCTTTCCAGGGGCGCTTCCCCCGGACCCCCGTAATGTGTGGGGGCTTCGCACTAATGTACATGGTTTCATCATTTGCGCCCAAAGGTCAAATGTGATTCTCATGTTGCGCTCTTTTCTCTTTTGCATAATTAACACTTAGTATATTAATTCTGCCCAAAGGTGATTTAATATGTTTTGTGTAGCAAAGGGATTCTTTTCATGCCTAAAATACACGATTCTTAATTTTGTGCCCAAAGGTCAAAAGATAAGCGTTGTATTGCATGACCTAATGCTCATGTTTGCTTAGATCTTAGTTACTTCTGCCCAAAGGTGATGTAACATCTAAGTAGAGCCTTACTTTAGCTTATTGTTTTGGTGTTTACAATAGGCTTACTTATCACTAGCTTCATTACTATAATGGTCATAGTCTTATTACTCTATGGAACAGTACTAATAGGCCTACTTATTTTTTAGTCATTACTTTAGTTCCATTACTCTAGAGTCATTACTTAGGCTGCCTTAGATAACTTATCATCTCTCTATTACTATTGGGCCTACTTATTTTAGGCATTACTTTAGAAGAGATTACTTAGGCTGCCTTATATAACTTATCATCTCTCTATTACTATTGGGCCTACTTATTTTAGGCATTACTTTAGGAGAGATTACCTTGTCTGCATAACACGGCTGATAATGTCACTATTACTATTGGGCCTACTTATTTTAGGCATTACTATAATAATCTTCTATCGCTTATGCCCTAAATGTACATCCTTCTTATTTCCACAGTAGTACCTAACCTTGGCCTTATGACGCTCAATGGTACGAACTATGCTTCATGGAAAAGTCACTTAGATCTGACTTTGGGAATGTATGACCTTGACTACGCTATTCGTCATGATGAACCCGCTGCCCTTACTGATGAATCCACTGCTGATCAGAAGGCGAACTTTGAAAAGTGGGAGAAGTCGAATCGCCTGTCGCTAATGTTAGTCAAGAATTCCATTGATCTGACTATTAGAGGAGCTATCCCTGACTCTGAAAAAGTCAAGGATTACCTCAAATCTGTTGAGGACCACTTCAAGGGATCGTCTAAAGCGCATGCAAGTGCCTTGATGTTGCAGATGCTTACATTGAAGTATGAAGGAACTAGCGGTGTCCGTGAGCATATTATGAAGATGACGGACATGGCCAATAAGCTTAAGACTCTAGAGATGGAAGTCTCCGATAACTTTCTGGTGCACTTCATCATGACCTCCCTGCCTGCTCGTTTTGACACCTTCAAGGTTAACTACAATGCTTTGAAGGATAAATGGTCAATGAGTGAACTTATTGGGCACTGTGTTAATGAGGAGGAGCGTCTTAAGCTGGCTCAACCTGAAGCTGTTCACCTGACCACCACCGCTAACTCCAAGAAGAGGAAGGGAAACAACGGTAAACAGACTGCGAACAAAGTCCAAAAGACTAATCATGGTGCAGTTGCCTCTGGCTCTAATTCCTCGACTGGCAAACTTAAATGCAACTTCTGTCGTGACAAAGGACACCGTCAGAAGGATTGCCCTAAGTTCAAGGAGTGGCTAGCTAAGAAAGGTAACGTACTTTATGTAATATTTGATTCCTTTACTACTGATGTACCTGTTAATACATGGTGGGGTGACTCTGGTTCTATGGTTCATGTAACCAACTCATTACAGGGGTTCCTTACAATCCAGAAGCTACCAAAGGGCCAAAGAAAGCTTAGAGTTGGAAGTGGTGATCTCTTAAATGTCGAAGCCATTGGAACTTATGTCTTACATATGAGCACCGGAAAAGGCATTAGACTAATAGATACCTTATTTGTACCGAGAATTACTCGGAACCTTGTATCTATTTCTAGACTAGACCTTGAAGGTTATGTAACGATTCATGGTTTCGGCAAGATTGCCATAACTCGTAATAATGAATTGCTTGGTCGTGGTTTCTTGGATGGATTGCTGTATAAGTTAGAACTAGATCATAATTTCTCACATTCTTTGTTATCTCTTAATGTTGATGATATAACTAAAACAAAGACAAAATCACCTAAACGAGAGAATTCCTCCATGTTGTGGCATAAACGTCTTGGCCACATCTCACGAAATCGCATGACACGACTCGTAAAGGATGGAATCTTACCCTCTCTTGATTTTAGTGATTTTGAAACATGTATACAGTGCCTCAAAGGGAAGATGGCTAAAGGGAATAAGAAAGGAGCCACAAGAAGTTCCAACTTGTTGGAAATAATTCATACTGACATAAGTGGCCCCTATCCCGCATCCATCACGGGACATACATCATTTATTACATTCATTGACGATTATTCTCGTTACATGCACCTGTATTTGATCAAAGAAAAATCTGAATCCTTACAAACTTTTTCTGATTTTAAAACTTTGGTTGAAAACCAACTTAATCGTAAAATAAAAGTTGTGAGATCAGATAGAGGAGGTGAGTATTATGGTAGACATACTGACATTGGTCAAGCTCCTGGTCCTTCCATAATTTTTGTAAGGAACATGGCATTATTAACCAATACACCATGCCTGGTTCTCCTCAACAAAATGGTGTTGCTGAAAGGAGAAACCGAACCTTAATGGACATGGTGAGAAGTATGCTTGCCAACACTAACCTACCTACCTTTCTTTGGACTGAGGCCTTAAAAACAGCCGTTCATATACTCAATAGGGTTCCATCAAAATCTGTCCCTAAAACTCCTCATGAGATCTGGACAGGTAAGAAACCGAGTCTAAAATATATGAAAGTATGGGGCTGCCCTGCCGAAGCAAAAGTCTATAACCCTAACTTAAAGAAACTGGATCCTAAAACGATTTCATGTTCCTTTATCGGTTATCCTGATAACTCAAAAGGGTTATCGGTTTTACTGTCCTTCCCATACTACTACCATCGTTGACACGCAGCATGCGACGTTTCTCGAGAACTCAGAGATCAGTGGGAGCACAACAAATCCTAACTTCGATTTGCATGAAGTACAAGAAGCAAGGGGGAACCACTCGTCGATTTCTCCGATAATTCCTCTTGTACACGATGCTGCTCCTGATGTCACTGATCCAAATCCTCCTAATCAAAACCATGAAGAACCTCAAAACCAAGAAGCACCTCACGTTGCCGAGCCTCACGTTGCTCAACCCCAAAATCAACTCAGGAGATCATCAAGGGAACGCAGGGCCACTAATTTTGATGATTTCATAACTTATCTGACTGAAGTTGAGGACATTGGAAAGCTTGTTGATCCCACCTCTTATCGAGAAGCCATTAATAGTGATCAGGCCACTCAATGGAATGAGGCTATGATTGAGGAGCTAAATTCCATGCAGCATAATGACGTTTGGGAATTGGTTGAACTTCCTGAAGGATCCACAACTGTCGGTTGTAAATGGGTCTTCAAAACCAAATTAGACCCAAAAGGAAACGTCGAACGCTATAAGGCCAGATTGGTTGCGAAGGGCTATACTCAAAAGGCTGGAATTGATTATCAAGAGACTTTTTCTCCTGTCTCTCGTAAAGATTCCCTAAGGATTGTTATGGCACTTGTAGCTCACTTTGATCTTGAGTTACATCAGATGGATGTCAAAACTGCTTTCTTAAATGGAGACTTGCATGAAGACGTATACATGCGGCAACCTGAAGGATTCATTCCTAAAGGTAAAGAGCACATGGTCTGCAAGTTGAAGAAGTCCATATATGGGTTGAAGCAAGCCTCACGGCAATGGTACCTTAAGTTTGATGAAGTCATGAAAGAACAAGACTTCTTAAAGAATCAAGTGGATCAATGCACCTATCTCAAGATCAGTGGGAGTAACTTTATAATCCTTGTTTTGTATGTGGATGACATTCTGCTTGCAAGTAACAACTTGGATATGCTGCATGAGTCGAAGCGAATGTTTTCGCAGAATTTTGACATGAAAGATCTCGGTGATGCCTCTTATGTCATAGGTATCGAAATACACCGGGATAGGCGTAATGGTGTTCTGGGTCTTTCTCAAAGGGCCTACATTGACCGCATCTTAGAACGCTATAAAATGCAATCATGCGCACCCACTGTAGCTCCAGTAGTTAAAGGAGACGTGTTTGGTACTTTCCAAAGTCCAAGTACTGAAGTTGAGAAGGAGCAAATGAGGATGATACCTTACTCGTCTGTAGTTGGGAGCATTATGTACGCTCAGGTCTGTACTCGACCAGATATCGCTTATATCGCCGGTATGCTTGGGCGTTACTTATCTAACCCAGGATTAGCACACTGGAAAGCGGCTAAAAAGGTTCTACGATATCTGCAAGGGACCAAAGACTACAAACTAACGTATAGAAGAAGTGACAATCTAGAAGTAGTAGGTTACTCTGATTCCGACTTTGCTAAAAGCAAGGAAGATAAGAAATCTACTTCTGGGTATATTTTTATGTTAGCTGGCGGACCTATCTCTTGGCGGAGTCATAAGCAGAACTGACTGCAACGTCCACCATGATGGCTGAATATATTGCTGTTTACAATGCCACTTGTCATGGGATGTTGATAAGGAACCTGGTCGGTGGACTCAAAATCGTCAACTCTATTTCTAGACCATTGAAGCTTTACTGTGATAACTCAGCTGCCGTAACTTTCTCGAACAGTAACAGTTCGACTGGCGCTGGTCTGTATCTCGATACAAAGTATCTGTTTGTACGCGAACGAGTTGAGGAAAATGTTCTTTGTATTGAGTACATAAGTACAAATGATATGCTAGCGGATCCAATGACCAAAGGTCTTCCTCCTAATGTCTTCGTAGGACGTGTCGAAGATGGGGCTTACTAAGGACTTAATTTAATAGCATATTGTACTTTTACTGGTCATTATTATTATTATTATGTTAATGAAAATTTTCCTCCTTATTCAGATTTTGTTTGTCTATTAGTTACACTTTGAGCTCATAACAGTGTAAAGACATTATAACAAAATTTGTCTTAGTCAATTGATCATTGCTTATTAGTGTTAAATTTGAGTCATAGTTTGACTAGTGGGGGTCCTGAGTTGATGTTCTTCTCTACGACTGTACTTATTGGCTATGATTTCGGTTTAAAACAAAATGAGTATTATCCCGGCCGGACTTATTAAATGCTCATAGATAAATGATCGCTTGGTCAAGTGGGGAATGTTGGAACCACGTTAGTGTGACCGTCACTGATCATCTATCCTTCCTGATATGATAATTGACGATAACTGAAATCCCTATGTCTAGTAAATATTCGATGGACGTATTTACTCTTAGAGACGTATTATAGGGTTTCCCATTAGGTGATTGGACTTCAGAGGACTGATGAGTTACGAATTAAACACCAGAGGGACTAAATGTGAAAATACTCTCCTTATATAAATAGAGAGTAATTAACCTAATTTTAGGTTAATCAAAAATAATCACAGCCTCCCCTAAACATCAAATTCGTTCTCCTTCCTCTGTTGAATTCATCAAAACCGAATTCATCATTCCATCCTTATTCAATCATCTTATTTTGGGAACCCGAATCAATGGCATCAATGTTTAATGCCATCACAGGTTCCACAGGATCAACCGGTACGTTATTATATGAATTGAATCATGTTATATTCCAACATACATGTCAAGATTTAGGCTCAGCTCGATTAGCTTCTAAAGTTGACACGTGAGTAATAAGTTTGTCCGGGAGCAAACCCATACGGAATTGCATTGAATGCAACAACTGGTTCATGATTTCCAGAGATGAGCCTAATTGTATATGGACCACGAAAAGATGGGTCAACGTGTGCTGCCCAAACTGCACCCCATATGTTCTCCATCCATCTAAATTGTTGTGACCCGTTTGCTGATACTTCTACTGAGATAAGTCCACCATCTCCCTCACAAAACTCTATTGCCATTCCAAACCAGTAAGGGTTCGACATTGGATCAATCTTGAATGCAATTGTTGTAGCACCATAGTTGCATGGCACCCTATACATACACCGTTTTAAAGTTGTAATTAACGCGACATTACATTAAATTTTCTTGCATAATACTCTCTCTGTCCCATTAGATCCTGTTTTGAATTTTCAAAGTGTTTTTTTTTTCCAACTTTGATCTTATATATTTTAATAAACAAGACACTTCTAATGAGACGGACGAGTATGTAGGCTTTAACTATTTTTGTAGATACCTTCGAAATTGAATGTCAACTCGACCAAGATTACGTAGATTATCGGTCTGTCCTGGATTTGCCATTGCACCAAAAGCAGTTCCACTTAAATCAAAAGCAAATGGGACATCGTTGCACGCACCAGGGCACTCATCGGTTATGGTTACAGTAATAGGTTTGGCCGAGCAATATGGTTGTCGGGTGCATAAAACTGAAATCCCTATGTCTAGTAAATATTCGATGGACGTATTTACTCTTAGAGACGTATTATAGGGTTTCCCATTAGGTGATTGGACTTCAGAGGACTGATGAGTTACGAATTAAACACCAGAGGGACTAAATGTGAAAATACTCTCCTTATATAAATAGAGAGTAATTAACCTAATTTTAGGTTAATCAAAAATAATCACAGCCTCCCCTAAACATCAAATTCGTTCTCCTTCCTCTGTTGAATTCATCAAAACCGAATTCATCATTCCATCCTTATTCAATCATCTTATTTTGGGAACCCGAATCAATGGCATCAATGTTTAATGCCATCACAGGTTCCACAGGATCAACCGGTACGTTATTATATGAATTGAATCATGTTATATTCCAACATACATGTCAAGATTTAGGCTCAGCTCGATTAGCTTCTAAAGTTGACACGTGAGTAATAAGTTTGTCCGGGAGCAAACCCATACGGAATTGCATTGAATGCAACAACTGGTTCATGATTTCCAGAGATGAGCCTAATTGTATATGGACCACGAAAAGATGGGTCAACGTGTGCTGCCCAAACTGCACCCCATATGTTCTCCATCCATCTAAATTGTTGTGACCCGTTTGCTGATACTTCTACTGAGATAAGTCCACCATCTCCCTCACAAAACTCTATTGCCATTCCAAACCAGTAAGGGTTCGACATTGGATCAATCTTGAATGCAATTGTTGTAGCACCATAGTTGCATGGCACCCTATACATACACCGTTTTAAAGTTGTAATTAACGCGACATTACATTAAATTTTCTTGCATAATACTCTCTCTGTCCCATTAGATCCTGTTTTGAATTTTCAAAGTGTTTTTTTTTTCCAACTTTGATCTTATATATTTTAATAAACAAGACACTTCTAATGAGACGGACGAGTATGTAGGCTTTAACTATTTTTGTAGATACCTTCGAAATTGAATGTCAACTCGACCAAGATTACGTAGATTATCGGTCTGTCCTGGATTTGCCATTGCACCAAAAGCAGTTCCACTTAAATCAAAAGCAAATGGGACATCGTTGCACGCACCAGGGCACTCATCGGTTATGGTTACAGTAATAGGTTTGGCCGAGCAATATGGTTGTCGGGTGCATAAAACCTGAAATTTTTATCATGATGAACCATATACTAAGCTCTCTTGTAAAGTGAAACAATTAGTTGGAAATTCTTACACACTACATTACCTGATAACAATTTCCACACCCTTTTCCTTGCAAATACAACTTTGCATTGCCTGCGGCTATCATGGCAGAAAATGGAGGTGATTGCACATCATTAGCCCATCCACAAGCTCCCCCTGAGTAATCAAAAAACCAAGGGTGTAAAGACTTGACTCATACATACCGTCAAGCTAGCTTGAAATAAGTTTATGTTTATATCATTGTACATGGTCATGCACATGTGCGGTAGCAGATCCAGGATTTCTAGATGATGAGGGTCTAAAGTTTTCATGGCCGGCTCCAAAGATTCTGGGCTTAGTGTGTATCCAACAGCTTAACCATCTCATCAGAATGCTCATAATTAATTATTAAAGGTAGAGATGCTATTAACTTGACATATAATATATACAATTTACATTACATATATATGTATATATAAAATATTAAAAATCCTCCCCCTTGAAAACCAGACCTTGTGTGATCGTCTACTTTTCCCTATGCTTAAGCCCCCTGAAAGTTTTTTCCCCCTTAAACTAGGTCGTGGCCTAATGTAAAAAATAAATATATATATGACCACCCTAGTTGCTCTTTGCATTCGCCAATGCTCATGTGTATATGTGCGTGCAATGTGTGTATGTATAATAAACTTATGAGAGATTATGTAATTACCACTTCCAGCACCATATGGATCTCCATACCATGTTGCTAAAGCTTGTGAAAAATCACCTACATTGCTAGTCGTTTTCGCTAACAGCTTATGGGCAGATACCAAAACCAAGATCAATAGGAGTACTTTTTCAAGGTTTAAAGCCATTTTACTTGGAAAAGAATTATATTACCAAATGAATATCGGCTTAATTTGTGTACAAATTTTGATAAATTCTAACTACTCATGCAAGATGTTTTTAACTTTGCAATGGTTAATCACAACGAAAGTAAACCAATCGAAATGTGTCCAAATGGGTGTAGTAAGACTGTACTCATGAATTTCGAGAATATCGTATAACAAGAAATGAACAAAAGCTCAAAACCAATTAATTGTTTGTTTTAGAAGCTCAAGTTAATTTGATGTAAGATATGGAAATGAGTGTTGCTTGTTGTGTATATATATAAGTAAGTGTGAAGCTTAATTCGTGGATGTAATTAATTTAATTAATTTGCATATATTTGAAGATTTAATTAGTCAAGAACAGATAAATAGGATAACTTTGTGGATATATTGGATCTTGTTCTATACTTATTTACTCACATGTGAAACAAACAATCTAAAATAAAGGAATATCAAGAATTTTTTCGGGATACAATTAGCTTTTGTACATTGACGTCTACATTTCCGCATGGACAAAGTTATTTGTCCATTGATTAAGCCGATAATTTGATTAAGTTGGATAATAATGTTATCAACCATAACAATGATGTTGATTATCAAAGACATATACTAATTGAAGTTATTACGAGTATTTATATCTACAATGTTTATATACGAATACTCATTCTACAAAAAACATTTATATACGAGTATTTATATCTACAATGTTTGTTCTCATATAAAACTAGTGAGCTTAAGCCCGCATTGCCAGACTTTAAACTTCTGTGCTTGTATTTGTTATTTATTTTGCTAATTGTAAGTAAAAAAAATCTCATATGAACATCCGAATAAAAGCATTAGAAAATAGGTTACACTAAAAACATATGATCTATAACATTGATATATTTTGTATAGTAACAAAAACAAATCAAATGTAAACAAAAAATAAATCCAATGTTCTTGATAAAAGTTTTTTTTTTTAATAAAAAAATATAAGGTATTAGGCCCAAATACATAAAAACCCAATATTTTGTGGGGTTGAAGAAACCCAAAAAGTTTTGCTGGCCCAAATGGATGAAAACCAACCATTCATTCAATCATTTATGAATGAGTAACATTTAACATCTTCTTCTTCTTGTACTGTCAATTGATTTTCAATGAAATGCAAAAACTTAACATCTCAAACCTCAATGTTAACAGCCCTTTTACACCCACTTCATTTCCAACCCCCTACCCCACACTCATACCCACCCATTTTTAAATTTCTAACAGGCTTAAATTTTCTCAAACTAGGTCAACAAATCCATGCACATTCTATTCTTCATGGCATTTACCCCAACTCATTTTTAGGTGCTAAAATCATCGCAATGTACGCTAGCTCCGGCGATATAGATTCCGCTATACTTGTTTTCAACAAAATTCGTACCAACTTTTCAACTACAACCGTTTTGTATAACTCGGTGTACGGATTGACTAAAAAATGTGTTGAAATATATATAGATATGGATAGTGGTGGGGTCAAGGGGGATTATTTTACTTTTCCTTTTGTGTTAAAAAGTGTTGGGGATTTAGGGTGTGTTTGGTTTGGGAGATTAGTGCATGGGAAAGGGTTGAAATTCGGGTTAGGGTTTGATTTTTATTTTGGGACTAGTTTGATTGATTTTTATGTAAAATGTGGTGTGACTGATGATGCGCGAAAGGTGTTTGATGAAATGTCTGTGAGAGATGTTGCGTCGTGGAATGCGTTGATTTCGGGGTATATGAAAAATGGGATGGTGGGTGTTGCGGAAGAGTTGTTTTTGAAGATGGTTGATCAGAAGAATATTGTGACGTGGACGTGTATGATATCAGGGTATACGCAGAATGGGTTGGCGAATCGGGCTTTGGAGTTGTTTGATGAGATGGTGAGTGGGTATTCGAATGTGAAACCGAATCGGGGGACGATTATGAGTGTATTGCCCGCTTGTGCGCAGTTTTCTGATATTGCCCAAGGGAGGAAGATACACGATTATGCCAAGAGTATTGGCCTTGAGTCGGATGGGTCAGTGCTAACAGCGCTTGTTCCAATGTATGCTAAATGCGGGTCTCTTGCTGACGCCCATATTTGTTTTGAAAAAATTCCTTGGCATAAGAAAAACTTGGTTACGTGGAACACAATGATCAGCGCGTACGCTTCTCATGGCCACGGAGTTGAATCCGTGTCGATATTCAATGACATGATACAATGTGGGGTCCAACCAGATGCAATCACGTTTACTGGCTTATTATCTGCGTGTAGTCATTCGGGTCTTGTTGATATTGGCTTAAACTATTTTAACTCAATGAAAACGCAATACGACATAGAACCAACACACGAACATTATGCTTGTATTGTTGATCTATTGGGGCGAGCCGCGAGATTAAAAGAAGCATATGAACTCACATCAATAATGCCAATGGAACCAGGAGCAAGTATATGGGGTGCATTGTTATCAGCCAGCCAAAACAATAGAAATCTCGAGATAGCTGAAATATCGGCCAAAAAGCTGTTTGTTTTGGAACCCCAAAACAGTGGGAACTATGTGATTCTTTCAAATATGTATGCTGAAGCTGGAATGTGGAGAGAAGTGAATAAACTTGGGAATTTGTTAATGACGAGAGGCGTAAAGAAGAACCCTGGTTGCAGTTGGGATGTGGACGGAAATGAGCCCTGGTTAGGTTGGCCAACGACTACCGTGCTAAGTTAGGGTCTGACTGACTAGACAATCTATAACCGAACTAAATATATTTGTATAAGTAATGACTTGTTTTATAACTTGAACAAGTTCTGTGTTGGACTTGACTAAATTTACCAGTGCTGAATGACCAGAATCTGTCATCACATAACAAACACAGTAAAAAAAAAAAAGAAAAAGGAATGGGGTGAGAGAGGCTCGAACTCTCGACCTCAGGATTACTCAGAAAGCTATGAGACCTACGCGCTAGCCAACTGCGCCACCACCCCATGTGTTTTCTTCACATTTTTTTATATATATACTCCGTATATATATGAAAATATATTGCCAAGTAGAATGTGATGCCGGTCTATATATGCATTAATTTTTTTTTTCAATGTGATTCATTTAAAGACGCTGATGTTTAGGAAAGTATATGAAAATGATCATCTTGTTTCACCAAATTTCTCCCACCCAATATATATGCGCAAAACATCTACATATATCACATGATCAACATCTCTCTCACTCCTATCCATCAAAAAGTTTAATTATTAGTCTTGAATACTCTTGATGCCAAAAAAAGTGTTTGAGTTGAGTTTCACTACGGGCAAGACTTTTGCCTTTAAAGTGTTGGGTCACATGAGTGTAAACTCATATTCAACAATAGAAGTTCTAATAACTTATAACTCTAAGCATGTATATTAGTTTATGGGCTATTCCTTTATCACCAGATGGATCTCAATTTGGGCTTGATGAGTTGGACTAGAAACGGTCTTAATAAACGATATCAGTGACGGTTGTAGCCCGGTGTTAATGTGGGCTGACTTATGCGTTTATAAGTTGGAAAACTAGCTAGTTAATGCAAGTTAATTACTCTCATATTGAACATTTTAAGACAAATCAAATATATAAAATATCGAATATTTTTATTGAAGTGTCATTTTGAATTCATCGAAATTACAAGATAAGGCAATTTCGACTACTTAGTAGAATACATTGAAGAAGAAGTTCATTATTAGGAAGGCAAGTATGGTTTGATCCCATTTTCAGCTGTTTATGCTTAAGCATATCACTTATCAATTGAAGTAAAAGTTGGCACAAGATATGTTTGCACGTGACAACGAGGAACTAAACCCAAAGGTTGAATTCTCTAGATTAAACGTCAGGAAGTTATCCTCGAACTGAAATGCTCCCACCACAACTGCGTTTTTGCTTGTCGCACCAGCATCAATAAACGCCAGGCATGCCACATCACCTGTGACTTGCTTGATGGAGTTAGCTGTGGATATACTCCAGGTCTTTCCGCCTTGTAGAGCTAAATCAATATTTGGTACTTTTATACCGACTTTAGGATCAATGGTAGACGTATTGAAACAAAGGCCAAAGGGTGCCACTGGCTTTGCAGGAGGGATTCGTTTTGTCACCATTGAAAACCTATGTACCACGCTGTTATAAATGTCAGTTCTAAGAGTGGTATAAGGGTCAAGTGTACTTATCTTGGCAGTTGTATTCGCGGGAACTTTGATGGATCTCTTTTTAATCACAATGTGATCGACTCCAATGAAGTATCCAAAAGAATCGGGTTGCTTGAGCAATGGAGTATAAGAAAGTATACTTCTTACATCCACATCTGGTTGAGTAGGAAGGTAATACGGGCCATTTCCAAAAAACAGAAGCCCGGGAGGCCATAAGGCGCTTGGCAAACATAGAGCTACAATTCTTTTCACCGGATCATGTAAATTTGCTGGAAATGCATATAAAGAGGATGAAAGTGCCATCACACCTTCAACACCTGCAGGGAATTTGTTTTCAAATATCCAAGGAGCCGCACACGCATCATTAACAGTAGTAGAATATAAATCAGATAGAACATGTCTGCCATCGAATTTGTTCATCATGAACTTGTCATCAAACATTGGAAGGACTTGCTCGCATTCTCCAGTAACAGGGTGGATTACGTTGACTGGGCAATATTCACAATCCCAATACATATCTTGATATGAGTGATTAGTTGGTGGAGGGCAGGAAGGAGCCTGATATGAGTAAGTAGTCCGCATCTCTGTGCATTGAGATGCACCGCATGTCATGGCAACAGGGCAAGTCTCGCAACTTTCTTGATACGGCCAGGCATAGTGCCATATGAACGGGGCATCAAGATCTATAACAAATTTTTGTTGCGTGTATCCCATGTTGTTAATATACATCCGAACGCTGTAAAGAGGATTAACAGTATCGGTATGCTTATTAACTGGAACAACTACGGAAGACCAAGTGGGTCCATCTGCGGCTATGGCTTCATGTCCCTGAGAGATCAAGGCTAGAACAATTACTTGAAAAAGAAAAAGCATTTTTGAAAGTTTGTGCATATATACTTTATATGAATGTAGCTTTCGAATGGGCATCATGAAGATTTATAAGTTAATTGTTTGGTCTTTCTTTTGGGTTGTACGTATTTCTTTTCTTACGAAACCCAAAAGGTAATGTAAAGACTAAGAAAGGCTTATGTCAAATTATTCTCCTAGCTGATGTTATCTACAACAGATATAACATTGTGTGTAGAAATATAAAAAAAAAAAAATCCAAAAAAATCCAAAATATACTTCTTCTGACAAATAAAAATTCCTTGCTGTGATCTCAACACCTCAATGCCAAGGAAGTATCTTAAATTTCCCAGATCCTTCATTTCAAACTCTGCACATAAGTCTTCTTTTAGCTTTTTGATTTCATTTTCATCATTTCCGGTGATAATCATATCATCAACGTAGATTATCAAACATGTTATCCGATCTCCTTTATGATAAAGAAACAGAGTATGATCAGAGTTACTTTGCTTATACCCATACTTCTTCATGGCCAGTGTGAATCTGCCAAACCATGCTCTAGGTGACTGTTTCAGTCCATACAGAGACTTCTTTAACTTGCAGACCTCTCCAGGCTTGAAATTCTGAGCGAAACTAGGTGGAGGGTCCATATACACTTCTTCTTTTAATTCTCCGTGTAAGAAAGCATTTTTAACATCGAACTGATGAAGAGGCCATCCTTGATTTGCTGCTACAGAGAACAAGACCCTTATTGTATCTAGCTTTGCGACCGGGGAGAATGTTTCAGAATAGTCAATGCCATATGTCTGAGTGTATCCTTTGGCAACCAATCGAGCTTTATATCGTTCAATCTCACCATTTGGCTTAAATTTAACCGTATAAATCCACCGACAGCCTACTGGTTTCTTTCCTTGGGGTAAAGCACACTTGTCCCACGTTTCATTTTTCTCTAATGCATCCATCTCTATATTCATTGCATCCTTCCATTTCTTTATTTTCAAGGCTTGTTCTACACTTGATGGAATTTCTTCTGAATATAACTTTGCCATGAATGCTCTTGCTTCTTTAGACAGATTTCCTCTTGCTATGTTAGCTAGAGGATATTTAGAACTCCTAGAGAATTTCTTTGGAGAGTACCGTTTTGCAGGTATTCCTTGAGTTGACCTGGGTGGCAGAACATACTTTTTTGGAGCTTCTGTAGTATTCTGTTCAACTTCTACAGCATTCTGTTCAACCTGTTCTTCACTTTCTTGCACACTTTCATTCGTGGAATCTGGTACACTTTCATTTGAAACATCAAGAGAACTACTCAGTGAAGAATTACTTACCTTAGACATCAGGTTTGGGACAGTATTTTCGGTGGCACTGGAATCTTGAGACTGAGAGGACTGTTCTTGAGACTGAGAGGACTGTTCTTGAGAGTCAACCACGGTATTTTCAGAATCAACTGTGGTATTTTTACTAACTTCAGAATTATAACTAAGCCAACTCAATGTGTCACATTGTTCCTCCCCCTGACCATTGTGTTGTGGGGAGTAAAAATAGCTAGTTTCAAGAAAATCACAATTCATTGTGGTAAACATGTGATGGGTTTTTGGATTATAACATCTATACCCCTTTTGAGTGACTCCATATCCCACAAAAACACATTTCTCAGCACATGGATCAAGTTTATTTCGATATGATTTTGGAATATGAACAAAAACTGTACATCCAAAAATTTTGGGTTGAAGAGTAAGAGCTTGTGGAAGAGTATGATATTCAGTGAAGGTTTCTAATGGGGTTTTCATGTTCAGGATTTTTGTAGGAAGCCGATTAATTAGGTAAGTGGCAGTGGCTAGAGCTTCAGGCCAAAACAGTTTAGGAACACAAGATTCGATTATTAAAGCTCTAGTCATTTCCAATAAAAGTCTATTTTTCCGTTCTGCAACACCGTTTTGTTCTGGGGTGTGAGGGCATGTGGTTTGATGGATTATACCTTTGGATTGGAAAAACAGGTTCATCTGTGAGTTTATATATTCTCCACCATTGTCGGACCTCACAATTTTGATAGATTTTTGAAATTGGTTTTGAACCATGGTATAAAAAGCAGTGAACCTATCATATACTTCGGCTTTATTTTTCAAAAAATAAATCCAAGTCATCCGGGTGCAATCATCAACAAATATTACATAATACCGGAAATTTTGACCTCCAATAACAGGAGCCGGACCCCAAACATCTGAGTGAATTAATGAAAAAGGTGTTTTAACTCTAGTGTTATTAGGTTTAAAGGTCTGTCTATGGCTCTTAGCTAAAATGCAAGTTTCACAAGAAATTGATTTATTGGAAGGAAAAAGATTAGGAAACAAGATGTGTAGATAACTACCAGAAGGATGTCCCAGTCGTCTATGCCATAACCATGCTTCACTTTCACTTGTTCCATGAGCCAGCATCACAGTTCCACTTTGAGTTACTTCATCAACATAATACAGTCCTCCTCTTTCAGTGCCACGCCCAATGATCTGTCCCGTTCTGATATCCTGTAAGAGACAAAAAGTTGGATACATGAGTACTGAGCAGTTAAGTTCTTTCGTCACATGACTAATTGACAAAAGTTTATGTGACAAAGATGGAACATAAAGACAATTTGACAATTTAATGCTCGGGGAAATCTCAATGGTGCCCCCAGACTTTACATCCATTCTCCCCTTGTTCGCGGCTTTAATGTGTGTTTTCACGGGTTTTGATAATTTAACAAAATCAGCCACTTCATACGTCATTGTGTCAGTTGCCCCACAATCGAATATCCATGGCCCATCAGAATTTATAGAACTGCTTTGGGCTGTATGGGACATATTAGCTGATCCATTAGTTTTCTGTTGGGCCGAGTGCAATCCATAGCCCGATCTAAGGCCCAAACCTTTATCCCTTTTTTCTCTAAAAACCGATCCATGCTCCAAGCTGCTTTCATTATACTTTTTTTGAGAATCAAATAAAGTGTGTGTATTTTCACACTTGCTTCCTTTTTTATCTATCAAAAAAACCGCCCCCTCCTTTTCTTTCTGGGCTGCCGCTACCCTCACATATCTATTAGATTTTGCTGCCATGGCCATCCCTTGGTGGCCGGCAGCCACCTCAATCGCGGCGGCTGGTGGTGGTTGAGTGGTGGCAGACGGCGGTTTAGAATTAGGGTTTTCAATCAATCGATTTCGCTGCCATGGCCATCTCTTGGTGGCCGGCAGCCACCTCAATCGCGGCGACTGGTGGGGGTTGAATGATGGCAGACGGAGGTTTTGATCAGAATAGAATGGATCTCTGGCCGCCTTTAGCTCTCCACAGCCAGCTCTCGATTTTCGACCAAGGTATTGGTTACTCGATTGACACGATTTCGATTTGGTGGGGTTTATTTCTCTGTTATACCGGCCAGGAGTTCCGGCGGTAAGTTCGGTTATTTTGTTTGATCGGTTTGGGTTTTGTGGTTGTTTACCCCAGTCGCCGGAATAATATTCCATGGTGGCTTGAGTTTTGATTTTGTTAAGAGATGATTGAAGTTCCAACTCGGAACCCGAGCTTTGGTCGCCGGCTTTGGCCATGGTGACTGCTCGATGGTTTGTGAGTTTAGGCGGAAGTATATCGGGTAGATGATGAACCGATTGACGGCTCTGATACCATGTTAAACGATAGAATCGAAATTATAATTCTTATTCATAATCAAAAGACATACAAGAGCCCTATTTATAAGAATTGAAAACTAGTTATTGGAAACTAGGGTAAACACGACCGACTCTAATTATTGGATTTGGACCCTTCTTGGGCCGATACACTTGTTGAGGCCCATCATCTTGAATACTCGGGAGGTGATGATAATTATTCTGATCCCACAAACTTTTCTTTTCTAACATGTGAAATCATTATAAGGTAATTATAGATATACAAATAACCAATTGTAGAAAGTCTAAACTACATGAAATTATGAAGTATTATCGTAATTTTAGAAGCCAATAGTCTTGGAAACACGAAAAGGTATACACGAGAAATGAATAATTTAGCTCATTCTTTAATAACTTGGTTATAAGCAAAGGAAGTACAACATGTTAAGTACCCAACACTTAATATGGATAAGTATCCTAGAATGTAACAAACTTTAGACGAATGTCTATAGTGAGAAATAACTAAAGTTGTGTTCATTGTATGTAATAACTTTCAAATCTTGTCTATTGTATGTATCCGACCAATCAAAAACTTACAAGTGACAGCTTATATGGTTGCCACATATACCCGAATACATACAATAGACAAGATTTGAAAGTTATTACATACAATGAACACAACTTTAGTTTTTTCACACTATAGACATTCGTCCAAAGTTTGTTATATTTGAGATACTGACACATTTATATAAATGTTAGGTCCAGATTTAGTCCAGACTTACTGGACTGGCTCCAGACTGGACTACTGGAACCTTACTTAGGTTTGTTAAGAAACTTGTTTTGCTGGTCTCGCTCCAGACCCGACTACTGGAGCTCACTGAAGATCTGACCAGAAAACATATTCTACTGGACCTACTCCAAACTTGGAATCTGGAGTCCCTCTGAAGATTTGTCCAGAAATAATTGAAGACTAGTGAGCATTTACTTGTACAGGTAATCTGGAGCATTCTCCAGATTAGCTCACTGAAGACTTCACCCCAGTCCAGATCTACTCTACTGAAGACATTCTGACTGAAGTCAAAGACTGAAGCCTGAAGGAAAAGACTTAACAAATGGCGGAGTCCACTGGAAGTCTTACCAGATCTGCACACTGGAGGATTGTTAGTGTTCTAGATCCTGCAAGTCTGAACACTAATATCGAGGATTGACTTTAGCCTTTTAACACACTTTCCAAAGAACAATCCACTTGTTCTTTAACAAAAGTATACGTGTGTTAAGGTGGTTGGGTAATAAGGATACACTTGCACATTGATGTGACTTTATCCTTATTCTTATCTAAATACATTTAATGTTCTTGTCGGATCATTAAATGTATGCCAACCATATTTGTACGGCACAAATTCACTGGTGAATTTGTTGTCTATAAATACTAAGTCATTCCTTGAACAAAATACTTTTTAGCATACACCTTGCAAGAAAGTGAATTTGTCTAAAATACTCTCGATCTTAAACAGGGATACTTCACAACTTTAAGTATCTCGATCCTAAAGAGCTATTTGACAAATATAGATCATTTGTAATCATAGGTTGTTAGGATACTCACTTAATTGTGTTATCTTGATTCGCAACAACCTTGTATTTTATTTAAACATCAATAAATGAAATACCCATGAAACATACATAATGGTCCACTTTATTTGTTTATTGCTTTAACTCTTGTATTACTTTGTTTATATATCTTGCATCTTTATTTACAAGTAATACTAGTCCATATCTAGTGATTATTAGACTTGTTGTATTTTACACTTTCTATTGGTTAACCATCTCGTTTATTAAGACCACTGTTGAACATAGTGAACTAGACCAGATTGCCCCAGGGACCTATAGGGAGGGTCCAGTGAACCCATCAGTCGATGGGTTCCCAAATCTAACTGATCAATATCTGATGTATGTGTAGGGCGATCGAAAGAAGCTTATCTGGTATCTTGACAGTGCAGCTGGCAGGACGATGACCGGATGTAAGACCCTACTGGAGGAGTTCACCATTTCTGATGGACCCTCCATCACATTTGGAAATGATGGTTGTGGAAAGACTGAGGGATATGGTGTTCTGAACAATGGACAAGTCAAGTTCAGACGAGTTGCATTTGTGAATGGTTTGAAATATAACTTGATCAGTGTAAGTCAACTGTGTGACGATGGCTATCAAGTCTTATTCAATGTTGCTAAGGGCATCGTATTCAACAAGGACTGGAAGGTAGTGTTGATTGCTCCCAGAAAAGGGATGTGTACGTGATGGATATGGAAAGCTCTCCTTCAGAGCAGTGTTTCTATACTCAAGCTGATGAAGACACAAACTGGTTATGGCACAAAAGGTTATCCCATTTAAACTTCAAAAACATTAACAAGTTGTCCAGAAAACAACTTGCAGATGGGATACCTTCAGTCTCCTTCAAAAAGGAAAGACCATGTCCAGGATGTGAGATGGGTAAGCAAAAGCGTACCAGTTTCAAGACCAGACAGAATTTCAGCATTACTGAACCTCTTCACATGCTTCATATGGACCTTTTTGGTCCAGTGAACGTTCAGACTCGTGCTGGTAAAAGATACACCCTGGTGATCATAGATGAGTTCTCCAGATATTGTTGGGTGATCTTTCTGAGGTCCAAAAGTGAAGCTGCTGCTGAAATCATCAGTCTTATCAAGCAAATTGAGGCTCAAGTACAGTCGAAAAGTGTGTCAGTTAAGAAGTGACAATGGAACAGAATTCCAGAATGCAACTCTGGAGTCATTCTGTACTGACACTGGCATCTCCCAGAACTTCTCTTCAGCCCGCTCTCCAGAGCAAAATGGAGTTGTGGAAAGGAAAAATCGAACGCTGATAGAAGCTGCCAGAAGTATGCTTGCTGAATCTGGACTGTCTACCAGTTTCTGGGCGGAAGCAATTGCAACTGCTTGCCACACCCAGAATCGATCAGTGTACATTAAAAGACACAAAAAGACAGCCTATGAAGTCTTAAGAAATAGAAAACCAAACATTGGTTATTTTCACGTTTTTGGATGTCCAGTTTACATCCTGAACGACTCCAGTCAGCTAGGCAAATTTGATGCCAAAGCTGATGAAGGGTATTTCTTAGGCTATTCAGCCATTCGCAAGGCCTTCAGAGTCTACAACAAGAGACTGGAAAAGGTCCATGAGTCAATTCATGTAACATTTGATGAATCAAATGCATCAATCAACAAGAAGCTAGTCCCTGTCACTCCCCCAGTAACACCAATTGTCTTTTGTGAATCTGATCCTATAAACGACAAATTTGAAGATTCACCAGACACAGTTTCCAGTCATCCTGATCTGGAACCTGTTCAGAAAAAGAAACTCTCCAGTAGTACTCCATTCTATCCCTCTATTATTTTCAAACTACCCTCTGAAATTAATATTGGTTCAGATGTGCGTACTACTCCAGTATCAGTGTCAGTTGAGAATTACCAGAAATGTCTTCTGGTGAAGAATTTCATACTGAACCAGTACTCCAGGAAATGCCTTCAAATGAAGAATTTCATGATGCAAATCGTGATCTAATGACTCAGATGAAGATACTGAAGTAATTTGGCAAGACCCTCCTCCAGAATCAACTCCAGAGGAGACTCAACTGAATTCTTGCACTGATATTGTTGTCAGTAACAATCCTGGTCAGTACTCCAGATGGACAAAAGCTCACCCTATTGATCAGATCTTAGGTGACTCCAGTCGTGGTGTTCAGACCAGAAGAGCCTCCAGTAATCAATGCTTATACGTCAGTTTTCTATCTTTGATAGAACCTAAGAGATTGACGAGGCTCTGGAAGATCCAAACTGGGTGACTGCTATGCAAGAAGAGCTTCACCAGTTTGAAAGGAACAAAGTATGGTATCTGGTTCCTTTCCCAGTTGGAAAGAAAGAACCAATTGGAACAAGATGGGTCTTCAGAAACAAAGTAGATGAAGATGGCCACGTAATAAGAAACAAGGCCAGACTGGTAGCACAAGGCTACTGCCAGTCAGATGTCGACTTTGATGAATCTTTTGCTCCAGTGGCTAGACTTGAAGCGATCAGAATTTTCTTAGCATTCGCTGCTAATCACCAGTTCAAGGTCTACCAGATGGACGTAAAGAGTGCTTTCTTGAATGGGAAGCTTGAAGAAGAAGTTTACGTCAGACAACCTCCAGGTTTCGTTGATGACAAGCATCCACATTGGGTATATCGTCTGGACAAAGCGCTATATGGCCTCAGACAAGCCCCACGTGCCTGGTATGATACTCTGACTAAACATTTGTTGAAAAATGGTTTTAAACGAGGTGCAATTGACAATACCTTATTCATTCTCCATGAGAAAGGTAATCTGTTAATGGTACAAATTTATGTTGATGATATAATTTTTGGGTCTACTGATGAAAACATGTGCCAGAAATTTTCTAAAATCATGTCCACTGAATATGAAATGAGTTTGATGGGTGAATTAACATATTTTCTTGGACTCCAGATTAAGCAAAACAAAGATGGAATTTTTATTAATCAGGAAAAATATGTTAGAGATCTTTTAAAGAAATTCGATATGAATTCTTCACCATCTAAACCAACTCCAATTTCTGCACCACTGACACTGGACTCGGATCCAGATGGCAAACCAGTGAACACCACTGTCTTTAGAGGCATGGTTGGTTCACTGATGTATTTAACGGCCAGTAGACCAGATATTATGTTTTCAACATGTTTATGTGCCAGATATCAGTCTAATCCAAAGGAATCTCATATGCTCGCTGTAAAGCGCATACTGAAGTACCTTAAAGGTGCTCCCAGTCTAGGTCTTTGGTACCCCAAAGGCTCTGGAATGGATCTAATGGGTTATTCAGATTCAGATCATGCAGGTTGCAAGATAGATAGGAAATCCACAACTGGTGGATGTCATTTCCTAGGTGGCAAACTGGTCAGCTGGACCAGTAAGAAGCAAACTTCAGTTTCATTATCCACTGCCGAAGCTGAATACGTGTCTGCAGCCAGTTGTTGTGCTCAGATACTCTGGATGAAGAACCAGTTGCTTGATTATGGTATTAAATATTCAAAAACTCCAATCTTTTGTGATAATACCAGTGCCATCGCTATCTCCAACAATCCAGTCATGCACTCCAGAACCAAACACATCGATCTAAGGTACCATTTCATTCGCGATCATATTATGAAAACAACATTGAACTCCATTTTATTCCCACTGACAAACAACTCGCTGACATTTTTACTAAACCACTGGATGTAAAAACTTTTGAATATCTTGTTGGTGAGTTGGGAATGTTAAACCCTTAAATCTGGAACCTTGGTATTGAACGCCATTGTGTACTACTAAGGATCTTTGATTTAAAGATTCAAAAATTTATTTCTGGATCAACATTCCAGGGAAGACTTAAAAAAAATATTTTCTCTTAAAAATGTTTAAGTTCAAGGGGAATTAATTTTCTCACTGGACAAATTCTTCAGAAATATTACTGGTGCTTTGTAAATATGTCCCTCTCACTGGTATGGACAGGTTGAAGTGCGTGTTTGAGTTGACTTATGTCTTCTTGTAAATGTGTCCCTCTCATTTGTCTGTATTAGTTGACGTGCAAGTTTAAGGTTTCCAGTCTTTCAAAATTGGTTGTTCACTGGTACTTTACTGGAGTGTCCCTCCAGTGTACCATCAGTACATGTTCACTGGACTAATCCACCAGTGATACTGGACGGTCCTGTCAACCTCCAGATGCACTGAAAAATGTCATAATATTTTCAAAATACTTGATCTTTGTATGTGTCACGTAAGCAAACCTTTTCAAAGATATTTATCTTATAAATCCTACGTGGCATGTAAGTTGTTCAAAACAATGATGGTCTTTTTTACTTTGGGAAAACAAAAAGTACAAGTTGTTACTGTTTTGTGGGCTGTAAACCGTCATGCATTTATGTGTGATGTGATGTAATTAATGCGGATCTCAGAACACGATCAAAAATTGTATTTGATAATTTCAAATTAAATCGTTTGAGTTCCACATTCTCAATTCTATAAATACCCACTTTCACTTTCAACTTACATTTACTTCGAACATTTACTCCCAAATTCTCAAATTCCTTCATTAAATTTCTTCATTCAATTTCATTCATAATACTCGCATATTAACTTCAAATTCATTAAATTCTTCTTCATAAACCTTAAAATCATTCAATTTCATCTTCTTCTATATATCCAATGGCTCCTAGACAATCAAACTCACCAAGAAATCTACTATCTGCCGAATATGCTCCGTCAGCTGATGTAGTTAGAGCACGTCATATCAACCTTGAAGCTAGGGCTTTAAGAATGAATATGAATAACTGGATGGCAAACTCACGCTATCCAGTGTCCATGATCCACAATCTATAATTGGGAGATTAAACACCTTTTTTCTCTCATGTCCACTATATGGTGCCCTAACTTTAAATCCAGAAAAGATGTATCACAATTATCTTTGTGAATTCTGGTATACAGCCGAATACGATGAGGCAAATTCCTGCATTGTTTACTCTCTTGAGCAAGGGACCAGACCCTTGACTCTTTCAGTACATTCTCTCAGAATGGCTCTTCAGTTAAACTATCTGGATGAGAATGAGCTGGCAATGCCACTCCCTTCTGGTATCAATTTCAGGGAGGTATGCCGATTAATGGGGCATACAGAGATAGTTGATGAAAATGGTCAGTTATTGAGGAAAGGGACCATTTACATGAGCAGACTGACGGATTCGTGGAGATACTTCTTCACACACATCGTCGAATGTCTTGGAGGTAGTTCTGGAGGATTGGATCAAATCAATCAAACACACCTCCAGATTGCCTATTGCTTATGGTTTGGGCTAAGGGTAGATTTCGCCCAGATATTTTTTGATGATCTGGTGGAACGCATAAAGGCGAAGGGGAGAAAGCCATTCGTGCCATATATTCGCTTTCTTTCCCTTATATTCAAAAATGCACTTGGAGAGGGGTATGATTTTGAAACCACTCACTTCTCAATGAGTGAGTATATGCGAGATCTGGCCAACTTGAGGTCCAGGGATGGAGAGGTGGATATTCCTCCAGCAATGCTGACACTTCAAAGAATTGAAGAGAATGTGGCACCAGTAAGGGTACAAGTTGTTGATGTACCTACTGGTAGTGAAGATGTTCAGATTGTTGAAATGGTACAGCCAATAAGGCAAGTGGCTCCAGTTGAAAGTTCAAGTCAAGCAGTTGATGAGCTTTCCAGACGACCAAGAACTCATAGGCGTCTGATGAGGGGAGGAGTCCAGGTAAACCCATCAACCCATCCTGGTGATACAATAAATATTGATGGTTCTCCCATCTTTGAAGAAAATATTGAATCTCTTGTACAATTTGAACAGAGAGTGGACACTGAAGTCCAGGCTGTAGTACAAGAAGATATTGGCCAGGTTGTTGAAGAGGTTGTTCAGACTGAAGATCAAGCTGCTGGTGAGCAAGAGGCTCCACTTAATTTAAATGTTGATGTTGGTATAGAGACTGGTGCACAATCTGGTGCACAGTCTGGTGAACAGATAGATGTGGTTGGTGCTTCTTTTTGGGAAGAGACTGACTCTCCTATTTCTGGAGATCAGAATTTGGATATAAATATGGATTTCTTGGGTGAAGATGTACAGGTTATAAGTTCACCAGAAATGCCACCTCCTCCACCAGAAACCGAAACACCTACACCAGATATGCCACCACCAGAACCTTCAATGCCACCACCACCTCCACCATCAATTCCTCAATCAACCCCATACTTCACACCAACACAAACTCAATCACCAGTACACCCAACTGAACCAAGTGTGCCAGTCTCTAATGTTGAATCTGAAGAGGACTGGACACAAGTACCTTTGATGACAAGAGTAACTTCTCACCTGGAACAACCCAGTGGTCTCTCCACTTCTTCTTCCACCGAGGTCCAAGGCCTTCTTAGTAAGGTGGCGGACCTGGAGAGATCACTCCAGTCATCATCCCAAGTTGTTTCTGATTTCAAATCCTTGTTATCAAACAACTTAGCTTCTGAAATGAATGCATTTGCTGGTAATGAGAAGCTAGTTTTCAACAAACTGGATGAACTGGTACTGGCCACGAATCTAAATTCTCAAAATATAAGGGTGGCAGTACAAGGGTTGGAAGAAAAGATGGTGAATTCTGTTGAGACTGCAGTGGAAAATAAGGTTGTGCAACCACTGGCAGGTCTTAGAGAAGAGGTTGAAAAGATTGTGACCAAAGTTGGTGCTCTGGAAAGCAGGCCTTCATTTGACCAGACTGAACTGGTCAACACCCTCAGTGACGAAGTGGTTAGAAAGGTCAGGGGTGATTTACTGAAAGAATTATCTGATGAAGTATCTGGATCAATCCTAAGGACATTTCAGGATGTGATAATGC
Organism: Erigeron breviscapus; assembly: GCA_034093135.1. Taxonomy (NCBI): domain Eukaryota; kingdom Viridiplantae; phylum Streptophyta; class Magnoliopsida; order Asterales; family Asteraceae; genus Erigeron; species Erigeron breviscapus. The sequence continues at coordinate 6,431,568 of CM067172.1, read as the reverse complement.
CAGAAGTTGTAAGAAAGATTGAGGTTGAACTTCCCAAGGACTTGCCAGTAGAAATTGAAAATCTTAAAAGGGAAGTCCAGGCACTTCAGACCTCATTACCAGAACAAGGAAGAACCTTTGGTTCGCTTGATAGGCACATGCTGGAAGAGTTATGGAATGATCTGAAGTCAAGGACTAGAGATCATTCCAAGGGGGAAGAATTGAGATCTGGTGTTCAAGAAGGGTTAACAAGGAAGAAGGTAGTAAGGGCAGTCGCTACTGAAAGCGTTGTTCAAAGAAGGCAAGTGACTGGTACTGATGCCAGTGCACGTTTGGCCCAGAGAACATTGGAAGAAGAAGCTACTGGTACTGATGCCAGTGAGCCCCAGTTCGAAAGCTTCCCAGACATTTCCACCACACTGAAGGCAGTTAAAGGGAAAGAAAAGGTAGTGTCTGGTGAAGAACAAGAACAAGCTGAAGAAGATGTTGACAATGAGACTTCAAGGAAGTTAAATCAACAGTGTATCATGATAGAAATATTCAAGACTAATCAACGAAATGAACTGCTGGCCCATCATAGGGATATGGCACAAATGGGTACTCTGGACTCCTATAACGCTGGTAGGTTAGGCGTACACATTGAAGTCTTTAAAAGGATGAAGGAGGATCCCAGAGTTCAACAATGTCTTGATGCACTGGATGATGTGCATATACGTTCATTCTATGCAGAGGAAGAGCAGGTATATGACTCTTTGATATATGGTGTAACCATTCCAGAGCTTATCAAACAAAGAAAGGAGGAGCTGGTAAGCCTCCAGAAGAAAATAAGAAGGAATGCTGGAGCTCTGGAACTGGAATACAGAAAGAGAATTACTGGTCTGCCCAAGCTAACTGCAAAGCAACTGAAAGCTATAAAAGATGGTGATCTGAGCACCTTTATTCCTCTGGATACCACTCATAGAATTAATAGACAAGAATACCAGTCCACTGAAGGACAGCAGAGTGGTGTATCCAAGGAAACTGAAGAAATGATCCAGTTGGCTAAGCAAAGGGCGAAATATGACGAAATGATGATGTTCAGGGCCAATGCAAGAAAGATAGTGAATGCTGAAATCATGCTGGCTGAAAATCATCAAGGTATGACCAGGTTTAATGTGAAGTTGACCAGGGAGGGTAACTTCACTGATGAAAGGAAGGATACTGCAGTCCAAGCATTTGGATGGACTGAACTAAAGGAGATTGGATTGACATTCAAAGGAAAGACTGATCTCTCTCCAGATGTGAAAGCTTTTATGAAGAGGATTGAGAAAGTCTGGAAGAGAATCCAAGAAATGGAAGCTGTGTTGGGTCTGAGACCACCAGTGTCTGTTCCATTATCATCTCCAAAGAGGAAGGCCACTGAAGATGCACCAGGGCATTCATCAAGAAGAAGGGCCTGATCTCTTATCATTATACTTGTTGTAATTATTTTTTTTATGAAAGTTGTAATTATTTTCCTTTTTGATGAAAGTAATAATAGTTACAAGTTTTTACTTTTACAAGTAGAATGACCAGATTTAGTCTAAGTTAGAACTTAAAAGATGAAACTGAAAAACACTCATGATCTATAAAGTGTTTTCCAGTAACTTAGATTAGACTTAAATCGACCAAGTGTTTTCCAGACATACAAATTTGTATATCTATAAGTCTGAAAAATACTTGCATTATTTCTAAACAAATAGGGGGAATTTGTTAGGTCCAGATTTAGTCCAGACTTACTGGACTGGCTCCAGACTGGACTACTGGAACCTTACTTAGGTTTGTTAAAGAAACTTGTTTTGCTGGTCTCGCTCCAGACCCGACTACTGGAGCTCACTGAAGATCTGACCAGAAAACATATTCTACTGGACCTACTCCAGACTTGGAATCTGGAGTCCCTCTGAAGATTTGTCCAGAAATAATTGAAGACTAGTGAGCATTTACTTGTACAGGTAATCTGGAGCATTCTCCAGATTAGCTCACTGAAGACTTCACCCCAGTCCAGATCTACTCTACTGAAGACATTCTGACTGAAGTCAAAGACTGAAGTCTGAAGAAAGAAGACTTAACAAATGGCGGAGTCCACTGGAAAGTCTTACCAGATCTGCACACTGGAGGATTGTTAGTGTTCTAGATCCTGCAAGTCTGAACACTAATATCGAGGATTGACTTTAGCCTTTAACACACTTTTCAAAGAACAATCCACTTGTTCTTTAACAAAAGTATACGTGTGTTAAGGTGGTTGGGTAATAAGGATACACTTGCACATTGATGTGACTTTATCCTTATTCTTATCTAATACATTTAATGTTCTTGTCGGATCATTAAATGTATGCCAACCATATTTGTACGGCACAAATTCACTGGTGAATTTGTTGTCTATAAATACTAAGTCATTCCTTGAACAAAAATACTTTTTAGCATACACCTTGCAAGAAGTGAATTTGTCTAAAATACTCTCGATCTTAAACAGGGATACTTCACAACTTTAAGTATCTCGATCCTAAAGAGCTATTTGACAAATATAGATCATTTGTAATCATAGGTTGTTAGGATACTCCCTTAATCGTGTTATCTTGATTCCGCAACAACCTTGTATTTTATTTAAACATCAATAAATGAAATACCCATGAAACATACATAATGGTCCACTTTATTTGTTTATTGCTTTAAGTCTTGTATTACTTTGTTTATATATCTTGCATCTTTATTACAAGTAATACTAGTCCATATCTAGTGATTATTAGACTTGTTGTATTTTACACTTTCTATTGGTTAACCATCTCGTTAATTAAGGGACTCACATATAGTATATAACATTATCTATACTATATTATAAAGCAAATCACTTTTGATTTTCAACATTGAACTTAAAATTTCAATATTGATTTTAAGTTTCAACAATATACACATTCTAATGCATGATGTACCATACATCATAGCCACATTACATCAATAACTTTCACTACTCACCGACGCCACCACCACCACCAATCTCCGCCGCCACTACCTCCCCACCACTACCCGTCACCGCCACCGCCGTCGCCGCCATCACATCACCACCACCGGCGCCACCTCGACAACCGCCGCAACGCGCGGGTACCATTCTCGTATATATAAAAATAGTTTCCAGTTAAGATGAGAGAATTTTATTTAAAGTAATCATGCAACTTTTAGAAGTTTTTGATTGAAAGAAACCATCCAACTGAAATGTTTTGATTTGAAAATAACATGAGTGATCCGGACAAAACGATGACCATTAAGTTAATTGACAACTAACAAGTGAGACAACATTAGATGCATTAGAAGAGGATTCTAAGGCTAAGATAACTAGATGAGGAAGTGACTATTTTAGCCCAAAGTAACATGGACTATTATATGTGTCAATACTTGACTTAACCCGAAACTCGACTTGAAGCCGATCTAAAAAACCAGATACAGGTAAAAGATTTTTAAACTGTCAACACACCAACCTGACTTTTTCCAGGTTGGGTCTGCGTTGTCATCTATCCTGGGCTGTGAGGTTGACCCGCTAATCCAAATAATCTTTTTAATTTAAAAAAAAATAAATTAATAGTGACACATCTGACACCAACTCATTTGAATTGCGAACCCATAAATTCATTTGAAAACATTAACATTAAACCCACTTGACCCAAAACCAACCCATTTGACCTCAACCCATGCATGACTCAGGCTGATCCATCTATCTCTAAACCAACTTAGGTTTAACATATAAAGCTGTAGAATTCAAAGTAACGCACTACTATGCGTCAAAATCTTCTGCAAATATAGTACTAGATATTTCTCAAACTCCAAGAGCTCTTCTAAGGGTGATGCACTTTTTTCCATGAAACCTTCACCAAAAGTTCTATGCTGGTTTGTGTAAACAACACTTATGACCACAATTTCATTACATGCTTCCTATTTGCCCATAACATCTTTGTGATTGAGGTTATGTATCTGAGTTCATGATCATCTTATCTGTCAATAATAGTAAAATATTTGCAGAAAAAGTTGTTGCCCAGATGATGATTATATCTGGGTTCATGATTATCATCTTATGAGAACTATGCGGACATACGTCTCGAGAATGTTATGAATTCTCGAGTATGCCTAGCTATTATTCTGCTGATATATTTGTGAAATTAAAAAAATATTCTTTCCTTTTCATTCTTTTAACTTGAGAATGTAATTAATTCTTTTAATTTCTTTTCCCTTCTGAATCTACTCTCGATTATATGATTATAAGTTATTTCAAGTTTTAATCTTAACCTTTGATTTTAATTCAAAGGTTAAAAATCTATCAACTTACCAATGGCCTTCCCCCATCTGATGCTATTATGCTAATGCTACCCAATTCACTCCACGAACTCATTATTGAAGATTTTAAGACAAATAAAGTTTAAAATAATGAAAGATTTTTAGTAAAGTGTCATTTTGAATATATCGAAATTACAAGATAAAACAACTTTGATTACTTATCAGATTACATTGAAGAAGAAGTTCATTATTAAGAAGGTAAATTGTTGATGTTTGTATGGTTCCATTATCGGCTGTTTGAGTTATTTGATCATGGAGCAAAGTTAAAGTTGGAACAAGATGTCTTTCTACGTAACAACGAGGAACTATACCCAAACGTCGAATTCTCTAGATTAAACGTCAGGAAGTTATCCTCGAACTGAAATGCTCCCACCACAATTGCGTTTTTGCTTGTCGCACCAGCATCAATAAACGTCAAACATGCCACATCATTTGTGACTTGCTTAATGGAGTTAGCCGTGGATATAGTCCAGTTCTTTCCGCCTTGTAGACCTAAATCAATATCCGGTACTTTTATACCAACTTTGGGATCAATGGTAGACGTGTTGAAACAAAGGCCAAAGGGTGCGACTGGCTTTGCAGGAGGGATTCGTTTTGTCACCAATGAAATGTAAAGAATTATAGAGAGATTTAAAGAGATGAATATGAATTTTATTATATCAAAACATTACAATTGAGATGGATTTTATACACAAATTCATGAACTAAATATGGTAAGATCTTAAATGGTGTTTGACTGTCCATTAGCTGGTCATTAGCTGGTCTTTGACTGATGATATCTTCTTTGCTGAAATTAGGGAAATGATGACTCATACTCTGATCCCATTCTTGTTAACACTCCCCCTCAAGTTGAATCGTGGGATTCCCAAAATTCAACTTGCTAAGACAGTTGTGAAACACCTTTGTTCCTACTGCTTTTGTTAGGACATCAGCCAGTTGATCTGTGGATCTGACAAACGGTAGTTCAATAATTCCTGCTTCTAGCTTCTCCTTGATAAAATGTCTATCGACCTCTACATGCTTCGTTCTGTCATGCTGTACCGGATTTTCTGAGATCTGAATGGCTGCCTCATTATCACACATGATCTGAGTACTTGTCTTTGGAGGAAATCCTATCTCGGTGATAAGCCTTTTTATCCATAATGCTTCTGCTATTCCTTTCGCCATGCCTCTGAATTCAGCTTCAGCACTTGATAGTGATACCACCTTTTGCTTCTTACTTCTCCAGGTGACAAGATTACCTCCTACTAATGAAAAATAACCTGAGGTTGATCGTCTATTTCCTTTATCTCCAGCCCAGTCAGCATCTGTATATACTTGAATATTCAGGTGTCCATTTGATCTGAACAAAACTCCATGGCCAATGGTTCCTTTGAGATACCTGATGATCCTTAAGACTGCATTCATATGGGCAACTTGTGGTAGGTGCATAAACTGACTCACTACTCCAACGGCATATGCAATGTCTGGGCGAGTGTGTGACAGATATATTAGTTTTCCTACCAATCGTTGATACCTATTTTTATCTGCCTGCTCAGCTTCTTCTTCGATAAACAGCTTCTGGTTCATGATCATTGGTGTATCAGCTGGTTTGCAATCAATCATCCCTACTTCCGATAGGAGATCCAATATGTACTTTTTCTGACATATAAATATTCCTTTTGCCGATCTAAGCACTTCAATTCCAAGGAAATATTTGAGGTTTCCCAGATCTTTCATTTCGAATTCTGTGAACAACTCTTCTTTTAACCTCCTCATTTCCAGTAATAACCATATCATCGACATAGATGATCAAACATGTTACACGAGTTCCTCTGGTTTTGAGGAACAATGTGTGATCCGAATTACTCTGTTTATATCCATTTTTCTTCATTGCAAGAGTGAATCTTCCAAACCAAGCTCTGGGAGACTGTTTAAGTCCATAAAGTGACTTTTTCAATCGACACACTTCTCTAGGCTTAAAAATTTCTGAGAAACCAGGTGGGGCATCCATGTACACTTCTTCTTTCAGTTCTCCATGTAGAAAGGCATTTTTAACATCAAACTGATGAAGAGACCATCCTTGATTAGCTGCAATTGAAAGAAGTACTCTTATAGTGTCCATTTTTGCAACTGGAGAGAAGGTTTCTGAATAGTCGATCCCATATGTTTGAGTGTATCCTTTTGCAACTAACCGAGCTTTATATCGTTCAATTTCTCCATCTGGTTTGTATTTTATTGTGAAGATCCATCGACAACCTACTGTTGATTTTCCTTTTGGTAGAGCACATTGATCCCATGTCTCATTCTTTTCTAATGATTTCATCTCTTCGACCATAGCATTCTTCCATTTTTCCGATTTCAAAGCTTGTTCAACACTTGAAGGAATTTCTTCTGCGTAGAGGCTCGCAGTGAAAGCTCTTGCGTTATCAGACAGATTTCCCTCTGCTATGTTGGCCATCGGGTATTTGCTTCCCCTGGTGGTTTTTTCTGGAGAGTATCTTTTTGCTGGGACTCCCCTGTTTGCTCTTGCTGGGAGAACATATTTTGGCACTTCTTCTTCATTTTCCTGCACACTGTTAGAGGGGAAACCTTGGATATTCAAATTTCCAGATTGAGAATTTTCATTCTCCAAGTCATTTGACTGATGAGAACTAGATTGAGAAGAGCTTGATGAAGGAGAGCTAGATTGAGAAGAGATACTTACCTCAGATATCACGGTAGGACCAGGACTTTCAGGGGTGGCACTGATATTTGGTTCGAGAGATGTGGTACCGTGATTTTGGAGCTCAGTACTCATGGTAGTGCCATAACTCAGCCAACTTAGTGGGTCACTTTGTTTCTCCCCCTGACCACTATGTTGGGGTGAGTAAAAGTACTTTGTTTCCAGAAAGTCACAATTCATTGTGGTGAACATACGCCGTGTTTGTGGATTATAACATCTGTATCCTTTTTGATTTACCCCATATCCCACAAAGACACATTTTTCAGCACAAGGGTCAAGTTTATCCCTGTATGACTTGGGAATGTGAGCAAAAACAGTGCATCCAAAGACTTTGGGTTGGAGAGATAGAGGTTGCGGAATTGTGGTGTGTTCAGAAAGGGTATCTAATGGTGTTTTCATTTTTAAGATTTTGGTTGGGAGACGATTGATTAGATATGTGGCAGTGGCAACAGCTTCTGGCCAAAAAGATCTAGGTACATGAGACTCAATTATGAGTGCTCTTGTTATTTCTAGAAGGAACCTGTTTTTCCGTTCTGCAACACCATTTTGTTCAGGGGTATGAGGACAAGTAGTTTGGTGTACTATACCTTTGGATTGGAAGAATGTTTTCATTTGTGAATTTATGTATTCCCCACCATTATCAGATCGAAAGATTTGAATAGATTTTTGGAATTGATTCTGAACCATGGTATAAAAATTGGTGAATCTATCGTACACTTCATCCTTACCTTTTAGGAAATAAATCCAAGTCATGCGAGTGCAATCATCAACAAATATAATGTAATACCGAAAGTTTTGACCCCCTATTACAGGGGCAGGACCCCACACATCAGAATGAACCAAAGAAAAAGGGTTTTTGACCCTTGTATTACTGGGTTTAAAAGGTTGTCTATGACTTTTAGCTAAAATGCATGTCTCACAAGTACTTGGTTTATTTAATGGAAACAAATCCGGAAACAGAGTATGTAAATAACTGACCGAAGGATGTCCAAGTCTTATGTGCCATAACCATGCTTCTCTTTCAGTAGTCCCATGAGCTAACATCACAGTACCATCTTGAACCACCTCATCAACATAGTATAGTCCATTCTTCTCAGTGCCACGCCCAATAATCCGGCCCGTCCTGATATCCTGTAAGAGTCAAAAAGTCGGGTGCATTAGAACCGAACAATTGAGTTCTTTTGTAACATGACTAACTGACAAGAGTTTGTGTGATAAAGAGGGAACATGAAGGCAATTTGGAAGTTTGATGTTTGGAGAAGTTTTAATTGTTCCCCCTGTTTTTACATCCATTTTTTCTTTATTTGCAGCTTGGATGTGAGTTTTTATTGGTTTGGATATTTCGGTAAAATCTGATAGCTCATATGTCATCGTATCAGTTGCTCCACAGTCGAATATCCAAGACCCATTTGGGTTTTTAAAACTGTTTTGGGCCATGTAAGATGATCCATTTAAATTCGATGGGCCATTATAAGGTCTAGTAAATTGGTTTGGGCTAAGCTTTGGTGGGCTTTTAAAAGAACAATTTGGGCCTTTAATAGATCTTTTAGGGTTTGGAAAATGAATTGCTTTTAGGGTTTTGACCGGTTCTACTTATGGAAACATATTTCCAATATTTGAAAATGGATCTATCATCGATAATTGGAGATATGGAGGGTTTTTTGATTGATGATTAGCCGCCGGCTCCATCAGCCATGGTGGCTAAGGTTTTGATTGCTGATTATGGTGGGTTAATAGGTAGATGGGGGGGGGGGGGGGGGGGGGGGGGGGGGGGGGGGGGGGGGGGGGGGGGGGGGGGGGGGGGGGGGGGGGGGGGGGGGGGGGGGGGGGGGGGGGGGGGGGGGGGGGGGGGGGGGGGGGGGGGGGGGGGGGGGGGGGGGGGGGGGGGGGGGGGGGGGGGGGGGGGGGGGGGGGGGGGGGGGGGGGGGGGGGGGGGGGGGGGGGGGGGGGGGGGGGGGGGGGGGGGGGGGGGGGGGGGGGGGGGGGGGGGGGGGGGGGGGGGGGGGGGGGGGGGGGGGGGGGGGGGGGGGGGGGGGGGGGGGGGGGGGGGGGGGGGGGGGGGGGGGGGGGGGGGGGGGGGGGGGGGGGGGGGGGGGGGGGGGGGGGGGGGGGGGGGGGGGGGGGGGGGGGGGGGGGGGGGGGGGGGGGGGGGGGGGGGGGGGGGGGGGGGGGGGGGGGGGGGGGGGGGGGGGGGGGGGGGGGGGGGGGGGGGGGGGGGGGGGGGGGGGGGGGGGGGGGGGGGGGGGGGGGGGGGGGGGGGGGGGGGGGGGGGGGGGGGGGGGGGGGGGGGGGGGGGGGGGGGGGGGGGGGGGGGGGGGGGGGGGGGGGGGGGGGGGGGGGGGGGGGGGGGGGGGGGGGGGGGGGGGGGGGGGGGGGGGGGGGGGGGGGGGGGGGGGGGGGGGGGGGGGGGGGGGGGGGGGGGGGGGGGGGGGGGGGGGGGGGGGGGGGGGGGGGGGGGGGGGGGGGGGGGGGGGGGGGGGGGGGGGGGGGGGGGGGGGGGGGGGGGGGGGGGGGGGGGGGGGGGGGGGGGGGGGGGGGGGGGGGGGGGGGGGTGGGGGGAGGGGGGATTGGAACGACTTGGTTGCATTGTCCAGTAACGGGGTCAATTACGTTGACTGGGCAATACTCACAATCCCAATATACACCTTGATATGAGGTATTAGTTTGTTGAGGGCAGGAAGGATCCTGATATGAGTAAGTAGTACGCATATCCGTGCATTGAGATGCATCACATTTCATCGCAACAGGGCAAGTCTCACAACTTTCTTGATATGGATAGCCATAGTGCCATATGAATGGGGCATCAAGATCTATAAGAAAATTTTGTTCTGAGTATCCAATGTTGTTAATATGCATCCGAACGCTGTAAACACTACAAATAATGTTGTATTTGTTCACACTTTTAGTTGGCGTGAATAAATTAAAAAATTTGTCACACTTTTATGTGTGTAAAAATATGGAGAAGTAAAAGTGTGTAGAAATTAATCCACACTTAAAATTGTGGTATTCTAAAAGTTCACACTTTTTAATTTGAACTTTCATATTTAGTTTGTCACACCACATTTGTCCACACTAACTAAATATGTGTTGTGAACAAATGTGGTGTGACAAATTAAATATGAAAGTCCACACTAAAAAGTGTGGACTTTTAGAATACCACAATTTTAAGTGTGGATTAATTTCTACACACTTTTAGTTCTCCATATTTTTACACACATAAAAGCGTGACAAATTTTTTAATTTGTTCACGCCAACTAAAAGTATGAACAAATGCAATATTATTTGTAGTGAAAGAGGATTAGCAGTATCGGTATGCTTAGTAACTGGAAGTCTGGAACAACTACGGATGACCAAGTGGGTCCATCCGCGGCTATGGCTTCATGTTCTTTAGAGATTAAGGATAGAACAATTACTTGAATAAGAAAAAGCATTTTTGAAAGTTTGTACATTTTTTAAATGTACGTAGTTTTCAAATGGGCGTCAAGAAGATTTATAAGGGAAGTGTTTGGTCTTTCTTTTGGGTTGTACGCATTTCTTTTCTTACGAAACCTAAAAGGTATTGTGAAGACTCTTTTTCCCCTAGCTAGTGTTATCTACAACCGATATAACGTTATGTGTAAAAAAAAAAAATACATTTTTCTAAAACCGTTGGTAAACTACATTAAGTACTCACGATAGTAGTCTAGTGGTGGAGGACATGCAACATAAAAACGGTGGTTAGAGGTTCATTTCCACATCATTCCTTTTAATTAAGGGTAAATTACACAAATGATACCTGAGTTGGTGTCGAAATTTCAATTTTCGTACCTCAAATAATTTAATTACGCGAGTCATACCCAGAGTTGGCAAAAATGCACGCCCACCATACCTCCGCCTAACGGACACAAACGGATCGTTAACTTTCGACATGTGCCGCTCACGTGCCAGGGTAAAGTACACTTTTACCCCTCCCTTCCTTATTTATAATATCCCAACGGCCATTTTCCCCATTATTTTCCCCCTTTCTCTAAAATCTCTCAAAATTAGGGTTTTTCCAATTTAAAATCGAATTCAGCCAAATGGTGATTTGTTGGTGTGGTAGAAAGGCCATAGTTCGAACTTCATCGACCGATATTAACCCCGGGCGTCGATTTTATTGTTGTCCACAAAAGGTTGGTGTCTTAATTGTTGTTGGTGATTTTTGCTTCTTTTTTAAAAGCAAAATAATACAATTTTGTTGTATATAGGGTTCGAATTGTAGGTTTATAGGATGGGTTGATCCCGCTATGTGTCCTCGTGCAGTTGAGATCATACCTGGTTTATTGAGGTCCAAGAATTTGGTCGATTCCAAGCTAAAATCCAGTCAGAGTGAAGCTAGAAGATTTAAGATGTATTTGGTTATGAGTTGGATTTTTTTCTTTTTTGTTATCCTTGTGTTAAATAGTTGCAGTTGACAATGTATTTGCTTATGGTTGTATTTTCTTATTTTGGTAACAAGTGTAATGAATTATGAATATTTAATGAAATATATTTTTGTTGTATTATGAAATGTGTTATTATGGATTCACAATAACAAAAGAGCAGAATATATGGATTCACAATAACAAAAGAGCATAATAAGCAGCAGAAGTTCAAGTTACATTACATTACACACCATAATATGAAGTTTTAACAAATTCAGGTTACATCAAAAGAGGATATAAAAGCCAACATAAAATAGAGTCTTAACTAGATTAAAGTTTCAACACACACAATACTACTCAATTACTAAAGCATCATCTTGGTGCAATCCTGGTCCAGTCACAACTGCAGCAAGCTTTTGTCTTGCAATTCTTTGACTTTTGCCTCTGACCTTCTTAACAAGCCTCTTACCACCACCTTGACTGCCACCTGCCTGACTGCCACCTGCTGACTGCCACCTGCTTGACTTTATCTTGCTTGACTTCCATCTGGTTGACTTCCAACAGCTTGACTGCTAACTGCTTGACTTCCCATATTTTGACTTCCAGCTACTTGACTTCCCACATGCTGGGTTTCTTACCATATAATGCAGCAAGATCGTAATCATCGGCATCCTTTGGCCGGATTATCCAACCGGAGCCCGGCATCGGAAATGGAAGAGAAAGGGAAGCAACTTTTAGGGTTTTTATTTGATTAGGTATGAAAATGAAATTGTTTACGATTATTAGGTATAAAAAGGGGGGAAAATACAAAGGAAGATGGTACCTGGGTGGTCAATTACGTTTATACCCTGGCACGTGAGCGGCACATGTCGAAAGTTAACGATCCGTTTGTGTCCGTTAGGCGGAGGTATGGTGGGCGTGCATTTTTGCCAACTCTGGGTATGACTCGCGTAATTAAATTCTTTGAGGTACGAAAAGTGAAATTTCGATACCAACTCAGGTACCATTTGTGTAATTTACCCTTTAATTAATTATAATTTTACATGATTTACCTTCTCTCATGTTGGCTGTAATAACGGGTTGGTTATCCATTAATTAGTAAACCACGTCAAAAGAATTGTGAATACTTAAACTTTTTGACTATGTTAGTAATTCTGTTTTGCAAAGTGATTAAGGTTGACTTTGTATTATCGTAATGTAAGAAGTCAATAGTCTTGGAGACACGAAAAGGTATACACAATAACATAAAGAACATGTTAAGTGCGCAAAACTCAATTTATATATAAGCATCTTAAGAACGAGATTATATATATAAAAATTGTTTCCAGAGATGAGAGATCGAATTTGATTTGAATTAATCATGCCACTTTTAGGCCCTTCCCAAGGAAATTCAGTCACTCAAACCACATGCCAATAGTTTAACCGTCTAGCTAAATGTCATTGCCTCCACCAAAGCAGCCCAAACTTAGTCGGCCTAGCCTTTCCGGTAATCCTAACGTTCAAGCAAAGGTCCCCCAACTCATTTTCAGGTGAAAAGACCAGAAGACAAACCTAAAATGCGTTTTTTCTGCATTAACTAAACTTTTTATACCCATTAGGGTATTGGCATTGCATGGATTGTTGGTGAGCGGTGGGTGTGGCGCCACAAAAGAACACCCTGCCATCAAAAAAATAATGCGGTGTGGTGTTGGTTTGATTTTGGCTCTACCACTCACTTCTTCCATGAGTGGTAGCTTTTTCTTTCTTCCTTTTATTTGTCTTTTTTTTTTTTTTTCTTGTTAGTATTTATAAGGTATAGTGTGGTGTGAGTGATGGGTTGCCATTGAAAAAATAAACTGTGGTATGAGTGAGGGGTAAATGATGTGACATAAAAAGATTGGTTGAAAGTAAGGGGTGAAAAAAGTGGTCATCGGTAGGATGACAACACTCTTAGACTGAACGGCGTGGTAAGGAGAAAAGGGCAAACCCCTCTCTTTTCTGCCCTAGTTCGCCCCCAACACCGCTCCCTAGGGGAACCATGTACCCGGCGAACCCTCTGGTTCGCTCCTTTGCGTTTGACTGGCTCCGAATTCAAAACAAAATAACGCCCCCTATGGCTTCAATACAGTTTAATATTATTTATATATAATATAGTTATATATAGCGTGTGGAGAGTATGAAAAAAAAAACTTACGACTAGAAAAAATGAAATATGGTCGGAAGCGTGGCTGGTAGATCCACAAAGTGATACTCCGTTACTGATGATAATGAATTTTTGTTTTTAGGTATAATTATTTATTTTCACTTTTAACCATTCACTTATAAATATTTTATAACCTACCCTATTATAAATCTATCTTATATACAAAATACAAAAATATATATAATCTTATAATTATTAGTATTATTATTCGTTATTACAGTATTATTATTATCTATATTTGAAGTGAATAAAAAGGAAAAAAGAAAAAAAAATCAATCACTAAAAGTGTCACATGGTGCAAGTTGTCTTACTCTATAAAATCCACCAATTTCTACCTTTTTCGAATGAAAACTGTTATGACCCCACATATTTCACATGTCACATGGCGCACCACTACTATGAGCTTTAGTAACCCCATAACTTTATTAAAAGTTGATGGATCAAAAGATAAAACAAAATCCATCCCCTTATTATTTGACCTTTGGACGAAATAAGTTGCAACCTAGGTTATAGACTGATCCATGTTGAGATAAAAAATGATTTCTCAGTTATTTTATTTTTTATGACCAACCTATCCCATAACTTAATGGGGATGTGAATGGTTTTTAATTTTTTGTTACTACTACAACATGCATAATTAATAAAAAAAATAAGATGTTAATAAATATATATGGATAAACCTTATCTATGTAAGAAGTCAGAACTTCAAGTTTAAATAATTAAGATGTGACTTATTGATTTTTAATATGAACAAAAAAATAGGTTTTTTATGTTAGGTTAAGAAGTTAAGAAATTTTCTCTCACCAAATTAGATGTAAAAAGAATTGTTATCTCAATTTTATACAAGAAAAAGTTGTTAGTTTTATAAGGAAAATTCTAACTACAATTCTAGAGGTTATTTGTGGCAACAGGATAGTAAAATTAAAACAATAAAAAAGAGGAATTTAAAACTAGGTATATCTGATTCTAAAATAATTTGTATCTATTTCTGTAAGGTATCGATATAAAAGGATCTTAACGTACGGCCTGTCCCAGAAGCCAACTGCTCGTATATCAATTCAATCAACAAATCATATGTTCGTTCAGCGCCACAATCAAAACCGTCACCATTCTTTCCCCCAACCTATACATATACAATTTTACATATAATAAATTGATAAATAGATATATAGAATGATAGATAAACCGAAGGAGACATATAACAAAAATGGCGCAATCACTGGAGCTTCTTCTCCTTCAATTCCTAATGCCGGACAACGAGGCGCGAATGCAAGCCGAGAATCAAATAAAACGTTTGGCTCGGGATCCGCTCGTTGTTCCGGAACTTATTGATCATATTCGGTCCGCGAAATTGCCTCATGTCCGGCAACTCTGCGCCATTATCCTTCGGAAGAAAATCACCGGTCATTGGCCGAAGCTTCCGGATGATATTCGCCAGCTTGTCAAACAATCTCTCATTGAAAGCATCACTACTGAATCCAGGTTGATATTAATTTAATTTAATTTTTATGTTATGTTTGAATGTACATTTCTTCATTTTTTGCTTGATTATTTGTAATTAAATTGATTGATAATGATAGCTATAAGGTTGTCGCTAACAACTTATTACATGCATAAAAGTTAGTATTCACATGATAAACAACAACATCAACAACAACAACAAGACCCAATCCCTGCATACGGGGTATGGGGGAGGTGAGATGTAGTAAGTCTTGCCTCTACCCAGAGGTAGAAAGACTGCTTCCATAAGGACCTTCGTCCAAAATGGGGCAAAAGTAGGAGAGTATAAAGAGTTTAGTTACCATACATGTCCATTGAGTATCACCTGGCAACATTAAGACTAGGGAAGAGTAGCAAACATGCCGCATATCACACTTTATCGCACGTCTAACATAAAAACATAATGAACATAACCGCTTGAACCAAACATGTGTGGTGAGAGCAACAAATAGAAGTGGCATGTGTAGGTACTCCCCTTAACCTCCTCCCTGCAAGTCATAGAAGCAAATAGGCAACGGTATCAACCAAGCATACATACATATAAAACTAAATTAACTAGGAAGTATTGAGGCCCAATGGGCCCAAGTATAATAACTTGCTAATCAACCTAAGAAACAGAGTAGCTTAGGCCGCCAAGCTGGCAAACACACTACCCCTAAAACCCCTAACAGGTGCAAAAGTCATACGAGCATATAAGAAATGTATCATGCAAGACATCCCTACATATAAGTGGATAAACTACCCCTAAATCCCCTAAAGGGATTACTTATCTACCTTATTCCTCTAAACTAATCCTAGTCCTCTAAGTATTGGTCATGTCCTCCGACAAGCAAAGGACTTTTGAGGTCTCCCCCCTCGGTTTAGGCCTACTTCCTCTCATGGCCAAACCAACTACAGAGGTCAATAAGAACCAAAGTCTAAAACAAGTCTATGTAACCTTTTACATGTTAAAAAAAATCCCCTGAATTTTCTCATTTGTCATCATTGCAATGTGATTATGTTTGTCGATTTGCTAAACATCAGCTGTGTTCATCTAGCTCCTAGAGTCGATAACAAAAATGGCGCCCGAGTTCAGTACTTCTAAAGTGGTTTACGTATTTTGTTACCTTCGTTGATGATGACTCTCATGTTAATTGGCTCTCTGGAATGAAAAATGGGGCCGAAGAATTTTTTCACATTTTTGTTCTTTTGTTTCTGAAGTTAAAACACAATTTAAGGAATCTGTTCACACACTCCTAAGTAATAAGGGATTGTTACTTGTGGATGTAACTAACTATGACCAAATGTCAATGTTATGTAAAATGTTTATGCCATGTAATGAACATTCAAATCCCGGTTATTGGATGTACACGGCCAATCAAAAACTTTCAATTGGCAGCTTATATGGTTGCCACATATACCCGGGTACATCTAATAACCGGGATATGAAAGTTCATTACTTGGCATAGACATTTTGCGAGAATACCTTTCAGAGTCATTTAAGTCTTACATGCTTTAGCATGGCTTCTTCATGAGTCATCATGTGTTGACACACCAGCACAAAATAGGGTTGCGTAATGAAAAATTCTCCATTTTCTTGAAGTGGCTTGAGCACTTATGTTTCAAATGACTGTTCTAAAATCATTTTAGGCTAATGCGGTCTCAAGTGCTTGCTTTTTAATAAATCGCATGCCTGGCTCTGTTCTTTTCCCGACAAAGCCTCTATTTCCCATTGAACCTAATATATCTGGAAGTACTTGTTTCATACAGGATACTCAGCTTTTTTACCCCAATTTTTAAATGCTTTTTTTGTTCAAGTAATGTGGAAGACTTCATTATTCCTTCTCTAGCTACTATCTGCGGTATATAAGCTTGGATTAGTTGAGTTATGTAAATTTATGTTTCCCAATCTTCATTTTGTGCTTCGTCCTCGCCTCATTCACAAAGCAACCTGATTGTCTTATGACTATCTTGTATTGTCAGTCCAGCTGTTAGACGAGCTAGTGCAAATGCGGCGAGTATCGTTGCGAAGTATGCTGTTCCAGGTGGTGAATGGCCAGACCTTCTGCCATTCGTGTTACAGTGCAGTCAAAGTGCTCAAGAAGATCTCAGAGAGGTGATTCACTTTTGTTCATTAATCCAAATTTTAATCTTCTAAAGTGTTAGTTTATTAGTATTTGGTTTTAATCATGTCTCAACATTTGTTTTGGTTTATTTTTTACCAACTAAATCTGATTTTATCATTCTTCATGATACAAGGTGGGATTATTGTTGTGCAGCTCCTTAACAGAGACAATTGGGGATTCATTTCAACCATATTATGCAGACTTCCAATTAATTTTACTCAAATGCCTACAAGATGAGCTCAGTGATATTAGAGTTGTTGCTCTCAAGTAATATATAAGATTTTTACTTAATCTATAAACTATTCTAGTATGTAATATGAATCTTCTTAACCACTTTGGAACTCTACCTATTGGACAGGGCAGTTGGAGCTTTTCTCGAGTCTACTCATGATGAATTCCAAGTGGTGAGCTTAACTATATAGTGTTTCTCCTTTAGATTTCTGAGGATAGATCATTATAATATATATGCAGGTTAAATTTTGTGAGCTTATTCCCAGCATATTAAATTTTTCGAGAGAATGCCTTGCGTCTGGTGACGAAGATATTCCCATGATTGCTTTCGAGATATTTGATGAACTGATTGAATCTCCAGCACCCCTTCCTAGAGAATCAATTAAATCTGTGGTGCAGTTCTCTCTTGAGGTTTGCTCGAGTACAAACATGGAAATTAGTACTCGTCATCAGGTTAGTGATGCCTTGAATTTCTTGTGAAAATGTCATTTTTCTTCTACTATGATCCCTTATTGCTTCCCAAATGTTTCATGGATCAGGCTATTCAAATTATTTCATGGCTTGCAAAATATAAATCAAATTCCCTTAAGGAGCACAATTTGATTATTCCAATCCTCCAAATTATGTGTCAGTTGCTTACAGAAGCAACTAATAGTGATGAAGATGATGATCTCTCACCAGATCGAGCTGCTGCAGAAGTTCTGGATACTATGTCGCTAAAGCTGTCAAAGTATGTGTTTCCACCTGTCTTTGAATTTGCTTCTGAGAACAACCGAAGCTTTGATCCAAAGCTAAGAGAAGCGTCTGTCACGGTTTTGGGTTTGATCTCAGAGGGTTGTTTAGAGTTGATGAAGGAGAATATTAAACCAGATCTTGATATTGTTTTAGAAGCTTTAAGAGATCCTGAGCAGTTTGTAAGAGGAGCTGCATCTTATGCATTAGGTCAATTTGCCAAGTATCTGCA
The DNA here is from genome assembly GCA_034093135.1 of Erigeron breviscapus. Lineage (NCBI taxonomy): Eukaryota > Viridiplantae > Streptophyta > Magnoliopsida > Asterales > Asteraceae > Erigeron > Erigeron breviscapus. The sequence continues at coordinate 6,413,180 of CM067172.1, read as the reverse complement.
GCCCGACATTATCTCTCACTATGAAAGGATTCTCCCTCGTATGTTGAAATCACTACACGATCCATCAGATGATGTGAAGGTACATTAGTATCATCAGAGCTCCCTTCTATCATGAATTATTAGAGTAAAAAATGTTGACTATACCTAAGAATTGAGGTTATGTTTGATCTGTAAATGGGTAAACAAAAAAGAGTTGGCTAGAAAGGAAATAGCATGAAAGTCACCTAAGTGTAATTTTGATATGATCCCACATCGCCCAAGTATGGGATTGGTTGGTGGTTTATAAGCCTAGGTGTCCCCTCCTCCTTTGAGCTAGCTTTTGAGAGTGAGTTCTACACCTAGCTTATGGCATGATACGAGCCTATTATGGGATGGGTTCGTATCAATTGGTATCAGAGCCAGCCCTACCTTTCGAGGTTCCAACGCTCGAGTGGTGGCCTATGGAGTGGTGGCTTGGACCCAAGGAGAAGGGTGCCAACCGTGACCAACATAGCCGTGACCAACGAGGACGTTGGCTCTTCAAAGGGTGGGGTATTGATATGATCCCACATCGGCCAAGTATGGGATTGGTTGGTGGTTTATAAGCCTAGGTGTCCCCTCCTCCTTTGAGCTAGCTTTTGAGAGTGAGTTCTACACCTAGCTTATGGCATGATACGAGCCTATTATGGGATGGGTTCGTATCAATTTTTAATGAGCACGACTTTTTAATTTGTTATATCAGGAAATTGGACCATAGTTGACATACTAATTATTTATAAAAAATTTTGAACTACAGATGAATTGGTCAACCCCTGTAAAAATTACTCATTTATATCATATTTGCAGGAGAAATCTTACTATGCCTTGGCAGCATTTTGTGAGAACTTTGGCGTGGATATCATCCAATTTATTGACCCACTCATGGGAAAACTACTCGATTCTCTCCAAAATAGTCCGAGAACATTACAGAAAGCATGCTTGGTAAGGTTAATGATGCATGCTTCATGATTTACTTCAGCTGCTAATTCAGTGATCTCTATAAACTTTTTCTATATTTCTACAGTCTGCAATTGGTTCGATTGCATCTGCTGCAGAGAAAGCATTTATTCCATATGCTGAAAGGGTTCTGGAATTGATGAAAGCTTTCATGATGCTTAGAAATGACGATGATCTCCTGTTACGAGCAACGGCTACTGAATTGGTGGGAATAGTTGCAAAGATTGCAGGACAGGAAAGAATGGAAGCAATTTTACCACCTTTTATTGAAGCTGCAGTTACTGTAATAAATCTTATTATTTGTATCTATAATTTCAGCTTAACAGAGGTGGCAATTTGAACCCATTAACTTAGAAATAGGCCAGTTTGGGTTACGTTTTATTTCTAATGGGTCAACTAAAATACGTTGCTTAAGAGAGGGTCAAATGGGTCAAAAGTTACCCTATGTGTATTTTTAGCGAACACTACCTCCTAAAAGTTGTTATTCAAATAGTCAGATTACTATTGTAGTAGTGGTACTTTTGTTATCATATGAAATGCACTGAATATGCATCAGAAACATTAAGAAATGGAAAAAAAAAAGTGTTTTCAGGTAACCCCGATCTGTCCTGTTTCAATTTGTTACTGAATACATCCGACCCACCCATATATCCACCTCTATAGCTTATGTGAAATGACCTGACCTATTAAATGCGACTTAGGGGTATTGGCTGGGGTGTAGTGAACTGCGTGAGTATACTCATGGATTTTTCAGCAATGTGACAGAAATTTTGAAAGTCAGAATTGTTCAGGTATTCACTTGACTTGTTTTTACTATTTTCTGGTAACCCTGAGATATGTTTTAAAGCGTGGCATGATATTTTGTCAACAGTATCTTCCTCGTGTGGTACCTTTGGCATTTTTTTCTTGCAATCTTGATGACGAGCCTTCAATTCATATTGATGATTCAGATGAGGATGAAGATGTCATTGGATTAGGTGCAATTTCATCAGATGACGAAGCTCAAGATGACCCGAGAGTCGGAAACATCAGTATAAGAACCAAGGTTTTGGATGAAAAGGCTGCTGCAACTCAATCCCTTGGTCTATTTGCTCTTCATACAAAGATTGCATATGCCCCGTATCCTTTTGTTTATTGTATCCCAGACTGTCAAAATTTACCATCACCTAGCAATGTAAATCTTTAATCATTTCAAGATATTTAGAAGAGTCACTGAAGATTATGGTGAAGCATTCCATATACTTCCATGGAGATGTCCGACTTCAGGCCATTACTGGTTTGCAACGTAAGTAGCAGATGTTTCAATCAAAAATGGCTGCTGTCTGTCTTTGGATAGTCAATTTCATATGCACCCACAGTTTTCCCATGTAGGTTAATTGGTTAAAGCACAATTAGTTATGTTATACAGATACATGTAAATATAGAGGAAATAATGTACTTAATTAATGGGAAATACTATAATTGTATCAAGATTAAGATGAATGTGTTAAAAGTAATCCACTTATGAGCAATGGTTCCACGTTATCTAACTAAAGATTTATAGAAATGTTGCTTCCGGTAATGACTAATTGATTGTCCTTTCCATATCTGAGAATCAGTTGGATTCTGGTTGCAGATATCTTGACAGCTGCTCATGCCTTTTTACAAGGTCAGAATGTAAGAGTACTTCATTGACATCTTCCTTTCTTTGCATGTCATAGTTATCGCTTATGCATATAAATGACTAAGCTATATAATGTGTGTAGTGTCAATATAATCACCACCCTTCATAATCTACTTCTTGTTAATCAAGTTCACTATTTTTCCTTTTCAGGACGGAACATCAAAGACAAAACAACTTCTTGGTAAGTTCATGAATCGTTGGCAGCAGATGACCAGAGGATCCCTTGTGTTGCCTTAAGGTGTTGAATGATTTTTTGATCTTTTATGATGTATGATATTCCAGATACTGTGATGACCATTTATATCAAGACAATGAATGAAGATGATGACAAGGAAGTGGTTGCTCAAGCTTGCATGAGTGTAGCAGAAATCATCAAGGAGTTTGAATATGCCGCCATTGAACCTTGTATGACTTTTGCTATTTTTGTTTTCTATCAGTTTCATATTCCAAGGGGTGTTCCGATTTATGTTTTGAAATGATTATCTCTCATACAACACTATCTTCTACAACACATCTTGTTATATCTCATTATCTGAATCTTATTAGTCGATACCACATTATTACTTTCAAAATGTACATTCAAACACCTTTCTATTGCTTTTAGATAAACTTACTGATCAAGTGTCCTGATCCTTCTGTGCTCTTAATTTTTGAACTCAGATATTCCCCGGCTTGTAGAGTCAACTTTGATATTGCTGCAGCAGAAGTCAGCTTGTCAGCAAGTAGAATCTTACAATGATATCGATAAGGATGATTTTGGACATAATGAAATTCTTATGGGTGCTGTTACAGACCTCCTTCCTTCTTTTGCCAAGGCTATGGGTTCTAACTTCGCAAGTAGCTTTGCGGCTCTCTATGATGCGTTAATGGAATTTGCGGTTAGTATATTCTGGAGCATGTCATGTTAATATTTGTAAAGCTTGCATAATTGGCGCATCGGTAACTGCTCAAAATAGGTTGGGTTTTGTTGGTTGACTAAAAACAGATTGTCCAAATTTGTTTGTTTTTATGGTAGCGGACCACCAAGAATTGAATCTGGTGGTAATCGAACCTGAGGCAACTCCTTTTGATATTTGGAGGATATTTTTTTCCCAAGCATTAAAAAACTTGCCAACCGTTGAGTGGTAGGTTTTTATAAATATTCAGTTTCCAAATTTGGTTATAGAAGTCATAATATTTCCACAATATTGTAATTCTTTGAATAATAGGTTTGGAGGTTTTGTGCATTACACCTTCCTTTATAAGCTACTCTTTCTATATGACCCATTTATAAATAAATGGATAGAACTTGCCATCTGTAATATTATTTGACATTCATCATTCTTTCTCCAACTTATGTCAAATCGTGGGCCTGCAGAAAAGATCACACTCACCTCAAGATTGGACTATGGTGGTTGCATGTCTTGCAGAAGTTGCTCAGAATATGGGCTCTCCAATATCTGACTACATAGATGTAATCTCTTTGTGGATTTGCTGTTTCATTGCTAATGCATTCATGGAGTTTTAGATTTATGAATTTGAGCTTTGGAATATTTCATCTTCTTTCAGCCAGTGATGCCCTTTGTACTAAAAGAATTAGCTTCATCATCGGCAACCAATAGGAGGAATGCTGCATTCTGTGTTGGTGAGCTGTGCAAGAATGGTGGCAACTGCGGTCTGAAGTAAACTCCTTTCATATACATAATTTTTGTGCCTCTTGAAAAGTACACATCCTTCAACAAGTATAAGTTACAGTAATTTCCTTTGTGACACATCATATGAAAACTGAAACATCTATTAATATTATTTCACAAGTTTTTCAGTTGCCCCTCTCATCACTAAATAGATTGATGATAACAATATAAGTCCGCAAGATTCTTGTGTTTGTCTTCATTGAAAACCACGGAGTATTTTAGTTAGATGATGAATATTTAACCATTTTACTTTAAATATATGTCAAAAAATGCTACAATTTTTATGAGATGGAGTTAACTTCTAGTATTCTTGTTGATTGTACCTTTCTGATGGGTTCATTGTGTCCATAATCCATCAGATACTTAAGTGACGCTTTGCACTGCCTTTATCCACTGCTCGAAGAATCTGAGCCAGACCATGCAGTAAGAGACAATGCTGCAGGTGCAATTGCAAGGATGATCATGACACACCGAGATTCTGTCCCACTAAATCAGGTTTTCATTCTACTATTAGATTCTCCAGGTTTTGGTAGAGGTGGCAATTTTGACCCATATACTTATAAATGGGTTGCTTTGAGTTTTTATATCGAACATGTCAGATGGGTCAAAAAAAAAAAGATGAACAGGGTCAAATGGGTTGAAAGCCACCGAAGTCTTTAGTGCATACAACCTCCAAACTAATATTATTCTTAATAATAATATTTGTACCATAGAAATTTTAAAAACAGGACACGCAAGTGTTTGGGGTTCAACACAATCCAGCTAGGTCATAACCATACAAAGAAGACCCTGTTTTAACTCAACCCGTCATTGCCACCTCTAGGTTTTGGTCTTACCAACTCTGTAATCTCTTTGAAGATGCTCAAACTATTTTTCTAATAATGACCAGGTTCTCACTCTTCTTGTCAAAGTTCTTCCCATAAAAGAAGATCGGGAGGAATCTGCACCTGTATATAATTGCATTTGCAACCTTGTTTTGCAATCCAACTCACAGGTAGTTATTTAGACCTTAGAATGCATTCCCTCCCCCTCAACAACTCAAAGTTTGTTCATCATAATGCTGACACATTTCTTTGATTTACGCTATCAACTGTTCATCAGATCCTTCAACTAGTTTCAAATTTGGTTATGGTATTTGCACAAGTGGCCGCGTCACCATACGAAACACGAGAAGTTAAACTTCAAATAGGAGCAGCTGTCTCTCACTTAGTATCACTCTATGGGCGAAAAATGCAGCCCATTTTGAGAAACCTCCAACCAACATATGCTCGTGCGTTGGCTGCTATTGTACCAAAGAGTTGATGACCATCAAGTGCAGCAACATTTCCAGATTCAGTTGATAATACACCTGCCTCCAATAGGAATCATTCTGGAGTTTACTTTGTTAATTTTTCAGCCCAGATGATTTACTATCATTTTACCAAGGTATGCTATCTACCAACTAGTTTCTTACCTTTATAATGATCCCCGAAAAAAAAAAATTATAATTCAGTTACTTCAGGAGATATGTGGTGAAGTTCATAAAAATAACTAAAATGGTAATTAAGCTAATGGATGAAAGTTGCCCGAGTCCTAATTTTGCTTTTCACATAGATCTAATTGATTAATCTTTAATAATATAACAAAATATAGAAATTTAGAAAAGCCTCCCATTGATTAATAGCCAATAATAGGCACAGTTTCTAACTTTCAATTAGAGAAAAAATCTCACTAATTTACACTTTCTAGCTTTTTATGAAAGAAAAAATCTAACTAAGAGGCAAGAGTGTAGTGCCAATATTTGGCAAATTGGCAAGTTTTGGCCAAATATTAAGCCAATAAGATTTTGTCATGTGTCTTCTTGATTTTTTGCCAAAAAGTGCTAAAATTTGCCAAATTTAAGGGTGTAGTGCCGATTTTTGTCAAATCTTGCCAAACCAAAACTTACCAAATAAACCCTAGACTTTCAATAAACTTAAAAAACACAATACAGCTAAATTAAAAAACACAATACAACTAAATTAAAAAACAACAATCCTAAAACATACACTAAAACAACATAACTAGACCAATCCATCGTGAGGCCATCCGTATGTGTCGGCGATGTCGCGTTTTCGTTGCAAGACTATGTCACGCACGGGTTCGGTCAAATGATCGTGAGGTTGCGCCAAATTTTGAATGTCTATATCCATCACCTTTTCTCGTTGCCATTCGAGTTAGGATTGTAGCAAATCCCGCGCAAGCTTCTCATTTCATGAATGGCGACCATCCTCATTTGCCAGGCGAGCCTCCTTTCTTCGTTGTGTGCCAAATTCACCTCTTTATACTCGTCAACGGATTCAAACAAGACATCTTTGTTTTTGCCTGAATCCGCTTTGTTACGGGTTTTGTGAGGAAGTGTCGGCATCAAGTTCTCATTCAAATCGGGAACACGGGTGTAGTGGCTCGACTCATCAGTTCAAATCCACTTCTCACTACTGCTAGTATCACCCCCGGAGTGCCGGCCGTTAGAGTATGTGGCTCGGTCGAAGTACCACCCATCGGTGGGACATGTAAACTTATCATGTTCCGTCGCAACTTCCCAAACCTTTAGATGTCGAAATGCCGTGGCACCACCTTTGCCATCAAATTTGGGGGCACCACAATTTTTGAAATCTTTAAATAAACAACCTTTGCGGTATTGAACATTGACCCTCGGGTCCACATAAGCTCCCGCCACTTCTCCCCCATTTTCACCATTAACACCATCATTCACTTTAGCGTTCTCATTAACATCTTCCACCACAACCTCCTCATTCTGCGACACTTCGTTCTCGTTTTCACCACCCATTGTCGTCGTGACTTGGGCACAAGAGTAGACATTAATCGCTTGGGTAATAACATCGGCAATTACTGGGGGATTCCCACCTTTACCTCCCCGACCACCTCGGACACCTCGATTACCACGGCCTCTACGATTACCTCTTCCTCCACGGTTACCTCTACCTCCACCTTGGTTTTCTTGGTCATCGTGACCACCGTTGTTACGCACAACCCTTCTTGGTCTCACCATTTTCCTGATCACACGTGTTAGGTTAACAAGTTAAATCTCACGGTTCACACAAGTAACATTCACAACTAATCATCATGTAACAAATCAAACTCCTGTCTCCTAGACCGTTTACAACAAAATGTATTTCTACCTAGATACTAACATAGCATAACATTATCGAGCATCCCTAACTAGATACTTACATGGCAAGACTCACATTATCAACATTTAGCTCAAGTTCCGACCACGTTACAAGCAACTTATTCAAATTCACATTCCAATCTCGTTATAAGCGTAACCATGTCAAGATTCAAAACAAGGCGGGTAAAGTATAGTCCGAATCTAACTCGTACATCCAACTACCAAGGGTGTTTGTATACAGGTGATACCATCGGCTTTCCTTCCACACCCCTAGCATGTTAGATGCATCTTCCGTCATGCCCTTAAATATTGGTTGGGTTTGTATACAGGTGATACCATCGGCTTTCTCTCCTGTTAGACAATATTAGTACATATGTTATAGTATAGGGATACAAAGTGTAACCTTTACCTTTATATATTCATCTTCCCTGATGTATTCTAATTGTAATATAGATAAGAATACAAACAGTCTCTCTGTTTATCGTGGTATCAGAGCAGCCCCCACCCCAACCCTTTCACTGATTGGATATGTTGACGGGTCTATTCCCTGCCCTCCAGCTACCATTGACGAAGCTACTTCTGACAAGGATGCCCCAAAAGTTTCACGCGCTAACCCTAATTACACGACATGGGTGGCCAATGATGCCCATGTTCGTATGCTGTTGATATCCACAATCTCTGAAGCTTCGTTTCCCCATGTTCAAGGCAGTACTTCTCGGGAATTGTGGCTTTCTCTTGAAGCAGCCTATGCACCCCATACATCATCCCGCGAATATACCTTAAAATCTAAACTTTTGAAGATTCAGATGCAAGGTGATGAAACTTCCTCTGCTTATCTCACTCGGGCACAAGAATATGCAGATGCCCTTGCTAATATTGGTGAAGGTTTCAAAGAAAAGGATGTTGTCATGTTGGTAATTACTGGTCTTCGTGAAGAGTACGCTGGCCTAAAATCGGGTTGTCCACACCCGTTCCCATAGCTTTTAGTGAACTTCGTAGCCTACTTTCTGATTATGAATATGTGATGAAACAGGCTGTACCAGTTGTTTCACCACCACAAACGTTTACTACTACTTCCTCGTGATCCCCTTCTGGCTCATCACAAACAGATGCAGTTCAGGTTTTGACCCAACTTGCTTCACAATTGGGCTTTCAATTGCAACCATCCAACTCACATTCACATGCCTACTATACTTCCTATAATCAAAACAATCGTGGGCGTGGGCGTGGTCGTACCACCAACGACCGTGGTGCTGGTCGTAGCAATTCAAATAATCGAACATTTGGGGGAAACAGAAGTCAGTTCAGCTGGGCCTCCAATCAGAACATGGTTTATGGCACTTGTCATCGGTGCGGTATTAGTCACATCCCATCAGATTGTCCTAACCGTGACCCTGTTACTATTCTATCCAGGCAACAACCTTCCGCCAACTATGCTGATTTTCTTTCTCAGGGTTCCACATGGCTTACTGACACAGGAGCTAATGGTCATGTAGCACATGATTTATCCAGCATTGGCACTGCGGAACCATATTATGGCGAGGAGTCTCTTCATGTTGGCAATGGTAAGGGTTTACCTATTTTGCATATTGGTTCCACTCGTTTCTATTCCCCGAACAAAACCTTTTCCTTGACCAACATCCTTCATGTCCCTCAAATTAAAAGAAACTTACTTTCTGTTCAAAAATTCTGTCAAGATAATAATGTTTTCTTTGAATTTCATGCATCTTTTTTTGCTGTGAAGGACAAGTTTACACGCACTACCCTCCTCACGGGTCCAAGTAAATGGTCTTTATTCCATTCGTCTTCCTTCAATTCAACCATTTCCCAAAGTTACTTTCACTGCTGTCCGTGCTCCTGTCCATACATGGCATCAACGGCTCGGGCATCCACATCCACAACTTTTACATTCTATGTTATCTAAATATTGTCTTCCTGTTTTGCATAAAAGTTCGAGTTCTTCCTGTAATGCTTGTCATATAGGAAAATCATCGAAACTTTCATTGTCATCTTCTACTTTTCAAAGTAATGCAATTTTGGATCTAATATTTTGTGATGTGTGGGGACCCGCTCCTGTTCCGTCTTCTGATGGCCATAGATATTTTTTACTTTGTGTGGATCACTTTACCCGTTACATGTGGTTTTTCCCTTTAAAGCAAAAATCAGATGTCTTTGCAACCTTTAAACAATTTGTTGCCATGGCCGAAAGACAGTTTACCACTAAACTTAAGACTGTCCAAACAGATTGGGGAGGAGAATTCAGAAATCTGCCCAGTTTTTTCTCCCCACTTGGCATAATTCATCGTCGTTCCTGTCCACACACTAGTGAGCAGAACGGTTATGTTGAACGTCGCCATAGACATGTGGTTGAAACAGGCCTTACCTTACTTGCCCAATCAAACGTACCATCTCGCTTTTGGCATTTTGCTTTTGACACAGCGGTTTATCTTATCAACCGAATGCCATCTCGTACCTCATCTGACAAATCTCCTTTTGAGTATATATTTCATCGTCCACCAAACTTCTCCTTCTTGCGTGTCTTTGGTTGTCAGTGTTATCCACATATTCGCCCCTACAACCGTCACAAGATGGAATTTCGTTCTCTCTCTTGTGTCTTTCTCGGGTATCATCACGGTTATCGGTGTCTCGACATGACTACTGATCGACTTTATATTGCCCGACATGTGCGCTTTAACGAACTACACTTTCCCTTTCTACCTGTCCCATCTTCAAATCCTTCCACACCTACACCAAACCCGTATGTTACTAGCTATCCTACTCCTACCATACCTTCAGCAGAACCTCTTCCACATGATGTGATCACTCTTATCCGCATCTATCAACGTCGCTCCAAACAACCAGCAACAAATGACCAGTCCCACCCATCTCCTAACCCAGCTACAATTACCAACTCTAATGCCGATTCCTCTACTCCTCCTGCTTCTACAATTGATTCATCTACCACCACAACTTCCTCCACTGAGCCGCTCACCCAAACCGCACCATCTATTACCATCACTCCTGTGACATCTGCGGACTCCACGTCTGCACCTCCTCGTCCACGACCTGCTCATCTTCGTCAAAATCCAAAACCACGGGTTCCTTTCGACCTTCTGCACATAATTCTGTTGCTTCCCCAAACATTGAACCTACAACCTTTGCTAACAAATCTCCTCAGTGGCGGAGTGCTATGGTTGAAGAATATACAGCCTTTATTCGGAATGGTACATATGGTCCCTTGTTCCTCCTGTTCCTAATGCAAATCGGGTTGATTGTAAGTGGGTATACACAATTAAGCGGGACCAAACTGGTGCTATTACTCGTTACAAAGCACGTTTAGTAGCCAAAGGGTTTAACCAACGACAGGGGGTGGACTATCATGAGACTTTCAGTCCAGTTGTGAAATCTACAACTATACGTACAGTTTTATCTCTTGCTGTGACACAAAGATGGACACTTCGACAGTTAGATGTTCAAAATGCCTTTTTGCATGGCGACCTAAGTGAGACAGTTTATTTACGCCAGCCACCGGGTTTTGTTGATCCTCAAAAACCGGATCATGTTTGTTTGCTTCACAAATCATTATATGGACTTAAGCAAGCTCCACGGGCATGGTTTACCCGACTGACTAAGGCTTTAAACTCTCTTGGGTTCATTGGATCTAAAACAGATCCATCCCTTTTTATTTATTCTACTAAAGGAACTCTCCTGTACATATTGGTTTATGTTGACGATATCATTCTTACAGGGAATAATCCTAGTGTGTACATATTGGTTTATGTTGACGATATCATTCTTACAGGGAATAATCCTAGTGTGATTGATCAGGTTATTCATAATTTAGGACGCACATTTGCCATTCAGGATTTGGGTTCTCTTTCTTATTTTTTAGGTATTGAGGTTGTTAAACGGGGCTTGGATATAATTCTATCCCAACGAAAATATATACTGGAGTTACTCCACCGAGCTGGACTGTCTAAGGCTAAATCGGTCACCTCACCGATTACAACTGCTGCTACTTTGTCCCTTAATGACAGTCCCTTATTTGAGAACCCGGTACTTTATCGTCAGGTTGTGGGTGCCTTTATCTCTCGTCCTGACATTACATTTGTTGTGAACAAGGTTTGTCAGTTTATGCATTCTCCGACTGAAAATCATTGGTCCGCGGTCAAAAGAATTATGCGGTATCTTCATGGTACATCAGGATATCGTCTGTTGATTCGACATGATTCTGGTTCTACACTTCATGCTTACTCTGATGTTAATAGCTCTTCTTTACATGCCTTTTCTGATGCGGACTGGGCTGGTAGCCCCGATGACCGTCGCTCAACCGGGGGATTTGCTATCTATCTTGGTTCGAATCTTATTTCTTGGTCAGCGAGAAAACAACGGACTGTCTCCCGGTCATCTACAGAAGCCGAATACAAAGCTTTAGCTGACACTGTTGCTGAACTCACCTGGCTAGAAGCCCTTCTTCAAGAACTTAAGGTCTCCATGACATCAGTTCCTGTTTTGTGGTGTGATAATTTAGGTGCAACATACTTGTCTGCAAATCCGGTCTTTCATGCTCGCACAAAACATGTTGAAGTCGACTTTCATTTTGTTAGAGAAAAGGTTGCTGAAAGAAGACTATTAGTGCAATTTATTTCAACACATGATCAAATTGCAGATATTTTCACCAAGCCATTGCCGTCACAACGATTTGCTGGTCCAAGCTTCAAGTTGTTAACCGGTCTTAGCTTGCGTGGGGATGTTAGACAATATTAGTACATATGTTATAGTATAAGGATACAAAGTGTAACCTTTACCTTTATATATTCATCTTCCCTGATGTATTCTAATTGTAATATAGATAAGAATACAAACAGTCTCTCTGTTTATCGTCTCCCCCCATCCAACGCCCATCGGACATACCGGTTTACCTACTATACTCTAATCCAACAATGTGCAATCCGTGATACCAAATAACTTGCATATACCACGGGATGTCGTAGAACCGTTGATCAGTTGTTTCTAGTGTTACCCTGTGTTATACTATGTTAATGCCATCACTTCACTTTGCTAAGGACAAATAATTACCAATCACGGGAAACCACATATACACAAAAGTCTACATCGATTCAACAAATCACCGTTTATCCCGACACTATCGTGCACATGGCAATCACGTTATCTCATATTAAACTATTAACCTACCATGGCAATACTACGAACTTCGTTTATGCACACTTCACGTTTCATACAATTCACGTTGCACACATAATTTCCTATTATGCACGCTAAATATGAAGTGTTCATGCAATCGGTTATAGGCTAGGCCAATCCACCTAATTCTGTACAACCACGGCTCTGATACCATTTTGTAACACCCCAACTATGGCGGAAACATGAAGTTTCGAGATTAGAACAGCGTGACATGGAAATTACGTAGAGCAACAACTATATACATCAAAGGATTAAACAATCCATTCATAAAACATACAAATTCGAGTTACAAAAGCATAATGAGCATACAACCATCAAAAAGTATCCAAAAGCAACTATTACAATAAGATGGATTATGATCATAAGCGTTCATCCCGAAAGAAATGGGGATCATAAGGACCCATGAATGGTCAAGCTCACTCTCTATTATACAAATCATCCATCATGCTTTTGATTCATTGGGTTACCTGAAAAGTGTATTAAATTGTGTCAACACAAGGTTGGTGAGTTCGTAGGTTTTAGCAATTAAATCATTAGTGCCGGGATAATCAACCGTTGTACCATATACGAAAGTTAGGATACATACCTACAACGATCCTTTGCTAAGGGCACACATTAACACATTTAACAACACGTTCAACGGGTAACAACAACGATATTTATACATATATAAACATATATGACACGTGTAATAACATACGAGTAAACGTGGGTTCAACAACCCATAAGGTAGGTATAACCATACCTATAACGTGGGTATAAACATACCCATAACGTGGGTTCAACAACCCATAACTTAGCTATAACCATACCTATAACGTGCACATAAAAGCACATAACGAGCGCATCCACGTGCACTAATACATATATAAACATATCACATAGCGATGCCATTAGGTGCGCCACATACAATTAACCTACGTCTCGTCTATATCCTAACGTTTCAAATTAACTAGATACTCTTACCAACGAGTACACTTTCCACCCCAAATCATACAAACGTAGGGGCTACGAAGCTCACCTGTCACGAGCAAATATAACCTCCAAGATAGATGAGCACAATACCAAACTTCAACAACGTCCACAACCTACTATATATACAACATCAATCCATCACATAGTATCCCAAACGGTAAAGACTAGCTAAATACTATGCCACAACCCCAAAGGTAGTTTAGAAGTGATTTAAGAACGTTTAAACGACAAATGAAGAGTTTTGGTTAAACATGGTTCAATGACTTAGCACCAAAATTTGACATAAAAATCAAAGTGTTTAGAAATGTGTTTAATCAATTTTGTTGACCTTAGAATGTTAATATAAGACCAATAAACAAGTTTTGGATCATTAAAAGTCGACCGATAACCGAATGAAGAAGTTAAGGAAAAGACAGCCTCTGGTGGATGATGACCGTCCGCCAATTTCTGTAGATCATCCGCAGAATTAGGGTGAAATAAAAAGCCATTTTTCTTGCAATTGACCAATCTAGAAGCCGATTCAAGTTACCAAACTTTGACACAACCAAATACAAGTATAATCATGCGTAAAATTCCATTCTTTTCACAAACCCATATCCATTCTCTAAAGATTTGATGCAAAACCCGTTTTCAAGCAAAAACACACACTTTACAACAAAATCGACCACAAAACGTTTAGATTTAGCCCAAGGAAGTATATTACAATGTAAAATGAAGATTTTGAGCTAGAATTTACTTACCAGTTTGTCCAATGAAGCAAGATCCGGTTTTTGAGCTATAAATGGATCAACACTTGCAAAAAGGAAAAAATCTTGAATTCTTTGGAGAGGGTTATTATTATTGTTATGAAATCTTGTAAATTTAACCACAAACACTTATAAATTCGGATTCTAGAAGAAGAATTTAAGTGATGGTGAAGGATTTGCTAGTTAGAACAAAAAGGAAGAAAGACTAGTGAAAGAGATAAGATAAGGAGGAAAAGAAAAAGGAAAAGGAAAAGGAAAATATGTGGGTGTGGTAAAGGGGTCCAGCCTAAGGGGTTCCCAAGGGCGCTTCCGCTCCGCTTATTTCAACAAATAGCTAATCGTTACCAATCTAAACACTAAAATGAGGTCGTAAACACATGCAAACTTAAAATATGCTAAGGTTTTCCAAAACTACTCGGGATTTATCATTAATATATATCGAAGTCAAACTTATTTAATTACAACGTTAACGGGGTCAAAATCACAAGTGTTACATCCAAAGGAAAATAAAAAGTGCAAAAAACTAATAAGTAACCCGTAGTTGAAAAATCGAACGGGATGCGATGTGACAAAATCCTAGTGCTATGGGTGTAACGACTAACGTGGACGAATCGTAACTCGCCACGCAAGCGAGTTACAATTCATAAGGTACATAACGGTACGGGACGTGGATACGAAAAAGTTTGTAGTATATTGGTTGGAAACTCAAAGGAAAAATATGCGAAAAACCAATAATTAACCCGTAATTAAAAATCCAAACGGATACGATTGACAAAATCCGAATAGTGTTGAAGATGTACAGTGGACGAATAGTAACTCGCCACTGCAGCAGCATTATATTCATAACTCCATCTACTTAAATAAGATATAAATATAATATAATACTTAATGTAATATTTTGTTTTTGTTTGTATACACATGGGTTCAAAACCTAGTCCTTGTAACAAAAACTAACACATTAATCTGTATAGAATGTTAAAAACTTGTTTGTGGTTCAACCAGACCCAATTGGGATTTGGGCAGTAACAACTACTAAAATAACCAATTTCAACCTAAAACCACTTTGACCCATTACCCGGCCCGTCATCCTGCACAACTTCCACTTAAAACCTTCTAGAGTCGTATGTGCAGAATTTATTAATTTTCGAAAGTAATTATTTATTGACTGTTAGCATGTTGATTCCTGTATAATACTTGATGCAGGTTTTGGCCTTCCCAAAAGTACAATTAATACATATATTATATATCTCTAGCAAGCATGATCACAAAAAAAATACTCCCATTGTTCCAGTTATAAACCATATTGATAAGTTTGGCGATCGGTAATAGATGCTTTTTATCCTTTAGAGAAAGAAGATTCTCAGATGAATGTATATATGTCCGTTCCTGTTGTATCATCTGGCATTCCTCTTATAAGTTTTTTTTTCTTTTGTTATTCAACATGACTCCATGAGTCATGAGATATGATACAATTTCATGAAATGTGAATTTAGCTTGTTATAGATTTACATTATCACCCTACACGATGTATCTTGGTCAAGAACTTTTCTAGCCGTCTAAGCGAATGCCAAAGTTGACTCATTGGATTGTACACAACATCACAACACGTAGGCGGGCATAGGATAACACTAGTGAGAACTGAGAAACTGAAGTCAGTAAATTTTAATAAAATGTAGCTATGTTATGCCTATGAGCGCATCTGATCCATGCCCGTGTTATTTCGTTGTGTATCATAAGGTGATCATTTTATGAAAAAGACCGGGATTATAAAATGTGACCTAGTGGTCAAGCGTCTGATGTTCTCACTAGAGGTTCATGTTTGAATCTTTCTTTGCAAACATCATGGAGGTTGTATGAAAATGGTTGTCTCGGTTAAGTCGTTTACATCTCAGTCAACGAGTCACCCTTGCCAAATAATTTGAACAGGAAAAATCTAATTCGTTTATCCGGATTAAATTTAAGACCAACTAATTTGTAGTCTTTACAAAAATCTGTTAACATACAGCCACTTTGACCTTGACACCACACAACAATTTATTATAATACAAGTCGATCTCAAAAATACATATGGTGTCAATGATTCCCTTATAAAATTGTGGTCAAACCCATAACTGTCTAAACCATCAAAGTGTATCATTTATTAGGTATGCTTTACTCTTACGTATCAAAATTATTTTTCCATTTCTTAATTATAGTAGATTCTTATAAACAACAATGTTTTTTAACAACCAGCAAATTCTAGATTATCAAATCTGGAACTCTGCTGGATAACTCACAGGCTCACAACAGATGTCCCCGACCCATCGAGATCCAGAATAAGTGGTCTAGTTACACCATTCGGAAAAAAAAAACCATAAGATCCCAACCGAGATCTAAACATCTACTCCGTAACTTTTTGAATAAAACCTAGATGTCTTACTACTCACGTTGGCTTTAGAAAACTCATCTAAAATGTAGCAACTAGCCAACTAGATCAAAGTCAATCAATTTAAGGGATGTTAAATTGTAATGTGAATTGTAAAACGTACACAACTTCCCACATATTCTGGTGATATTTTAAAATGTATAAAATAGCATATAGAACAATAATTTATGTTTGTCTTACGTGTGTTTGTTGCAATAACGAACATGCTAAGCTCTAGATGGGGAATATTAATGTTTGGGCAGAGTCAAATTCTTCCATCCTTTCTTAGCTGCTTTAGCTAAAAAGGAAAAAAAGAGATTCTCTCATTGTCTGAATAAGGAGTAAGTTATATTTTGTTAATAGTTTCGACCTCTTTTTCTTTGAACGAAAGAAAAGATTCGACCTTTTAATGAATAAAAAAATATAAATACCCAGGAACCCTTAGTCTCATAGAGGAATTTTCATCTTAAGCTAGCGACCCTACAACGCTGCCTGACGGTGAGACCCAAAAAACCTTAACTGGTTGGATTTGCTTTCGTAGGGATTCGAACCTGGGTGGTGTTCCCACCAAGTCGCTTTTTAGGGGGCAGGTGGTTACTGAACTGTAGATGATCTTTATATTGGTATAGTAAATGTTGATTACAGTTTGTATTTTTAGTGGTGGTGGTGGTTGATGTTTCAGTGGTGGAGAAAGATAGGCAACGGTGGTGGTGGTTGATTTAGGCGGAGAATGGTCACCGATTTGATGAAACTTTCCAAATTTTCGCATCACCTCTAGTAAAAAAAAAAATTCAACTCAAAATTCCCCAATTTTTCACACACACCAATTTAGTGTCATTGGTCATCAAATACCCAAATCATAAAAGAAAAATAAAATAATAAATATTCCGTCAAATTTCATTATTCCAAATTCTAATTCCTTTGACAGATTCTATTTCTTTCAAAAATATTATGTACCAAACGCAAGGTAGAAATCGCGTATTAAAGTAAAAGAAATAAACAATTTTCTTTTTTAATGAAAATTAAAAAGGAAATTGTTAAGCATCATAAAATCTTTTGTGTATCAATAAGCATTATGAAATTTTCGTGTACCAGTGTATATATTTCGCTCTACGGATCTTCATGTATCGATTTTATCATGATTTAATGAACAAAATCTTATTTTATTTGTTTTACTTTAATATTTATTTTACAATAGATAATACTAATGACCATAATAAATCTAAGATTGACAAGACATCATAGTCAAATGGTGTGACCACCTTTCATCTATCCACAAACACTTGAACAGCCATGCCATGGCTGCTAAATCATATGTGGTGCTCTTCGAGAGGGCTCTCAATGGTAGCATCAGTTGTTCGTCAAGGCACGTCATCTACTTTCCAAACTAACATCATGGGCAGTGCTACATCGATTAAAAAAATCAGTTGGTTCCGTTAGTTAGCTGACGCCTGTATGTTTTTTATTTTCACCTCATTCATTCATGTGTTTGTTTTTTATTTTCACCTTAATAAATCAGAAATCTATGTATAGATTAATGAAATTGAAAGTGATAAAAAAAAATGACGAAAATATAATAAGGTATCGTTAATAGTGAAATGTTCATTTGAAAACTAAAATTTCTGTGAAAATTAGAAAACTAGGCAAAACACACTGTGATCTGAATCTAACACAATGTGCTTTTTATTGTGTTTTCTAAAAACACATTGTGTTTTTATTGTGTTTTCTAAAAACACATTGCGTTAAGTTTTAAATCACAGTGTGTTTTTGATAGCCCGTGAAAATCAAAAAATTGTTCAAACACACTGTGATATGAACTTAACACAATGTGTTATTAAAAGCACATTGTGTTAAATTCAAATCACAATGTGTTTTGGCCAGTTTTCTAGTTTTCATAAAAATTTTAGTTTTTAAAAGATTATAACTCATCGTTAATAATGATATGTCATTCTGTACTAGGTTTAAAAGTTATGGAATAAAACTGCCATGACAAAGCTGCCATATAAAGTAACGTTGATAGTTCACTATAAAGAGACATTTTCTTTCAATGAACCAATTTAAGCTCTGATTGTATGACCTCATGCCACATAACACAATTAAGAATAAGACAATAAATACTTTAACCTGTCCTTTGTCAATTATTATCAAATAAGACTGCAAGAGTGACAAAAACAGTCATCAGTTTTTTTTTCATGATTCCACCATCATAAGTGCAGTCTTTGACTTGTTATCTTTTCGAAAACATCACCATCCACCATTCATTTCTACGTTCTTTCTTTCTTTCTTTTTTTAGCCAACCATTCACGAATATCTTCAACCCAACTCAATTTTATCAAATTCTACTTCTTACCCATTTCATTTCCACTTCTTAACATTAAAAAAAAATGAAACTTTTTGTCACAACAACAATTTTCACAATTCTTGTAATCAGTCCATTTTTTGTTTTCTCAGAACCATGTCCATTAGATTTGAACTACGTTGTACAAATCCCATGGCTAACAAACGAATGTCGTCCTGATTCTACAAACGTTGTTACCAACTATACATCATGTTGTCGTTCATTACTTAGTGTTTACGGTATCGGGTTATCTAGACATTTAAAAACAACATCTTTATTTAATCTTCCTGATCTTGCAACTTCAAAAAGTTGCCTAATGGATTTTCAAAAAAAGCTAGATTCTTTAAAGCTCCCAAATGATCTTGCAAACATTTGTTTTGATCCTATACAGTTTGATATATCGACAATTTCGTGTGCTGGGATAAAAAGTGTGGATAATTGGCATAAAAAGTTAGGAAATAATTCGACGTCTCTTGATTCGTCTTGTGGAGATGATTTAACTGATCTTACTACTTGTGCTAATTGTCTTGATGCTGGATTAAGATTGCATAGTGTGTTAAATGGTATTGATGGAAATGTTTCACATTCAAATATTTGTTTTTATTCTGTTGTATTGTATGCTGCTGGAATTGTCAATAAATTTGGGCCTGAAAGTGATGGTGCTGTTAGATGTGCTTTAGGAATTACTAATTTGCCAAAACAGGGGAAAAGTAATAAGTCTAGTTTGATATTTGGATTAGTTGGAGGACTTGTTGCGGTTTTCGTTATGTCTTTTTTAGTTGGGATGTATTTTTGGTGGGATAGGAAGAGAAAAAGGAGGGAAATTGATGAATTGGGTATGGATGATTTTGAGTCAGGTAGGGTTAGAAGGCGGCCGAATACTGGCTCTATTTGGTTCAAGATTGATGAGCTTGAAAAAGCGACTGATAATTTTTCGCCTAAAAATTTTATAGGTAGAGGAGGATTTGGGATTGTGTATAAGGGTGTTTTACATGATGGATCGGTAGTTGCTGTTAAAAAGATTATAGATTCTGAGTTTGAAGGGAATGAGGAGTTTTGTAATGAAGTTGAGATTATTAGTAATTTAAGGCATAGAAATCTTGTTCCACTTAAAGGGTGTTGTATATATGGAGAAGATGAGGATTTTGATAGAAGAGATGATCAAAGGTTTCTTGTTTATGAGTATATGAAGAATGGGAATCTTGATGACCATTTGTTTCCATCAACGGCTCAAAAACCACGATTGACTTGGCCTCAAAGGAAAGCCATAATTTTGGATGTCGCAAAAGGTTTAGCTTATTTGCACTATGGAGTGAAACCCGCGATTTATCATAGAGATATCAAGGCTACGAATATACTTCTAGACGCAGACATGAGAGCTAGAGTTGCAGATTTTGGTTTAGCCAAGCAAAGCAGAGAGGGTCAATCACATCTCACTACTAGAGTAGCCGGAACCCATGGCTATTTAGCACCCGAATATGCTCTCTATGGTCAACTTACAGAAAAAAGTGATGTTTATAGTTTTGGGGTTGTGATTTTGGAGATTATGTGTGGGAGAAAAGCTCTTGATCTTTCTTGCTCTTCGCCTCGTGGCTTCTTGATTACAGATTGGGCTTGGTCATTAATAAAAGAAGGGGAAATCGGGCAGGTTTTAGATCATTCGTTATTAGGACACGGCACAAGTAATGAGGCTATGAACCCAAAAGGGATTATGGAAAGATTTGTGCTTGTGGGAATTTTATGTGCTCATGTAATGGTGGCATTAAGGCCTACAATTATGGATGCATTGAAGATGTTGGAAGGAGATATTGAAGTGCCTGCAATTCCTGATAGGCCATCCCCTCTCGGGCATCCTACGTTCACAGGAGACGGTAGTAGTTTTAGCATTTCGCCGGTCTTAAGCGGGCTGAAAAGGCAGGCAAGCGACATGCTTAGGTAGACAAATCGAGAAATTATTAGAAACTTACTTCATATTATGATCTTAGTTTGTGTGAAATTTTTGAGAATGATCATTTAGTATATGGAGCATGGAGGTCTAAAAGCTTGTGGATGATGATCACAATTGGTAATTCCATGGAAATTATGGGTCATTAGGAGTTCAAGCAAGAGTAGCTGTCAAGATAACAAGATTGTTCGTTTGTTTGGATTTGTTGTTTTTAGGACTTTAGGTAGCCATAAGTGGCTAGATAATATGAAGGCAACTCAAGACTTGTAAATAATACTATGTATATGTTTGACTAAATTATAAAGTAATTCAATTATTATTTTTGTAAATAATACTATGTATATGTTTTTTTTTTTTGAACAGCCAGTCGGTATTCGACATCAGGACACCTCACCGTATAATGGTGAAGCCCTGCACGTACTCTAGATTACGAGATGTAGACCATAAGCCGTTACAGGTGATTCAAAGAAAAAACCCCCAGGACATGTCACTCTAGAGAGTCGAACCCATGACCTGGGGTAAAACCAGGGATGACTCCAGCCAGTTGATCTAGCCTTCATTGTCACTATGTATATGTTTTACTAAATTATAAAGTAATTGCAATTATTGGTTGTGTTTATTCAATACAAAGAAAAATGCACTCAGAGTAGGCCCTGACAAGAATTGAAATTGATTGTGTTTTTATTTCTTTCTTGAATGAATTACAATGAGCCTTAAGCTCCAATTTATACAAGTATTAAACGGCTAAATAAGGAAAATATAGAAATTCTTGGCTGTCCCTTTGACTCTTTGACCACAGACCCTTTGACCCTTGACCGTGAATTTCTCCTGTGATATTGTAGAATTGATGGCTTTGATCTTAATTAGGGAAATGATGTGAATACTGATCCCATATATTTCTTCTTTCTAACACTCCCCCTCAAGTTGAATAGTGGGATCACCAAAATTCAACTTGGTCAGACATTTGTTAAGTATACCGGTTCCTACTGCTTTAGTAAGAATATCTGCAAGTTGGTCTTCTGATCTAACGAATGGCAACTTGATGATTCCGTTTTCAAGCTTTTCTTTGATGAAATGACGATCGACTTCCACATGCTTGGTCTTGTCATGTTGTACGGGATTTTCAGATATTTGAATAGCAGCTTCATTGTCACTCATAATCTGGATACTTTCTTTCGGAGCGAATCCTAATTCTGTTACAAGTTTCTTTAACCACAATGCTTCTGCTAGTCCTTTAGCTATACCTCGAAATTCAGCCTCAGCACTAGACAAGGAAACAACTTTTTGTTTTTTACTTTTCCATGTAACCAGATTACCTCCTACTATAGAAAAATACCCTGATGTGGATCTTCTGTTCCTTTTGTCTCCAGCCCAATCAGCATCTGTGTATATCTGTATATTAAGATGGCCATTTGCCTTAAATAAGACCCCGTGACCAACAGTTCCTTTGAGGTATCTAATAATCCTTAGAACTGCATTCATGTGCTCTTCTTGAGGCTGGTGCATAAACTGACTAACTACTCCAACAGCATACGCAATGTCTGGACAAGTATGAGAGAGATAAACCAGCTTTCCCACCATCCGTTGATACTTATTCTTATCAACAAATTTTCCATCTAACTTCACAAACAACTTTTGATTGATAACCATGGGTGTCTCTGCTGGTTTACAGTCGATCATCCCTATTTCTGCCCAAAAATCTAATATATACTTCCTCTGACAAATAAAGACTCCATGCTGTGATCTCAAAACCTCAATCCCAAGAAAGTATCTTAAATTCCCCAAATCCTTCATTTCAAACTCTGCACATAACTCTTCCCTTAGTTTCTTGATTTCTCTTTCATCATTCCCGGTGATAATCATATCATCGACATAAATTATCAAACAAGTAATCTGTTTTCCTTTATGACTCAAAAACAAGGTATGGTCAGAATTGCTTTGCTTATAACCATATTTTTTCATTGCCAGTGTGAATTTGCCAAACCATGCCCTAGGTGACTATTTTAATCCATACAAGGATTTCTTTAGCTTACAGACTTCCCCATTTTTAAAATCATAGGAGAAGCCAGGTGGAGCTTCCATATACACTTCTTCTTTCAATTCTCCATGTAAAAAAGCATTCTTTACATCGAACTGATGAAGGGGCCAACCTTGATTTGCTGCTATTGAAAACAAGACTCTAATAATATCTAACTTTGCAACTGGAGAGAATGTCTCAGAGTAGTCAATTCCATATGTTTGAGTGTATCCTTTGGCAACTAAACGAGCTTTATACCTTTCAATTTCACCATCTGGTCTATATTTAATCGTATAGATCCACCTGCATCCTACTGGCTTCTTCCCTTGTGGCAAAACACATTTCTCCCATGTTTCATTCTTAACTAGGGCCTCCATTTCTATATTCATAGCATCCTTCCACTTTTTCTCCTTCAAGGCTTGTTCTACATTCGATGGAAGTTCTTCTGAATATACCTTGGTTATAAATGCTTTTGCTTCTTCAGATAGATTTCCTGTTACTATATTAGCCATTAGAAACTTAGAACTCTTGGAAAACTTTTCTGGAGAATATCGTTTTGCAGGAATTCCTCTGGTTGACCTTGCTGGGAGTATATATTTTCCTGGAGTCTGTGTGATCACTTGTTCTTCATTTTCCTGCATATCTTGATTTGAATCTGATATAACAGTTTCCAGTGTAACATCCTCAGAGGAAGAATTACTTACCTCGGATATCAGGTGAGGACTCATATCTTCGGTGGTACTTTGAGAGGAGGACTGTTCTTCTTGAGATTCTTCCGGATGACTTGGATCAATTGTGGTAGTAGGTTCTGAAGTAGGTTCTGGAGAAGCTTGAGCACTTTGTTCTGAGGTGTACTCCAGCCAACTCAGTGGGTCACACTGTTCCTCCCCCTGACCACTGTGTTGTGAAGAATAGAAATACTTGGTTTCGAGGAAATCACAGTTCATTGTAGTGAACATGTGACGAGTTTTCGGATTATAACATCTATACCCCTTTTGAGTTACTCCATACCCCACAAAAACACATTTTTCAGCACATGGCTCAAGTTTGTTGCGATATGATTTTGGAATATGGACAAACACAGTACATCCAAATACTTTAGGTGAGAGAGTAAGGGTTGGCGGAAGTGTATGATATTCAGTGAGAGTTTTTAGTGGAGTTTTCATGTTAAGGATCTTTGTTGGGAGGCGGTTAATTAGGTAAGTTGCAGTGGCTAAGGCTTCTGGCCAAAAATGTTTTGGAACACCGGATTCGATTATTAGAGCCCTAGTTATTTCTAATAACAACCTATTTTTCCGCTCGGCAACCCCATTTTGTTCTGGGGTATGAGGACAAGTAGTTTGATGGACTATCCCTTTTGATTGGAAAAACTTGACCCATTTGTGAGTTTATATACTCTCCACCATTATCAGACCTCACAACTTTGATAGACTTTTGAAATTGTGTTTGAACCATGGCATAAAAAACAGTGAACCTATCATATATACTTCAGCTTTATTTTTCAAAAAATAAATCCAAGTCATCCTAGTGCAGTCATCAACAAAAATCACATAATATCGAAAATTCTGACCCCCAAGGACCGGGGCAGGGCCCCACACATCTGAATGAATTAATGAAAAAGGAGTCTGAACTCTTGTATTGCCAGGTTTATAGGTTTGTCTGTGACTTTTGGCTAATATGCAAGTTTCACAAGAGATCGATTTATTCAAAGGAAAAAGTCTAGGAAATAAAGTATGTAAATAACTAATTGAAGGATGTCCCAGTCTTCTATGCCATAACCAGACTTCTCTTTCATTTGTCCCATGAGATAGCATCACACTTCCACTTGCATTTACTTCATCGACATAATACAGTCCCTCTCTCTCAGTGCCACGCCCAATAATCCGTCCCGTCCTGATATCCTGTAAAATACAAAAGTTTGGATGCATGAGAACTGAACAGTTGAGTTCTTTTGTCACATGACTGATTGATAAGAGTTTGTGTGACAACGACGGAACATAAAGACAATTAGATAGTTTAATATCAGGAGAAATTTTAATTGTTCCTCCGGTTTTTACATCCATTTTCCCTTTATTTGCTGCTTTAATATATACTTTCTTGGGTTTTGCAAATTCTGAAAAATCAGACAATCGTATGTCATCGTATCCGTCGCGCCACAATCAAAAATCCACGGGCCGTTTGAATTATCATGAACACTCAAGGCCTTCCCCATTTTTATCTTGTGGACTTATTTGGCCCATCTCCTTTGTCCTCGGCCCACTACCACCCAATACACCATTACAATTATTATTATTATTATTTACCATAAATAATGGAGTAAAAGGATTATTATGTAAAGGAAATAAATGGGTGGAAGGAAACAATCCAATCGGTTCCCAATTAGATAGTTGGTTTCCTTTTTTACCTGTCACCACCGAAAAATCATCTCCTTCTCCCCTACTACTTCCGGCCGCCGCTACCCCACCAAAACCATCAGATTTCTGGTTACCACCGTTGGGGTTAGTGTTTGCGGTAGGTGTGGTCTTTGTGGATTTGATATTCTTCTTCGGACCGATCCACCAATCTGGATACCCCACAATCTCGAAGCATTGATCCTTGGTGTGTCTTGACATGCCACATTTTCCACACTTAAGATGGGATTTATCATCTTGGATCCCTTTTTTCTTGTTGTCGATCCGGCGAAAGCTTTTTGTAGCAAATCTGCCGCCGCCGCCGCTGGTATGGTCACTGGCTATTAAGCCGGAGGCAACCCCTTGTGTGTCGTTGACTGTTGCTCCCATAATCAACTGGTGAGTGGCTTCTTTTCGAACCGTGGCATACGCGGTTTCAACGGCTGGAAGCGGGTCGACCCGAAGAATTTCTTGGATAATCGGTTCAAACTTCCGATCTAAACCATTCAAGAATTGAAACAGTTTTTGATCAGATCTTATCTTGGCATACTCTTTGATATCATCAGGACACTTCATCAGGTTTGGGTCGATTCGATCTATTTCACCCCATATCCCTTGCAACTCGACCCATAAATCTTCAAGGGTTTTGTTGGCTTGTTTGATTTCATTGGCTTTAACATGAAGGTTAAAGGCTTGGAGTTTGTCTTTGCCACTACTGTAGGTAATCGCTAATGCATCCCACAATTGTTTGGCAGTGGAAAATTCGGTGAGATTTCCGGCTAGTGTTGGTTCAATATTTTGAATGAGCCATGAGAATACTATCAGGTCTTCCTGTTCCCATAACTCATAATTTTCTGATGTTGATTTTTCTGGTTGCTTATCAGTTAAATGTGATATTAAATTTTTTGATCTGCCGCCTATAGCAACCCGAATCATTCGGGTCCATAAAGCATAATTTGTGCTATTTAACTTCAGATTAATCTGAAGATTATCGGATAGTTTGGGGTTTTGAGATTGTTGGTTGGTGTTTTTTTGTAAAAGGTTAACAATTTGTAATGCCAGATCGGAATTCGAGCCGCCGGCACCATCTGCCATGGTGGCTGTAATTTCGACTCTAGGTGATACAAAGATGATTTTATTCGGTAGATGATGAAGCCCCGAATCGAGGCTCTGATACCATGACAAGAATTGAAATTGATTGTGTTTTTATTTCTTTCTTGAATGAATTACAATGAGCCTTAAGCTCCAATTTATACAAGTATTAAACGGCTAAATAAGGAAAATATAGGACAAAGTGGTTCCCACCAATCTACCATTTTTTAAATAAGGAAAATATAGAAATTCTTGGCTGTCCCTTTGACTCTTTGACCACAGACCCTTTGACCCTTGACCGTGAATTTCTCCTGTGATATTGTAGAATTGATGGCTTTGATCTTAATTAGGGAAATGATGTGAATACTGATCCCATATATTTCTTCTTTCTAACAGGCCCGACTCGATGCCATCTCTTGCACACCTTTTAAGACGGCTTTGCTAAAGATTCAGGCCTTGAGTTTTTTTTTTCCGTTTAATGGACTTAACAAAAAAATTTTTTTTAACCCATTTAGGCAAATAAGATGTGTTGTTTTTCATTGTTATATCAACTCGAATACCGCTAGCATATAATATCTCTAGTATGTTAGACAAAAGCTAATTATTTTGTAATGACAATAGTTAATCACTTAATTGTACTCATAAAAGTGTACTTATTTTGCTAGCAAGTTTTCATAAACTAACATGCGGGTTTTATTGTGCAATAAGTTTATTTACAAGAAACATCTTCTAGAACAAAACCTGATAAATTCATGTAGCTTAACATATATTAAACATGAATGTCAATTTCTACAATTAATAATGCAGTGACTAATAGTCTAATATTGTGCATGGCAATATTATTTTCGACATGCAGAAAGCACTTAGTTCAATTCGGTAACCACTGACCAAAACGAAGGGTATAGACATATATATTTGTTTTAAGTGATGATTAAATAATACTCTATATAAACAAAAAAGTGACATTTTACTAGATGTATAAAGTGCAGCAATATAGAATCTAAGAGGTTGGGATTTAGCTATATAAAAAAATGTAATATAGGTGAGACATGTTTATGGGTTATTTAATTTGATTAATTGGTTTTTAGTCTTTGTTCTTTTTGTCTAACTACGTGTTATTGTTTCGGAGTCAAGATTAGGGTGCTAACTTTTGAACACATGGTGCCTCATGGGGCTTTGGTCATACCTTTGGACTTTGGTTACATCTAGCCGGCCCAAATGACTCATCTTGATTATAATATATTAGTCATATGTCTGGCGATGTTACGATGATGGCGACGACGACTGGTAGGGGTGTTGATGGGTCGGGTTAATTGGGTTTCGGGTTATTTGGTTTGGGTTATTCGGGTTTTGAAGAATTATAAATTAACCGTAACCCAAACCAAATAAGATTTGGGTTATTCGGGTTCGGGTTTTTTGGATCGGGTTTTGGGTAACCAAATAAAATGTGATTGAATTTACGTGCATTAGTTACGCAACATTACAACAATATAATTTCAATTTCAAAAACTTGAATAATAGTGATACTTATATATAAGTTCTTTATATCCAAAAGTGTTGATTATGCGTTTTTTGAATTCTTGCATGAAAAGATGATTGTATTATTATAATAAAAGTCATAAACAAAATAAATAAATTACAAACTATATAAAAATATAAAAACTACCGATATTAAATAAACAAATTTTGACAATATAACTCTTCTTATATTCATATTTTTATCATATTTTATTAGTGTATTTTTAAACATCCATTATTATTTAACTTTGTACGTTTCTGATTTTGTTTATAAATAAAAATTTTGATATTCAAATAATATATACTTTAAATGTGTTATATTAGTGTATACATATATAAACGCATCTTAATTGGGTTATTCGGGTTGACCCAAATTATAAAATTTTCATCCGCAACCCAAACCGAATAAGCTTTGGGTTATTCGGGTTAACCCAAATGACGACCCACAAACCAAACAACCCAACCCGTTTCACCCAAACCCATTCGGGTTGGGTCGGGTTTTTTGGGTTTGGTTATTTTCAACACCCCTAACGACGGGTGGTGGTGGAGGCGGCGACGACGGGGGTGGCGGCGGCGTAGTGACGTGATTATTAATATAAAAGTAATTGATATAAAAAAGGTATTGTAGTTATTTTGAGGGTTAAGAGATGTATGTTGTAAATAATTTATTAAGGATATGATATTATATTAAGTAGAGATATATAAATTAGTGAATAAATGAGATGAGTAGTTTGAGTAAATCAAGTTCTCTTTTGAGAAAATAGGAGGGTCAAATGTTTTATAAGGTAGTTAAGATTAAGATATATAACAAATGTGAGAACCGTGAAAACCACTATTTTCCCTCTCTTTTCTTTTTTGGTGTGGTTTTTTAATTTTTAATTTTTAATTTTTAATTTTAATTTTTAATTTTTTTTCAAATAAAAACTCATTCTAAAAAAATTTCGAAAACATTTTTTTTTAAAATACGGAGTAAATAATTATATGGGTATGTGTTGAAACACGGATGGATACAGTACAGGCGTTGCTTTATTCGATCTAAAGGGGTTGTCACCGGGCGCATTTGGGAATGATATGGATTTGATGGACGACGATCCAAGAGATGGTGGTGGTTAAATACGGTACGGGCGTAGCCCTTAGCTACAAGGGTTCTGCCCTTAAAGATGGTTTTTTAGTGGTTCTCATCGTTCTCTCCATTGTTTTGATTCTCACTTTATCACTTCACTATATATATATATATAATATATATACTGCTACCCGCGTAATGCGGTGGCGGTGACGGCGATGACGAGGTGGTGGTGGCAGCGGCGAGTGATGTTGCTAATTAGTCAGGGGTAATAAAGATATTTTAGAAGATAAGGGGCTGATAGTTTAAATTAATTTATTAAGTATAAAATGGTCATTCGCATCTAATTCTTTTCATAGAAGGGATTCGTCAAAGGTATTTAAGTCAATTCGTCTAACAAACATTTATGTAAAGTGAATGGTAGATATATTTCATAAGATAAGGGGATGATAGTTTAAATTAATTTATTAAGTATAAAATGGTCATTCGCATCTAATTCTTTTCATAGAAGGGATTCGTCAAAGGTATTTAAGTCAATTCGTCTAACAAACATTTATGTAAAGTGAATGGTAGATATATTTCATAAGATAAGGGGATGATAGTTTAAATTAATTTATTAAGTATAAAATGGTCATTCGCATCTAATTCTTTTCATAGAAGGGATTCGTCAAAGGTATTTAAGTCAATTCGTCTAACAAACATTTATGTAAAGTGAATGGTAGATATATTTCATAATATAAAGGAATGGATGTATAAATTAATTTATTAAGGTTAATTTGATAAAATCACATATCTCAAAAATGTGATTTTCAACAACAGGATGTAATCATAGTATAAAAAGTATAGTGGTATGTATTTTTACACAGATAAATTTACTCTATATACATGTAAAAAGCCAGACTATTTGTGAGCTATTTCAAGCTCACTATATTGTTTTTCATTTCTTCAAACAATGGACATGAGGTAGCATTTGAAGCCACTTCCTTTTAAGACCATTTATAAATGTAGGCGAAAGGGATAGATGAAGGGTAAAAATGGTCAAAGGGAATAGATAATGAGAGAGGGTGAATGAAGAGGTAGAAAGATAAAGGTGGGGCTCATTTTTATTTTTATATGTTTTTTTATTGTTGTCTTTTGTTTTGCTTAGATATATAGTGATATAGTATAAGATATTGTGAGGTATAGTGACGTATTAAATTTAAAGGTGAATGATTAAGAGGAAAAAATGATGGTGTAAAAAGGTGATACTGACGCAACAAACAAAATTATAGATGAAAAGAGTGAATGGTTAAAATTGACTTATATTTTATAACCAAATAATAGATAGTGTAAATCTTCAGGGGTTAAAACGAAAATTTAGTTATTAAGTTGACTTGGTCTTCGTCTTCAACATCACGTACGACCTGCAACATTCTAACATTCAAACAGTGTATATATAAATATATATTGCACAGTTTTTTTTTTAAGAAAAACTATCTAAAATCCAAGTGGGCCCCATCCCAACGTTCAAATCTCACACTCTCTCTCCATTTATCACCACCGGGTTCGGAACCCTCCAACCATACCGCCGGGCAATAAAATCACAACCGGCGGCGGTGTTACCGCCGGTTTCGACCATAAATTCATCCAGCCCGGCTTCCACTCCTAGTCCCATTATTGAGGGAGATGGAGAGAATAGTCAATGCTCCATCACTAGCTAGATTTAATTTTAATTTAATTAAATTAAGTTAAAGGATTCCTAAAGTTATCCTAACTTAACTAGTTAAGTTGGGAAGATCTTGACCCTTGAATGAAAATCAAGGGTCAAGATTTAAAGATAATTTTTAAATCTCGACTCTTAATTTTTATCCAAGGGTACAAGATCTTCCCAACTTGACCATTCAAGTTGGGATAACTTTAGAGAATCTCTTTAGTTAAATTAAACCATTATAGTATCTATTTCTTATTTGTTTATTTTTATTGTTGTTTAGCAACCAATTAATTAATTAATATAAAAACAGGAAAATATAAATTTTCTTAATGTATCCATTAATCAAATGAAGTTGCAATTTGTGACTTCTAAACTAGTGTAACTTTATTGCATTTTTTTTAACGGCGGTCAAAATTTACAATATGCTTTAAAACAAAAACTAGCTTATAACCCGCGTAAAACGCGTGAGAATAAACATATAAAAATAGTTAAATTTGTACATATAAAAAACTGGCAGAAAAAATAATAACTAAAAGATATAAAAAGCTATGAGAAGAAAAAATGTATATATTAATAGGTTGTGGACGCGTGGCGAACGTTGAACGATTATAACCTTGTTTTATTTCGATAATAACTTCTCTTTACCAATCTAGGTGAGTTCCGTAGCTCCCTACTCCTTTGAGATTCGGGCTGAAAGTGTACAATTGTGTGTTTACTTGCATTGTTGATTGATTGATTGGTTTGAATGTTGGATTGATGAGTTGAATTATACGTTTGATTAGCTTAGTTATGTTGTTAAGTATTGATTGTTATTAGGATAGACGTACATACATGGAAGTCGGTTATGCCTTCAATGGGTTTTAGATGTGGTGGGAAGGCTGCGGGTGACCCTATATATAAGCATCTAGGACTCGAAGAAAGTAGAATCCTCCTTAATGTATGTAAGTATAGTTTAGTTTGGTTGATGATTAGTGGTTTGTGATTGATGGTTTATAATTGATGAATTGTGATTGGTGGATGATAATTCGTGAATTTGTAATTGATGCATACAATTGAGATAGGCATGCATATGTGATAACAACGTATATCCCACTGATGAGGATACCGGCATCCAAGTGTATAGATGTATACACTTGATGATGGATGTTGAGGACATGACTCCGAGTATATAGACATATATATCTCGATGATTTTGAGATACCGCCTTGTTCATTGCGATGACATGTGGGTATCGTTGCATAGGTGACTTGAGTTCACGCATAAGATAGGCATGATGGCTTGTTTATGCATTTTGACACTTGTATTGGTATTTACATCGTTGTGCATATTTATTACACGTTTACTTGTATTTGTGTAATTTTGTTGTGGATGATATTGTGTTGCCTAGGGGCTCAAAGTAAGCTATGTTTCGCCTCTATTCGTGCATTGTGATTATTGACGATGGTTCCTTGTGAACCATTACTACGATCTCACCAACCTTGTGTTGACTATGCTTAGTACACTTTTCAGGTAATCAGGTTAATCCAGGACGTGGAGTTTGATTATTTGCTTGCTGTTGAACCCGGGCATTGGACTTATATGGATCAAGGATTCATTTGCCTTCTTTTGCTTTATACTTAGGATCAATAGCCATCTTTTGATGTCCTTTTGTAAACCTTGATGGTGACTTGCTCCTGATGTATTTTGGTACTTATTTATCTTAATGTATGGATTTTCTGAATCCTTTGTTTGCATTTAGTTCATGTTCTACATTAATCCCACCTTGTGCTATATGATTTCCGTAATATTTCGAGCCTTGGCTTGGGTGTTACAGAATGGTGGCCCATGCGTGGTCGTAGAGAATTAGGCGGTTTGACCTAGACTACGGCTTAAGTTAAAACTCTTCATATAGCATGCATGGTTAGGAAATTCGTGTGCAATATGAATTATGTGAATCCCTGTGTGAGTTCTTAGTTAAGACCACTTGTGTGATAACTTGAATTCAATGTAATGAATGTGGAATGTGGTTAATATGGTTTGTTGTTGTTATTGGTTGGAGCTAATTTGATGATTTAGGGCAAAATGAAGTTATGCCATTAACTTAGTATAATATTGTGGCAACCCTAAAAGAACACGATCAACTCTTTTATGGTTACCCAACATTATAACAAGTTAATGACATCGTGGATTGCGCACGTGTGGCTTAAAGTATAATAAGGAACCGATATGCTTAATGGAAGTTGATTAGGTGGAGGGTTAGCCATTGGTACACCCTGTATACATACCCGGTCAATAACTAGAGAGCATATCGAATTCGGATTATACTTGAGTCATTCGTGTTAGTTATTTGAATGCATGATGTATTGAACATGATTACTTGATTTAACGATAAACAATTGTAGTGAACTTGACATGATAATATGATAAGTAACAATCCCATAGGATTCTAGCACTCTTGCCTTTGCACAATGATATGAAATGAGCATGTTACATCGATATGAGAGCATTGACTACTTGTGTGACTAACATGTGAGCATTTGAGGCTAACTCTCGGGTCAACGTGTCACTTGTTTTATAGAAATGGTGAGGCCAAGGAGAGCCGGAATGAACTATAGGGTTAACCCGGAAGGACCTCAACCGGAAGCTCAACGAGAGGTACAAGGAGGTAGAGGTAGGGGCCGAGGTGGTAGAGGCCGTGGTGGGGGTCACGGTGAAGCTCCCGTGCCAGACTTGGCAGAGGTGATCACTCAAACGGTCACCAATATCATGCCGACCATTATTGCCCAAGTCACGGCAAGTCTTGGGGGAAACAACGTGACTCCAAACAATGAAGCCCCGGTTAATATGAATAATGAAAATGCCCAACCTCATGTTGTGGCAGATGAAGAAGAGGAACCAGTGGAAGTTAATAACCCTATGCCCATGAATAATCAACACGGAAGGTATCGTCAGGGGTGTATATTCAAAGACTTCAAAAGTTGTGGGGCACCGGAGTTTGATGGAATGGGTGGTCCCACAGAGTGTATAAAGTGGTTCGAGAAGATCGAGGCAGTGATTGAAAGGAGTCATTGCACATATGATGACCGGATTTCTTATGCATCCGACATGTTTAAAGATGACGCCTTGAGTTGGTGGAACCAAGAGATAACCTTGGGCCGGACTTATAACTTGGAATGGATCGATTTCAAGAACAAGGTAAACGCGAAGTTTTGTCCTCCCTATGAACTACAAAACTTGACCATCGAGTTCGTCCATCTCAAAATGGACGGAGCCGATTACAAGAGCTACGTTAGACGATTTCAAGAGTTGTCTACCCTCATTCCTCATTTGGTGGATTCCGAGTCTCGGTCCATCGAAAAGTTTGTATTGGGCTTGAATCCTCAAGTCCGATCTTATGTGAACTCTAACATGCCTACTTCTTTGGCTGATGTTGTTAATCGATCCGGTAGTGTGACTGAAGACTTGTTGAGGAGCGGTGTTTTGAGTAAATCCTCAACAAACAAGAGGAAGGAGGTGGGAGAGTCAAGTGGGGTGAATAAAATGGGAAGATTTGATCCCAAAAATGCTAATAGGGGTAGAGTGATGGCGGCGGTGGAACCGGCTAGGAAGGCTTATGCAGGACCCCATCCTTTATGTGGAAGATGCAACAAACACCATCCCGTCAACGTTCAATGTGGGGCGTGTTTTAAGTGTAACCAAGTTGGGCATATGTCCAAGGATTGTAGAGCGCCGAGAACGGGCCCAATGAATGTGGCTCCTATTCGGTCCGTCCCTCCTCGAGGTAATCAACAAAGAGGTGAGTGTTTTGAATGTGGTAGTCGTGACCACTACCGTAACAATTGTCCTCGATGGGTGGGACAACAAGTTCAAGTAGCCATCCACCCCAACCAACTAAAAATGGTCGGGCCTAATCAGAACCGGGGACAACAAAGTCATCAAGTGCAACCCCACGGCCGAGCCTTTGCGGCCAATGCAAATGAAGCCCGCAATGATCCCAACGTGGTGGCAGGAACCTTTCTCCTTAATGGCCACTATGCAACAATTTTATTTGATTCCGGAGCCGATTATAGCCTCGTGTCCACTAACTTTGTTCCTTTGATTGATGTGCATCCTTGTGCTCTAAACTATGTGCTTGACATTGAAATGGTAAACGGGTCACTAACTAAACTTAGTCAAATAATACGTGATTGTGTCTTGACCCTAGACGATGTTGAATTCTTCATAGACCTTATGCCTTTCGATATTGGGAGTTTTGATGTCATTGTGGGTATAGATTGGTTGACGACGGTAAATGCGACTATTGATTGTGGTGAGAGAGTTGTTAAGATACCTTTGTCTAACGGTCAAATTCTTAGAGTTCAAGGCGAAATCTCCGATTCCTCTAATTCTAAAGTCTTTAGTGCTACCGTCACAAAGGTAGAATTGAAGACCGTTCCTATTGTTTGTGAATTTCCCGATGTTTTCCGGATGACTTACCGGGATTACCTCCAACTCGTGAACTTGACTTTCGTATTAATCTTATCCCCAAAGCCGCGCCCGTAGCAAAAGCTCCGTATAGACTAGCTCTAACCGAAATGCAAGAGCTACAAACTCAACTCAAGGAACTCCAAGAGAAGGGTTTCATTCGCCCTAGTCAATCTCCTTGGGGTGCTCCTGTTCTCTTCGTCAAAAAGAAAGACGGTCCTTTAGAATGTGTATCGACTACCGGGAATTAAACAAGCTCACAGTGAAGAACCGGTATCCCCTCCCTAGGATCGATGACTTGTTTGATCAACTTCAAGGCGCTAAGTACTTCTCAAAAATCGATCTTCGCTCGGGTTATCATCAACTCCGGGTACATGAAGATGATATCCCCAAGACGGCTTTTCGCACAAGGTATGGTCATTTTGAATTCACTGTGATGCCTTTTGGGTTGACTAATGCACCGGCGGTGTTCATGGACTTGATGAACCGGGTGTGTCAACCATACTTAGACAAGTTTGTCATTGTGTTCATTGATGACATACTTGTATACTCGAAGACGAAAGAAGAGCATGTTGAGCACTTGCGCGAGGTGCTTGAGCTACTAAGGAAGGAGAAGTTGTATGCTAAATTCTCCAAGTGTGAGTTTTGGTTGGAAGAGGTCCACTTTCTTGGTCACGTAGTGAGCAAGGATGGTATTCACGTGGACCCAAGCAAGATTGAAGCGGTCAAGAATTGGAGAAGACCCGAAACGCCATCTGAGATCCGTTAATTCCTTGGATTGGCGGGCTACTATAGAAGATTCATTGAAAAATTCGCCCGTATTGCACAACCACTCACTCTCTTGACTCAAAAGGAGAGAAACTTTGAATGGGGCGAGAGACAAGAAAACGCCTTCCAAACTCTTAAAGATATGCTATGTGACGCTCCTATTTTAACGCTACCGGATGGAATTGAAGATTTTGTTGTTTATTGTGATGCCCCGGGACAAGGTTTGGGTTGTGTTCTTATGCAAAGGGGCAAAGTCATTGCTTATGCCTCTCGTCAATTGAAGGTGCATGAGAAGAACTACCCGACACATGATTTGGAATTGGGAGCGGTTGTGTTTGCTTTGAAGTATTGGAGACATTATCTCTATGGCACCAAATGTGTGATTTATACCGATCACAAAAGTCTTCAACACATCTTTAACCAAAGTGAATTGAATATGAGGCAAAGACGTTGGCTTGAACTATTTAGTGATTATGATTGTGACATCCGTTATCATCCGGGCAAGGCCAATGTTGTAGCCGATGCCTTGAGTAGAAAGGAGAGAGTGAAGCCGAGACGGGCTAGAGCTATGAGCCTCACGATGGGGCCAAATATTCGTGACCGGATCATTGAAGCCCAAATTCAAGCCACCCTACCGGAAAACTTTGGAAATGAGAACCTAGATGGCATGGAGCAACAATTCGATAGGAAGAGTGATAACGGGCTATACTTGGTTGAAAGGCTTTGGGTTCCCATTTTCGGTAACCTAAGAACACTTCTTATGAATGTTCATATTAATGTGCCTTTAGTTGATCTTATTCAGGGGATGCCCCATTATGCCAAGTTCATTAAGGAGCTTGTGACAGACAAAGGGAAGATGGAAGAGGCAAAGGCTACTTTTCTCAATGCCGAGTGTTCTGCTATCTTGCAGAACCGCATTCCACCAAAACTTGAAGACCCAGGGAGTTTTCTTATCACTTGCTCTATTAGAACCATTATTTGTAAGGCCTTAGCTGATTTAGGAGCTAGCATTAATTTGATGCCTTACTCAGTTTATGCTAAGTTGTCCTTGGGAATCCTTCGCCCTACTCGCATGAGTATAAGACTAGCTGACCATTCATTTCAGTATCCCATTGGGATTGCTGAGAATATTAGAGTCAAAGTGGGCCATATTGTTTTTCTTGTTGACTTCGTTATCCTCGAGATGGAGGAAGATACGCAAGTCCCTCTTATTCTTGGACGCCCATTCCTTAATACTGCGGACGCTATCATCCGTGTGAAGGATAAGGAGATTTCCTTAGGCGTAGGAACTGATAGGATTGTGTTTAATGTTGAAAAGTCTATTAAGCATTCATATTCTAATGATGAGACTTGTTTCAGGATTGATGTCATTGATGATGCATTGGATCAAGAATTTTAGGAGTTCATGGAGACGGATATTGGAGAGGAAGAGATAGCTAATTTAGGATCTGGAGAAATTACTGATGAAGCCTTGTTTGCAGAAGTCATGGCACTGAGCTTGGATGAATCACCTCCCGAGGATGAAACTTTTGAGGAGGTAGTTGCTGACGGGAGTTCAAGGGTAC
Source organism: Erigeron breviscapus (assembly GCA_034093135.1). Classification (NCBI taxonomy): domain Eukaryota; kingdom Viridiplantae; phylum Streptophyta; class Magnoliopsida; order Asterales; family Asteraceae; genus Erigeron; species Erigeron breviscapus. The sequence continues at coordinate 6,375,559 of CM067172.1, read as the reverse complement.
CTAACTCTGTTGAGGTACCACCTACTGACTTGGAGCTTAAGCCGCTTCCAGACCATCTAGAGTACGCATATCTGTCAGGTGAGTCTTCTCTTCCAGTGGTTATCTCGTCCTCACTCTCGAGTGACGAGAAAGACCGTCTCATGTCTGTTCTTAAAGCTCACAAGCGGGCTTTTGCTTGGAAGACCACAGATATTCCAGGTATTAGTCCTAATTTTTGCCAGCATAAGATTGATTTTCTTGATGATGTTAAGCCCGTTGTCCAGAGACAAAGGCGCTAAATCCTAATATGAAGGAGGTTGTTAAGAAAGAGGTGATTAAGCTTCTTGATGCAGGAATCATTTTTCCTATTGCTGATAGTCCTTGGGTTAGTCCTGTTCATTGTGTGCCCAAAAAGGGGGGCATGACAGTTATTGAGAATGATAATAAGGAGCTTTTGGCCACTAGGACTATCACGGGTTGGCGGGTTTGTATAGATTACCGTAAGCTTAATGATGCCACCCGTAAGGATCATTTTCCCCTTCCTTTTATTGATCAAATGTTGGAACGTCTTGCAGGTAATGAATATTTTTGTTTCTTAGATGGGTTTTTCGGGTACTTTCAAATACCCATTGATCCAAAGGATCAAGAGAAAACCACGTTTACTTGTCCATTTGGCACTTTTGCTTATCGGCGAATGCCGTTTGGTTTGTGTAATGCCCCTGGCACCTTTCAAAGGTGCATGATTGCTATTTTCCAGGACATGCTTGAAACTTCCATGGAAGTTTTCATGGATGATTTTTCTGTTTTTGGGGATTCTTTTCATTCTTGCTTGAGTAATTTGGATAGGATGTTGGAACGGTGTGAGAGGGCACACCTTGTTTTGAATTGGGAAAAGTGCCATTTTATGGTGACTGAGGGTATTGTGTTAGGTCATAAAGTGTCCAAGGCCGGGATTGAGGTTGATCAGGCTAAGATAGATGTTATTGCCAAATTACCCCCGCCTTCCAATGTGAAAGGGGTAAGAAGTTTTCTTGGACATGCAGGTTTTTATCGTCGATTTATTAAGGATTTCTCACAGATTACTCGTCCTATGACCCACTTGTTGGAGAAGGACGTTCCTTTTGTTTTTGATGATGCTTGTTTGAATGCTTTTCAGGTATTGAAGGAGAAGTTGACTAATTCTCCTATCATGGTAGCTCCAGATTGGGAATTGCCTTTCGAGTTGATGTGTGATGCAAGTGACTATGCTGTGGGAGCCGTGCTAGGGCAAAGGGTTGAGAAACATTTCAAACCCATTTACTTTGCTAGTAAGACTTTGAACCCCGCCCAGCAAAATTACACCACTACGGAGAAGGAGTTGCTTGCAGTGGTCTTTGCATTTGATAAGTTTAGATCATATCTTGTTTTGAGTAAGACCATAGTTTTCACTGACCATTCAGCCCTTAAGTACCTGTTCTCGAAACAGGATGCTAAACCTAGGCTTATCCGTTGGATTCTTTTGTTGCAAGAATTTGACATTGAGATAAAGGATAAGAAAGGGGCTGAAAATTTGGCTGCCGACCATTTGAGTCGTTTGGAAGATCCTCACCGGGAGGAACTTCGTGATGGGGAAATCAATGATCACTTCCCCGATGAGTCTTTAATGTTTATATCTAACTCTGGTGAAGTTCCTTGGTTTGCAGATATAGCTAATTATTTGGTTGCAGGTGAGATACCTAATGATTTCACGTACCAGCAGAAGAAGAAGCTCATATCGGATGTTAAGTATTATTTTTGGGACAGTCCATATTTGTTTCGTGTTTGTGCAGATGGTATGATTAGGAGATGTGTTGCTGGAAGTGAGACTAGAGAGATTTTGGATGCATGTCACTACGGGCCAACTGGGGGTCATTATGGTCCTTCAGTAACGGGTAAGAAAGTTTTTGATGCAGGTTTCTATTGGCCAACAATTTTCAAGGAGGCCCAGACTTTGGTTGAGACTTGTGACATCTGTCAGCGACAGGGGAACATCACTAAACGGGATGAGATGCCTCAACAAAGCATTCAGGTATGTGAGGTATTTGATGTCTGGGGTATAGACTTTATGGGACCTTTCCCACCGTCTAATAAGTTTCAGTACATTCTTGTCGCCGTTGACTACGTGTCTAAATGGGCCGAAGCCAAGGCTTTACCCACGAATGACGCGCGTGTAGTCATAGATTTCTTGAAACAGTTGTTCTGTCGTTTTGGTTGTCCTAGAGCTTTGATTAGTGACCGTGGAACCCATTTTGCAAACCATCAATTAGCCAAAGTGATGAAGAGGTATGGTGTTGTCCATTATTTTTCTACCTCATATCATCCACAGACCAGTGGTCAAGTGGAAAACACAAATAGGGCTTTGAAGAGAATTTTGAGAAAACTGTTGGAGATAACCCCAAGGTTTGGTCAAAGAAGTTAGATGACGCCTTGTGGGCGTTTAGGACGGCTTATAAGACGCCGATTGGCACCACGCCATACCGGTTGCTCTATGGCAAAACTTGCCATCTTCCTATTGAGATAGAGCATAAAGCGTATTGGGCTTTAAGGAATTTGAATTTGGATTTGATGGAAGCGCGTGAACTTAGAATGTTGCAACTACATGAGCTTGATGAGCTTAGGTTAGGTGCTTATGAGAATTCGAGGCTTTATAAGGAGAGGACCAAGATTTGGCATGATAAGAGGATCCGTAGGAAGGAGTTTAAGGTTGGGGCTAAAGTGTTGTTGTTCTTGTCCAAATTTAAGATTAAGCAACCCAAACTCACTTCTAGATGGATTGGACCGTTTGAGATTAAGCATGTGTACCCGTCGGGTTATGTTGAGTTGTTTAAGCGAAATGGTGAAGGATCGTTCATTGTCAATGGTCATCGACTTAAGTTATATGTGGAAGAAGAGCAGGTTGAGGGGATATTTGATGAGATCCCCGTGTTTGAATTTGATGCTTGAAGGTTGGTCGAGTCAAGCTAAAGACTCGTTAATAACTTAAGCGCTTCTCGGGAGGCAACCCGTGTTCATTTTATCGCATTTTACTTTTCTTTGAATTTGTTAGATTTAATCTTGTTTTATTAGTAAGTGCAGGTATGTTCTCGATTTGATGCGGTTCCGGTTATGTGCAATTTGAGTTTTGACATAATGATTCGAAGAGAAATTTTCCAGCAGTTCCCCACTGCGCCGCAGTGGGGGTGAGATGGCTTGGCTGCACCGCATCAGAAAACCACTGCCCAATTGTGAAATAATCCCCACTGCGCCGCAGTGGGAGTGCAGTTTTTCCACTGCGCCGCAGTGGGCTGCCAGGTAAGTCATCTCCTGGCCGATGTAAATATAGTTTAGTTTTTTTTTTATTTTACTTTTCACTTTCACCTTATCTTTCTTTTCTCCCCCAAAAAACCAAAATACCCACTCTTTCTTCCATCAAGATCCTCCATTTTCTTCCATTTTTAATCAATCTTCCAGATTTTCATCTTCATAACCTTGCATAATGGGAAGAAGTGTAAGTTTTTCTCTTTAGCTTCTTTGTATTTTCCTTTTATTTTGAAGTTTTTAATTTCTAGGGTTATGCTAGCTTAATGTTCGAATTAATTTAGGGGTTTTGATGTTTGTGGGCAATAGAAGCCATTTGGGTGATAAATCTTGCATCTTGTTCATCCATTTTTGATTTGGATTTTGAAAATTAGGGTTTTGAAAAATTGGGGATTTGCTTTGAACAAGTGTGGGGGATGTATATGTCGATTTATGTTGAGATTATTGTTTGATTATTCCCTGAATGTGCTTGTTTGAGTACCTTTTTTGTGCTATATATGATGAACCCTAGGATTGGTTGCCCAGGTTTTTCGCCTCACTGGATGACAAGTATTTTTGGCAAACCTGGACTACCATATGGCTACCATGGACACCAGGAGTGACATGATAATGATTCACATCCGGTACCGTGGGATGGAATCATATGATTATTGGTTATGTTGGTATTCTTATGACATTCCTTTATTTATCATTGTCTGGTATCCACCCTACGGGGTGATGAAACATTTGTAATTTCCTTTGTTTCTTTTATTTTCTGCATGATACTCTTTTAGTTTGCATTTTGTATGGATATTTTGGATGGGTTCTTGTAATTGAGCAGGTTTGATCCGAATGATGGCAATACCTAGTGGCACCCAAGTGTGGGGGAGGACCAGTTGGATTTGTTTGATTGTATGATCGTGTTAGTAGCTCACTATGATGTCATGTGCATATGCTGGCAGTAAGTTCAGCGCAACATTTTTGATTGGCATCTTTATTGACATTGTTTCACACACAGCTCTCGCACATTCCGTTTCGGGCTAGTCTGTTTCTCCCGTCAAGCAAATTGGATTTCCTTTTTAGGAAGAGCAATTTGTGGTGCGGGGTCGACTGACTTGTTTTGAAACGGAATGTGTCATAATCCGGTATGTGTTCTCATTCTTTCTGTCTATTTTGCTTACCCCTATTTACCTTTGTTTTGACCGAATATTGGACATTGAGGGCAGTGTCCATCTTAAGTGTGGGGGGTGGCAAATAGGTTTAAGTAACCGGATATATCTCTTTTGTTGTTTTGCCATTGAGATTTAGCCGTTCTTGTGGATGTGTCCCTCTCGTAGGCTTTTGGGTTTTATCTAAGAGTAAGGGTTCTATCTTGAACTCTGAACTATGATGTGCATGTTTGAGATTGGTGGCTTTGATTTGGTAGGATGACGGAAGATGATATGATTTGAAACTTGTGTTGAGCTTGTCCTTGTGGTAAATTGCTTTTGTCACTTAATTCATAATAACTTAATGAGCAATTTTACTACATAATTTTTCCTTGGTACAAATTTAATCGGCGAAATGTGTTCTGAACGGTTGTTGGGCTAATCCTTGTGGATTGATAACATTACTTGCATACTCAAAATTCCCAAACACCTAAAAGTTGTGAGATTCATCATTCATTTATAGATGTGCTAGGTGTTGACGGTTTTGGTTTGATTGCCTTGTAATTTGTCCCTCTCTTAGGCTCTTGGATTTATTCGGGAGTAAGGGTTCCATTTCGAACTCTTCACTAAGATGTGCGAATTTGAGGTTAATTTATTCCATTTCCGGGTTACTTTCTTTGATATGAGTGTGCCGGTGATGTGTTGAGCTAGAACTTGGCCTGGTGATCGTTACGAGACCGCAGTGAGATCACTTTTGTAATATAAGTACATTGGATGACGAATTGGCATATTAGGTTTGACCCATATTTTCTTTCTATTCACCTCTTGCTTATGTATATTTTCACCTTTAGTATACATACTTTTATACATGTACCTTTAGCATATATTTTCCTTTCTTTGTAAACCTTTGTTGCACTCATCTTTAGTGCAAGATACACTTAGACACACTTTTTGAACTTAGCCTTTTCCTTTGTATAAATCCACTCAAATATGTAAACTTTACCTTGCCATACTGATAGTCTAATTTTGGGGGGCCATTGATTGTCATTGGTTTGTTTGGACGGTTTGGGAGAGCTTCAATGGGTTATCGGTTGGAATATTCTTGGACTTTGGGAATACTTCGATTGGTCAAGTTTTTGGGGAATGTATTGGATTGTTCAAAGGAAGTATATTGTTATAGACATTGTTCATCATTGTAAGTGTAAGTCCCAACTCGTTAGATGGTACTACTGAAGACACCTCTATGTCGATGGTGGAATTACTTTGCAATATATGCACTGAACTGGAGACGACCAGTTGCAGTGTGTATATACCAAGTTCTAGATAGATTACTTATATAAAAGACAATAAGTAAAGAACAATGCAATAATACAAATAACTTGTAAGATAACTTGATGAGACAATATGTATTTTTCAATGTGTAATTTATTTATTGATATTAAACAAATTACAAGGTTGATGCGGAACCAAGATAATACACGAATGTAAATATCCTAACAACCTATGAAATACAATTGATCTATACTCGGAATTTCTCAAGACAATCGAAACACTTAAAGTTGTGAAATGTTCCTTTTAGCGATTGAGAGAAGATTGCACAAGTTCACCAAGAATATTGCAGGTTTGCAAAGTGTGAAGTATTTAACTTGTGAGTTCGAATACTTGAATTCTTGGTTGTGCAATGACTTGTATTTATAGGCAAAGTTAACATTGGGATGTTAACTTTAGCCGTACAAATGTGGTTGGGAGCATTTAAGGAATAGCATTTAATTCCTTAAAAAGCAGTGTAAAGTCGCATGTTAAAGTGACTTTACATAACCACCTTTATGTACCTTTTAATACTTAAATAATAAGATAAGGCTTATTATCCGGGTAAAGGTACATAAAGCATATAAGTCAATTCCTCGTAATCAGTGTAAAGCTTTGTAAGGGCTTTTCACTGATGGTCTCCAGTTTGTAACTGACTAGAATGCCAACTGGGCTTCGCTGCCATTGCCATTCTCTATCTTCCATTTGTTGTCTTCGACTTCAACTGGAATGCTTCTTCAACTTGGTCAGTTCTCAACTAGAGGAAGTCTTCAGTTGCGTTAACTGTACGGTGCAACTGGACTTCAATATATTTCTCGACAAATCATCTTGGTCACCAGTTTTACTGGGTCACCAGATGCAACTGGGGACTGGTCAGTGTGAACTGGTGACTGGCCAGTTCCAGGTGAACTGGTCCTAACAAATTCCCCCTATTTGTCTAGAAATATAGTCTAAGTCTTTTCTAGTTCTTGTATCTGTACAAGTGTGAACTGGAAAGACTTGTTCGATTTAAATCTATTTAAGTTATCTAAGGCATTTTTATAGATCAATAAATGCCTTAGGTTTTTCTTTTAGGTTTGTTAGATTTTAATCTTTTATCTACCTTGTGGTTACAAACTGGTAACTTCATTTATACAAGGGAATGAAATTTATACAAGTTACAGAATGTAAATACAAATTACAAGTAGATAAACTGAAGAAAGAACTTAATGAGATGGCCCTTCGCCAGTTCTTCTTCTCTTGGCAACTGAAGAGATAGGCTGAGTATCTTCAGGGTCAATATTCAACTTTTGCTCAAGATTTTCTTTATGTTGAATCTTCCCCCTTAGAAAGTTAACCCATACTTTCTCGAACCTATTCTTTTGTGCCTTAGCATCCAAAACATTCACCATCTCCACCCATTCGCTGAACCCATATTGCATGGCACCAGGATCATCAGTTCTAACCAGTGGCCCACCAGTATACTTAACTTCGATTTGAAAAACCTTGGTGCCTGGCTTGATTGTAACATTGACACTACTAATAGTACCACCATGTCTTCTGGTTGACATGATCTGGGAGTAGTAATTTCTAGCTTCAGATTCATTTGTGATTTTTATACTCCCAGCACCAGCAGCCAGTACAGCGGACTTAATGTCTTCATTTGAAACTTCGCCAATTGGTTCAACGAATGTGCTAAGGTCAGCATCCCTTGCATCTTTTGTCAGTGGTCTTCTTGGTTGTGGAATCCTTCTCCTTGGTGGATTCAAAACATCCTTCACAACCTTTTTGACATTTGCAATTCTCTTCAGAATCCCACTGGCCCTCATTTCTTTAGCCTTCTCCACTGAAATGTTTAAACTTCTGGCATCAAATTCTGCCTCATCCTCAGCATAGTGTCTATCCAGTTCTACATCTAGCATTTCATTTAACTGGTCAACTATCCTGGGATCATTTTTAACCCTAAGATACTCCTCCTTAGTGATACCCAACAGATTGGCATCACTCATATCAAGCAACTTGATTTGAGCAAGATGTGCCCTGGCTTCCACTTGGTTTCTTTGTTTCATTTTCTTCTTTTCTTTAATGTCATTTCCAAGTCTGGCCAGTCTTCTGCTATCACTATCTGAAACTGGAGGAAGTATGTCAGTATTTCCAGTTTCTAACATTTCATCAGTGGCCGGCTGGGCAGATGCTTCAATAGCCAATCCTTTACCCTTGTCCATCACAACATTCCCACTATCTCCATTACCACCAGATCCACCTACCCTTTGCTCACCAGCTTCAGTACTGGTAGCTACAACCAATTCCCTTCCAGTTGGAGTCCTTCCAGGTGCAACTGGTGCATGAACTTGACTTCTTTCCCCCTTGGCAGTCTCTAGACCTGCCCGAATACTTTCCCATTCAGAGGGTGAGATGGCAACCGGTCAAGAGGCTGCCATGATTGCAAGTTCTTGCACTCTTTAAAGATCCCACACATCATCCTGAAGGACCTCCATAAGTGGTTCGTCTCCTTTGACTGGGTCAAGACATTTGCAACAACTTGGTCTTGACCAGTTTTCAATTCATTCAAGATTTTGGAGTCTTCATCCAACCCAGAGACAACCCTTTCCTTCACTTCCTCATCATTCTTCTTCATATTCTCTACTTCAGTGGTCAGTTTATTTAATGATTCAGCATGTAGAGATACTTGGGTGTTCAAATTTTCAATGCTGCCCCTCAACTGGTTGATCTCACTGGTAAGTGGGGCCAGATCAACCTGAGGAGTGGCCAGCTTGGTGATCTCAGACATCACCCTTTCAATCAAACGTTCTTCTCTAGCACCCAACGTATCTTCTATCTTCTGACCAACTGAAGACATCAACTGCTCTCCAAGGCCAGGTACATCTAGGCCAGGTCTTTCAATAAGTTCTTTAACCTGCCTTTCAATCTCTCTCAAGTCAACCTCTGAAGTTCTGACAGTATTTCCTAGCAGGTTGGAGATTGAACTGGTGACCTTGGAGTGAGTTAGGTCAAAGGCTTCTTTTAGAGTACCAGCCAGATTGTTGCAGCCAGTGACCAACTCATTAAGCTTTCCAAACACCAAGTCTTCATTAGAAGAAAACTTGTTTATCCCCAGATCGACCACCTTGATGTTTGTCAAAGAGTCCTTGTGGTATCTGGAGAAAGACTTGGTGTTCTTGTCAAGTGTCTTCTGAATCTCCTCCACCCTGGTTAGAAGGTTTTGGAGATCGGCTTGAATGGAGACAACTTGACTGTCCAGTGACAAAGGAGAAGGTGTCACTGGACCACTTGCAGTTACTACTGGAGCAACTGGAGGAGGCAAACTAATGAAAGTCTCCCCAGTTGTCAGGCCAGCAGTTGAATATATAGAAGGAGTGGTGGAAGAAGAAAGGACTGGAAATTCAATGTGTTGTTCATGCTGAGAATGCTCAGGTGTGAACAACGGCGACGGTGGTGGGGGCATTTCTCGAGCAAGTGAGAATTGCCCAGTTGGTAAGGGAGCGGAATATATTGGTAAAGATATATCTATAGGCACATTTATTTGTGGTGGTGAAAATGAAATTGATGCGTCTGGAGGTAAGACTGGAGATGAAGGGTCTTGAGCTTGTACAGAAGCATCAAGAATCTCCTGGTCTGTTTCAGTACCTTCAGAATCCGAAGATTCTATAAGGATTTCCTCGTCATTAACACTCATGTCCAGATCCATGAATGTGACAGAGGGCTGTTCAGTTACCTGGACAGTCTCCAGATGACCTTCCCCAGTTTCCTGGATGGGTACATCTGTTGGAGGATCAGATACCGAAGTATCTTCACCAGGGATAGACGTGATTGGAGTTGCTTCAGTTATGGTTGCTCTATCCTCAACCACAACTTGAGACGAACTGGAGGGTCCCTCATTATTTTGAGGCCCGCCCAATTGTCTTTCTGATTCACTTTCCAAAGGTGCATCAGTTTTAGCAAATGCCAGTAGCATTCGCTCTGGAATTTCGACCTCTCCAGCTTCAGATACCAGAGAGTCTAGATTCCTCAACATATCTGGCCTTGTGTATGGTGAATCTGTACTTTTATACTCTTCATGGCCCAGAATTTGTTGAAAACAGAGAGAGAGAAACCTTGAAAAGGGGATACACACACCCCTGGAGCCCTTCAGTTTTTGTACTAGGCTTCTATACAAAATATCTGCAAAGTCCACTCTCAATCCGTTCCACAAGCAGTAAGCCATCTCTGCTTGCGAGGAGTTAATCTGGTCAAGTCCACCAGAACTCCCACCCATGCTCTCCACCAGGTGGATGAAAAAATACCTCCATGAAGGTGTAAGGCCCTTCATGGTCATCGCACCTTTTGTCTTCAACACCCCATTCTCCAAACACTCCCTGTGTCCCATTTCCAGGAGTACTTGGCGAAAGTTTATATTTGGGGGCAAGACGACTGGAGATTCACCCTCTCTCCAGTAATTGAGGCGTAAGGCATCCCTCAATGTATCAGCTGACAAGGTACACTGGATTGTTCCATCCTTTAACGTGAAACTGATGGAGGAACAATCGGAAGAAAGAACGGCAGTGTACCAAAACTCACATAAGTAGTTGTGAAACATCTTACGTGGGTTTAGAGAGAATGAGGGTCCTATTGGAGAATTCTTCAAAAACTTTTGAATTCTACCAATAAGGGTATCGGACCCTTGAGATCCTCGTAGGCTGGCCATAGGATTATTTGGATTTAGTTTTATGACCGAAGCACTACTAGGGGCACCAGGTGCCTGTGTGACATCTGGTGAGGGATTGTATGGAACAGTCAAGAGATTTACATCTCTTGAACGTGATGATCTAGGAGCCATAGAAGAATGAAAATGAAATTTGGGATTTAGGGTTTTTGATTTGTGAAGCAAAGAGAAGAATGAAGCAATATTGATGATTGGAAGTAAATGAAGGAATGTAAGAGAAAGAAAAATAAATGAGTTACGGAGTAAATAAGGGTATTTATAAGGGGATTCAAGATCCCAATGTAAAACCAAAAATTATATTTTATTAAACCAAATCAATTTTGAAGATATTTTGACAAAATGAGTTTGAGTTTTGAAATAAAAATATAACTTTCCATGTAAGCATTAAATGTTACCATGTCAGCATTAAATGCTACGACGGCTTACTTTACCCATGACCCCATTCACTTTTTGTTTTCCCAATACAAACAGTTGTCAAGTACTAAAATGGTTTCAAACACGTCAGATCACGATATCAAGTGGTTTAAAACACTCGAGTATCATCACGTGTCACACATATTGACCAAGTATTTGTAACGTTATAAAAATTTAGACAAAGACTGAACCTGGTAACTGGAGGATCAGTCCAGTACCAGTTTCCAACTGAAGAGTTCTCCAGTTGCATTTTCAAACAAAAACGAATTTTAGTCAGAAAATTATTTTGAGTCTTTCCCCCTAAAATGATGATCCAGTAATCAATTAGTGCCAAGATAGTATCACAAAGGCGTTCGATAGCCTGGCGAGCAAAGATTATCTGGACCTCCTCAACTGGAGAACTTCATCAGTGTCACTGACGCGTTCAATAACAAAGAAAGCTCCAGTTAAGGGTTTAACATTCCCAGTTCGCTGATGAGATGTTTAAAGGTTTTCCTCCAAGGAAATGACAACCACCAGTTGTTGATTTTCTATCTATCTTACAACCTGCATGATCAGAATCTGAATAACCCATTAGATCTAATCCTGAGCCTTTGGGGTACCAAAGACCAAGATTAGGACACCCTTTCAGGTATCTAAAGATACGCTTTACAGCGTGCAAATGTGATTCTTTAGGGTTAGCCTGAAACCTGGCACATAAACATGTTGCAAACATTATATCTGGTCGACTGGCAGTTAAGTACATCAGTGAACCAACCATACCTCTATAGTCAGTTATGTTAACTGGTTTGCCAGTTGGGTCAGAGTCCAAATTCAATGGTGCTGCAATAGGTGTGTTTTTTGATGGGATTGAATCATATTTGTATTTTCTTAACAAATCTCTGACATATTTCCTTGGTTTATGAAAATTCCATTTTCAGTTTGCTTAATCTGAAGACCTAAGAAAAATGTTAATTCACCCATTAAACTCATCTCATACTCAGATGACATGATTTTAGAAAACTTCTGACCATAATCTAGTAACTGGTTCTTGATCCAGAGAATCTGGGCACAGCAACTGGCCGCAGAAATGTACTCTGCCTCAGCAGTGGACATAGAGACTGAAGTCTGCTTCTTGCTGGTCCAACTTACCAGTTTTCCTCCAAGGAAATGACAACCACCAGTTGTTGATTTTCTATCTATCTTACAACCTGCATGATCAGAATCTGAATAACCCATTAGATCTAATCCTGAGCCTTTGGGGTACCAAAGACCAAGATTAGGACACCCTTTCAGGTATCTAAAGATACGCTTTACAGCGTGCAAATGTGATTCTTTAGGGTTAGCCTGAAACCTGGCACATAAACATGTTGCAAACATTATATCTGGTCGACTGGCAGTTAAGTACATCAGTGAACCAACCATACCTCTATAGTCAGTTATGTTAACTGGTTTGCCAGTTGGGTCAGAGTCCAAATTCAATGGTGCTGCAATAGGTGTGTTTTTTGATGGGATTGAATCATATTTGTATTTTCTTAACAAATCTCTGACATATTTCCTTGGTTTATGAAAATTCCATTTTCAGTTTGCTTAATCTGAAGACCTAAGAAAAATGTTAATTCACCCATTAAACTCATCTCATACTCAGATGACATGATTTTAGAAAACTTTTTACACATTGCATCATCAGTTGAACCAAAAATAATGTCATCAACATAAATTTGTACCAATAAGATATTACCTCTTTCTTTCAAGATAAACAAGGTATTATCTATTGCACCTCTTTGAAAGCCATTTTTAAGAAGATGTTTAGTTAAAGTATCATACCAGGCTCTTGGGGCTTGTCTTAGACCATACAATGCTTTGTTCAGTCTATAAACCCAATGAGGATGCTTCTCATCGATGAAACCTGGAGTCTGCTTAATATAAACTTCTTCTTCCAATGTTCCATTAAGGAACGCACTTTTGACATCCATCTGGAAGACCTTGAACTGCAGATGGGCTGCATAAGCCAAGAATATTCTTATGGCTTCAAGTCTTGCAACTGGAGCAAAAGTTTCATCAAAGTCAACGCCCTCTGCTTGACAATAACCCTGGGCAACTAGTCTGGCCTTGTTTCTTACAACATGGCCATCTTCATCCATTTTGTTTCGGTAGACCCATCTGGTACCAATAGGTTCTTTCTTTAACCCTGGTGGACAAGGAACAAGCTCCCAAACATTGTTCCTTTCAAACTGGAGGTTCTTGCATAGCTTCCACCCAGCTTGGGTCTGCCATAGCCTCGTCAATCTTCTTTGGTTCACTTAAAGATAAGAAGGTGACGTTTAAGCATTGCTCACTGGTGGCTCTTCTAGTCTGAACCCCACTAGTTGGATCACCCACAATCTGTTCAATTGGGTGGGCTCGAGTCCATCTAGTGTATTGACTAGGCTGGTGAACTACAATATCAGTGCAAGTCACCTGGCGATCTTCTTCAGTTGCAACAGCTTATGGAGAAGGATCAGTCCAAACAACTTCTACATCCTCATCAGAGTCAATGAGGTCTCGATTGGCATCATGAAATTCCTCATTTGAAGGTATTTCATGAAGAACTGGAGAAGTAGGTGTTTGAACTGGTGCTGATATTGGAGTGGCACGTACATCTGATCCAATCACCAATTCTTGTGGTAAGTTAAAATTGATGGAGGGATAAAATGATGTGTCACTGGTGCTTTTCTTCTTCTTGACTGGTTCCAGTTTGTTGTAACTGGAAGCATCTTCTGGTGAAACAACTGACCGATGAACTTGGTCAGTTTCACCAAAGTTGATTGGAATGACTGGAGAAATATCAAGGCTTGGTCTCTTGTTGATTGCTTCAGTATATAAACTGGACAACCAAATACATGGAAATATCCAATATTTGGTTTGCAATTCCTGAGTACTTCATAGGCAGTCTTCTTATGTCTCTTGATGTAGACTGACCGGTTTTGGGTGTGACAAGCAGTTGCAACTGCCTCAGCCCAAAAACTGGTGGGAAGACCAGATTCAGATAGCATACTTCTGGCGGCTTCTATCAGTGTACGATTCTTTCTTCAACAACTCCATTTTGCTCTGGAGAGTGAACTGATGAGAAGTTTTGAGAGATGCCAGTGTCATTGCAAAATGTTTCAAGTACTTTGTTTTGGAATTCAGTACCATTATCACTTCGCAACTGACAAACTTTTCGAGTATACTTGAGCTCAATTCTTTTGATAAGAGAGATGATTTCAGCAGGTGCATCACTTTTGGATCTGATGAATACCACCCAGCAATATCTGGTGAATTCATCAACCACAACTAGAGTGTATTTCTTTCCAGCTCTAGTTTGAACATTCACTGGACCAATAGATCCATATGTAGCATGTGAAGAGGTTCAGTGATGCTAAAATTTTGCCTAGTTTTAAAACTGGCTCTCTTCTGCTTACCCATCTCACACCCTGGACATGGCTTTTCCTTATTGAAGGAAATCTGAGGTATCCCATCAACCAGTTGCTTGCGAGACAACTTGTTAATGTTTTTGAAATTAAGGTGGGATAACCTTTTATGCCATAGCCAGTTGGTGTCCTCATCAGCTTTGGTATAGAAACATTGCTCTTTTGGAGCTGGTTCCATATCCATGATGTACACATTTCCTTTTCTTGGTGCAATCATCACCACTTTCCAATCCTTGTTAAATATGGTGCCTTGTGCAATATCGAACAATACTCTGAAGCCATCATCGCAAAGTTGGCTTACACTGATCAAGTTATATTTCAAACCATTCACAAATGCAACTCTTTTGAATTCGACTTGTCCATTATTGAGCACACCATATCCTTCAGTCTTTCCAGATTGATCGTTACCAAAAGTCACTGTCGGTCCATCTTGGACAGTGAACTCTTCCAGTAGGGGCTTACATCCGGTCATAGTCCGGCCAGCAGCGCTGTCCAGATACCAGATATTTTTCTTTCGATCGCCCTACACACACACAAAAATCATTAGTTCTTTTTGTAAACCCATCTTTTCTTGATGGGTCCACTGGACTTCTCTACAGAAGCCACAGTTGATTGTTGAGGTGTTGAACTGGAGGCTACATCTGGAGCATTATCACCAGCTCCAGGTGCAGGAGTAAAAACAATTGGTATTTGATACTTACTCCCTTTAATTTTACCAGATTTTGTTCCAGAAGGAACATTCTTTAGTTTAGGTACAGAAGGGAGTGGTTTAATATTTTGTTTGAAAACTGGAGGTGATAAACCTCCTTCCAGATTGTTAATCCGGGCAGTACAACTCTGAACCTGCCGAGACAAAAGTTGGAGTTGACTTTCCAGATTAACCAAAATATTATTTTGATCAGGCAGTTGAACCTTGGACCTTAGGTTCAATGGTGCTTTAGTCTGTCGGGTCTTGGGCACCTTAGACTTTTGAGGTAAAGGCTTGTTACCAGTGGCCTTTTTGACTGGAGCTTTAGCCTGTTCGGCTCCAGTTTTAACCTCAAAGGGGTTGGTCTCAAAGGTTTCAGTTTCAACAGCTTCAGGTTGATCATAAGGTGTTTCAACCTTGAGAGCTGGAGGCAATGCATGAAGATCTGGTATAAGAGCTGCCATCTCCAGATCTTCAGATTTCCATGCATTTTTCTGGGCATCGATAGTTCTTGAAAATGCATCGTAGTTTTTGCCAGATGCTTTTACCCATGACTTGATAATCTTTTGTGCTTTTTCAAAATCAGAAAATAATTTTTGATTATCAAGTTCTAAAGCCTCAATCTTTAAAACTGACTCCTTGAGAGCCAACTGGACACTTTGCAAATCATTTAGTTGTGGTTTAACATTGTTCAGTTCAATTAAGATAGTGTCAAGATATCTTTCACTATCAGCTCTTACAGTTTCCACAAATGCCAAATCACCACTTAATGATTCAGCCAGGTCCAGTTTTAGTTCAGGGTCAACCTGGTTATCATAGTCACATACCTTTTTCAGTATGATGTCCACCCATCTTCCAGAGATGACATCTTCTTTCACCACATGCTGTTGTTGTTGATCTTCCAAGGCCATGAAACACATGTCCCTTTCCTCTTCTTCATCATCAGATGAGTCATCAGAGTACTCCCATTTTCCCTCAGTTTGTGCCATTAAGCACTGATCCTTTTTCTTTTCCATGGACAGGAGGGCAATCTGGGCCTTAAGCTTCTTGTATTTAGCTTTGTAGCTATCATCAGGCCGATTGAAATTAGGGACAGAGGGGCCAGTTTGGTTGTTCAACTGACTAGATCTGCATTCCTTCATAAAATGACCTTTCTTACCACACTTATAGCATGTAAGATTGGTCTTATCCAGAGAGCTGGAGCTGGAAGCATTGTTGGGGCCATTAAATCTTTTGGATTTATGCTTAAACCTGTTAAAGGTTTTAGCAATCATGGCGACCAGATCATCATCGTCAGTTTCATTACAACCATCACTGTTTTCAGTGGTCAGTCCAGAGTTTAAGAAACTGTTCAACATCTCCTTCATCGAGTGTACCTGGACACTCTCAGCAGACATTAAAGCAGCACAAGGTCGCTCAGTTACACTAGCAACCTTAGGACTCTGGGCATGGTTCATGGCATCTTGCTCAGCCACAAGTCTTGCAGCATTATTATCTTCAGTGAATCTGAAGGTTCCATAGAGCGATGCAAGAGTATGAGTGTGCAAGGTTTTACCTTGTCTCAAGACAAGAACCATGTTTTCCCATTTGGAAGGAAGAATATCACAAAACTTCTCAAGAAGAATATCCTTATCCTTCTCTACACCCAATCCTCTCAACTGATTGATGAGGCTAGAAAATCTGGTGTATGTACCAGTTAGACTTTCATTGGGCAAGGCAAAGAAGGATTCATACTTCTTGTTCAAAGCAACTTTTCTGGTGACAATTGTGTTATCACCTCCTTCAAATTGAATCACTAATTCATCCCACATAGACTTGGCACTGGGAAACAACACAAGTGTTGGAATTAGGTCTTCAGGGACAGCCCAAGGATCATGTTTTTCAGTCTGGTGTCCAAGTCCACCAGTCTGCGATCCTCATCAGACCAATGGTCTTCTGGCTTTTCCCTTGAACCTCTTCTTCCAGTTGGATCAAGAAGAGGACTAACCCCAAGGGACATGGGTATATATGGTCCATCCTTAAGGATTTTCAACATATACCTTTCAATCCCACCAAAATGCAAAAGCATTCTAGCCTTCCATGTACCGAATGTCTCACTGTTTCCATCAAATTTTGGAACAGGAGTGTTAGAGTAGTGTACATGGACATGGTTTGGGGCAGTAGGAGGAGGAGGGTGGTGTTAACATTTTGAAAAGGTTGTGCATTAGTATTCGAGGGGTTTTCACCTGAACCAGAACCATCTCCACCTTCAGTAGTGTTCATCTTAGCAGATCTAGGCAAGTTTATTAGCCTTCTGCTCTGATACCACTTGTAAGTCCCAACTCGTTAGATGGTACTACTGAAGACACCTCTATGTCGATGGTGGAGTTACTTTGCAATATATGCACTGAACTGGAGACGACCAGTTGCAGTGTGTATATACCAAGTTCTAGATAGATTACTTATATAAAAGGACAATAAGTAAAGAACAATGCAATAATACAAATAACTTGTAAGATAACTTGATGAGACAATAAGTATTTTTCAATGTGTAATTTATTTATTGATATTAAACAAATTACAAGGTTGATGCGGAACCAAGATAATACACGAATGTAAATATCCTAACAACCTATGAAATACAATTAATCTATACTCGGAATTTCTCAAGACAATCGAAACACTTAAAGTTGTGAAATGTTCCTTTTAGCGATTGAGAGAAGATTGCACAAGTTCACCAAGAATATTGCAGGTTTGCAAAGTGTGAAGTATTTATCTTGTGAGTTCGAATACCTGAATTCTTGGTTGTGCAATGACTTGTATTTATAGGCAAAGTTAACATTGGGATGTTAACTTTAGCCGTACAAATGTGGTTGGGAGCATTTAAGGAATAGCATTTAATTCCTTAAAAAGCAGTGTAAAGTCGCATGTTAAAGTGACTTTACATAACCACCTTTATGTACCTTTTAATACTTAAATAATAAGATAAGGCTTATTATCCGGGTAAAGGTACATAAAGCATATAAGTCAATTCCTCGTAATCAGTGTAAAGCTTTGTAAGGGCTTTTCACTGATGGTCTCCAGTTTGTAACTGACTAGAATGCCAACTGGGCTTCGCTGCCATTGCCATTCTCTATCTTCCATTTGTTGTCTTCGACTTCAACTGGAATGCTTCTTCAACTTGGTCAGTTCTCAACTCGAGGAAGTCTTCAGTTGCGTTAACTGTACGGTGCAACTGGACTTCAATATATTTCTCGACAAATCATCTTGGTCACCAGTTTTACTGGGTCACCAGATGCAACTGGTGACTGGTCAGTGTGAACTGGTGACTGGCCAGTTCCAGGTGAACTGGTCCTAACAGTAAGAGGGTGCCTACTAGCAGAGTAAAAATGGTTCAAAATAAAAAAAAAAAGTGAAGTGAAAAACAGAAAAAATAAAAAAAAAAGAAAAAAAAGAAAAGAACTTGGGCTACTAGTGGGTACTTCTCATTTTTATATGTCTAAAGAATTGTTGTATCATTTGGTTCGTGAATAGAATGGAAGATTTGGTTGTTCCTAAGTTGTTTGAAGTTGATACACCACAATGGTGTCGGGTTTGCTTGTTACTTTTGAGGTGTGTTCAAGGGATAGCATCTTATGGGTTGGTGGCAATCAATGGTAAGGGTTTGATTAGACTATTTTGTACATAACTTATCCTTTTGTTATTTCCTATTAACTTACCTAAACTTCCCAAATCCCATTGTAAATACCCTTAGCCTAACATTACAACCGACTTATATGCCATATTTTGATGATGTACTTGGTGCTCACGCCATGTCGGTGAAGCTATGATCCTTGTTCAAGCCTATGGTAAGATATGCATCACGACCGTGCAATGAGTGATTATTCATATATATTCAACCCCAATAGTAAGTTCGTTGGAGTAGGATGATTTTGATAGGCTCATTTGTTTCACTTTTGCTTAGTCGTGTTATTGAGGCTTGTGGATTGTTCAGATATTGTCAAACATTTCGGATTTTCATTTAAGATTAAAACTGCTTCACCAAAGTCCTTGTCATCGACATACTTGGTTTGGCTTCTTTTTGGAAATTTGTAATGTGTTTTATGTAGCTTCGTGCCAAGGAATGCTTTTTGCTTAATTTCCAGATTTGCTTGAGGGCAAGCAACGCTCAAGTGTGGGGGGATTTAATGTGACCAATTTATATAGATCGCCCACATCATTATTGGCCTTGTTCGTATGTGTTTTGAGTCGATTTTGTATGCATTTGGCGCGTTTATGGTGTTTGTTAGTGCTTTCAGGTTCTTAGCAGGTTGCGTGTCCATTTGGTGCATTTTCTGACGATTTTAGGCCAAGATGTTGATCTGAGTGCTCGAGAGCGGTTAATGAAGAAGAACCAAGAATTCCAGCAAGTTTGAGCTGCGCCGCAGTGGGAAGAGTGTTGCCCCACTGCGCCGCAGTCAAGGGTGCCAGAAGACATGATTTCCAGAGAGTTATCATTGCGCCGCAGTGGGAAGTGCACAGCCCACTGCGCCGCAGTCAAGGTCGAGAGAAAAAGACAAGAATTTCAGAGAATTATCACTGCGCCGCAGTGGGAACATTCACACCCCACTGCGCCGCAGTCAACAACGAATAAACAATTTCCAGGGACTTCTCACTGCGCCGCAGTGGGAAGTGCACAAGGCCACTGCGCCGCAGTGAGTGCACGGGAGAATCAGGGTTGCAGCCTTTTGCTGCAGATTTTGGGAGAGATATATAAAGAAAAATATACCCTATTTCCCATTTTTTATCCAAGTTTTTCTTTCTAGGAGCTGTTCTACCACGAGTCTTTGACGGATCATCGCAGATTTCATCATTTGATTCATTGAAGATTCAAGAACACCCATCTAGATCGTATCTAATTTTCTGTCTTGCAATTTACATTCAACGAATATTGGTACAATATGTTCTCTTTCTATTTCGTTTGTTATTTTCAATTTAGCATGAGTGGCTAGATTTAATCATCCACTTTGATGAAACTTGACGAATGATATGATTGCAATATTTTAATTCAAGAGTTGATTCAATTATCGTTGTGTCGTGATCTTTATCAAATTAATTCCTTGTGATTTATTCTTTTGATGTTGATGGTTTATGTGTTCATCGTTAGTGGTACTAGGTGAATATGTTTATCGTTTCAATTCGATTGTCTATGGTCGTTTGTCACGGTTCATGGTATGACGGTGAATGTCAAATCTATAATAGGAATTAATCGGTAAACGTGTTTAGAAACGGTTGGTGGTACCACGTTTTCATTCACATAGGCATAATTGGTAATTGGATAATCAAACAAAATAATTGTTGGGGAGATTTTCTAGGCATTGGTGGTACCGGCTTGGGTAATTAAACTAGCAATTTAGGTGTTTGGGTGATTTGCGAGCGGTTGGTGGTACCACGTGAGCATTTCTACCCTTTCACGGTTATTTTGTCAACTCTAAAGAATTGGTTTTTAAACGTGTGCAATCATAACTGAAGTCAAGTGGATTCGAAGTGGATGATCTTTATTCATATTGTTTGAACTTTCTTACTTTTCAATTGTCTTGTCATTTCAATTTCTTTAATTTCATATTGTCAAGGTGAGGTAGCAATTCGGCTACGGTTCCATCCTTATTCCAAAACCACTTTAGCTGACAACTATTTCAAAACCAATCCCCGTGTTCGATCCTGGACTTACCTTCTAGCTATACTATATACGAACGGGTCCACTGCCCGCAAGTGTGTAGTAGTCAGTTTTAGGGTATTTCTTGTTTTAATTTTTAAACTCGATTTTACACATCAATAAACATACCAAGAGATTGATTGTTAGTTGTTACCCTATTCCAAAGATCATATTAGATTATAATTTACAATTTAATATACTTGACTTTCATCATATTAAGTTGTTAGAAGTATTATTAAGTTGATTTTTGATAAAGTATATCATTTTTTCCTACTTTATATACACGATTTCTTTCACTTTTGTGTTTCAAATCCATATTCACAAAGTTTTATCTGTTACGTACACCGTCCGACAGTCAGGCACTCACGCCTATAATGCTAGAGTTACTAACAAAATACAAACAAAAGTTGTACAAACTTATGTGTCACCACTAGAATAGGTAGAGAGAAGCATGAAAGAGAAAACAAAAAATATTTTGATTGGTCCTTTCCACTTTACAAGTCAGTTTATAAACTTTTATTTGTAATTTGTTTGTATTCTCCGAATATAAAGCCCTTCTTTAACACTCATCGACAGTTATCCTTGAACGAATGATATTATTAATTTTGTCCATTTTAAAACGTGTGATTCTTGTTTGACCATTACTAATTCACATATGGCCAGCATATATATTCCATTCCTAGACTTTTGGCACCTTCTTAATTAAAACAATAAAGACCTTCTTTATAGAGTCCTTAAAATGCCAAGAATCGGCTAAAGTTTGGTCCAACATACAAGGCTTGAAAATTTGTCACACCCCGTTGTAGCGAAATACAGGGTTAACAAGTAATTGCGTACTAATCAGAAGGTAAATAGAGATTACATCCATTAATCCAAATACGAGTTTATTACAAGGATAATCGTTCGGAAGTGGACCCCAATACACGGATACAAACTATCCTCAATTGGAAATGGGCCCACTAAATACAAATAATAACATTTGGACAGTCTAGTACAATTAGGACTAATAATACGATAGTCCTCAGAAGTCTGACGCTAATTGTACGTCCAAAGTTCAAAAGAATGGCCCTATAATGCCATAGATGATCCAAGACTTACTGTTGGTTACCTGAAAAGCATGAAATTTGAGAGGATCAACTATCGAAATAGTTTGTGAGTTTACAGTGTGTTTGACTAAAAGATCAGTCGTCATTGGGAGCACCCAATGACATGTAGTTGTTTAAGACAAGACAGTCCAGACCGAAGTCCGATCATAATATGATGACAGTGAGATACGAAAGCTGACAAGACTACCATTAAAACCTCATAATGGTAAAACTACATAAGGGGGATCATTTTAGTTAGTCAACACAAAGAACAGTTTAGTCAGCCGACAACATGGCAAGTCAAGACATATAGATCAATTTTCATAAGACATGTATACACATTTTCAGACAGCCGTCAAAATGGCAAGACATAATACAAATGATTTAAGTAGCCAAATCTCATGGCATAGACAAAGACAAATCATTTATAAAGTAGTCGTGTATACAGTACATGCTTTTCAGGCCCAAAGTAAAAGAAAAAGGGCGCCATAAACTCACCTTAGCGATCAAAGAGCTAAAAGTATGAGTAGTCCGAGAAAATGAGCAGTCTAGTCTCCACGTCTATCCAAACCTAGGATATGAGTACCAATGGTGAGGATCAAATCTCACGACGACAAGTATCCTACGTACAACTACTTAGCTATCAACCCTAGAATGCCACGACCAAGAATGTGATTTAAACTTTCATTTTATTTAACTTTAGTTGGTAATATCAATGACATTGTCATTATAAGGTAGTCTAAAGTACCATTCGATATTCACCAAGTTCAAACGTTCGAGTTATCGAAAACTGAAAATGTCAAACAGAACAAAAACTCGCGGCGCGAGATGGATGACTCGCGGCGCGAAGACCATTTAACTAGTTCGCGGCGCGAGACCTGAAGGGTCGCGACGCGATGACCTGCTACAACACCTCGCGGCGCGAGACCTGAATCGCGGTGCGAGATCAGACCTGCACGAGCAAAATGCAGTTTTTTGACTATTTTCGCCAAACCAAAAAGCTTTCATTTCAATTCCATTCATTTCCAATAAGTGTAAACATATTCAAAGACCTGTAGACATCTCATTTTACTAACCATTTCACAATTTCAACTCTTTTGATTTCAAAACCTAAACCTAAATCAAATTTCAATTATCCAAAACCAACAACAAGAACCCATTTTACTTTCAATGACTAGAATCTAATTACCAAAACTAAAACAAACCCTTGGTTGAATTTAAATCAAATCAAAAGTTTGAAGAAGAAAGTTACTTACCAAAATTTGGTGTTCTTGAGACAAAGGAAGAAAATGGTGATGATGATGATGATAAACCCTTGAAACTAATAGATGATTACTTCTCTTGCCAAAAATCAGATTCTTGATGATGATATGATAGATATTTTGGAGGATTTGAAAGTATTTTGGTGATTTGTGTGTGTTTTGTGTGTGTGTGGTCGACAGGAGAAAAGGAAGAAGGAGGGAAGGGTTTTGGTGGTTTATTCCCTGCCTTTCAAAACTAATTCAGCCCATGTGGCTTATTTTTTTGTGATATTTTATACCCCTAATTTGGTAAAATGCTTACGATTAAATACCGTTTAACCTAAAGGTCAAAATTTAAAGTAAAGGTATTTTTCCTCGTCTCCTTTTAGTTAAGACAAGTCAATAAAACATCGTCAAACTCAACTTTAAAATATAAAGTTTTAAACAGTCTATTTACTGTGTTCAATATATAACATTTAAATCTTTATTTTAAGTTATTTTAAGACTCGGCATTCGTCTAAATAGCTAATAGTCTACGTCATCAAGATACGTCTAATTTGACTAAGTCAAAAGTTCAAAAGTCTAATAATTTCCACGTCAACTGACTGTCTAATTGAGATTAAGACTAACCCGATGTAAATTAATTACGAGTTGTCACAGAATCCCCGACTTCTAAGGATTTCGTCCCGAAATCAAGTCTTGCTCAGTAAAAAGATGAGGATAGTTATCCCTCATATAGTCTTCACGTTCCCAAGTCGAGTCGGGTCCATGTTTCGAGTTCCAACGAACCTTGACCAACTTGATACGACTACGTCTAAGTTGTTTGAGCTGTTGGTCTACAATTTCAACAGGTTCCTCGACAAATTGAAGAGAGTCGTTCACTTGCAGCTCTTCGACAGGTACGACTAAAGTTTCATCAGTCAGACATTTCTTAAGATTTGACACGTGAAATGTGTGATGAACATGTTCCAGCTCTTGGGTAAATTGAGCTTATAAGCCACGGAACCAATTCTTTGAACAATTTCAAATGGTCCGATATAACGAGGACTAAGTTTCCCTCGCACGCCAAAACGTGCAGTGCCTTTCCAAGGTGACACTTTCAACATAACTTTGTCTCCCACTTGAAACTCAAGTGGTTTCCGTCTACGGTCGGCATAGCTCTTTTGACGATCTTGAGCCGCCTTCAGCCGTGCTCTAATTTCAACAATTTGATCAGTAGTCTTCTGAACTAGTCCATATTTATATAAACGACGTTCTCCAGCATCAAGCCAACAGACAGGCGATCTACATTTTCGTCCATACAAAGCCTCAAAAGGCGCACATTTGATGCTAGTGTGATAGCTGTTATTATATGAAAATTCAGCTAACGGCAAAAAGGTATCCCAACTACCTTTGAAGTCAATGACACATGCCCGAAGCATGTCCTCTAAAGTCTGGATGGTACGTTCACTTTGTCCGTCAGTCTGGGGATGGTAAGCCGTACTCAGGTGCAATTGAGTGCCTAGGGCGTCTTGAAAATATCGCCATGATTGTGAAGTGAAACGACCATCTCGGTCAGAGATAATAGACAAAGGAACGCCATGAAGTGATACGATCTTTTCAATATATAACTGAGAATTTCTTTATCTTCCAATTCTCCCGTATTGGAATGAAATGAGCAGACTTCGTTAATCGATTGACAATGACCCAAATAGTATCGTATCCTTTCAGGGTTCGAGGTAACTTCGTAATGAAGTCCATAGTAATCTGTTCCCATTTCCAGTCAGGAATTTGGGGTTGTTGGAGCAGCCCAGAAGGCTTTTGGTGCTCCGCCTTGACCATTGAACAATTTAGACACTTTGAGACATAAGTGGCGATATCTCTTTTCATACCAGGCCACAATAAAAGTCCTTTAGTCCATGGTACATTTTGTCAGCCAGGATGGATTGAATACTTAGATCGATGACTCTCGTTCATTAAGAGTTCTCTAAGTCCATTATACTTGGGAATCCACACTCTGCCCTTAACATGTCGGATCCCATCGCCATCCAATTCAAATAAACGTTCAGCATTCCACAATGCTTCTTTCTCGATTTGCCCTGGCTGTAGGGCATCGTTTTGATCGTCCAGAACTCTATCCCTTAATGATGAGCCAAGATAAGAACTTGCTCTTTTTATGACAGATAGTGAAATTCTATCTTTTCGACTTAGCGCGTCAGCAACAATATTTGCTTTACCGGGATGATATTTGAGTTCACAATCATAATCACTGAGTAATTCTACCCATCGTCTTTGTCTCATATTCAGCATTTTCTGATCGAAGATATGCTGAAGACTTTTGTGATCTGTGAATACCGTACACTTTGTACCATATAAGTAGTGCCTCCAAAATTTTAAAGCAAAGACAACCGCTCCGAGTTCGAGATCGTGGGTTGTATAATTCTTTTCGTGGATTTTGAGTTGTCTAGAAGCGTAAGCAATGACCTTACCTTCTGCATAAGTACACATCCCATGCCTTGATGTGATGCGTCATAGTATACCACGAAGTTTTCAATTCCATTGGGTAATGCTAAAATAGGAGCATTACATAGCTTGTCTTTCAACGTTTGAAATGCCTTTTCTTGGGCATCCTGCCAAATAAATTCCTTGGTCTTTTGAGTTAACAACGTCAAAGGTTGAGCAACCTTTGAGAAATTCTCAATGAATCTCCTGTAATAGCCAGCCAGTCCAAGAAATTGACGGATTTCTGTTGGAGTCTTAGGGGCTTCCCACTTCTTTATCGCCTCGACCTTAGATGGATCTACATGGATTCCATCTGCATTCACTACATGACCCAAGAAGTGTACTTCCCTAATCCAGAATTCACATTTTGAGAACTTTGCGTACAGTTCTTGATCCTTGAGCAGTTGTAAAATGGTTCTCAGATGACCTTCATGTTCGTCTTTAGTTCTCGAGTAAATCAGTATGTCATCAATGAACACGATGACAAACTTGTCTAGATATGGTCGACATACTCTATTCATTAAGTCCATAAACACAGCAGGTGCATTGGTTAAGCCAAACGGCATAACCAAAAACTCATAATGTCCGTAACGAGTTCTGAAGGCTATTTTAGGAATGTCCGTCTCTCTGACTCTGAGTTGATGATACCCAGATCTGAGATCAATCTTGGAAAAGTGTGATGCACCTTCCAATTGGTCAAACAAGTCGTCAATACGAGGCAAAGGGTACCTGTTCTTGACAGTCAACTTGTTCAATTCTCTGTAATCAATACAGATGCGCATAGAGCCGTCTTTCTTCTTGACAAATAGGATAGGAGCTCCCCAAGGTGATGATGATGAACTTGGACGAATTAGTCCTTTCGCCAACAACTCTTGAAGTTGTTAGGACAATTCTTGCATTCTGACGGCGCAAGGCGATAGGGTGCCTTGGCCACGGGTGCAGCTCCAGGGACCAATCTATTCCAAACTCAACTGGTCTGTGAGGTGGAAGTCCCGTCAAATCTTCAGGAAACACCTCTGGAAAATCTCTAACTACTGGAATATCTTTCATGTCTTTATCCTTTGGTTTTCTTTCTACTACTAATGCTAAGAAAGCAGGGTGTTCTTTTTGTAAATACTTATTTGCTTTTATCGCCGATACTAAGATCAATTTCTTTCCTGACTTGTCTCCTTGCACTATTAGGGTTTCGTCATTCTGGAGGGGTATTCTAACAATCTTCTCGTAACAAATTATTTCGGCTCTAACCTTAGATAACCAGTCCATACCAACAATCACATCAAAACTACTGAGTTCTATAGGAATTAGGTCAATTTTAAAAGTCCTACCGGCTAATACCAAACTGCAATCTACTAAATGATCTCTAGCAATATACTTTTGACCGTTTGCATATTCGACAATATAATTGTCTTTCATGGGGATAGCTACTATACCAAATCGAGACTTAAATTCTAAGGATATGAAACTTTTATCAGCACCAGAGTCGAATAACAAAAACATAATGATTATTGAGTATGAATGTACCTATCACAACGTTGGGATCACGTCGTGCATCAGCAGCATCCAAAGCAAAAACTCGACCTCTACCTTGTCCTCCCT
>CM067172.1:6302994-6347518 GCA_034093135.1 Erigeron breviscapus | reverse complement strand
GGTCCTAATTGTAAGAGGGTGCCTACTAGTAGAGTAAAAATGGTTCAAAATAAAAAAAAAGTGAAGTGAAAAACAGAAAAAAATAAAAAAAAAGAAAAAAAGAAAAGAACTTGGGCTACTAGTGGGTACTTCTCATTTTTATATGTCTAAAGAATTGTTGTATCATTTGGTTCGTGAATAGAACGGAAGATTTGGTTGTTCTTAAGTTGTTTGAAGTTGATACACCACAATGGTGTCGGGTTTGCTTGTTACTTTTGAGGTGTGTTCAAGGGATAGCATCTTATAGGTTGGTGGCAATCAATGGTAAGGGTTTGATTAGACTATTTTGTACATAACTTATCCTTTTGTTATTTCCTATTAACACTTACCTAAACTTCCCAAATCCCATTGTAAATACCCTTAGCCTAACATTACAACCGACTTATATGCCATATTTTGATGATGTACTTGGTGCTCACACCATGTCGGTGAAGCTATGATCCTTGTTCAAGCCTATGGTAAGATATGCATCACGACCGTGCAATGAGTGATTATTCATATATATTCAACCCCAATAGTAAGTTCGTTGGAGTAGGATGATTTTGATAGGCTCATTTGTTTCACTTTTGCTTAGTCGTGTTATTGAGGCTTGTGGATTGTTCAGATATTGTCAAACATTTCGGATTTTAATTTAAGATTAAAACTGCTTCACCAAAGTCCTTGTCATCGACATACTTGGTTTGGCTTCTTTTTGGAAATTTGTAATGTGTTTTATGTAGCTTCGTGCCAAGGAATGCTTTTTGCTTAATTTCCAGATTTGCTTGAGGGCAAGCAACGCTCAAGTGTGGGGGGATTTAATGTGACCAATTTATATAGATCGCCCACATCATTATTGGCCTTTTTCGTATGTGTTTTGAGTCGATTTTGTATGCATTTGGCGCGTTTATGGTGTTTGTTAGTGCTTTCAGGTTCTTAGCAGGTTGCGTGTCCATTTGGTGCATTTTCTGACGATTTTAGGCCAAGATGTTGATCTGAGTGCTCGAGAGCGGTTAATGAAGAAGAACCAAGAATTCCAGCAAGTTTGAGTTGCGCCGCAGTGGGAAGAGTGTTGCCCCACTGCGCCGCAGTCAAGGGTGAGAGAAAAAGACAAGAATTTTAGAGAATTATCACTGCGCCGCAGTGGGAAGTGCACATGCCCACTGCGCCGCAGTCAAGGTCGAGAGAAAAAGACAAGAATTTCAGAGAATTATCACTGCGCCGCAGTGGGAACATTCACACCCCACTGCGCCGCAGTCAACAACGAATAAACAATTTCCAGGGACTTCTCACTGCGCCGCAGTGGGAAGTGCACAAGGCCACTGCGCCGCAGTGAGTGCACGGGAGAATCAGGGTTGCAGCCTTTTGCTGCAGATTTTGGGAGAGATATATAAAGAAAAATATACCCTATTTCCCATTTTTTTATCCAAGTTTTTCTTTCTAGGAGCTGTTCTACCACGAGTCTTTGACGGATCATCGCAGATTTCATCATTTGATTCATTGAAGATTCAAGAACACCCATCTAGATCTTATCTAATTTTCTGTCTTGCAATTTACATTCAACGAATATTGGTACAATATGTTCTCTTTCTATTCCGTTTGTTATTTTCAATTTAGCATGAGTGGCTAGATTTATAATCATCCACTTTGATGAAACTTGACAAATGATATGATTGCAATATTTTAATTCAAGAGTTGATTCAATTATCGTTGTGTCGTGATCTTTATCAAATTAATTCCTTGTGATTTATTCTTTTGATGTTGATGGTTTATGTGTTCATCGTTAGTGGTACTAGGTGAATATGTTTATCATTGCAATTCGATTGTCTATGGTCGTTTGTCACCGGTTCATGGTATGACGGTGAATGTCAAATATATAATAGGAATTAATCGGTAAACGTGTTTAGAAACGGTTGGTGGTACCACGTTTTCATTCACATAGGCATAATTGGTAATTGGATAATCAAACAAACTAATTGTTGGAAGATTTTCTAGGCATTGGTGGTACCGGCTTGGGTAATTAAACTAGCAATTTAGGTGTTTGGGTGATTTGCGAGCGGTTGGTGGTACCACGTGAGCATTTCTACCCTTTCACGGTTATTTTGTCAACTCTAAAGAATTGGTTTTTAAACGTGTGCAATCATAACTGAAGTCAAGTGGATTCGAAGTGGATGATCTTTATTCATATTGTTTGAACTTTCTTTATTTTCAATTGTCTTGTCATTTCAATTTCTTTAATTTCATATTGTCAAGGTGAGGTAGCAATTTGGCTACGGTTCCATCCTTATTCCAAAACCACTTTAGCTGACAACTATTTCAAAACCATTCCCCGTGTTCGATCCTGGACTTACCTTCTAGCTATACTATATACGAACGGGTCCACTGCCTGCAAGTGTGTAGTAGTCAGTTTTAGGGTATTTCTTGTTTTAATTTTTAAACTCGATTTTACACATCAATAAACATACCAAGAGATTGATTGTTAGTTGTTACCCTATTCCAAAGATCATATTAGATTATAATTTACAATTTAATATACTTGACTTTCATCATATTAAGTTGTTAGAAGTATTATTAAGTTGATTTTTGATAAAGTATATCATTTTTTCCTACTTTATATACACGATTTCTTTTTCTTTTGTGTTTCAAATCCATATTCACAAAGTTTTATCTGTTACGTACACCGTCCGACAGTCAGGCACTCACGCCTATAATGCTAGAGTTACTAACAAAATACAAACAAAAGTTGTACAAACTTATGTGTCACCACTAGAATAGGTAGAGAGAAGCATGAAAGAGAAAACAAAAAATATTTTGATTGGTCCTTTCCACTTTACAAGTCAGTTTATAAACTTTTATTTGTAATTTGTTTGTATTCTCCGAATATAAAGCCCTTCTTTAACACTCATCGACAGTTATCCTTGAACGAATGATATTATTAATTTTGTCCATTTTAAAACGTGTGATTCTTGTTTGACCATTACTAATTCACATATGGCCAGCATATATATTCCATTCCTAGACTTTTGGCACCTTCTTAATTAAAACAATAAAGACCTTCTTTATAGAGTCCTTAAAATACCAAGAATCGGCTAAAGTTTGGTCCAACATACAAGGCTTGAAAATTGTCACACCCCGTTGTAGCGGAAATACAGGGTTAACAAATAATTGCGTACTAATCAGAAGGTAAATAGAGATTACATCCATTAATCCAAATACGAGTTTATTACAAGTATAATCGTTCAGATGTGGACCCCAAAATACGGATACAAGTCATCCTCATTTGGAACTGGGCCCACTTAATACAATAATAACATTTGGACAGTCTAGTACAATTAGAACTAATAATAAGATAGTCCTCAGATATCTGACGCTAATTGTACGTCCAAAGTTCAAAAGAATGGCCCTATAATGCCATAGATGATCCAAGACTTACTGTTGGTTACCTGAAAAGCATGAAATTTGAGAGGATCAACTATCGAAATAGTTGGTGAGTTTACAGTGTGTTTGACTAAAAGATCAGTCGTCATTGGGAGCACCCAATGACATGTAGTTGTTTAAGACAAGACAGTCCAGACCGAAGTCCGACCATAATATATAGTTTAGACAAGACAGTCCAGACCGAAGTCCGATCATAATATGATGACAGTGAGATACGAAAGCTGACAAGACTACCATTAAAACCTCATAATGGTAAAACTACATAAGGGGGATCATTTTAGTTCGTCAACCACAAAGAACAGTTTAGTCAGCCGACAACATGGCAAGTCAAGACATATAGATCAATTTTCATAAGACATGTATACACATTTTCAGACAGCCGTCAACATGGCAAGACATAAGACAAATGATTTAAGTAGCCAAATCTCATGGCATAGACAAAGACAAATCATTTATAAAGTAGTCGTGTATACAGTAGTACATGCTTTTCAGGCCCAAAGTAAAAGAAAAAGGGCGCCATAAACTCACCTTAGCGATCAATGAGCTAAAAGTATGAGTAGTCCGAGAAAATGAGCAGTCTAGTCTCCACGTCTATCCAAAACCTAGGATATGAGTACCAATGGTGAGGATCAAATCTCACGACGACAAGTATCCTACGTACAACTACTTAGCTATCAACCCTAGAATGCCACGACCAAGAATGTGATTTAAACTTTCATTTTATTTAACTGTAGTTGGTAATATCAATGACATTGTCATTATAAGGTAGCCTAAAGTACCATTCGATATTCACCAAGTTCAAACGTTCGAGTTATCGAAAACTGAAAATGTCAAACAGAACAAAAACTCGCGGCGCGAGATGGATGACTCGCGGCGCGAAGACCAAAATCAACTAGCTCGAGGCGCGAAACCTGAAGGGTCGCGACGCCTGCTACAACACTGCGGCGCCCCCCCCCCCCCCCCCCCCCCCCCCCCCCCCCCCCCCCCCCCCCCCCCCCCCCCCCCCCCCCCCCCCCCCCCCCCCCCCCCCCCCCCCCCCCCCCCCCCCCCCCCCCCCCCCCCCCCCCCCCCCCCCCCCCCCCCCCCCCCCCCCCCCCCCCCCCCCCCCCCCCCCCCCCCCCCCCCCCCCCCCCCCCCCCCCCCCCCCCCCCCCCCCCCCCCCCCCCCCCCCCCCCCCCCCCCCCCCCCCCCCCCCCCCCCCCCCCCCCCCCCCCCCCCCCCCCCCCCCCCCCCCCCCCCCCCCCCCCCCCCCCCCCCCCCCCCCCCCCCCCCCCCCCCCCCCCCCCCCCCCCCCCCCCCCCCCCCCCCCCCCCCCCCCCCCCCCCCCCCCCCCCCCCCCCCCCCCCCCCCCCCCCCCCCCCCCCCCCCCCCCCCCCCCCCCCCCCCCCCCCCCCCCCCCCCCCCCCCCCCCCCCCCCCCCCCCCCCCCCCCCCCCCCCCCCCCCCCCCCCCCCCCCCCCCCCCCCCCCCCCCCCCCCCCCCCCCCCCCCCCCCCCCCCCCCCCCCCCCCCCCCCCCCCCCCCCCCCCCCCCCCCCCCCCCCCCCCCCCCCCCCCCCCCCCCCCCCCCCCCCCCCCCCCCCCCCCCCCCCCCCCCCCCCCCCCCCCCCCCCCCCCCCCCCCCCCCCCCCCCCCCCCCCCCCCCCCCCCCCCCCCCCCCCCCCCCCCCCCCCCCCCCCCCCCCCCCCCCCCCCCCCCCCCCCCCCCCCCCCCCCCCCCCCCCCCCCCCCCCCCCCCCCCCCCCCCCCCCCCCCCCCCCCCCCCCCCCCCCCCCCCCCCCCCCCCCCCCCCCCCCCCCCCCCCCCCCCCCCCCCCCCCCCCCCCCCCCCCCCCCCCCCCCCCCCCCCCCCCCCCCCCCCCCCCCCCCCCCCCCCCCCCCCCCCCCCCCCCCCCCCCCCCCCCCCCCCCCCCCCCCCCCCCCCCCCCCCCCCCCCCCCCCCCCCCCCCCCCCCCCCCCCCCCCCCCCCCCCCCCCCCCCCCCCCCCCCCCCCCCCCCCCCCCCCCCCCCCCCCCCCCCCCCCCCCCCCCCCCCCCCCCCCCCCCCCCCCCCCCCCCCCCCCCCCCCCCCCCCCCCCCCCCCCCCCCCCCCCCCCCCCCCCCCCCCCCCCCCCCCCCCCCCCCCCCCCCCCCCCCCCCCCCCCCCCCCCCCCCCCCCCCCCCCCCCCCCCCCCCCCCCCCCCCCCCCCCCCCCCCCCCCCCCCCCCCCCCCCCCCCCCCCCCCCCCCCCCCCCCCCCCCCCCCCCCCCCCCCCCCCCCCCCCCCCCCCCCCCCCCCCCCCCCCCCCCCCCCCCCCCCCCCCCCCCCCCCCCCCCCCCCCCCCCCCCCCCCCCCCCCCCCCCCCCCCCCCCCCCCCCCCCCCCCCCCCCCCCCCCCCCCCCCCCCCCCCCCCCCCCCCCCCCCCCCCCCCCCCCCCCCCCCCCCCCCCCCCCCCCCCCCCCCCCCCCCCCCCCCCCCCCCCCCCCCCCCCCCCCCCCCCCCCCCCCCCCCCCCCCCCCCCCCCCCCCCCCCCCCCCCCCCCCCCCCCCCCCCCCCAGGAAGAAGGAGGGAAGGGTTTTGGTGGTTTATTCCCTGCCTTTCAAAACTAATTCAGCCCATGTGGCTTATTTTTTTGTGATATTTTATACCCCTAATTTGGTAAAATGCTTACGATTAAATACCGTTTAACCTAAAGGTCAAAATTTAAAGTAAAGGTATTTTTCCTCGTCTCCTTTTAGTTAAGACAAGTCAATAAAACATCGTCAAACTCAACTTTAAAATATAAAGTTTTAAACAGTCTATTTACTGTGTTCAATATATAACATTTAAATCTTTATTTAAAGTTATTTTAAGACTCGACATTCGTCTAAATAGCTAATAGTCTACGTCATCAAGATACGTCTAATTTGACTAAGTCAAAAGTTCAAAAGTCTAATAATTTCCACGTCAACTGACTGTCTAATTGAGATTAAGACTAACCCGATGTAAATTAATTACGAGTTGTCACAGCATCCCCGACTTCTAAGGATTTTGTCCCGAAATCAAGTCTTGCTCAGTAAAAAGATGAGGATAGTTATCCCTCATATAGTCTTCACGTTCCCAAGTCGAGTCAGGTCCATGTTTCGAGTTCCAACGAACCTTGACCAACTTGATACGACTACGTCTAAGTTGTTTGAGCTGTTGGTCTACAATTTCAACAGGTTCCTCGACAAATTGAAGAGAGTCGTTCACTTGCAGCTCTTCGACAGGTACGACTAAAGTTTCATCAGTCAGACATTTCTTAAGATTTGACACGTGAAATGTGTGATGAACATGTTCCAGCTCTTGGGGTAAATTGAGCTTATAAGCCACGGAACCAATTCTTTGAACGATTTCAAATGGCCCGATATATCGAGGACTAAGTTTTCCTCGCACTCCAAAACGCGCAGTGCCTTTCCAAGGCGACACTTTCAACATGACTTTGTCTCCCACTTGAAACTCAAGTGGTTTCCGTCTACGGTCGGCATAGCTCTTTTGGCGATCTTGTGCCGCCTTCAGCCGTGCTCTAATTTCAACAATTTGATCAGTAGTCTTCTGAACTAGTCCATATTTGTATAAACGACGTTCTCCAGCATCAAGCCAACAGACAGGCGATCTACATTTTCGTCCATACAAAGCCTCATAAGAAGCACATTTGATGCTAGTGTGGTAGCTGTTATTATATGAAAACTCAGCTAACGGCAAAAAGGTATCCCAACTACCCTTGAAGTCAATGACACATGCACGAAGCATGTCTTCTAAAGTCTGGATGGTACGTTCACTTTGTCCGTCAGTCTGTGGATGGTAAGCCGTACTCAAATTCAACTGAGTGCCTAAGGCGTCTTGAAAATATCTCCATGACTGTGAAGTGAAACGACCATCTCGATCAGAGATAATAGACAAAGGAACGCCATGAAGTGATACGATCTTTTCAATATATAACTGAGACAGTTTCTTTATCTTCCAATTCTCCCGTATTGGAATGAAATGAGCAGACTTCGTTAATCGATTGACAATGACCCAAATAGTATCGTATCCTTTCAGGGTTCGAGGTAACTTCGTAATGAAGTCCATAGTAATCTGTTCCCATTTCTAGTCAGGAATTTGGGGTTGTTGGAGCAGCCCAGAAGGCTTTTGGTGTTCCGCCTTGACCATTGAACAATTTAGACACTTTGAGACATAAGTGGCGATATCTCTTTTCATACCAGGCCACCAATAAAAGTCCTTTAGTCCATGGTACATTTTGTCAGCACCAGGATGGATTGAATACCTAGATCGATGACTTTCGTTCATTAAGAGTTCTGTAAGTCCATTATACTTGGGAATCCACACTCTGCCCTTAACATGTCGGATCCCATCACCATCCAATTCAAATAAACGTTCAGCATTCCACAATGCTTCTTTCTCGATACGCCCTGGCTGTAGGGCATCGTTTTGATCGTCCAGAACTCTATCCCTTAATGATGAGCCAAGATAAGAACTTGTTCTTGTTATGACAGATAGTGAAATTCTATCTTTTCGACTTAGCGCGTCAGCAACAACATTTGCTTTACCGGGATGATATTTGAGTTCACAATCATAATCACTGAGTAATTCTACCCATCGTCTTTGTCTCATATTCAGCATTTTCTGATCGAAGATATGCTGAAGACTTTTGTGATCTGTGAATACCGTACACTTTGTACCATATAAGTAGTGCCTCCAAAATTTTAAAGCAAAGACAACCGCTCTGAGTTCGAGATCGTGGGTTGTATAATTCTTTTCGTGGATTTTGAGTTGTCTGGAAGCGTAAGCAATGACCTTACCTTCCTGCATAAGTACACATCCCATGCCCTGATGTGATGCGTCATAGTATACCACGAAGTTTTCAATTCCATTGGGTAATGCTAAAATAGGAGCATTACATAGCTTGTCTTTCAACGTTTGAAATGCCTTTTCTTGGGCATCCTGCCAAATAAATTCCTTGGTCTTTTGAGTCAACAACGTCAAAGGTTGAGCAACTTTTGAGAAGTTCTCAATAAATCTCCTGTAATAGCCAGCCAGTCCAAGAAATTGACGGATTTCTGTCAGAGTCTTAGGGGCTTCCCACTTCTTTATCGCCTCGACCTTAGATGGATCTACATGGATTCCATCCGCATTCACCACATGACCCAAGAAGTGTACTTCCCTAATCCAGAATTCACATTTTGAGAACTTTGCGTACAGTTCTTGATCTTTGAGCAGTTGTAAAATGGTTCTAAGATGACCTTCATGTTCGTCTTTTGTTCTTGAGTAAATCAGTATGTCATCAATGAACACGATGACAAACTTGTCTAGATATGGTCGACATACTCTATTCATTAAGTCCATAAACACAGCAGGCGCATTGGTTAAGCCAAACGGCATAACCAAAAACTCATAATGTCCATAACGAGTTCTGAAGGCTATTTTAGGAATGTCCGTCTCTCTGACTCTGAGTTGATGATACCCAGATCTGAGATCAATCTTTGAAAAGTGTGATGCGCCTTCCAGTTGGTCAAACAAGTCGTCAATGCGAGGCAAAGGGTACCTGTTCTTGAAAGTCAACTTGTTCAATTCTCTGTAATCAATACACATGCGCATAGAGCCGTCTTTCTTCTTGACAAATAGGATAGGAGCTCCCCACGGTGATGAACTTGGACGAATTAATCCTTTTGCTAACAACTCTTGAAGTTGTTCGGACAATTCTTGCATTTCTGACGGCGCAAGGCGATAGGGTGCCTTGGCCATGGGTGCAGCTCCAGGGACTAATTCTATTCCAAACTCAACTGGTCTGTGAGGTGGAAGTCCCGTCAAATCTTCGGGAAACACCTCCGGAAAATCTCTAACTACTGGAATATCTTTCATGTCTTTATCCTTTGGTTTTCTTTCTACCACTAATGCTAAGAAAGCAGGGTGTTCTTTTTGTAAATACTTATTTGCTTTTATCTCCGATACTAAGATCAATTTCTTTCCTGACTTGTCTCCTTGCACTATTAGGGTTTCTTCGTTTTGGAGGGGTATTCTAACAATCTTCTCGTAACAACTTATTTCAGCTCTAACCTTAGATAACCAGTCCATACCAACAATCACATCAAAACTACTGAGTTCTATAGGAATTAGGTCAATTTTAAAAGTCCTACCGACTAATACCAAACTGCAATCTACTAAATGATCTCTAGCAATATACTTTTGACCGTTTGCATATTCGACAATATAATTGTCTTTCATGGGGATAGCTACTATACCAAATCGAGACTTAAATTCTAAGGATATGAAACTTTTATCAGCACCAGAGTCGAATAATACAAAGACATAATGATTATTGAGTATGAATGTACCTATCACAACGTTGGGATCACGTCGTGCATCAGCAGCATCCAAAGCAAAAACTCGACCTCTTCCTTGTCCTCCTTGATTCCTAGCTTGATTATTCCCCGCATTGTTCCTCACGGGAACTATAGCATTGTTGTTCGGGTTCAGATTGAGTCGTGGACATGCGGGTCGCATATGGGTTTTGCTCCCACATTCGTAACATTGACCTAGTGCCTTGTCCCTATAAAACTTCGCCATATGTCCCGTCCTTTTACAACGGCGACAAGTAGGACAATTTTCCCGGTGATGGAGATTACACCTATTACACTTAGGATCTGGGCCAGTGTACCTTGTGACATCCTGAGTGACTACTGCGAAGTTTCTAGCAGTCCTAAACCTCTTGCCATTTCCACCGTCACCATATCCACTACCAGATGCATGATCATTCCTTCTCTTGACAATCTCAGTTCCCACAGAAGAACCAGTGGTTCTCTTCAAATCTATCACCATCCGATTGGTTGCACTAACTGCTGCTTGAAGAGTCAAAGGATTAAAAGCGGCCACCAACCTTCGGACATCAGGTGACAAGCCATAACAGTATCTTTCGATCAATTTCTCCTCCGTATCTACCATACGAGGAACTAGTCTTGCCAATTCATGAAAACGAGTTGTGTATTTCTCGTTGTCTAGTCCAATCATACTATGATTCCAGAATTTGCCTTCCATTTTCTGTACTTCCTCCCGAGGACAGTACTTTTCCATGAGCATCCCTTTAAAGTTCAACCAAGGTATGCTATTAGCCGGCTCTCGACCACGAGTCCTTATCTGCTCGTTCCACCATGACAAGGCGTGCTTTTGAAATTGAGAGGCAGCATATTCCACTTTGTTTTCTTCGGCACAACGGCTGATATGAAGCACCGCCTCTATGCTTTCTAGCCAATTGATTAGTCCAACTGGACCCTCGGTGCCATGAAACTCCTTTGGCTTACAATAAGTGAAGGTCTTAAAGTCACTCCCGTGCAGATGAACTCGAGGAATAACTCGTTCAGCAGTAGGTTCAACGTTGTTACTATTGTCAGCATGATGATTATTATTGGCGTTCATGCTTGCAGTGATCTGAGCGACTAAAGTAGGCATGGCGGCCAACAGTTGTTGTGTCACAAATGCTGCCATATTATTTTCCCCGCCAGCATGTGGGGTAGATCCAAGACCAGTGTTCACATTTGCAGCAGCAGTTTCTGGTTCTTGCTGGATCACAGGTTCTTCCTGTTCAGCTGTATTGGATTTAGGAGTTGATCGAGTAACTCTCTTGGGAGCAGCCTTCTTCTGGACCTTGCCTCGTGTCTTGGGAGCCATAAGTCTATGACATGAACAAAAATGTCATTTAGAGGTTTTCTCGTAAGAACAACACAGAATGTAGCTTTTCAAGATGTAAGAGGATACCAAACACAGTTCACAATTTATCGACTTACTTGAACTCATTAACTAAACAAGACAAGAAATATAGAACGCTACATTTCTAGAATTGAAATGAGTAAGTAACGTAGTCTGAACAAGTATGTAAGCCAAAAGACGATCATATTTCATTAATACCCAAAATTTTACATAACCTGACTTGTATATTTCAAAACCTTGTGGGAACTACATCCACAAATCAACATCATGTGGGAACAACATCCACCAAAAGACTACAACTCAAATACAAAAGTATGAGTCGTTACTGGTTCTAGGCTTACAATACGTTACTACTACAGATTACAGTTTAAAAAGAACAACAAGTAGCAAAGCCACAACCAAGACCACCACGACTGACAGTATCCAGATCATATTTCATTAATACCCAAAATTTTACATAACCTGACTTGTATATTTCAAAACCTTGTGGGAACTACATCCACAAATCAACATCATGTGGGAACAACATCCACCAAAAGACTACAACTCAAATACAAAAGTATGAGTCGTTACTGGTTCTAGGCTTACAATACGTTACTACTACAGATTACAGTTTAAAAAGAACAACAAGTAGCAAAGCCACAACCAAGACCACCACGACTGACAGTATCCAGATCATATTTCCAATGGCCTCCTTCCCTTCCCTAGCAACAGTCATCGCCTCAGAGGCATGCTGATAAGCTCCAGTCAATGCTTGAGCTTGATTCTCCATAGTTTCTCTAGTACGGATGAGGGAATTGTTCATCCTTGACATTTGTCGGAGATAATATTCCGACCTATCAGTTGCATCAGCAACTGGCATAACTTCAGCAGCATTGGGATTGTAAACAGGCACTCTGGAGGGACCCGCAGCATATGGATCGCCCAGAAGAAATGAAGGACCAAACACACGGTTGTCCTGAGCCGGTGCAGAAGGACCAGGAGCATTAGGGTCTCGAGGAGCATAAGGCAGACGAGCTCCCTCGGTAGTTCTCCTCTGATATGGAGCTACCGGTGACTGAGATGGTTGAACATGAATAGATACATGTTCATTTCCAGATTCACTGGATGTTGACACCAGATTGATGGGGCGAGATTCATTGCCCGATTCCTCTACTGGTTCCTCTTCAGAAGAGTGAGGAACATGAGGAATGGAGCTTGCTACAACTGGAACTTGAGGAGTACCAGGAACAACAGCATAAGAGCTAGCTCCGTCAGACATGACAAATTCTGAAAGGATAGTCAAAGAATCCATATAAGTCTGATGGATAAGACAATTCGAGTCAATCTAATGATACAGTACGCAACAAGAGTTTCAAAGAGATCTTTGTCTAGATTATACACATTCGATTTGGGTTTCTATTACCAACATATTTGCAATGCTTATATATAGGGTCACCCGCAGCCTTCCCACCACATTTAAATATGTTGTTAATATAATCCAAACTATCACGTATATAAACCTTATGCATACACATACGAGTTGAGTTTCTATTCCTAACATACCTTCAATGCTTATGTATAGGGTCACCCGCAGCCTTCCCACCACATTT
The DNA here is from genome assembly GCA_034093135.1 of Erigeron breviscapus. NCBI lineage: Eukaryota > Viridiplantae > Streptophyta > Magnoliopsida > Asterales > Asteraceae > Erigeron > Erigeron breviscapus. The sequence continues at coordinate 6,334,775 of CM067172.1, read as the reverse complement.
ACAGTATGTTGTGAATATAATTCAACTAACACGTATATACACAATTTAGGATATTTATTTCGAGCCTTATACTATTTCACATAATTGGGACGTAGTTGATCGGGTTACGTCTAATTATTAACAAATAGTATAACTCTCGAGATAAGCATCCTAAACCTTAAATACTTAGATTTCCTATTTGAAGCGACCATGGCTATATATTGAGTTATTCACGAGGAATAACTCCGTATTCACTATAACCTTGGCTCTGATACCAATTTTTGTCACACCCCGTTGTAGCGGAAATACAGGGTTAACAAATAATTGCGTACTAATCAGAAGGTAAATAGAGATTACATCCATTAATCCAAATACGAGTTTATTACAAGTGTAATCGTTCAGATGTGGACCCCAAAATACGGATACAAGTCATCCTCATTTGGAACTGGGCCCACTTAATACAATAATAACATTTGGACAGTCTAGTACAATTAGAACTAATAATAAGATAGTCCTCAGATATCTGACGCTAATTGTACGTCCAAAGTTCAAAAGAAAAAGGGCGCCATAAACTCATTTATAAAGTAGTCGTGTATACAGTAGTACATGCTTTTCAGGCCCAAAGTAAAAGAAAAAGGGCGCCATAAACTCACCTTAGCGATCAATGAGCTAAAAGTATGAGTAGTCCGAGAAAATGAGCAGTCTAGTCTCCACGTCTATCCAAAACCTAGGATATGAGTACCAATGGTGAGGATCAAATCTCACGACGATAAGTATCCTACGTACAACTACTTAGCTATCAACCCTAGAATGCCACGACCAAGAATGTGATTTAAACTTTCATTTTATTTAACTGTAGTTGGTAATATCAATGACATTGTCATTATAAGGTAGCCTAAAGTACCATTCGATATTCACCAAGTTCAAACGTTCGAGTTATCGAAAACTGAAAATGTCAAACAGAACAAAAACTCGCGGCGCGAGATGGATGACTCGCGGCGCGAAGACCAAAATCAACTAGCTCGAGGCGCGAAACCTGAAGGGTCGCGACGCGATGACCTGCTACAACACTTCGCGGCGCGAATCCTGAAGGATCGCGGCGCGAGATCAGACCTGCACGAGCAAAATGCAGTTTTTCGACTATTTTCGCCAAACCAAAAAGCTTTCATTTCAATTCCATTCATTTCCAATAAGTGTAAACATATTCAAAGACCTGTAGACATCTCATTTTACTAACCATTTCACAATTTCAACTCTTTTGATTTCAAAACCTAAACCTAAATCAAATTTCAATTATCCAAAACCAACAACAAGAACCCATTTTACTTTCAATGACTAGAATCTAATTACCAAAACTAAAACAAACCCTTAGTTGAATTTAAATCAAATCAAAAGTTTGAAGAAGAAAGTTACTTACCAAAATTTGGTGTTCTTGAGACAAAGGAAGAAAATGGTGATGATGATGATGATAAACCCTTGAAACTAATAGATGATTACTTCTCTTGCCAAAAATCAGATTCTTGATGATGATATGATAGAGATTTGGGAGGATTTGAAAGTATTTTGGTGATTTGTGTGTGTTTTGTGTGTGTGTGGTCGACAGGAGAAAAGGAAGAAGGAGGGAAGGGTTTTGGTGGTTTATTCCCTGCCTTTCAAAACTAATTCAGCCCATGTGGCTTATTTTTTTGTGATATTTTATACCCCTAATTTGGTAAAATGCTTACGATTAAATACCGTTTAACCTAAAGGTCAAAATTTAAAGTAAAGGTATTTTTCCTCGTCTCCTTTTAGTTAAGACAAGTCAATAAAACATCGTCAAACTCAACTTTAAAATATAAAGTTTTAAACAGTCTATTTACTGTGTTCAATATATAACATTTAAATCTTTATTTAAAGTTATTTTAAGACTCGGCATTCGTCTAAATAGCTAATAGTCTACGTCATCAAGATACGTCTAATTTGACTAAGTCAAAAGTTCAAAAGTCTAATAATTTCCACGTCAACTGACTGTCTAATTGAGATTAAGACTAACCCGATGTAAATTAATTACGAGTTGTCACAAAAATTACTCGTAAATTATTAGCCTACAAGATACAAACTTGACTTGAGTCTCGTAAACGATATGAAATGTCATGAGTGTTTCGAAGATCTTTCATTATTCAATATAAAAGTTACATATCAGAGAAAATGTATAAACCAATAATAAATTATGAAGAATTTTCCAATTTTGGGAGAAACCCATAAGTAATAAACTTGTATTAAAATTGTTGGCTTCAAATGCATCATGGACCTAAAGGGAAGAGAAAATCGGAACACCGGGTAAGGTAGCACCTGCATCGACAATGAAGATATTGCCACTTACATATTGAGACAAGTCGTGGATCAAATACCTTGCTAATCTGGTCAAGGCTGGATCAGCTGTGCCGAATGTTCTCAAAGGACAACTTCTTTTGGCCACATTGTCGAGCCAATTTTTTTCCATTAAACCTTCTGTAATCTCAGACCTAAAAAGACCTAAAAAGCCCTGGATTGATTGAGTTCACCCTGATCTTATACATACCCAATTCAATAGCCATTACCTTAGTCAATGCGTTAACACCTATCTTTGAAGCAGAATAGGCTAGACTTCCAGGTAGTTGACCATGATCAAGACCGGCAAAGTAATAAATAATGACATACCTCTAACCCCTGCAGTATTTATCAAACCATCAATATGACCAAATGCCTCCCACGCCTTTTTCACCGATGCCTCAATGTGGGGACCTTTTGCACACACATCCAGTTCAACCGCCACCGCTCGAACATTATCCGCGACGACATTCTGTTTATCTCGTCGCATAAAGACACAAGTCTATCTTTCCTGCGAGCAGCCGCAACAATTTTGCAACCGGCTTTAGCCAAGTCTAGACAGAAATCTCGACCAAGCCCAGATGATGCTCCCGTGACCATCACAACTTTATCTTGTATGTTATGCCACGGCTCCATTGAATTTGAAGCTACACTTATTATTGGAATATTGGCCATGGTTTAATATTTATAATTTTTTTGATGGAATTTGTAGAAGTATAGGGTCATTTATGATAATATTAGATGTACATGGTAGTTTATGTAAATATATTAGTTAAGGCGGTTAAAATAGATTTTGAATATAATGTATAGATCGATAGATAGAAAGCAGTTTAGTTTTCATTCTTTATATAAATTTGTATAATTTCTCTCCAATAATACAATATCAATTTCTCTCAATTCCTTTATTCTTCATGGTATCAGAGCACAAGGATGATCTGAAACCTTATTTTCCGATCAATTTTCCGATCACCTCTTCGATTACATATTTCTTGATCAATTTCTGATCGGTTATGTTGTTTCTTTAAAATTAGGTCAATTTTTTGATCAAATTATGCTTCAATTAGAAGTTTATTCAATAAAGTTAGGGTTTCAAATTGTGTATCGTATTCCTGACGACTACTACTTCAACTTCCGCTCAAACTCCGATTGGATCTAATCAGGTCAATGATCCATTGAGTTTAACTAACTCGGATCATCCTGGAATGGTTCTTACTAATACTCCTTTTAATGGAGGAAATTTTCTTGGATGGAGCCGTAACATAAAAATGGCTTTAGGTGCTAAACTCAAATTAGGGTTTATTGATGGCACGTGTGTCAAACCTACTGATAATGCTGTTGATTCACAACGCTGGGTTCGATGTGACTATATGGTTATTTGCTGGATCTTGAACTCAATGGTTCCTGAATTATCTGATGCATTCATGTACACTGAGTCTGCTAAAGAACTTTGGAAAGAATTGAATGAAAGGTATGGACAGAGTAATGGACCTCTTATCTTTCAATTGGAAAGAGAATTGAGCAAAGTTTCACAAGGTAACCTCTCTGTTGCTTCCTATTTCAATAAATTGAAAAGATGTTGGGATGAACTAAGCAATCTGAATGGCATACCTTCTTGTACTTGTGGAAAAATGGCTGAATGTACTTGTGATTTGATTAAGAAATTTCTTGCAATGGATAGTAGATCTAAGTTGATGCAATTCTTGATGAAACTCAATGATGACTATGAATCTGTTAGGAGTCAGATCTTGTCCACAGATCCTTTACCCTCTGTTAACAAAGCCTATTATATTGTTCAACAAGTGGAAAAACAAAGACAAGTGACTCATCATGTTGTTGAACCTAGTGCCTTTTTTGTTAATAACAATCCTAAAGGACATTTTGGAGGAAAGAAGGATTTTAAGTTTGGAAAATTTGAGCAGAAAGGGGATAATAAACGTGTTTGCACTTATTGTAAACAAGAAGGTCATTTGTATGAGCAATGTTTTGAAAGACTGGGCTATCCAGATTGGTATAAGGGTAGAAAGCCATTGAAAAAGGGTTCTAGGATTGCTGCTCAGGTTGGTTCTGAGGAAATGATTGAGGAGTCTCCTTTTGGGGTTATGAATGATCAAGAACTGATTGGTATGAATAAACAAGGTCTTGATCAACAACTTGTTGCTGCTGTTTGTCAAGAGGTTATGAAGATGTTCAATGGCAAAAGCCCTGTGGTTGATAATAGTTCTTCTCATCATGTCTATTCCAACCAAGCCAGTACCTCTAATGCATGTATATTTTCCTTTTTTGGTGCTTATCATGCATGGTCTCCTGATCCAGTTGCATTTGCAATGCTATGTCATCCATCAATAGATATTAAAAATGATTGGATATCAGATTCAGGAGCAACTGATCATATGTCACCAAATCTGTCTCTGTTTCACTCTATTCAAGTTTTAACTAAGCCTATCTTAGTTAAATTACCCGATGGTTCATATAAGAAGGTGACTATTATTGGTCAAGTTACCTTAACTCCTTTCATTACTCTCACCAATGTTTTCTATATTCCTGAATTTCAAGTTAATCTGCTATATGTTGGTACTTTAGTCCATACAAATAAGTTGGTTGCACAATTTTATCCTGATGATTGTGTATTCCAGGACCCTATTACTAAACAAGTTGTGGCACTTGGAAAAGGGTCCAACCGTTTGTACATCTGCAAACCTACTCCAAGCATGGATGCTTTTACTGCTTCAGTATCTGCCTTCCATGAGGCTTATTCTAATTCTGTTGTTACTCCTTTTGTTCCTTTGAATAAAGAAGCTTGTAGTAATTTTGTTATGCCTAAAGCTTCTGTTACACTGGACATACTTCATGCCAGACTTGGGCATACTTCTTTGTCTAAAATGGCACATGTTCCAGATTGTAAAAACTTGGATGCTTCACATTTTCATTGTGATAGTTGTATGGTTTCTAAAGCTCATAGATTGCCTTTTCATTCTAGTAATTCTGTTGCTTTAGAATGTTTTGATCTTCTTCATATGGATCTATGGGGCCCATACAAAACTCCCACTTTGCAAGGAGCTCATTATTTCTTTACTATTGTAGATGACAAAAGTAGAGCTACTTGGACTTATTTGGTACATACCAAAGATCAGATTTTGTCTATTGTCTCAACTTTCATTTCCCATGTTGAAAATCATTTCAGTAAAAAGGTCAAGACAATTAGGTCTGATAATGGAACAGAACTTGTGAACCAAAAATGTCTTGATTATTTTAATTCCAAAGGAATTTTTCATCAAAAATCCATTCCTTATACTCCCCAACAAAATGGTATTGTTGAGAGAAAGCATAGACACTTATTGGACACTGCTAGGTCCATTAGATGTCATGCAAACCTTCCAATCAAATTTTGGGGAGAATGTATTCTTGCTGCCACCTACCTTATTAATAAAATGCCTGTCCAATCTCTGAAATGGAAAACACCATATGAAATCTTGCATGGCAAAGCTCCTGTTTATGATCATCTCAGAATTATTGGTTGTTTGTGTTATGCTAATGTACCCAAACATCTTAGAGATAAATTTGCTAATAGGGCTTGGAGATGTATTTTAATTGGATATCCTTCCTCTAATAAAGGATATAAATTGTACAATTTGGAATCTCATGAAGTCCTTTTAAGTAGAGATGTTGTTTTTAAGGAAAACTTTTTTCCTTATAAAGATTCTTCCTGTTTCTCTCATGCTGTACCAAAACATTCTGAATTTCCTTCCTTTAATACTGATGATGATCCTTGTGATAGTCCTTTTCCATTTCCACCTCCTGTTTCACAATCTCAGTCTAACCCTGAATCCAATTCTGAGAATATTTCTCCAAATTCTGATCCTGTTCCTGTTGTTGATTCTGTTTCACATTCCTCTAATCCTGCCAATATTCTTAGAAGATCTTCTAGGAATACCACTCAACCTATTTGGCTTAAAGATTTTGTTACTAGTACTTCTAAGGCTGCAAGCAATTTTGCTTCTTCATCTAAAGTTGCATATCCTTTGTTTACACCTGAGAATGTCAATTCTATTCCTAAGACATATTTGTCTTTCTTGGCAAATGTTTTTGCCATTCCTGAGCCATCTTCATATTCAGAAGCTTCTAAGCATCCACAGTGGGTTGCAGCCATGGATACTGAACTTAATGCTCTTGAACAAAACCAAACTTGGGATCTTACACCATTACCACCTGGACATAAAGCAATCACCTCTAAATGGGTATATAAGGTCAAATACAAAGCCAATGGAGAGGTAGAGAGATTTAAAGCCAGACTGGTAGTCAGAGGATTTGTTCAGCAAGAAGGGATTGATTATAAACACATTTTTTCCCCTGTGGCTAAGTTAGCCACTGTTAGAGTAATTATTGCTTTAGCCACTGCCAAGCAATGGCCTTTACATCAATTAGACATTAATAATGCTTTTTTACATGGGTATATTGATGAAGACATTTATATGTCACCTCCTGAGGGTTATCTAAAGGCAAAACAAGGAGAGGTTTGTAAGCTTAAAAGATCTTTATATGGACTCAAGCAGGCTTCAAGGCAATGGAATCAAGAATTTACAAAATTCTTGTTGTCTTTGGGTTTTACACAATCCAAACATGATTATTCTCTATTTGTTAGATCTGACAATGGAAAATTCTTGGTTGCCCTGGTATATGTTGATGATGTGTTGTTGACTGGCACCAGTGAAGAAGATATTGTATCTGTTAAAGCTGCTCTGGATGCAAAGTTTACCATTAAAGATTTAGGTCCTGCAACATATTTTCTTGGTATTGAGATATGCAGAACTGCCAATGGGACTTATTTGAATCAAAGAAAATACATTCTGGATTTACTTAAAGAGTCTGGTCTCACTGCAGCCAAGCCTGCTGACACACCATTTCCTTCACATATCAAATTGAGTTTAACTTCAGGAAAACTCTTAGCTTCTGCAGAAAGTTATAGAAGGCTTGTTGGTCGACTTCTTTACCTAACTATGACCCGTCCAGATATTTCATACCCTGTCCAACATCTCAGTCAATTTGTATCTAATCCTACTGATGAACATATGCAAGCAGCAAGACACCTTCTTCGATATTTGAAAGGAACAATTTGTGAGGGTTTATTTTACCCAGTTCAACAAAGCTTACAATTAACAGGATTTTCTGATGCTGACTGGGCCTCTTGTGTTATGACTCGTCGATCTCTTACTGGTTATTGTATCTTTTTGGGGCATTCTCTTATCTCTTGGAAAACAAAGAAACAACCAACAGTTTCAAGGTCTTCTACTGAAGCTGAGTATAGAAGCATGGCGGCCACCACATGTGAATTACTCTGGTTGAGTTATCTTCTGACAGATTTGCATATTCCTGTTAAGCTTCCAATTACTCTTTTCTGTGATAACAAATCTGCGCAATTGATAGCTGCTAATCCTTGTTTTCATGAACGAACCAAGCACCTGGCCATTGATGTTCACTTTACTCGAGACAAGATAGAAGAAGGATTCCTGCAGACTGCACATATTCCTTCCAAACTTCAATTAGCCGATCTCATGACTAAGCCTTTAACTCATGAGCAACATTCCATTTTAAGTTCCAAACTGGGTCTTTCAGCGCCTCCAGTTTGAGGGGGGATGTAGAAGTATAGGGTCATTTATGATAATATTAGATGTACATGGTAGTTTATGTAAATATATTAGTTAAGAGTTTAGTTTTCATTCTTTATATAAATTTGTATAATTTCTCTCCAATAATACAATATCAATTTCTCTCAATTCTTTTATTCTTCAATTAAATTTGTATAATTTCTCTCCAATAATACAATATCAATTTCTCTCAATTCTTTTATTCTTCAGAATTGAAATTGTATAATAAGACAATATATATAAAGAGTGAATATATGTGGGTGTCCAGTGAAGAAATAGTAAGGAAAAGGTGAAGAAAAAACAAGTGAATATATATAATAAATATATATATATAAAAACAAGTGAATATATATAATAACGACTGACTGCCTGTGAGACCAATCCACTAGGAAGGATAGACTAGCAAGTTTGAAACAGCCGTTTTACACGTAACAAAGATATGAGCTAAGCACGTGGAAGGGTCAACCATCTAACCATAATCAATTACTGACTAGATTATTATTCATTGTATATTGTATATTCCATAAAAATAGATGAATCGGATATTTGGAAGTAAATGGAACGAATATCTTCGTATCTTCTATCTTTATATAGTATTTCTTTACTTTCTCATCAACATACCATATTTATATTTATGTGTATTTTTAGAAATAATTCATTCATTTTATATATCAACAGGGGTACAGATCCCCTCAAGTTACCTCAACTTGAGGAATAAAATTAAGACGATCTTGACATTTGAATTAAAATCAAGGGTTAAGATTCAAAATTGATTATTGAATCTTGATCCTTGATGTTAAATCAAGGGTTGAGATCTTCCTAACTTTTCCCCTCAAGTTAAAATTAACCTGAGGGAATCCTCACTCACTTTAGAGTGCGTTATAAACATCATCAATATATACGTTATAGGTTATACCATCTTTTTATATACTTCAAGAGTCAATGTTTTTCGTAGTTTATGAAATCAAAAATGATTTTTCTAAACTTGTATAAAATTTTAGGTTTTGCTAAACAAAACCCTAACGGCTTTCGTTAAGGCGCATTAAATAGTTGCACACTTATCATAAAATTCAAGGGGTAGGCTTTTAATATGGAAAGATACATTTTTTTTATGCACGTTAAGTGAAGTCTTAAGAGCTTCATTTAGCATTTTCTTAAAATTTTTAATACTTTTCATATAAAATTAAAGTTATGATAAAACAACAATTATTTTAAGCATATTAATGACAGACTACAAGGCTTGCTACTAGCTAAAACCAATTAAGAATGTGTCTTTTTTATTTGGATAGAATTTTGTACTCTTGTATCGGTTAATTTCTTGTTAGCAGATTTTTTGTTTTTTATCTTATGTGTATTTTTAGAAATAATTCATTCATTTTATATATCAACGGGGTATCTTCCTAACCTTTCCCCTCAAGTTAAAATTAACCTGAGGGAATCCTCACTCACTTTAGAGTGCGTTATAAACATCATCAATATATACGTTATAGGTTATACCATCTTTTTATATACTTCAAGAGTCAATGTTTTTCGTAGTTTATGAAATCAAAAATGATTTTTCTAAACTTGTATAAAATTTTAGGTTTTGCTAAACAAAACCCTAACGGCTTTCGTTAAGGCGCATTAAATAGTTGCACACTTATCATAAAATTCAAGGGGTAGGCTTTTAATATGGAAAGATACATTTTTTTTATATTAAATAATTCTAAGATATATATTAGATGATATGAAAAATTTATGTGATACATTTATTTAAATGACGAATATTATTTGTAATCAATTAAATTCATTCGTATCCATCAATGGTAAATCAGATCAAATTGATGCTCAATGGATTTGTTTGATGTTTATCGGATCGAATCACTAGCATTGTCATGTCTAGGTTATTAAATTGTTAGTTAATATTAATTAGTACAATATGATGTTTTATTTAGAAATGTATATGTTTAGAAATAATTACTTGTTGAAAAGGATGGTAGAATCACTATATCAGTTGAATCATTTTGATTAATAGAAATTAGAAGGGATATGTGTTTTTGGAGAAACCTAGTAGCACTTAGGTTTGGTACTATGATTTTCATTTTTGTGTATATTGAAAGACGTAGTAAAACTTAGGTTTGGTACTATCATTTCATTTTTGTGTATATTGATCAGTTTGGTAATGTTTTAAGTAAGATTGAATTTAGACATGGAAAGGCGGAAAACAAAACTAGGACATCTCTATATCTCTATGATGGCAAGAGAAGCAAAATTTGGCACGTTTGAGTCGTCCAACTCATGTGTTTGTGTTTTTAATTTTGTTGTAATTAATAACTTATCATCTTTTTTCCATCTATAAATCTTTGAATTATATTTTGAATCATATATACACATATACAATCAATCATTTAGCTATATTTATTTTTCAATATTGGTCATAATCAACTATTTATCTTAAAAATAACTTGAGAAACAAAAGATTTAATTGAAATATCTCTAAAGTATACGAGTATGTAGTTATCATCCGTAACTTATCAACGCGTATGTATATCTTTATGTTCAGAATCTTTTAATCGAAAATATTACAGTAGTATTACTTCATATCAAAAGTTTTAAAATGTTATATTATATTAAATTTACGTTATTTCTCTATATAACGAAGAGAGAATATGTTTTTGATTATGTGACAATTATCGGTGTCATGTTATCTTATTTTTTGATTTTTTCCCCCTTTTTTATAACATTATTTAATTTAATATATGTCATGTGTGTTGTCATGTTGTAATTATATATTAACTATTAATATTAATTATTTTTGGATAATAAAATTTCAACCATTTATTTAATTTTTTGTTATCTCCCTTTTCATAAATGAAAACACCTAAGTGATGTCACTTAGGTGTGTTGTCAAGCTATAAGGTTTGCCACATTGGAAGTATGACATGGGTGGTGATGAAATTGATGCGTATTTTATAGTGTATCTGGTATGTGTAAATTGTCTGTAACAACCACGCCATTTGACCGTCTGACTTCGTATGTAATTTGACTAACGAACTTAATTAGTGATATAATTGAGCTTATTTTGAGACTAAATAATTATGTGATATGTTTGACGGGTCGATTAATTGACTTATTTTGTGAAACGATACGAGATGAAATGTAAATTTAACTAGTTGTGTAGTCGGGTCCACAACCCATGACCCAACTAAAACTCCCAACCCCACCTTATCCATTCATTTCACCCCTTATTCTTACATCCCTTTCTCTCTCTCATTCAATACAAGAGCACCAAAACTCTTACATTCACTCTCTCACTAATTCATCATCATTTATGGTTGTTTAAGTTAAATTAATGCAAGATCAAGCATCACCATCATCTTCTTAACATCATATACGAATTTGAAGTTCTAGAGTGCAAGAAAAGTCATCAAATTAGTCAAAGTTCGGATTTTGACTTGGAGGGAACTTTTGGTAAGTAAATCTATCTCATTTTCACTCCTTTATTGTTATTAAACACTTAACTAAGTCAACACTAGTTAGTATGGGTCAAATTCGGGTCAAAAGCATCTTTAAATCGAAATTAGGGTTTTATGAGGAACAAATTGGGTTAAATTGAATTGGAACACGAATTTGATGTTTTTGAATGTAATATTGAGAAAGATTATGTCAAAACATGTTTAGTTATGCTTCAAAACGGATTTGAAACCTTCACTAGCCGAATTAAAAGTAAAACTTTGAGTTAGATGGGTTGTGGGTCAAGTTTTGCTCGAAATGGGTCTGTTGCTGCTGTTCTTTCTTGCTCAGGTCCCACCGTCTGGGACGGTTCCACCCGGCGTAAGAGACGCTAGGCTAACCTGGGTTGGCGTCTGGTACGTTACACTGGACCGTCTGGGGCGCTCCTAGCGTCTGTTACGGTATAACCACCGTCTAAAACGGTGGCGTGGTTCACCTTTACGCTCTCACCTTCTGTCTTACGCCAATGAAACGGTGACCCAGACGCTAAACTTGTCTTTTCCCAGCCACCGTCTGAGACGGTGGGATCACCGTGCAAGACGCCGATACAATTTTTGGCAGACCATTCCATACGGTGAATTGCAGCGTCCATTACGCTAGTTCAAACCTTTCCACCGTTTGAGACGCCACTGTTGGCGTGTTAGACGCTGACCCCCAAATGTGTTTTTCCTGTTTGACTCCCAACATCCTAGGTTTGACCTGAGCTTCGATCTGGACTATCTTGATGTAACATTCGCGATTTTTGGCTTGTAATTAACGTGAATAAACGTAATTTAATTATGTTGACCTGTTGACTCGAACGTGCTAAATGATTAATTTTTCTAGTTAATTTAAATAATTCATTCATTTAATTATGAATTTGAGACGTGAATTCATGCTAGACGAGACTACGTGGTTGTATTGACCGGGTTAGGACGTAGGACGATTTATAAATTAGATAGAAATGTATTCGGGTGATCCATGGGTCGACCCATGACCCAACTCTATCCAACCACCCAACCAAAGTCTTCCACTCCCTTATCCATTTCTCTCTTTTACTCTATCTCTCTCTAAAATTGAATGCAATACTTCTCTTCACTCCCTCACTAAATTCTTGCACCATTAAATGTTCTTCTAGCTAGATTGGTATTAAATTCATCATCATTATCTTCATCTAATCATCTCATCAAAGAATCGGGTCATTTATTTGCAAGAAATCTCCTTACATAGCTAAATTTCGGATTTGAGCTTCTAGTGGAAGAATTTGGTAAGCAAACTTGTTTCAACATCATTGTTTAATGTTTATTATCATGATTTTAACTAAAACAAAGTGTTCTTGAGTCATTTTCCAAGTCAAATCCTTATTGGGTCAAACTTAGGGTTTTTAATTAATTAGATGGGTCAAAAACGGGTTTTTCACTTATTTGATGAAATGAGTCGAATTCTTGAGGTGGGATATATTTGAAAACATGATTCTAGTATAACACAAGCAGCTTATGGTCGAAATTCGAATTAAAACATGATTAAACCCAAAAATTAGGGTTTCTTGACTTATTATTAGGTCAAAATTTAATTTCTAAAATTGATAATGATTATGGGTCGAATCTGAAGAAGAATTGGATTGTTAACGTTAACTCATGTTACCAAAGCACAAAACACATTTTGGTTTGAAACAAATCGGTCTCATTGCACGATTTAGGGTTTTGAGGCTTAAAGGTCAAGGTTAACCTTAAAAGTCAACTGCTTGTTCTTCATCTCCTTGCCCAGATTTTTCACCCATTCTGAACCACCGTGTATTACGCCGTTCATGGCGTCTGGGACGCCAGTGTGAACCTTTCAGCGTCTCTGACGGTCTACCGTTTGAGACGGTGCCTTGGATCCGCCTATGAGCCTTTACGCTCAAACCTTCTGTTTTACGCCGGATTTGGAAGCCTGAGACGCTGAATTCTCTTTAACCCAGCCACCGTAACATACGGTGGATACCACCGTATCAGACGCCAATTCATTCTGGCACACCGTCTCTTACGTCCCTAACCGTCCCTTACGCTGCCCTAGTCTTTTGCCACCGTACCAGACGCCGCCACCACCGTACATTACGGTGGTGTGGATATCTTATTTTTCCTGAATTTTTCTAGTCTTCTTTTCTTTTTCTTGCACTGAATCCAGTCTCATGTGGGGTCCTCTTGGTCTCTGTTGGGTCGTTTTTCTGTTGGCTGCTGGCGTGGGGAAACCCTAAACTAATTATTGTTGTGCAAGTAGAAAGCATTGCATATATATATATATATACATACATATTATATATAAATATGTAAATAACAAATAACATTATATATATTATATATATATAATATATAATATATATATATATATATATATATAAGTGTATATAAATAAACATATTTATATTAATACGCGAGTTATATAAACGTAATGATAGGTCATGAACCTTGAAGACTTCGGGACATTTATAGCTCGTTGAATACTTGTAATTTAATTATAACTCAACGTTCAAGGCAAAGGTGAGTTTCGTAGCCCCGTTTCCTTATACATTTGGGGTGAAAAGTGTACTTATTTTACTTAAACGTTTTAACGATTTAATTGAAACGATTTGTTATTGAACGATGACTTGTTTAACTTTCATGCTATGCTTCTCCATTAACGTACTTATAAACGATTGCATGTGATATATTGATTGAGTTAACGATAAGTCCATATTGATGGCATAACGATAAGTCCATATTGATGGCATAACGATAAGTCCATGTTGATGGCATAACGATAAGTCCACGATTAGTGGCATAACGATTAAGTCCACATTTGTGGCATAACGTTGTGGTTAACGATATTGTTTAACATGTATATTGTATCTGAACGTTTAGTTGTAATGTAACGTCGATATGATGAATTGTGAACGTATGGATGATGATGTAAGTATCTTCATCCTTGTATATCCTCAACGGTTGTTATCCTGACACTATGATTTTTAACGTTTAAACCTACGAACTCACCAACTTTATGTTGACCCGTTTTAGTACACTTTTCAGGTAATCAAGTTAATCAAGGACGAAATGGATGATTGCATGACTTTGCTAGGATTTGGGCTTGACTATTGGATCCGTGATTCATTGATTCCCTTGACGGGTTATGCTTAGGATTATTGGCCATCATTTTTGGATTGTATTCTTTTGTAAAATTTGATGGCTATGTGCTCCTTATGTATTTTTTGATCCCATGTTGTATTTGTATTCGTATTTGAACTTAATTCATGGATTGCCTAATCCTTAATTGCATGTAGTTTTGTCTCTATTTAATTTCCATGTCGTGCTGTGCTTTTCTTGTGATATCCCATGATTCTACCTGTTGTTAATGATGTATCCAGGTCTTTATGGCCTCTCAAAGTCATGGCTCGCTTTTAAAAACTCAACATGGACCATCAATTTAAATTATGTATATACAAGTTCATGATAATAATTATTGACGATGTACCATCCTTAATCTACGGACTCTCCGGATATATATATATATATATATATATATATATATATATATATATATATATATATATATATATATATATATATATATATATATATATATATATATATATATATATATATATATATATATATATATATATATATATATATATATATATATATATATATATATATATATATATATATATATATATATATATATATATATATATATATATATATATATATATATATATATATATATATATATATATATATATATATATATATATATATATATATATATATATATATATATATATATATATATATATATATATATATATATATATATATATATATATATATATATATATATATATATATATATATATATATATATATATATATATATATATATATATATATATATATATATATATATATATATATATATATATATATATATATATATATATATATATATATATATATATATATATATATATATATATATATATATATATATATATATATATATATATATATATATATATATATATATATATATATATATATATATATATATATATATATATATATATATATATATATATATATATATATATATATATATATATATATATATATATATATATATATATATATATATATATATATATATATATATATATATATATATATATATATATATATATATATATATATATATATATATATATATATATATATATATATATATATATATATATATATATATATATATATATATATATATATATATATATATATATATATATATATATATATATATATATATATATATATATATATATATATATATATATATATATATATATATATATATATATATATATATATATATATATATATATATATATATATATATATATATATATATATATATATATATATATATATATATATATATATATATATATATATATATATATATATATATATATATATATATATATATATATATATATATATATATATATATATATATATATATATATATATATATATATATATATATATATATATATATATATATATATATATATATATATATATATATATATATATATATATATATATATATATATATATATATATATATATATATATATATATATATATATATATATATATATATATATATATATATATATATATATATATATATATATATATATATATATATATATATATATATATATATATATATATATATATATATATATACATTTATGATGGTATTTTACACGTTTGATTGATTATGTATTTGATTATGATGTGATATATATTGTTATAATTAGGGTATAGTAGTGCATACATGGAAGTCGATTATGCCTTCAAAGGGTTTTAGATGTGGTGGGAAGGCTGCAGGTGACCCTATATATAAGCATCTAGGACTCGTTGAAAGTAGAATCCTCCCAAGTGTATGTACGTATTGGTTGGGTTGGTTTGATGGTTGATGGACTTGTGATTGAGACAAACGCACATACGTATTGATATAGACACATGTGAGACGGACATGGACCTCCAAGTGTATAGATGTATACACTTGATGTTTTTGAGATGCCACATCGGTCATTGGGATGACATGTGAGTATCGTTGCATTTGTAAGACGGACATGGACCTCGGGTATATAGACGTATATACACCGACGTTTTTGAGATGCCACATTGTTCATTGGGATGACATGTGAGTATCGTTGCATTGGTGACTTGATGGTCACACTTATGATATGCATTATGACTTTGCCATGCATACGACACATATCTCGATACTGACATCACTTGTGCTTATTTATTATACGCATTTACTTTATGTTGTGAAATCTTGATGTGATTGATATTGTGACACTTAAAGGCTAATTGTAAGTTATGTTTTGCCTTTACTTATACTTATTGTGATTATTTGATGATGGTTCCTCGTGAACCATTACTACGAACTCACCAACCTCGTGTTGACTTGTTTAGTACACTTTTCATGTAACCAGGTTAATCCAGGAGGTGAAGTATGGTTGATTGTTTGCTTTTGAACCCGGGCATTGGACTTATATGGATCAAGGATTCATTTGCCCTACTTTTGCATTATGCTTAGGATCGATAGCCATCTATGATTATTTTGTAAACTTTGATGGTTACTTGCTCCTTATGCATTGTGTACTTGAATTATCTTATTTATGGATTCACCGGATCCTTTATTCGCATTTAGTTCATGTTCTACATTAATCCCACCTTGTGCTATATAATTTCCGTAATATTTCGAGCCCTAGCTCGGGGTGTTACATTGTCGGGCCTTTTGGTTTTTGAAAATGGAAGGAAGAGAGTGGAAGGAGAATGGAGAGAGAAATAAAAATATTTTATATCCATTCATTACATCAGATCTAAAATCTTTATACTCCATTTTCTTTCATCTCCTTTTCTTATCCATATGAATACATATATCTACAAATCGATTTGGTATATATATATATAAAGCTTCTGATGATAAACTTATCTTAACTGGATTCTCATGATGATATATGTATATATATATATATATATATGATGATGATGATATAAATATATATATATATATATATATATATATATATATATATATATATATATATATATATATATATATATATATATATATATATATATATATATATATATATATATATATATATATATATATATATATATATATATATATATATATATATATATATATATATATATATATATATATATATATATATATATATATATATATATATATATATATATATATATATATATATATATATATATATATATATATATATATATATATATATATATATATATATATATATATATATATATATATATATATATATATATATATATATATATATATATATATATATATATATATATATATATATATATATATATATATATATATATATATATATATATATATATATATATATATATATATATATATATATATATATATATATATATATATATATATATATATATATATATATATATATATATATATATATATATATATATATATATATATATATATATATATATATATATATATATATATATATATATATATATATATATATATATATATATATATATATATATATATATATATATATATATATATATATATATATATATATATATATATATATATATATATATATATATATATATATATATATATATATATATATATATATATATATATATATATATATATATATATATATATATATATATATATATATATATATATATATATATATATATATATATATATATATATATATATATATATATATATATATATATATATATATATATATATATATATATATATATATATATATATATATATATATATATATATATATATATATATATATATATATATATATATATATATATATATATATATATATATATATATATATATATATATATATATATATATATATATATATATATATATATATATATATATATATATATATATATATATATATATATATATATATATATATATATATATATATATATATATATATATATATATATATATATATATATATATATATATATATATATATATATATATATATATATATATATATATATATATATATATATATATATATATATATATATATATATATATATATATATATATATATATATATATATATATATATATATATATATATATATATATATATATATATATATATATATATATATATATATATATATATATATATATATATATATATATATATATATATATATATATATATATATATATATATATATATATATATATATATATATATATATATATATATATATATATATATATATATATATATATATATATATATATATATATATATATATATATATATATATATATATATATATATATATATATATATATATATATATATATATATATATATATATATATATATATATATATATATATATATATATATATATATATATATATATATATATATATATATATATATATATATATATATATATATATATATATATATATATATATATATATATATATATATATATATATATATATATATATATATATATATATATATATATATATATATATATATATATATATATATATATATATATATATATATATATATATATATATAAACACGTTATTGTTTTTATGATATTTTTTTGGACTGCAAGTCTTATGGCCGAAAATCTTATTTTGGTATGTTTATGATGGTGTTTCTAAGTAGTCTTTTAAAGATGGTTAATATGTTTGCTATGGATGGTTTGTATTGAAATTAGAACTTCGGAAAGGATTGAAGCTGGGTAGGAGATACATATCTCCACATATTATTACAAACCATAAGAACTAGAAGTATGTAAGTACATATAACCATTAGTCCTTGAATTGTATTATATTTATGTATTCAAGTGCATGAAATGTACAAGCTCTTATAACACATAATAATTTTTATCAATTTTCATTTTAACCCCTTAAAGTTTCTATTTTTTAATTTTTGTCCCGTATCAAAGTTTTAGTTTTCATTTGTTTGACTCTAAACTTTCGGGTTCTCATGTTTTCATCAAACAAGTACAAGTTCTTTATGCATGAAACGTACAAGCTCTTATAACACATAATAATTTTTACCAATTTTCATTTTAACCCCCTAAAGTTTCTATTTTTTAACTTTTGTCCGGTATCAAAGTTTGTTTTTCCATTTTTTTGACTCTAAACTTTCGGGTTCTCATGTTTTCATAAAACAATTTTCACAGTTACGGTTTACTTTTAAACATTTAGTTTTGATTATTTTCATCCGTCTTTTTGTATATATAACGTTTTTAATGTATAATAACTTCCATCATCGTCACGTCTTACGTTCATTGTAACATTTAAGGCATATACTAAAAACCTATACAAATTTATAAGTTCTTTATGCATGAAATGTACACGCTCTTATAGAACATAATAATTTTTACCAAAATTTCATTTTAATGTCATAAGATTTTTATCTTTTAACTTTTGTCCCACATCAAAGTTTTCGTTTTATTTTCATGACACTCAACTTTTGGGCTCTCATGTTTTCATAAAACAATTTTACACAGTTACGGTTTACTTTTAAACATTTAGTTTTGATTATTTTCATCCGTCTTTTTGTATATATAACGTTTTTAATATATAATAACTTCCATCATCGTCACGTCTTACGTTCATTGTAACATTTAAGGCATATACTAAAAACCTATACAAATTTATAAGTTCTTTATGCATGAAATGTACACGCTCTTATAGAACATAATAATTTTTACCAAAATTTCATTTTAATGTCATAAGATTTTTATCTTTTAACTTTTGTCCCACATCAAAGTTTTCGTTTTATTTTCATGACACTCAACTTTTGGGCTCTCATGTTTTCATCAAAAAACTTTTACACATTTACGGTTTTCCTTTTACACATTTGATTTTGATTATTGTTATCCGTCTTTTTATATATATAACGTTTTTAAATATAATAACTTTCATCATCGTTACGTCTTACGTTCATGTAACATTTAATGCATTAATATAGTTATTGTTTATGTTTTTATACATCTTATTATTCTTTTGTATTTTTTATTTACATTGCTATATGTTTAGTTCTCTTTTTAAAAAAAATTGGATTCGAATATTTGACATAAATTAGATGCAAAAGTTTATCGCGTAAAAAACGTCAACCGCGGCAACGCGCGGGTCCAATATCTAGTTGAAATGTAAAATCTTAATTGCTGATGACGGTTTTTTTTAACATTAAGCTGATGACGGTTTGGGTTTTACAATTGCTTTTCTCAAGGATCTGTTAATTACAGCGCGCTATCATTAGTACCATGTTTTTTTTTTCATGTACCATTTAGTACAATGATACGAGTAGATTAATCAAAACTTATGGTACAATTATCAATTTCCTATCCCTTCTTGTATGAGGTCTTGTGTTCAAGCCTTGTATCCAAGCTAAGTCCTCATAAAGGGACTTACTTCCTATGTTCTTGAGCTTTAGCTCAATGGTTGAAAGACCATCCCCTCTTACATGAGGTCTTGTGTTCAGGCCTTTATTATCTCTTTTACAGGATACATGGTCATCAAATTATATTTTATATTGCACCTTTTAACATGAATAAGATTTTGTTGCAGGTTTTTTTTTATTATTATTGTTATTATCCTAGGTAACATAATGTTTTTTCCTTTTGTAAGTTTTCATTGTATATATTTAGCTTTTTTTCCCCTTCTTTAATAGTGAAAGATACTAATTAGTATAAAACTAGTTATTATACCCGCGCGTTGCCGCGGGATACGCTTTCTACACGACAAAGTTTTGACCCAACTTTATGTCAAATATTCGGACTCAAAATTTAAAAAAAAAACAACTAAACATGTAGCAATAACAATAAAAAAAATATAAAAGAATAATAAGATTTATAAAAACATAAACAATAACTATATTAATGCTTTAAATGTTACATGAACGTAAGACGTAATGATGATGAAAGTTATTATATATTAAAAACGTTATTTATATAAAAGACAAATGAAAATAATCAAAACCAAATGTTTAAAAGTAAAACCGTAACTGTGTGAAAGTTGTGTGATGAAAATCCGAAAGTTTAGTGTCAAGAAAATGAAAACTTTGATGTAGGGCAAAAGTTAAAAGATAAATATCTTAGGGTATGTGCTATAAGAACTTGTACATTTCATGCATAAAGAACTTGTAAATTTGTATAGTCTTTTTTGTATAAAAACATAAACAATAACTATATTAATGCTTTAAATATTACCTGAATGTAAGACGTAATAATGAAAGCTATTATATTTATAAAAACATAAACAATAACTATATTAATGCTTTAAATATTACCTGAATGTAAGACGTAATATGAAAGCTATTATATTTATAAAAACATAAACAATAACTATATTAATGCTTTAAATATTACCTGAATGTAAGACGTAATATGAAAGCTATTATATTTATAAAAACATAAACAATAACTATATTAATGCTTTAAATATTACCTGAATGTAAGACGTAATATGAAAGCTATTATATTTATAAAAACATAAACAATAACTATATTAATGCTTTAAATATTACCTGAATGTAAGACGTAATATGAAAGCTATTATATTTATAAAAACATAAACAATAACTATATTAATGCTTTAAATATTACCTGAATGTAAGACGTAATATGAAAGCTATTATATTTATAAAAACATAAACAATAACTATATTAATGCTTTAAATATTACCTGAATGTAAGACGTAATATGAAAGCTATTATATTTATAAAAACATAAACAATAACTATATTAATGCTTTAAATATTACCTGAATGTAAGACGTAATATGAAAGCTATTATATTTATAAAAACATAAACAATAACTATATTAATGCTTTAAATATTACCTGAATGTAAGACGTAATATGAAAGCTATTATATTTATAAAAACATAAACAATAACTATATTAATGCTTTAAATATTACCTGAATGTAAGACGTAATATGAAAGCTATTATATTTATAAAAACATAAACAATAACTATATTAATGCTTTAAATATTACCTGAATGTAAGACGTAATATGAAAGCTATTATATTTATAAAAACATAAACAATAACTATATTAATGCTTTAAATATTACCTGAATGTAAGACGTAATATGAAAGCTATTATATTTATAAAAACATAAACAATAACTATATTAATGCTTTAAATATTACCTGAATGTAAGACGTAATATGAAAGCTATTATATTTATAAAAACATAAACAATAACTATATTAATGCTTTAAATATTACCTGAATGTAAGACGTAATATGAAAGCTATTATATTTATAAAAACATAAACAATAACTATATTAATGCTTTAAATATTACCTGAATGTAAGACGTAATATGAAAGCTATTATATTTATAAAAACATAAACAATAACTATATTAATGCTTTAAATATTACCTGAATGTAAGACGTAATATGAAAGCTATTATATTTATAAAAACATAAACAATAACTATATTAATGCTTTAAATATTACCTGAATGTAAGACGTAATATGAAAGCTATTATATTTATAAAAACATAAACAATAACTATATTAATGCTTTAAATATTACCTGAATGTAAGACGTAATATGAAAGCTATTATATTTATAAAAACATAAACAATAACTATATTAATGCTTTAAATATTACCTGAATGTAAGACGTAATATGAAAGCTATTATATTTATAAAAACATAAACAATAACTATATTAATGCTTTAAATATTACCTGAATGTAAGACGTAATATGAAAGCTATTATATTTATAAAAACATAAACAATAACTATATTAATGCTTTAAATATTACCTGAATGTAAGACGTAATATGAAAGCTATTATATTTATAAAAACATAAACAATAACTATATTAATGCTTTAAATATTACCTGAATGTAAGACGTAATATGAAAGCTATTATATTTATAAAAACATAAACAATAACTATATTAATGCTTTAAATATTACCTGAATGTAAGACGTAATATGAAAGCTATTATATTTATAAAAACATAAACAATAACTATATTAATGCTTTAAATATTACCTGAATGTAAGACGTAATATGAAAGCTATTATATTTATAAAAACATAAACAATAACTATATTAATGCTTTAAATATTACCTGAATGTAAGACGTAATATGAAAGCTATTTATTTATAAAAACATAAACAATAACTATATTAATGCTTTAAATATTACCTGAATGTAAGACGTAATAATGAAAGCTATTATATTTAAAAAAAATTATATACATAAGAAGACGTATGAACAAGCCATGTTGATTTGCCAGCGGTGGCCCACTTCAGGCAAGTCTTCACTGAACCGGTCCAGTCATCAGTAGTAACACTTCTCCAATGGCAAGAGTCTCCAAAGACAACCAGCAGTGATCCACCAGTGAAGATTACCACTGAAGAACTCCAGTGACGAGTTCCAGTCCAGTCTACAGTAGGGATGTTCCAGTTTTAAGTCACCAGTTTCTAATAAATAAAGTTTGTTTCAGTCACATGTTTGTGGGCCCAATAAAGGAATGTGCTTGACAGATCTTCATGGGAATAAGAGAGAAGCGTGTGACAACGTTAATCCCAACGGTTTGTGGGTCCTTGTGCAGAAGGAATCTTTCTAGAAGTACAGTCTGTCCATTTCCTATTGGTTGATATTATTATTGTATTTTCCTTATTTTAGAAAATAGCATGTGTGGCTATAAATAGGGGCTCTTTTTCTAATTGTAAGCAGACTTGATTGGTTGAATGAAATTAATAGAGCAACCTCTATTTCTTATCCAAAATCTTCATTTACCTTTATAGATCTAAGATCTTGGTGGTTTGAAGTGACCCCTTTATCTATAGTTGTGGTGGTTCGTCCTTTATCAATTATAGTAGTGAGGTCTTTAAATCTTTGATTCCTTTATCTGTGTTTGTGGTGGCTAGACCTTTATCAAACATAGTGGTGGGTTGGAGTGTTTCCTTTATCCTTGATTCCGGTGACTCGTCCTTTACTAATCTTGGTGGTGGATTCTTTATCTATCATTTTTATTTTATTGTCTTGTTTTGTTGTTTTGTTTCATAAAACTCATAAAATACCAAAAATAGTCTTCCACTGTCGTTTGTCGCGTGGTTTACGCATCAAATTGGTATCAGAGCCAGGTTTCTAAAAGTTTTCTTAATTCTTTAATCAGTGGGTTTTATTGTTTGATTGTTGGTCAGATTCAAAAGGGTTATCTTAATCTTTTTAGTCTGTTGGAGTTTGTTTGTCCTTTGTTTAGATATGTTATTGTTAGTGTTATATTGTTGAATATTAATGGCTTTTAGAAGAAATATGACCTTAGAAGAAGCTCAAAATGTTAGAAGAGATAGGCAGGTTGAAGATCTCCAAGAAGCACTTGGCAGAGTTGTTAATATGTTAGAAGATGGAGGTTTAAGGTTTAATAGAGAACATGTTGTTGCCAGTGAAAGAGATTCTGAATCTCAAGGTCCTAGTGAAAGATTTGATAGCACCCCAAGAGCTTCTAGTGATTCTGATGAGTCTAATCAGCCTAGAAGAAGGCGAAGGAGACATAAGGTTGATGATACTAAAGACATTAAGATAGATCCACCAGATTTTGTTGGTTCCTCAAATCTTGAAGAATACTTTGAATGGGTTCAAGTTATGGATAGGATAATGGAGATAAAAGGTTATGATGATAAGAAAAGCTTTAAGGTTGCCATTATTAGGTTGAAAAGTATGCTTTATCCTGGTATGACAATATGAAAGCTGAAAGAGAATACAAGGGTAAAAGTAAAATCAAGACCTGGTCTAAACTGAAAGAAGTTATGCAGAAGAGGTTTGTTCCTCAATCTTATAAACAATACCAGTATCTTCTGATGAATAATCTCAAGCAAGGTACTAAAGAAGTTGTGGAGTACATCAGAGAGTTTTAGCAACTGAAGACTCGTACTGGTGTGAAGGAAACTGAAGAGCATACGATCGCCAGATTCCTTGGTGGGTTAAATGTTTCCATCGCTGAAAAGATAGAATTGCAGCCCATCTGGACTTATGAAGGTGCTTGCAAACAGGCCCTCCAGATTGAAAAGCAACTGAAGAAGAAGGTTAACTACATGTCTTTCAATAAGGTTCTTTCTAGTCCAAGTCAACCAGTTCTCAAGCCTAGTGAAACTGGTCAAAGGTCCCTTAAAGGGAAGAAAAGAAACTGGAGGATTGAAAGAACCAGTCAAAAGAAAATGCTTCAAGTATCATGGTTTTGGTCACTTCCAGGCACTGTGTTCCAACCAGCGAGCACTCACTGCCAAAGAGATTGAAAGCTTACTAGATGTTGATACTAAAGAAGGTGAACCGGTGTATGATGATGATGAAAGTGAAGAATCATATGTAGGTGCATATGTTGGAGAAATGTTGGTAGTAAGAAGAGTGATGCATGCTGATGAAGTTGTGACTGCTACTTCCCAGCGAGAGAATATCTTCCATTCCAGATGTACTGTTAAAGGCAAGGTGTGCAATCTGATCATTGATGGTGGAAGTTGTGCTAATGTTGCTTCAACTTACATGGTAGAGAAACTGGAACTGCCTACAGTAAAGCATCCTCGTCCTTACAAGTTGCAATGGCTCAGTGAAGGATCTGAGGTAAAAGTTAATTGACAAGTTACCATTCCTTTTTCCATTGGATCTGTTTGTCAAGATAAGATTTTTTGTGATGTTGTTCATATGAATGCTTGTCATATTTTACTGGGTAGACCTTGGCTATTTGATAATTATGTATTTCATAATGGTCGTATGAATTCTTATTCATTAAATGTAAGTGGGAAGAAGGTCACTCTGACTTCTTTGAAACCCAATGAGTTGCCAAAAATTAATAAGAAAGATCAGCCCAGCAAGTCTTTGTTTATGTCCCAAACTGAAGTTGAAGAAGAGCTCACCAGAGGCACTCCAGTCATGATGTTACTAGTGCTTGAGCGTAATGAAGAAAGGGAGTTTATTAGAGTCCCAGTCTCCCGAAGTCTCTACTGAAAGAGTTCACTGATGTTTTTCCTGAAGACCTACCTGAAGGTTTGCCACCAGTAAGAGGTATTGAACACCAGATTGACCTGGTTCCAGGTTCAGTTCTTCCAAACAAAGCTGCTTATAGATGTTCGCCTACTGAAGCAAAGGAGTTGCAAAGGTAGGTAGATGAGTTGGTTGCTAAAGGTTATGTGAGAGCAAGTATGAGTCCTTGTTCAGTCCCAGCTCTCCTGGTTCCAAAGAAAGATGGTTCGATGAGAATGTGTGTTGATAGTAGAGCCATCAATAATATAACTATTAAGTATAGATATCCCATTCCCAGATTGGACGATATGCTTGATGAGTTACATGGCTCCAATGTGTTTTCGAAAATTGATCTCAGAAGTGCTTATCATCAGATTAGAATGAAAGATGGAGATGAATGGAAGATTGCATACAAGATTAAAAGAGGCCTTTATGAATGGTTAGTAATGCCTTTTGGATTATCTAATGCTCCTAGTACTTTCATGAGGTTAATGAATGAAGTCCTCAGGCCACTTATCGGTCAGTATGTCGTTGTTTATTTTGATGATATTCTGGTATATTCAAAAACTGAAGCTGAACATGTTAATCATTTAAGAAGTGTATTTGAATTACTGGGGAAACACCAGTTGTATGGTAAACTGGAGAAATGTGATTTCATGGTAGAAAGTGTAGTATTCCTTGGATATGTGGTGTCAAGAGAAGGTATTTCCATTGATCCTTCAAAGGTAGAAGCCATCAGATCATGGCCAGTTCCTACTACAATCACTGAAGTAAGAAGTTTTCATGGGCTGACATCTTTTTTTAGAAGATTTATCAAAAACTTCTCTATTGTGGTGGCTCCAATCACTGATTGTTTGAAGAATGGTGTATTCGACTGGCCTAATTCAACCCAGTTGGCATTTGAGTCACTGTAGAAAAAGCTAGTTGAGCTCCAGTATTATCTTTTCCAGATTTTGATATGTTATTTGAGTTAGAATGTGACACCAGTGGAGTAGGTATTGGTGCAGTTTTAGTCCAGGTAGGACGTCCAGTGACTTATTTCAGTGAAAAACTTAATGGTTCTAAACTGAAGTATAACACTTATAACAAAGAATTTTATGCCATCATCCGCGCTATCAATCGCTGGTCACATTATCTGAAGCCTAAACCGTTTGTATTGTTTTCTGATCATGAAGCACTAAAGTTCATTAATGGTCAGCACAAGCTTAATGCTAGACATGCAAAATGGGTGGAATTTTTGCAGTCTTATTCTTTTGTATCTAAGCACAAAGCTGGAGTAACTAATGTTGTTGCTGATGCACTTTCTAGAAGATATTCATTGTTATCCATTATGGAAGTAAGAGTTCTTGCATTTTCTTTCATCAAAGAATTGTATGCTGCTGATCCAGACTTCGCTGATCGTCTCACTGAAGTTAATCAGAAAGGACCATATGTTGTTCAAGATGGTTTCTTATTCAGAAGTGGGAAGTTGTGCATTCCAAAAGGTTCCATAAGAGATTTACTAGCACATGGAGGCGGTCTGGCTGTCCATTTTGGTATTAATAAAACTGGAGAGATTCTCACTGAACATTTCTACTGGCCAAGTTTACTGAAAGATGTCCAGAATATTATCAGTTGTTGCCCAACTTGACCAGGCGAAAGCAACTTTTCACAAAGGATTGTATACTCCTCTTCCAGTACCAAACCAGCCATGGGAAGATCTTAGCATGGATTTCATTGTTGCACTACCCAAAACTCAGAGGGGAAAAGATTCAATAATGGTGGTTATTGATCGTTTTTCAAAAATGGCTCATTTCGTTCCTTGCAACATGTGAGTCCCGTTTTTCAGATGAATAACCCAAAGTGTAAAATACAACAAGTGTGATAAACTAAATATGGGCTAGTATTACTTCAAATAAATGTAAGTATATAAAATAAGTAATACAAGACTTAAAGCAATAAATAATAAAGGTGGAACACAATGTAATGTTTTCAAGTGTATTTTATTTATGATGTTAAATAAAATACAAGGTTGATGCGGAACAAAGATATTACTGAATAGTAAGTATCTTAAAACAACCTTTGAATTACAAGTGATCTATATTTATCAAATATTCTCCTTGGATCAAAATACTTAAAGTTGTAAAGTATTCCTGTTGATGATCGAGAGTATTTAGATAAATTCACCAAATTGCTAAAAAGTAATTTGAACGAAGAATATGACTTTGTATTTATAGGCAAGTAAATTCACCAGTGAATTTAATGTGCCGTACAAATGATTACATGCATTTAAGGAAACACCTTAAATGCATTGGTTAATGTAAAGGGTAAAGTCAGTTTGATGTGACTTTGTTATCCCTTTATAACCAATCAGCATTACACACGTATTGTACTAATATCAAGTGGACAAGTGGGTTGTCCAGATATAAGTGTGTAAGCTTAAAGTCATACCTTGTAATCAGTGTTCAGACTTGTAAGGTCATGAATACTGATAAGGACTCCAGTCGTAGATCTGGTAAGACTTCCAGTAGGCTCCTCCATATTGTCAGTCTTCATTCTTCAGACTTCAGTCTTTGACTTCAGTGAGAATGTCTTCAGTGGAATGATCTGGACTAGAGTGAAGTCCAATGAGCTGAAATCTAGTGACTTCCAGATTTCCTATACAAGTAAGTCGCTCATGGTCTTCAGTATATTTCTGGACAAATCTTCAGTGAGGGTCCAGTCTTCAAGTCTGGAGTGGTCCAGTGAATATGGACCTAACAAATTCCCCCTATTTGTTCAAAAATATTGCAAGTATTTTTCAGGCTTCTATCTATACAATTTGTATACCTGGAAAACACTTAGCGTATTTTCTTAGTCTAAAATTTGATAGTTACTGGAGAACACTTTATAGATCATCAGTGTTCCAGTTTCATCTTTTAAGAACAAATTTAAACTAAATCTGATCACGTACTTGTGAATCAAAATATGTAACTTTATTTAACAACATCAACTGGTAAAGAAGTTACAACATTTGTTTAAGCATTTAAAGTACAAGTAAATGATAAAGTGAGTCAGGCTTGCTTCTTTTGGATGTGCCCAGATGCACTCTCTGTAGCCTTCCTCTTGGGTAATGGAGTTGAACTTGCAGTGCGAATGCCAAGTGCAACCTCCATTTTCTCCTTTCTCGACCAGACCCATTGAATTCTCTTTATGAAGGCCTGTACGTCTGGAGACAAATTTGGCTGTCCTTTGAAGATCAGTCCAATTTCTTTCAGTCAGTCAACCCAAATGCCTGAACTAATGTGAACTTCCTTTCATCAATGAAGTTCCCTTCTCTAGTGAGCTTTACTTCAAACTTGGTAAAATTTTCATGGTCTTCAGCAAGTTTGATTTCAGCTCCAATGATCTTTCTGACATCTGCCCTGAACCGCATTAGTTCATTATACTTATCCTTGGTTCTGGCAACTTGGATGTCCTCTTCAGTTTGCCTTGACACTTTCAGATCCTCTAAAGCTTTCTGAGCTTGGACTCTATCAATTTTCTTTGTTGTATCCAGTGGAATAAACGTACTGAGATCTGCATCTCTGGCAGCCTTTGTCTGTCTGACTGGAAGTTTTGACTTGTCTTTTATTCTTTTTCTATATTCATTTTCCAGTGCAGCAGCATTCTTTCTAACTTTCTTTTGCAGATCAAACAACTCTGCTCTTCTTAACTCAATCAACTTTGGAACTGAACGACCAAAGGTTTCAGCATCGAATATCTGTTCATCTTCAGAGTATCTGGACCGAATATAGACATCGTCCATAACTTCTAGACAACTGTGGACTCTGGGATCTTCTTTCATCAATTTATAGACCTCAATATGAACGCCCAACCTATCAGCGTTATATGAGTCTAGTGTTCCCATTATTGCCATCTCCCTTTTATGGGCCAGCAATTCATCCCTTTGTCCCTTTTTAAAGATATCGATCATAATTCCTTGTTGTTCCAGTCTCTGATCAGTGCTGACTGGCATTCTTTGTGAAGAACCAGCAGTTGTGTCCTCAGTCTCTTCAGTACTCTCTATTTCTCCTCCAGATACCACGTGTTTCTTTCTTTTCAGACTTTTCAAAGTAGTGATGATATCTGGGAATTCCTCGAACTGGGGCTCACTGGCTTCAGTACCAGCAGCCTCTTCTGTTTGCACTTGTGATTCCTGTGCAATAACTTCAGGTGCACTGGCATCAGTATCAGTCACCATTTCAACAGCTTTCTCCTTTTCCAACACTTTCTCAGTACCAACAGTCTTCGACTTTTCAGTAGACTTTTCAGTTTCAACAGACTTTTCCCCCTTGGAAGGATCTTTGGTTCTGGACTGAAGATCATTCCATAACTGTTCTAACTAGTGATGTTCAGCCGAGCCAAAGGTTCGACCAGCTACTGGAGTAGTGATATTCACAGTCTTTCTGAGCTCCATCACTTCCTTTTTAACAATTTCGAGTTCTTGTGGCAAGTGCTTTGGCAGCTCATTTGAAATCATTCTCTCAACCTGAGGCAAAAACCCATCTTGTAAATTCTTGAGTACAGCTTCAGAAACCTCATCAGTAATGTTCTTCAGCATTTCATCTTTGAACTTCTGAACACATGTATTGCTGATTGTACTGATGATGGTATTCTGATCAAGGGTTGGCCTGTTCTCCAGATTTGTTACAAAACTGGGCAATTTCTGAAGTTCTTCATTCATACTTGCAATTGGTTGTATAGTTTCAGCTTTCACTGCAGTCTGAACGGTATTAACCAGTTTCGCTTCTAACCCCTGGACTGCCACTTTGATTGTTTCAGAATTTCTGTTGGTGGCCAGTACCAGTTCGTCCAACTTTTCAAAGACCATCCTCTCATTCCCAGCAAATATATTCATTTCTGACTAAAGGTTATTTGACAATAATGATTTGAAGTCAGAAATAACCTGAGAGGATGTCAGTAATGATCTCTCCAGGTCTGCCACCTTATTAAAAAGGCCTTGGACCTCGGTTGAAGGAGTGGAGGGACCAACTGGAGAAGGAGTTGTAACAATTCTTGTAACCTGAGACATTGGAGCAGCAACTCTTTCAGGTGTAACTGCAGCAGAGTCAATTGTACCGAAGATTGGAAAATTTGCAATGTTCAGTCTGGTCATAATAGGTGCATCAGGAGGTGGTTGAAAGTATTGAACAT